>JAZGLO010006650.1:3129394-4329394 GCA_036873155.1 Biomphalaria sudanica | reverse complement strand
CGATAAACTGTCCCAAGTCTCGGAAATAAGAAAAGGTTTAGGCGTGAGGCTAGCGACCTCCCCCTTTGAAAACCACAATTTTTACAGACACCACAACAGCACCTAGCCAAAAAGACATTGGCCACGGTGATTCCTCTCACGAAGAGTTCATGGCCCGAAGGGAGTTCCCTAGAAAAGAGTTTGATGGCGACCAAGGGTTTGCTGCATTTAGTGTCGAAAGGATGGAGTCAAATGACTGGGAGGGGGGATATATGAGGGGCAGGGGGAATGTGCGCCGTTTTATTAGAATAATATCATCAACATTTGTTAACAGGAAGCTGTTTACATTCTATTAGCTTTCAGTTTGTATACAGAAGAGTTAATTTATAAAAGGGAAACAACTCGTTTGAAGTAGGAGAATATTCTTAACCGTTCGATTTGAAAAATTATAAATATAGGAAACAAGCTTGTTCAGTCTTTGAGTTTCAAGCTTCATGTTCAATTTTCTTATGTGAATTTATTTTGAACTTGAATTATAGTGTGTAATATTATTAGATATATAATGGCATAATGGCTCTAGTGAAAAATTAGCACTTTTAAGAATTTCTCCTAAGAAATAAGTACTATTCTTTTCTGAATAGTTTATTTGGTTGTGTTTTTTTTTTTTTGGCAGTTGGACACCCCGAGATTCCCAATGCCAAAAACGCGAATTAAAACTTTATGATCACATCACAAGGTCCTCAGGGCTCGTAAAGACCTTTCTTCAGGGAACAGTACCAGGAAAAAAGAAAAAAGGGCAGAGAAAGCGATGGGAAGACAACATTAAAGAATGAATGAAAGAGATTCTAGTCAAGGCAAAAGATAGAGATAAATGGAGAAAGGCAGTGGAAAGATCATGTAGTGCAAATGGAGAAAGGCAGTGGAAAGATCATGTAGTGCCTCTAAGTGTAGTTATTTTACTTATGGTGTTACTCTAGTCATTGTGTACAGTGAGCGGCTATACTGACATCATTTGGCGGCTTGTTCCAGCAGTCTATCCATCTCGTCCATCACGTCTTGCCAGGCTTTGTGTGCCTGCACCATAGGGATCTGATCGTACCAGTCCAGCCAAGCTTGTGTCGTCTCCGAAGAGGGCCTGGACATCAGGGACAGGCACTGGATAAACTCGTCGTTGGTAATTGGCCTGCACCTGCTCAGGCGGTCAGCGTGAAGGACGTTGTCGATGACGAACTGGATCTCCCGAAAACTGTAGCCCTCGGTCAGCTGGTGGAAACATGAGAAAACGTTAGAATTAGACATTTTTTTATTGAAATATATACTGTTCAAGTAACAATATTATTATTATATTGTCACAGTCGGGCTTGACATTGCCTGTTGTTTGTTCACCTCGGGTCAAGAAGGTGAAAACCACGAGAAACATCTGACATAGAAGTAGGAAGTAAGTATGACTCAATTCACTTTAAGTCAGTAGCAGTCGTCTTTGGTACTTGAGACAGTACACATATTTCGGTAGCAGTTGTATTAGATACTTGGAGCAGTACAGACGCCTTTGTTACCCGCTGTGATGCGGACGTGATTTAATAGTGAAACTGTATGTACACCTATTCTAGAGGACTTAGTATATTTGATACTGCTATAATGTAGACGCTACTGTAAATCTACTTATTTTCGATTAAGATCAATACGTGTATGTAACTTCTATGAAGGATGTCATGCCATTTCTCATTTAACCAATGATTTGTAACAGAATGCTGGAAGTTAAAGTATATTATTCTCATTAGATAACATATTATACAGCAACAGTTGAACTCAAGTCAATGTATACTAGCTATGTTTGAAACGTACTAATTGTAGCTCCAAGACACACGAACCCAGCATTCTATATTTTGTTGACCAGCATGCTACATATATATGCATAGAACTGGAACTACTAATTTGTCTAGGACAGAGTGACCAAAGACTGTTGAGCCAAGGACAGCTGGGGGAGTGGGGAGATTTATGTAGGAAACAAATGTCTCTTGGCAGTTCATAAAATTGGAATCTCTTTTAGGTATTGAAAGATAAGTTCTCACTGGTTTTAGAACTAAAAAAAAATAGATTTTAGTTCAAAGAAAACTAGATCCCGATGAACTAATATTAAAATTATATCCACCACCCCTCAAGACTCAGAATGGCTCGTTTCGCCTCTGCTGTTTCCCACATAAAGTCTCTATGTTATCCCGTAATAAAATCCTAGTAACTCACCTTGGACAGAACTGAAACGTTGAGATTAGTCCGCAACAAAGGAAGTTTGGCCAGGATGGCCTTCCACATGGCAGTCCTACTTCCGTACTCTGGCGTGGGGAAGAAAATCACATTCTGTAAACAGTTGGATCACGTAAAGGCAAGGTCATATTATGTAAACAGTTGGATCACGTAAAGGCAAGGTCATATTATGTAAACAGTTGGATCACGTAAAGGCAAGGTCATATTATGTAAACAGGTGGACCACATCAAGGCAGGGTCATATTATGTAAACAGTTGGATCACGTAAAGGCAAGGTCATATTATGTAAACAGTTGGATCACGTAAAGGCAAGGTCATATTATGTAAACAGATGGATCACATCAAGGCAGGGTCATATTATGTAAACAGTTGGATCACGTAAAGGCAAGGTCATATTATGTAAACAGTTGGATCACGTAAAGGCAAGGTCATATTATGTAAACAGATGGATCACATCAAGGCAGGGTCATATTATGTAAACAGTTGGATCACGTAAAGGCAAGGTCATATTATGTAAACAGTTGGATCACGTAAAGGCAAGGTCATATTATGTAAACAGATGGATCACATCAAGGCAGGGTCATATTATGTAAACAAATGGACCACGTCAAGACAGGATCATATTATGTAAACATAGACAACGTCAAAGCAGGGGCACATTATGTAAACATATATAAAACAAGTCACTAAGTAAACATGTTGTGTACAAATAGACAGTCCATTCAGGGATATATTATGTACGTATAAAGACAAGCTATTATAAGTTGGACACTCACGCACGTGCTGCCATTTATTTTGTTAGAACTTCATCAAGTAATTTATTTTTATAAAGTCAAAGTACATATAGCACAGTGCGACCAAATAATTATCACCTTGTTACAATTATAGACACCAAGAAATAGTCAATAGATTATCTTATAAATGTTAAGCATAAAGATTTCTCACTCTGTGGTGGCAACAATTTTGTATCATTCTCCATATTATAATGAGATCTTTGTTTTAAGTTACAAAGTCATAAATCCTATCACTTGTCTGGACCAGTTGTGAAAGGGGGAGGGAAGAAGCGGGTATCTTGGTGAATGTTTACATGATCGTCTTTTAAATGCATACAAAATGTTCACTCAAGTCCCAAGATTCCTTAAGGAGATTATTTCAACATATACCACAACATCTGTGACGTACGACTTCTTTCCCTTGTTCAAGATAAAAAAAAATATTACCAATAGTTCATTGACTAATTAGTTAATTATTTTTTTTATTGATCTTTGTGTTTTCAGGTAAAAGAAATAATTGTGCAAAAGTTCAGCTTGATCTGAAATTGGCTGTGGGAGAAATAACGTGTACAAACTTTTTACAAGACAGACAGTTGATATAAGCTTTGTAAAAATATTAACCTTCTGTTTCTTATATAGGTCGAAATTGCACCCTTAATTAAATTCTGAAATAAAAAGAAATTCTTTATAAATAGAAACTATTCTAATGACCTTGAAAACATTAAGCAAGGATTTGGTTTTACAGTAAAATGGAAGGTGGGTCAATCCAATAAGAGCCATTCTGTCCCCTTGTTTCAATTTCTTCATCAAGCCTTGCAAGAACGACGCCCACCTGGCTGGATTGTCATCGGATTTGGGTCCCGGCTTCAGAGGGAACACCATCTCGCATTCATCCACGTAAAAGACGGTGGGCTCCAAGGCTTTGCCAACCTGTAGGCCAGAGGAAGACAAGACAGTTTTTAACACTATCGGTGAGACAAAGTAAGTAGGACATAGATAGTTCTAGATAGATTCTAGATATATAGAGTAGATAGGGATCGTGCCATGTCTGCCTGGCTGAAGTTATGGGTTCGAGTCATTGTAAAATATGTGATTTGTATTTGATCCACCTGACATGACTTAATCCTGTGCATTCCCAGGGTAGCGTAGGCCGCTACCGCACCTCTCCGTTGAACTCGGTTCTGAGCTTGCTTTTTTCATCTGCTTCCCTGTCATTGCAGTATCCTCAGTTCCACTGATCTCTTCCAGGTTAACTTGAGTCTTGAGTTAACTTGAGTCTGCCCAGTTTCCTTTTTCTTTGAGGATTTCAATCAAGTGCCTGACTTTCAACATTGGTAGCTAGTTTTCGCAGGGTGTGTCCTATCCATCTCCACTTTCGCTTTGTGATGTCTTGGAATATGGGCTTTTGTCTAGTTCTCTCCCACAAATTGACAAAAGTTAATTAATTGACAAAAGTTATTTATTATTTTTTTCTGGCCACCTAATTCCTAATATCCAGTGTAAGCATCCGTTAACAAAGGTCTGGAGCTTTTCCATATTTGTTTTGATCCCACCAGTCACTTGTTATTGATATGAAAGAATGTATTATTGTGCTGGCCACTAGTGGCCACACAAAATAATTCTACTTTTTGTTTTGAAAAAAAAAAAGTTATTTCTCGTGCCCACTTCTGTTTCTGAACCAGTCTCTTCATGAACTGTTGAGTTGACACAATGACACATTTGTTCTATATAACCTATAGTTCCAATAAGTTCTAGACAAGTTGAGTAGTCCATAAGTCTTCCAGGCGGGTCTACTTGGTTTGAAGTGGGCTTCTAGTGAGGGTTCTTTATCTCATTGGAAAAAATGTTCCACTTTTCTATATAAGCAATTAAAGCGGTGCTTCTCAAATTTTTACCTATTGCGCTCAAAAACGAAAAAAAAAAAAACCACTCGTTCGAGCCCCACCCCTCCTTAGACAGCTGTAGCCTCCCGAAATGACAGTGGGATGCTTGTTAGTATACTATGACAATGAGAAGATACTTCTAGATACATATGTATTTTCTATGGTTTCAGTCTTTGAATGTAAATACTGTAATATACTTGTAATTCAAACTTCAATGTTCAATAAAGGTAATCCGTTTAGGTATTTATTTTTTTCTTAGATAATTTTTAAAAGTGTTTTGTATACAATATGCCTTATAAGTTTTACGTGACAATGTCAAAACAATTCCATTATTAATGTGTTATTTACTTTTAAGAGTGTTATTATGTGGTATTTATCTAGTTGCTTCCCTTATGCTAACATAAAATGGTGGATGGATTAACTCCCTTCTTACTTAATTTTGCTTAATGTTCATATTTATTGTTTGATCTGGCACACTAAAATGAAGCTGCTGTGCCTCCGAAAGATTCTGAAAATCGCATGGCATTAATAGTTTGTAATACTGAGATACTCGCTCGAACGGGTCTCTCCAGGATCTTCACCATCCTCAAACAAAAAGCCGGCGTTGGCTGGTTCAAGTCCACAGGATGGACAATGAACTTATCCCGAAAGTCATCCTTTATGGACAACTCGCGATGGGCACAAGAGTACTGGTCGTTACCATATCCATTTTGTGGATCTAATAAAAAAAGGACCTCAAAGCAGTGGACATCGATATTGACCACTGGGAAGACATAGCCTAGATAGCACTGTGTGGAGAGAGAGTGACAACGTTACAGCGAAAAAGACATCGGCCTCAGCTCTGCAAGAAAAGCGAACCAAATTGCCAAAGCAAATGTCACATTTTACCAGCGTTGTATGTGGACGGCAAAGTCTCTCAAAATTAACGCAATTCCTTTTAAGAGTGTTTGTTTATATAGTTGAGCTCTGCAAAATAGAGGAATATCGTGTCCTGTGTCAAAGAACGCATGTTAAGGCTTGTCCTCGAATCCGAAGATAAGAGAAAATTGCAACATTTCATAAGACTCAATTGGGATCAGCATATTCTGTCATATTCAACACCACAAGACATCCAAACTGAGCTAACTAGGCTCTATTTGTAAAGTTACAATTAGATAGAGCAGATCAATGCTACGCTTTGGACTAAATATGAATCAAAGTGGCTCAATAGTCTGAGACGGCTGCTTTCAACGGATACCTCGAGGTTTCCCATCAGGAGTTTCCATCTCCTACGCTGACTGCATACCAAACCTTTAGATCGCAGTCGGACGCCGGGAAAAGAAAACAAACTCTTGAATTTACTTTTCAAAGTTTTACGTTCATTTTTTTTCGCGTGCCGCGTTCTGAAAGCACCATAGTTTGCCCACCCCATGCTATAGCCTTAAGTCTTAAGTGCTAAGCACCTAATCGTTATGCTCACCTTCAGAAGGGCTGCCTTAAGATAGTTCTGTTCCTCTGTACCGATGTATTTCCCATTCAGCGTTGCCGGGGAGAGGTCGATCAGGTTAGAACCGGTCTCCCGGCAGATGGCATGCAGGAGCATTGTCTTACCAGTTCCAGGTGGCCCGGCAAATAGCATGGTGCTTCAATAAAAGGGACATTCTTAAACTCTTTAGTATTGTATAATATCGAAAGAACACTTTAAAAATAGAATAGAATATCTAACTATAATGAATAGTATCGATATAACTATATAAAAAAATCTGCTAAGAGTGGATTGCTGTATTCGTTGGGGCATTAAATATTTTAACTCAATATCTTAGAGCAGTACTTCACTAGAAAGTGTTTTTCAAAGTTTAAATGTGTGTTGAAAAAAAAAGGGTTGTATGTTAGATATAAAGATGTACCATAAAGTACTTTTGGTAAATTCTAAAGAGCGTATTGAAAAATGGAAATGGTTCTCTATTCCCCCCCCCATCCGCCATAAACACACACATCTGTAGACATGGTGACCTCCTCAGACCAGGTGTACTCTAAATGGGAAACATTTCAACAGCTGTCTATGGCTGTCCCAATTCAGAAATGAAAAGGATTCTACTTCAGTATGAATGCTTTCTATGTCTGGAGAAATGTAGGAATCAACATTTTATTGAGAATTTTAGAAAAAGGCCGTCAAAAACAAAATGGCTAAAGCGAACGCCTAATGATGTCACAAACACAAGATGACGTCAGCAAGACGAAATCAAATGAAAATATTAAAAAAACTGTTAGCAATTTTGTTTTAAAGTTTTAAACACATTTTAAATATGTTGTTTATTTGTAACTCATCAATTACTAACATTGCTAAAAATAAAATTAATCAGAAACGGGCGGGGGAAGGAATAACTCACTTTAAAATGGGCGTCGCCTTGTGGACGAATTCGGAGCTCAAAGGGAGACCAAGCAGCAGTGTCACAATATTCTTGATGTCAGGTATAGTCGGGATGCACTCCCTTTGAGCCGCTCGCTGAAAGTTGTGGTCGCCAATGATGTCTTTCATCTTAACACTGTTGACCGGTTTGACCAACCCCATCAGCACAAGCTCCCCGTACAGCTCTTCTACAGTCCTCTCCCCAGTGGGGCCCAGTTTCACAGTAGCGGTCCTTTAGAGACAAAAAAAAAAAATTCAGACTTTATGCACGCTTCCGTTAAAATTCTTTTGGAAAATTGGAGTTCAGATTGACCGATGAGCGCCATTCAAAATGTTTTATTTTCAACATCAAAATCTCCTGAGATTGCCTTCAATGCTGCAGACCTTATCGAGCAGCCCTATAGAAGAAACACTGTATGGAAAGCTGCGTGATCTGGAAACAGCTGTGAAGTTCATCTCCTATATTGGTCTAGTTATTTGAACCTGCCAACATGATAAATAGCAAGCAATAGAAAAAAAAAGAATACTTTTTAAAAACAAAGCTTATCTAAGGGAAGGAACCACCAATTGCTGCCATTTGTTACAAAATTAATTCTTTAGTACTAAATGATTAACTAATTTGTTAATTTTTCGATTGATTCGTGTATTGTTATCGATTATCAATAATAAAACATAATTTCAACTTGATCTTAGAATGGGAAATGGGAGACAAAAACGTGCCAAAACGTTAAATGCATACATGTATCCACATTTCCTGATTCAATAGAATGTATTCCCCTTATTTCGAAATCAAACAAAATAATTAATCACCACAGACTAGTTGACGAATTAACCGCCTTTACTTTCCCCAACTTAAGTCAGGTACCCATTAGTGTCAGATTGACTCGGTGCGCCCTTAAAAACCCGATATTCAAAATTCCGGTCTTCACCGAGATCCGAACCCAGGACCTTCAAGTTCGGAAGCCAAGCCACCTCGCCCTTTAGAAAGGAGCTATAAGATGAATATTCAGCAGTCTGTACTCGCTATTTAAAGGTAGCGCCAAGAAAGATCCTATTTGGCCGAACTATATGTTTTATAGTTCTATTAGGAACTCGGAGGAAAGAAATAATATCGCTGATACGCGCCATAGCAGGACGCGGGATCATGGGCGATAGTTATATGCGTGGTCTACCCCCGCGGCTCTAAAATTTTATGCTAATAGTTTTCATAGTAATTCGTATTAATTCCGGAATGCTTAGTCGCGGGGTCTTAAGCGGTCGACAATGTTCACCACCCTTAAAGGCTGCGCGCGCGCGCACACACACACGTACATATATATATATATATATATATATATATATATATATATATATATATATATATATATATATATATATACATATATATATATCTTATAGCAAAGCTTGGCCTATAGGAAGTATAATTGTATTATCTAGTTTGGATCAATCATGTAATTAAACCAGTTCGGAAAATGAGATGATGGTAAGTGATAGGGTCGTAGCGTATTGAGAAAGCTAAGAGCATGAAATAGCGCTAAACAAAAGCAATTGGTAAAAAAAATATTTGTGCCAAATATCAACTACATCCGAGATTGGGTGTTAGAGACACATTAACGTGTACAAACATTGGACCAGACAAAGTGTGTTGATAGAAGCTTTGTAAGAACTATGGTGAAATCCGGTGACTTGCGCACGAAGGGCACACCACTCGGACACCGCCAAGGTCCTACCACTTGTTAGGTAAGTTTATTAGTAGCTACATAGGTAGGCAACATATACATTATTATACATGGCTATGTGCTAGGACTTAATTCGTGTAATGTTGTATGATGGAAAGAAACTAGGGATTACTTTATTTTTTGAGTCGGATTTTTGTCTGGAGCACTTTTATAAACAGTGTTTTCCAAGGCAAGTTTCATGTTTTCTAGTTCGTAGCGCATTAGTTTGTCCACCTGGAGAAATGAAAATATTATATGAATATTTGTAAAATCTTATCTAAGAAAAAAAAATATTCACTAAGATTTGAACTAGAAAAGTAAAGATCAAAGGTTGCATGTTTCGCCACTCACATTATTCTGTAATGTTTCACCATTATTATCACTGTCAGGTTTCTGTAGCTAACTAGAGACTAGCTTTTGTTGACAAATATCAACGAAGTTCTTTTCAAAAGGCTAAGATGGAATGGTTGTTGTTGGGAAGGGGGGCGGGCGGGGGTTGTAAGGTAAGAACAATGGGGAGAAGGAGAGACGTAGGAGACAGAGAGGAGAGAAGTACGAGAAGGAAGAAGAGAGAGAGAGAGAGAGAGAGAGGAGCGAAGTGTGAGAATGAGAAGGAAAGACGTGGAAGGGAGAAATAAAGAGAGGAGCGAAGTGGGGGGGGGAAGATAATTGTGTTTAAGATTGAGATGGGGAGAAGTGTGAGAAGAAAGGAGAGAAATAGGACAGAGAAGTGTGAGAAGAAAGGAGAGAAATAGGACAGAGAAGTGTGAGAAGAAAGGAGAGAAATAGGACAGAGAAGTGTGAGAAGAAAGGAGAGAAATAGGACAGAGAAGTGTGAGAAGAAAGGAGAGAAATAGGACAGAGAAGTGTGAGAAGAAAGGAGAGAAATAGGACAGAGAAGTGTGAGAAGAAAGGAGAGAAATAGGACAGAGAAGTGTGAGAAGAAAGGAGAGAAATAGGACAGAGAAGTGAGAGAAGAAAGGAGAAAAATAGGACAGAGAAGTGAGAGAGAAAAAGAGAAAAGTGGAGGAGAAGAGAAGTACATGTAAGAAATAAAGAGCGAGAAAGTGAGAGAAAGAGCGAGAAAGTGAGAGAAAGGTGAAATGGTTGGAAATAGAAAAGCGAGAGAGAAAGAGAGAAGAGAAGTGGAGAAAAAGAGAATTGTAAGACAGAGGAGGAAGAGTGAAAAAAAGAATTAGGGGGATGAGCCGATAATTAAGCGTTTTCCTTCATGCAGAAAGGCATCCTACTTGTGTCTAGAACCCATTATACTTGTGTCTAGAACCCACTATACTTGTGTCTAGAACCCACTATACTTGTGTCTAGATCCCACTATACTTGTGTCTAGAACCCACTATACTTGTGTCTAGATCCCACTATACTTGTGTCTAGATCCCACTATACTTGTGTCTAGAACCCACTATACTTGTGTCTAGAACCCACTATACTTGTGTCTAGATCCCACTATACTTGTGTCTAGAACCCACTATACTTGTGTCTAGAACCCACTATACTTGTGTCTAGAACCCACTATACTTGTGTCTAGAACCCACTATACTTGTGTCTAGAACCCACTATACTTGTGTCTAGAACCCACTATACTTGTGTCTAGAACCCACTATACTTGTGTCTAGAACCCAATATACTTGTCTAGAACCCACTATACTTGTGTCTAGAACCCACTATACTTGTGTCTAGAACCCACTATACTTGTGTCTAGAACCCACTATACTTGTGTCTAGAACCCACTATACTTGTGTCTAGAACCCACTATACTTGTGTCTAGAACCCACTATACTTGTGTCTAGAACCCACTATACTTGTCTAGAACCCACTATACTTGTGTCTAGAACCCACTATACTTGTGTCTAGAACCCACTATACATGTGTCTAGAACAAACTATACTTGTGTCTAGAACCCACTATACTTGTGTCTAGAACCCACTATACTTGTGTCTAGAACCCACTATACTTGTGTCTAGAACCCACTATACTTGTGTCTAGAACCCACTATACTTGTGTCTAGAACCCACTATACTTGTGTCTAGAACCCACTATACTTGTGTCTAGAACCCACTATACATGTGTCTAGAACCCACTATACTTGTGTCTAGAACCCACTATACTTGTGTCTAGAACCCACTATACTTGTGTCTAGAACCCACTATACATGTGTCTAGAACCCACTATACATGTGTCTAGAACCCACTATACTTGTGTCTAGAACCCACTATACTTGTGTCTAGAACCCACTATACTTGTGTCTAGAACCCACTATACATGTGTCTAGAACCCACTATACTTGTGTCGAGAACCCACTATACATGTGTCTAGAACCCACTATACATGTGTCTAGAACCCACTATACTTGTGTCTAGAACCCACTATACTTGTGTCTAGAACCCACTATACTTGTGTCTAGAACCCACTATACATGTGTCTAGAACCCATTATACTTGTGTCTAGAACCCACTATACATGTGTCTAGAACCCACTATACTTGTGTCTAGAACCCACTATACTTGTGTCTAGAACCCACTATACTTGTGTCTAGAACCCACTATACTTGTGTCTAGAACCCACTATACTTGTGTCTAGAACCCACTATACTTGTGTCTAGAACCCACTATACTTGTGTCTAGAACCCACTATACTTGTGTCTAGAACCCACTATACTTGTGTCTAGAACCCACTATACTTGTGTCTAGAACCCAATATACTTGTCTAGAACCCACTATACTTGTGTCTAGAACCCACTATACTTGTGTCTAGAACCCACTATACTTGTGTCTAGAACCCACTATACTTGTGTCTAGAACCCACTATACTTGTGTCTAGAACCCATTATACTTGTGTCTAGAACCCACTATACTTGTGTCTAGAACCCACTATACTTGTGTCTAGAACCCACTATACTTGTGTCTAGAACCCACTATACTTGTGTCTAGAACCCAATATTTATCAAAATAAAACGCATTTTATCGTAAACCTTTTTTTTTTTTTGATCATGCTAAAGTCGCTAACAGAACGATGTAGGAAAGTCTAGAGAAATTCTACCCTTCCCACACGACAAAGTCGACAAGAATCGCATTCACACTCGCGGAGATGTCTTGAATTGCCGTTTTCAGATATAAACGTTTTGAGACAAACAAAAAATGGGTCAACAAAAAATGGTACATCTTTTTCAAATGTTTGACTTAGAAGATGAAACGACGTCTCTTACTTGTATTACTATGATTTCTATAATATTGGAAATAATGTCATTTTTGCTTGTTTAATATTCAAACATGAATTTATAACTTTGTTTGTCCCTTGAAACAAAAAAGGTGAACGCCTTAGTACTCCCCTTATCAGTGCTTGGGGCCCTGGGCAAGTATCCTATTAGATCCACGAATAGTTGTACGATGAGCATCATGGGCTGACGGTGACATAAGATGATCTCTTCCCCTTGTCAACACTTCGAGCACCCCCCCCCCTTATGAAGGTTTTAGACTTTTAGAAACGCTGCTTTATATTATTTTATGAATTAAAAATGTACTTGTGGACTAATATCAAAAACGACAAGTTGAGAAACACCAATTATAAGTATCAGTTGTTTAGTTCTGACTAAATCAGTATACTGCTTTCTTTAAATCATCAGTTAGACGGTGCACATTAAAAGAATTGATTTAATTAGTCTATTCTATATATGAACCAACTTGCTGCCTGATAATTTTCCCAGCCTCGGATTGAACCTCGTCCATCACCAGGTCCATGTCAAACGTCTGGAACGGGTTGTCACGCTCGAACTTATAGTACCAGTAGCTGTCGTACTCGTTCAGCAGACCAATCAGGGACATCAGGTTTGAGGACGGGGGCATCTTCCAGCCAGGATCCTCTGGCGCGGGCTTTTTTGGCTTCTTCGACCCTTTCGGCTGTTTCTTAGCTTTTAGGGGGCGGAACATCGCCTCTATCTCCGCCTCCAAGTCCTCAACGGTTTTCTCCTTGAAGATGGCGTCGCATCCGCCTTCCTCGTCTTCGGGGTAGTCCGGCAGTCTTCCTTGGAGGCTCATCATCTCCAGGAGCCACTGGGTTAAATTCATCTTCAATTCCCAAGCCATTTCCAGCCCTTTGGTCTCCAGGAACTGTTCATATTGAAACTGCTTCTTGTTCATCATGTCATCTTCCCTCTCGGCGTGTTTGGCCTCTTGCTCGTTGTACTCCTCATCCTAGAGAAAGGCAAATAAATTGAGGTTTTATTAAAATTGCTTTTGTTCATGTTTATAGCAAGCTTATTGTGCGTATGGTCCCATTTGTATAGTGGTTCATGTTTATAACAAGCTTATTGTGCTTATGGTCCAATTTGTATAGTGGTTCATGTTTATAACAAGCTTATTGTGCTTATGGTCAAATTTGTATAGTGGCTCATGTTTATAACAAGCTTATTGTACTTATTTTCCAATTTCTTTTGTGGACCAGTGGGAGGAGGGAAGATCTGGGGAAGGTTTCCGTGCTGCTTTTAGGCGCTTAGCAAACAGAATTCAGACTAAGTCGGGATTAGAATCCGAGCAAGAATCATTAATATAGATAACCAATTAGTTAATTGACTATAGGTAATAAATTAGTTTGTTTGGTATCTCGAACAATGGAAAAAATTGTACTTGAAAGATGTGGTAGTAGGCTATAAGTAGAATCAGTCCCCTTGAGGCTTGAGCACTGAGTGAACAGGTTTTTTATGCATTTAAAAAAAGCGACCTTGGTAACTTTCATACAGATACCCCATTCTACCCCACCTCATTCTACCCCACCTCATTCTACCCCACCCCATTCTACCCCACCCCATTCTACCCCACCCCATTCTACCCCCCTCTTTCCCAATTTGTCAAGACACGTGATAGGATCATAACGCATTGAGAGAGCTAAAAGCAAAAAATTGCGTCAAGCAAAAACAAATGGTAACAATATTTCTAATTGCACAGATTTAATATTATAATATTAGTCTAGATCTATTAAAATTTAATCACATGACTGAGCCAAACAAAATGATACAACTACGCCTAAAATTAGCTTTTTTTACATAATTTTTTTAAATTTTCCTTGTTTTTAATGTGTTTTTTTTTTAGTTGAGGGGTCTCAAAAAGTGGACGCATATTCTTTTCTTATATTAGACTAATGTACTAATTCATCGCGTCCGGTACAGATCCTGATTGTAGGTGTTCTATCAAAAGCTAAGAACGTACGCAGACATTAATAGGACAGAGTTGGCCCTACCAGATCCCCTTGGTTTATAAGCGTGACCATCGTCTTGGGAAAGGACATCCCTAGGGAGACGAACTCTTCCTCCCTCAGTCTTTTGGTCTTTTTCTTGGCGTGCCACGACCTACACCAGGATTGTAGCTTGATCAGTTTGGTCATTTCACTCACGTCTCTGGAAAGTCGACGTATGACTGTTTGACAATGAAAGTTTGGAACATATCTACGAAAAAAAAAAGAAAGATGATTGCCAAGTACATTAAATTTGATGTTAAGTATAATTTTTAATTAGACATACTCTATGGAATGTCTCAAGGACCATATTTAGATTTGTTAAGACCCAAAGCTATTTGAGATATGTAGCATCTTGTAAGATGAGGATAATATGTAATATAGAAAGAACAGGTAAGATGAGGACAGGTAAGATGAGGAGTACATGTAAGATAAAAAGAACAGGTAAGATGAGAAAATGTAAGATTGGGAGAACGGGTAAGATGGGGAAAACAGGTAAGATGGGGAAAACAGGTAACATGGGGAGAACAGGTAAAATGGGGAAAACAGGTAAGATGTGGAAAACAGGTAAGATGTGGAAAACAGGTAAGATGGGGAAAACAGGTAAGATGTGGAAAACAGGTAAGATGTGGAAAACAGGTAAGATGTGGAAAACAGGTAAGATGGGGAAAACAGGTAAGATGTGGAAAACAGGTAAGATGTGGAAAACAGGTAAGATGTGGAAAACAGGTAAGATGGGGAAAACAGGTAAGATGGGGAAAACAGGTAAGATGTGGAAAACAGGTAAGATGTGGAAAACAGGTAAGATGTGGAAAACAGGTAAGATGGGGAAAACAGGTAAGATGTGGAAAACAGGTAAGATGTGGAAAACAGGTAAGATGGGGAAAACAGGTAAGATGTGGAAAACAGGTAAGATGTGGAAAACAGGTAAGATGGGGAAAACAGGTAAGATGTGGAAAACAGGTAAGATGGGGAGAACAGGTAAGAAGAGGACAACAGGTAAAATGGGGAGAACAGGTAAGATGTTTATATTATTCCTTACATTACTTCCTTTCTCTCGATCCATCTTTCTATCTCCTTCTCTTCTTCTTTCTCTCTCTTTCTCTATCTCTTGCTTTCTCTCTCTCACCTCTCCCCAAGATAAGAAGTTAATGATGTGACTATTATAAGCACTGTGATAAGAACAACACTACAGACTTCTCTTTAAATGACATTTCTTTTGTTATATACTTTCATTATTCTTGACTTCTGAAAGGGAATGATCGTCAAGTGAACACAAGTTGAGCTGTCAGACCGAGGGTTTTGAGATAATTACAGCTTAGTTGTTAAACTAGACATTGGAGTATTTTCCACCAAGTGCACCAAGCTATCGGCAGTGGGGGTCGGCGGGGGCATCTTCAATGTGATATTGCAAGTTCTATACAGCTTTATATTTTATTTTTTTTAAATTTCCAGTATAGAAGTATGTTTTCAGTGGCTCCTTCAAAAATGTCCTAGTCCAAACCTCTTACAATATGGCAGGTGGCAGAGGAGGATCCGAACCCGAGACTATAGTGACCACGGTCCGGAGCACATACCACACATCCAGTGATGTCAATATTATATGTCCATTTTCCCCGCATTCTCATGAGTGCCATTTTTCGCCTTCTCATGAGTGCCTTTTTTTCCTATTTGTCAGTTTTTCTTTGGGATCATGAAAATGCAGTTAAAGCTTGTTATAGCTGGTAATTTTGTAAAATTATCTTGAAAATTAAGGTCGGTATTAAAGAATGCCTAATTTTCTACCTTGTCAAAAAGTGCCCAATATACCGGTGGCTAAATTTCAGGGAGTCCAAATTCCTGGTGCCTAAATGTCCAGACACCCTTTCGACAAGGCAGCACATCAATTAACCACCTTCATCTCAAAATGTCCCAACAAAAATGACACGATAAAGATGATCGAATTCCCGCCACAAAAAGATCTACCTGTTGTTATCGTCAGAAGAGCTTGTGCGCACAGACATCTTTTCTTTTTCTCTTTCGATGGGAGTAGCTGGTTTGTTGACATTGATTTTGACGTCAAAACTTTCCCGACTTGAGACATGCATGTTGACGATGTCCTCTACTTTAGGGTCGCTGAGAGCTTCAATTCTTTGGATCATCCAGGCCAGAAGCTGCTGTCTCATACTTAGAATATGCTGTCTGTCCTAATAAAGTAAAATGTAAGTTTCCTTTTTAGACTTTGCAGTTTATAGTGCAGATGATGTTAAGGTCTTTTCTTTTGCCAACGGTTAATGAGCACGGTGTCATGTGGCCAGCACAACAACCAACCGCCTTTACTTTCCCGAACTAAAGTCAGGTACCCATTAGCGTCCTAAAAATGCCGAAATTCAGAATCCCAGTCTTACCGAGGTTCGACCCCAGGTTCGGAAGCCAAGCGCTTAACCACTCATCTCCCTCGCACCCAATGTCTCTAACATTAGGTGATTTGTGATTTGTGATTTTGGGCACATTGGCACAATTTAGGCCATGTCGTGCCTGCAGTCCCTCAAGGTCCACTCTCCCTCCACACAACAAAGGCCAAATTCCATACAGTCAAATCATTAAAATCAAGGTCTATTCACAGTTAAAATAGTAGAGGTAGTAAAAATGTAATAATTTGGTAAAAATCTAATGTAAATAGTACATGTCTACAGAATTCATAAATCAGATCTTCGTAGACAACCCCACTTCCCGGATAAAACCCAGTACCTTCCCAGGGTCGACATTATTGAATAGTGTTTTTAAATTAGTGGCTCTAAAATATTTTTCCCTGACATCCTGGTATCTGGGGCAGTCGATGAGGATATGTTCCACGGTGAGGCGAGAGTCACAATACTCACAAAGTGGGGGCTCTTCTTTCTTCAGCACAAAAGAGTGCGTGATGTAGGTGTGGCCAATCCTAAGTCTGGACATGGTCGTGCTACCACGCCTTGTCATACCCTTAGATGTGGACCGCCACCTGACATCCGCCACATACTGCCTGAGTTTATTGTGAGTCTCAGCCTCCCATCGGTCCTGCCACTCTTGGTAGGTGGCAGAGGCAATACTTTGTCTCAGGTCTGAGCAGGGAATTTGGGTTCCTGACACCGCATGATTTAGGGCTCTCTTTGCTTCTCTGTCTGCGGCTTCGTTTCCCTCAATGCCCACATGGGAGGGGACCCAGATGAAGGTGACATCCCTATGGTCGGCTGTTAGGTATCCAATGGAATATTAAGTCATAAACTTAGAAAGATCTTTTTAAAAAACAAAGAACTTATAGTATCTAGGATACGCGCCTGTGGTGATACAAACAAAAATACAATCAAAACGAGTGGACTAAGTGACAGAGCGATGAACTCTAGGTCCTGGGTTTGAGTCTCCAGGTGGGTAAAGATATTTTACATTTGCTTTGTAGAAACTGAAACAGCGCTGATAAGCTCTTGTTGGGAGAAAGTAAGTCAAGGGGAGGAGTCAATCATTGTCCAACCCACACAGTGCCCCCCCCCTTCCGTAAAGACGTTGGACAATAAAACGTGCGAGTTCGCCATTCACTGACCCTTAGAAACTTTGTAGAGAAATAAGTGGAATACATTGGCCCTGTCACGTCAGTTTTAGAACCCCTGTAATATTTTGTGACTAGTAATCACTGAACCATTCCGTGCACGATTCGCACGAGATTTTTTTTTGGGCGGAAGTTGACCACGAGGTGGACAGTGAGTTGATTTATAGACTCTGGTAAGAGAGGAGTGTTTTGGATATTAAATGTACAAGTAGAGTGTCATTGAATTGATTTGTATTCAGGACTAATTTTCTTGGATGTATTTTGTGATGGCTGAAGTCGCCAATATATTATGATTCATTATTTTTATGTAATAAAAACCATGTCTGCTACAAGTGAGTCCATTAATTATTATAAGTATTGTGGTCAAAGAGTTCAGTATATTAGTGTTCCCACGCACTGGCAAATCTAGTGCGTGTGTGAAAGTACTTAGTTATCAGTAAAGAGCATTGTAGAGATATCTACAACACACGACATTCGCGTCATCACGCCTATAACAAAACCAGGCTGTGACAGGCCCTTAGAAACTTTGTAGAGAAATAAGTGGAATACATTGGCCCTTAGAAACTTTATAGAGAAATAAGTGGAATACAATGGCTCTTAGAAACTTTGTAGAGAAATAAGTGGAATACATTGGCCCTTAGAAACTTTGTAGAGAAATAAGTGGAATACATTGGCCCTTAGAAACTTTGTAGAGAAATAAGTGGAATACATTGGCTCTTAGAAACTTTGTAGAGAAATAAGTGGAATACATTGGCTCTTAGAAACTTTGTAGAGAAATAAGTGGAATACATTGGCCCTTAGAAACTTTGTAGAGAAATAAGTGGAATACATTGGCTCTTAGAAACTTTGTAGAGAAATAAGTGGAATACATTGGCTCTTAGAAACTTTGTAGAGAAATAAGTGGAATACAAAAAAAACCAGTTTAAACAAAAGACAATTGGTGCTTTGATCTTAATAATGAATGAATGATAGATTCAAAAGGAGCTTTTTTCAACTCTGTCCTGCCTCCCAACTCCAAATCCTGGTTACGCCCAAAGTTTTGGGATATAGATCCAGACTTAACAAGAAAAACATTTTAAAATACTTTTTAAAAAACACCACCTTTATACATATTATAAACCCGATCATTTGTCTCCTAATAACCAATGAATGTTAGATTTTACAAACGTATTGTACATTGTTACCCGTTTTCGAGATCCGTTTTCACTGCTGAAGTGGACATGTCTGATAGAGGCATACATAAATTCGACATGAGACCACGCGCTTGTGTCAGTATCGTTACATTGCTTGAAATGAACAGACTCATTTGACTGCAACCTTACCTTCAGTAAGTAGACAGGTATTGTGATCTCCAAGTTGTCAGGTGTTAGTCCCATGTCACGCAGAAGATCATCAAAATAGTGGTAGAGACATTTGTTCCATTGAATCATTTGGTGCTAAACAAAATTTGTGGGGGGGGGGGGGAAGTTTCACAGATAGACCAAATGATTTTTTTTGTCTAAACTTATTTTCGTATTCTACGTTTTTTATTTTCAAAATGAACTCAAGCTGTGTACTGCATTGAATGATAATGTTCTAACCCTGCTACCGCGCCGACACTGATGGTGCGCACCAGCACACCGTTCAACACGAAGAATAGACGACATATTGATTTCAGAGGAAGGACTGTTTCAAATCCGGCTGAAGTGATCGGCAGGTTAGAGGAAGGACTGTTTTAGATCCGGCTGAAGTGATCGGAAGGTTAGAGGAAGGACTGTTTTAGATCCGGCTGAAGTGATCGGAAGGTTAGAGGAAGGACTGTTTTAGATCCGGCTGAAGTGATCGGAAGGTTAGAGGAAGGACTGTTTTAGATCCGGCTGAAATGATCGGCAGCTGTCTGAGACTAAGAGCCGTCCTTAGTGCTACCAGTGAACTGTATTGAGGACCTGGAGCGACACTAGGAAGTGTGCCAGTGGTCTGTACTAAAATATTTAGGCAGAAAAAGAATTGTAGAGCGTAAGACAAGACTCCCTAAAACTTGATGGCTGAAGTCCATGGTGCACACTGTATAACTAAATACATCGTCTATTATTACCTCCTTTCGTTGAGTGCTTGCCGTTGATTTACTACGATATCTATGTTGTATGTTTCAACAGTTATATATTTATGAGATCATCCACAGATGCCAAATATTTTATGACAAATAGAGTGTAAAAGCAGAGAATTTTTTATAGGTTAATCAATGTCTGTCTGTGTGTGTGTGTAAAATTAATGCTCGACTTATCTGCCCTTACCTTTAGTTCACAGACCCTGGCAGCTGTGGACTCGATGCATTTCTTTAATAATCTTCTCTTCTGTGGGTGGATTAGTCGCGGTAGGCAGTCACTCAGTTTTTGTAAGATAAGTACATAGTTGATGAACCTGGTCAGTAGTGGAGGTCAACAATCAGCTCATGTGGCCAGTAAGAGGACACAATTTTTAAAAAAGTTTACAGCACATTTTATTAACAAGTAGTAGTAGTAGATATATTTTGTAGAAAGAGAGACAGAGACAGAAAGAAAAGAGAAAGAAGGAGAGAGACAGATAGACAGACACAGAGAATAGAGATAGATAGAGAGAAAAGAGAGAAGGAGAGACAGACACAGGGAGAAGAGAGAAACAGACAGACAGAGAAAAGAGAGAGAGAAAGAGAAAGACAGACTGAGACATAGAGAAAAGAGAGAAAGAGAGAGACAGACAGATAGAAAAGAGCGACAGAGAGAAGAGAGAGAAAAAGAGAGAAGGGAGAGAGAGCGTGAAAAAGATAGTGAGAGAAACAGAGACAGAAAGAAGAGATAAAGAGAGATGTTGTAGCACTAGTAGCATAGAAATAAATTTTGGTGTAGCTGAATTTAATCGAACATTTGAAATCGAGATTTAAATCTTATTCAAGGGAAAAAGAGATCTAGTTGAATCTTTTCAACTCATGAAGTCAAAATGTACTTACTTTTCGCTAAGGTAATCTAAGGTCTGTTCCTGTCGAACTGGTTTGAACTGGATTGTCTGTCCGTTTTGGTCTATTGGGGGCTCATTCTTCACAATGTCAAACAGTTGCTTTATAGCCTGGTGCCATTTTAGATTTCCAAATCCGGGTTGAATTGAGCAATCCATTTTTCTGTTTACAAATAATGTTAATAATGTGTAGATGTCTACCACCGATGTTGTATTGTAGAGACACATAGGGATTTTGTAAAATTAAATCTTTTCAATACATAGGTATTTAAAAAACAACAACTAACAACTGATAACTCCGTTGATTTCAGACTCTGTCACTGTGTCGATCTGCCTGAATATCTTCTCTTTGTAGGAACAACTATGCAATATGTTTACACACGTTTCTCGAACTTTTTTTTTCTTATTGTAAGGCCCCCTCCCCCAAAACGAAAAATACTATGTTCATGTCCCCGTATTCAGCTAGGGAATCTGAGATTATTTTCGTGCATTCTAAGATTCGGACATCCATTCTCCTGGTTTCTACAGCGCACTGCTCGCCATTAGGAGTGCAAGTAGAACAAGCAAAATAGACAAATACATTAAAAAAAAAAAAAAGATTATACGAAGTGTAATTGTATCAATTAGTTTGGGTCAGTCAAGTAATTAACTTTGTAATAGGTCTAGACTAACAATAATAAATCTCCGAGATTAGAAATATTTTTACTAATTATATTGTTTTTTGTTTAGCGTAATTTTATACTTTTAGCTTTCTCAATGCGCTTTGGTCATATCTGGATCAGTTGGGAAAGGAGATTGGTTACTGAGAGTATCTGAGTGAAGGTTACAGTGAGAGTTTTTTGTTATGTAGTGTATCTCTCTGTCTCTGTCTCTGTATATATATATATATATAACGTTGTATTCGAAATCGAGGGCTCGAGCCTCCTTAAGCTACTCTACACTAATCACTGTGCCTGCAAAGTGCTTATAAAAATGGAAGGTTTTATAGCTATCTATTGTTAGTTTCAAACTGTTAAAGCGACGACCTAAATCTCTACACGAAGGGGGAACAATTCAACGTATACCGCCGCATCTTTCAAGTACAATTGTCAGCATCTTCATACTTATTTTTGTAGTATGCTTATTATAACTGTTTGTATGGATGACTCCAACTGACCTATGTTGTGAATAACTCTTCAGTGTTTTGATTGTGACAATGACCAATGTGTAATGTGTATATAGGGCATAGGCGACGTGAGGAACTAGAGATTGTAGCGTGAGAATCAGTTAATGAGTTAATACAAGTGCATGTAGTTTCACTAATAATAAAAAATTTTGAATAAGTAGAATACATATATGTTTTATGCTGTTCTCTTTTCAAGTATATATATATATATTTTCTAATTTTGAATAAAACTGATTTCTATTTGCTTTTAGAGTACATTTTTATTTCTTATATCTTTTTACTTCATGTAAATAAACTTTAGGTTACGTTCATAGAAACACTCCTGAAGTAGTTAATTAATGAATAATTTTTTTAAATTGAATCTTGTTTTGTCAGGTACATAAAATAATTGTGCAAAATTACAACTTGATCTGAAATTGGGTGTGGGAGAAATAACGTGTACGAAAATAATATTGTTCCAGACAGACAGACAGACATAGAAAGTTAATATAAGCTATGTTGAAAAAAAAAGGGGTTGATTAAGAACGGGACGGGATGAAACTAACGGCTCAGAAACATTAGACACAACATGATGTCACAAATCTTTACCATGTGGCAACGAGCGGTTGGTCTCCACTGCCCACATGTTGCGACTTCGCAGGTCAGTGTTGAGGCGTACCATAACAATTAGTCTCGGGTATGGGCCTACCAGTACGGGCTTATTCGTCTCTCAGATCATCGTTGTATTCGGCAAGTTGTTTTGTAGTGGGCCCTATGAGTTAGTTCCGGATCTCTTCGCAGTCACGTGGGTGTGTTGTTTACATTAATGACCCCATTGATTTCATTGTAATTTAAACATGAAAATAGTCTAGATCTAGACATCTTTAAGTAATAAAAAGTATGTTACAATAATTCACTAATTTGTATGATTATTTGGTAGGACTACTAGATCTAGGCTAGCACTAAATCTAGATCTACATCTTATCATAGGAAGATATTGCCATTATTGCCATGTATAAGACCACAGTCACGTGGCTTTTTATAAAGTAGGTCAGAGATTCGGAACTACCTCATTGTGTTGACGCGAAGAGGTCAGCAGGACTGAAGTAGACATTGGACGTGTTTGATGTGAGGAAGACGGGCTTAGTGCCGTTTGCGCGCATTTTTCTTTGTTTAATTGAAGTTTTTTTTTTGTTGGATCGCTTATGGCAAAAAATGCGGTATTAGTTTACGTGACAAGAAACGCTTAATCAGGTTTCTCTTATATTTTAAGAATATGCAGATTACAAATATGTAATTTGATTTCCTCGGAGATAAATAGTATTTAAAATATATATTTTTAAGTTTTATTTCTTATTACCATATATTGTCATTGGAAATACGCTAAATTGGTTTTAAGGCTTAATACTAGACTCCCTTGAATTACTTACAAACATTTTTCTGTTGCTGTTTTGTCTTTCTAGCAGCTATTAGATCTAATATTAAAATTCATTTAAAATTATAGCATAAGAACAAAAAACTCTCTTTAAAAAAAGTTGCTGAAAAAAAGAAGAAACAACTTCATCAATTTATTAATAACATTTTTTTTAGACCTTCATTTCAGTAAATACACTTCAAAATTCATAAGTTGACAGCATAACAAAAATCTCTTTAATATAGAGATTAGATGTAGAGCTAGATGTAAATGTCTACTTAGACCTTCTGTAGCTAATTATTTGACATGTAGAGCTAGATGTAAATGTCTACTTAGACCTTCTGTAGCTAATTATTTGACATGTAGAGCTAGATGTAAATGTCTACTTAGACCTTCTGTAGCTAATTATTTGACATGTAGAGCTAGATGTAAATGTCTACTTAGACCTTCTGTAGCTAATTATTTGACATGTAGAGCTAGATGTAAATGTCTACTTAGACCTTCTGTAGCTAATTATTTGACATGTAGAGCTAGATGTAAATGTCTACTTAGACCTTCTGTAGATAATTTTTGACATATAGAGCTAGATGTAAATGTCTACTTAGGCCTTCTGTAGCTAATTATTTGACATGTAGAGCTAGATGTAAATGTCTACTTAGACCTTCTGTAACTAATAATTTGACATGTAGAGCTAGATGTAAATGTCTACTTAGGCCTTCTGTAGCTAATTATTTGACATGTATAGCTAGATGTAAATGTCTACTTAGACCTTCTGTAACTAATAATTTGACATGTAGAGCTAGATGTAAATATTGACGTCACTAATTGTTCACATTCTTGCAGTTCCATGTTCGATATCTTCGTAGTTAAAATTCACAAGTTTGTTTGAAACTCAGCTTTTTTAAAAAAAGAAGTGTAATATTTAATCATATTTAATAAATTATCTTACTTTATCTTTATGTTGTTATCTAAAAGTTAACTTTATGCAATGAAATTATCTATATATATGAATATGCTTTTCAGTGGTTTACATATTAATAATTATGACATAGTTCTATTTAAGGTTTATGCTAATTTTGTGGTGGCGGGGTGTCATACAATTGAAACTCTACCTTCTATCCCCATCTGGTTCTTTGACTTTGCTGAGTCTGGGTTCGAATTTGGAACCTCTATAATATAAAGTGTCCCTTCTCTTGACTTTAGAGCTGGACATATCTAACTTGCTGGCAACGTGAGACATTGTCAATGATTCATCTGAAATCAACAAATTATAAAATGACAATTTCATTGAAAAAATGTAAACAGAAAAGAAAGGGAAAAAAATGAAAGTTAAAATTTAAATAGTTTTGATTAGACTGATAATCACTTCAATCTACTCACTTTCATGCTGCACTTTATTTGTTAACTTTTAATGAAATCTTCTCGGTTTTACCGCTTACACGGTGTGTACGAGCGAGCACTTGTTTAGAGCTACAAAAAGGAAATGCGCCTAGCCAATCATGTTAGGAGAGGCGTGCTTACGTTTTTTTCAACCACTAGCAATTCAGTATTAACTGATATACGGCCATCTGCGCGAGCGTAAGGGCATTTGGCATCCAAATTATGAATCTTTAAAAGTAATGCTATATCTCCCGTAGTAGCCTACTCTGGCAAGAAACTGGACTGTATTGATGGATATTTAATACAAAAAACAGAAATGGAAAAGTAGTTTGAGCGCTGGGACAAGTCCTAAAAAGCCCGTGGAGTCTGGGAGCGCATGAGGCGCCCTGACCGCACTTCCTCGTGGTGGAGGCTGTCCAGGCCTGAGCAAGCTATTATAGCACAGTGCAGGACAGGCCACTGTCCTGTTGGCTCATATTTCTCGCGGCTATGGCCAAATTTTGATTCACGGTGCCCCCGCTGCGGGGAAGAAGAGGAAACCGTGCCTCATATTCTGTTTGACTGCCCCAGACTTGCTGATCTCCGCCTCGACAGGTCTGTATGGCGACATTTATGCACTACGCAAGACAGCAGGGTTTCTGTCCAGGGCTTTTGCAAGAGAGGATTTGAGCATCTCAAGCCCTCACTCTAATGGAGTTTGATGATGATGATGATGGATATTTAATGGACCACAGGGCAGTGGTGTGTGTAGGAATTTGAGGGCTCGTGGGGGGCATGACCACTTTAGGGTCCCCTTTATTTTGACATTTCGATATCATGACATGAGACAATGTAAATAAATATACAAGTCTAATGTGTGGAGTACACGCAACAATGCCACTAACTTTTATAATAAAGTGAACAGCAAGATTACATGGCAGTGGCGTAATATTTAATATTTAATGTAAAATAAAATTCATTCAGACACTCATTTGGTTTCCTCTCATGTAGGGGCCCCGGGGGGGGGAGACTTTCGAATTGGGACCTCCCACCTTCTTCATTACCCTAGCTACGCCACTGACACAGGTTACGAGAAACTAAGGTCAACAAATAACAATGAATTGCTACATAAACGATGTATCCGGTGTACAAAATATATATCGGGCAGCTGAGGCTTAAGCTCATGAATGAAGAAAGTGGGGTACAAGTTGTGAATTCAACTACCAATAGCTTTAAAAGAACAAAAGGAAATGTGAGTTGTAGCTATTGTGGCAAGGAACACAGACCACGTCAGTGCCCAGCTTATGGGGAAACCTGTCACAAGTGTCATAAAAAAGGTAATTTCTCGTCAGTGTGCAGATCAAAGCCTGTAAGTATATTGAAGTCAGAAGTTCGAGATGACTCCGTTGATCTAACAACTTTTAACACACCTTTGGTCGCTACAAGTTCCTTCGTCTACCATTTTGGGCTAAACTCTTCTGCAGAAGTATTTGCAAAACGTTTCCACCAAGCTTTCGACGTTATACATGGTGTTGAGACCTACATGGACGAAATACTGACAGCAGGTAGAACTATAGAGGAGCATGACGATAGACTTTGGCAAGTTCTTGACATAGCCAGAAGGAAAGGAATCAAACTGAAGCCATCTAAATGTAGCCGTAGAGTACGACAAGTCAAGTTTGGAGGACATATCATTACAGAAAGTGGTATAAAGCCTGATGACTCAAAGATTGAAGCAATACAATCCATGCCATACCCTACAGATCGCAAGGAACTAGAAAGATTTTTGGGTATGATTATTGATTAATTATCTTGGTAAATTCTTACAGAACTTGTCAGAAATAACTGTCCCATTAAGAGAGTTACTCAAACAAGACAACGAGTGGATATGGTTGGAACAACATTAAAAGGCTGTTGATTATTTAAAGAGTTTATTCACAACCGCCCCTGTTTTAGCCTTTTATAATGTTTCACAGCCAATCAAGTTGTCTGTGGATGCTTCACAGGAGGCACTTGGAACAGTATTAATGCAGAATGAAAGGCTGGTGGCTTACTCATCAAGATCTCTTACAGACTGAAAAACGATATGCACAAATAGAAAAAGAAATGCTTGCCATTGTCTTCGGAGTTGAACATTTCCATTACTATGTGTATGGACGTCCAATAAAGGTTGAAACAGATCACAAACCTTTGGAAGCGATTATCAAAAAGCCTTTGGCATCTACACCACCTAGGCTTCAGCGGATGCTTCTTCGACTAATGAAATATGAAATACTGCTGGAATACAAGCCAGGCAAAGAAATGTCTATTCCAGACACACTGTCAAGAGCATCGCTACCAATCAAATATCCCTCAAGTGATGACTGGGATGCACAAGTTCATCTGATCGTCAATAGTTTACCCATGTCAGATGAATATATGAACATTTTTCAGCAGGCCACTGCAGATGATGCTGTTTTAAGGCTGTTAAAGAATCAAATTATGATAGGCTGGCCAAACAAGAGCGCTAAAATTCCACAAGAAATTCGAGTATATTCAGGATTTAAAAAAGAACTTAGTGAAAGCAATGGTTTACTTTTTAAAGGAGTAAGATTAATAGTAACAAAAGTATTGCAGAAAAAAATGCACCAAGGTCATCTTGGGCGCGATAGATGTTTGTTACAGCTAAGGAGGTTTTCTTCTGGCCTGGAATGTCAAGCAGATTATAGACATGATATCTACCTGTGCAGTGTGTAACGAACACCAGAAGTCCCAGCAAAAGGAGCCATTGTTACCACATGATACTCCTGTACTTCCTTGGGAAAAAATTGGAGCTGATATTTTTGAGTATCGCGCTAAGAACTATTTACTACTTGTAGATTACTATAGTAAATTTTTTGAGATAAATCTTATCCCAACACTAAAAGCTTCAGATGTGATCATACATATGAAATCAAAATTTGCTCGACAGTATTCCAAGGGAAGTAACTAGAGACAATGGACCCTCATTTGCTTGTGAAGAATTTCTGAAATTTTCTAAAAGCTGGGGATTTAAGCACATTACGTGTAGCCCTAGATTTCCACAATCTAATGGTATGGCAGAACGGGCCATACAAACAGTGAAACAGCTTCTAAATAAAGCTAAAACGTCGGGTCAAGACTCATATATGTCCCTCTTGCAATTTCGTAATGCTCCATGCCCTGATGGACCTTCACCTGCACGGCTGTTCATGGGCCGCCGTCTGAGAACAAATCTTCCGACAACGGAGGCCTATCGCAGACCTCAAATCCCAGACAAAAAAGAAAATGTTTGGAAAACAAGAAAAGTAATCAAGCAAAATATTATAACAAAACAGCGAGATCAACCGATCGACCACACATTCAGCCTGGGAGCAAAGTGTGGATGCAAAAGAAGCCTGGCGATTTATGGGAGCAAGCAGTGGTCATCTCAGAAGCGGAGACCCCAAGATCCTAAGAAACACCGGGTAAAAACACCGAATGGGATAACATACCGAAGAAATAGAAGGATGTTAAGAGACACATGTACAAAATCAAGGGTCATGCCTGATATTTTTGAAATGGACACCCCAGAGACAGTCATTAATGGTCAAACCACACAGCCAGAGAACGTGAGCGATACAAATGTGCAGCAGGAACAGACTAACACTACCAATCCGCCGCCAGTAATAACTCGATATGGTAGGCAAGTTCGGCCACCAGTACGTTACCCTGACGCAGATAATTAGATACATGTATATCTTTTTATTATTATGCAATTTCGATATAATTAATGTCTGTTTGTAAACCTAGACTCTGTTTTTTTTTACTACACATTTTATAATTTATATTGTTAATATTGATAATATTATCAATTGAACATTCTGTTGTGTTTAACATGTATTCAGTTTACTAATTTGTTTATAGTGAGACAGTGAAATCATTTGTATAGTCAATTGAAATCTCAAAGCTTTCAAGGAGGGAGATGTGATAGTAAGTGTATGTGTTTTGAGTGGCTGGTAGTGCAGTGTGTGTGCCTGTGTATGAAATGACCAGTGGACCTTGAGTGTACATTGTTGAGTGAACAGCAGTGTGTCAGGACTGTGTGTAAAAGGAGGTCAGTTTAGAGAATAAGTGGCTGGAGTAAAGAACATAAATAGAGACTAATAAAAATCATTGTGTTTATTGAAGCTCATGTTGTTTTAGTGTGTCTATTACAAAAGGAGGTGTTGCTCAGCTGTATATTTTCAAAGGTAGGCTTATACGATACATTTTGTGCACATTATAGAATTGTAAAATCAAATTTCTTTATAAGTTTTATCCCTTGTAGCTCAAATTGATTTTTACAATTCAAGTCGCACTTTCCAAAAGTTGGGCAAAACCTAAAATTTGTGTGGATACAGTTCTCGGAAACGACACTAACGATTTTCCTAGAAATGTCAGTATCTTGTTGAAATTATAACAGGCCTACTTGTGTTATTTAGGCTTTTAAGATTATAAATTTTTGTGTAAGATTTAAAGTTTAACGGATATTATTTTAACATCTTAACAATTGAAGTGAATAAATAGGCCCCTTTTCTGGAGATAATGTTTGTCAGTTCTTTGTGCGAACTAAAATTGATATAAAATCTATATATTTTTAATTGTGATTGGCTGTGAGTATAACCTATGTTTATTAATATTTAAAAAAAAAAAAAAAAAAAAGCGAAACTGGGGCTGGCTTGGACAGTAAAAACCTGCCAGGCCTAATGCCATGGGAAGGCGCTTGACTGGAATCCGTAGAGAAAGGGGAAAGTGCGATCTTGGAAATGGAATGAAATGGGTGCAGATAAAAAAAAATAACCTCTATTAAATTATAGTTTAGAGCTATATCTAATCTATACAAGGCTTACATCGTCACTTCAAGTCTCAAAATGTCTATATTTTACTTACATTATTTGATAGTAGACTTATACCTTTATTTTAGTGTAGTGTTTGTCATGAGTTGGGATATTTATTATTCAAAATGATTTGCGTTTTTATTTAGATCTAGATTAAATTCTTTTTAAAATGTTAGTATTGGTGCTAAATAGTGCTCCTTTTAAAACTAGTCTTAAATAATACATAGGTCTGTGCTTATTAATACTGACCTGTCTATTAATCAATTATTACATAGGTCTGTGGCCAGGCTACTTATTGAGTGGCCTCCCCTTTGGTGTTGCCTAGCGATGAAATACAAAATGAAAGCGTACATGATTCATAATTTTTAGGATACGTTACAAACAACCACTTATTTACACTACTACTAGACCTATTAGTGATAATTGATTTGACAATAGATCTAAGTGATGATGCGTAAACAAGACTAATGTGGACGACTAATAGATCTAGAGTATTCTAGACTAGAGAGAGTCTAGCCTACTTATTAGTCTAATAATTAGATAAGAGTCTTCAGAATCTTGTTTAAAAAAATGACTGCTGATGTAATGCATCAACTAAATACAGCTTCTATTTTTCAAGAGAAGGATGAAACTGACAACATTCCAAACCAGCAAGATGTTGTGACCATAGATTATAAAACAGGGGCTAAATTTGAAGGCAAAGTGGCCAATTACAAGCGTGTAGGAAGTGGTATTTTTACATGGCCAAATGGATGTAAATATGAAGGACAATATAGTGACAACTTTCGTCAAGGGAAAGGTACTGTATCATTTATATCAAATTTTGTTTATAACATCATGCATATTAAACCAAGCCTATTGTGTATTACTAGGCATCAATTCTATATGCATTTCTGCCTAGTAGATACCCAGACTCTTTTTTTTTTCTAGACATAATATAAATTTCATCATTTGTCTGTAAAGATTTGTTTAATTAAAACCAATTCAGTGGCTGCAATTATTAATAGGATACATCTTTCAATTTTCAACAATGTACATCATTATTAGGCAGTTTCCCAAAACTGTAGATCTTAAAATAGCATTTTAGCTAGATGATGAGAGATGCCTAACTTTTTTTTAAATGAATGGCTACCTGGCTCTATGCACTGCTATTTCAATACTCCCAAGTTCAAACCCTGCCAGCTGCTATCTCTTGCCATCCTGTGGGCGATTTCAGTTAGGATGTACTAATTTACTATATTGAAGAAAAACTGAAACTTATAAACAAACAAACAATTAATTTAAGCCACTCATAATAAGAAAAAAAAAAGCAGATCCTACTACCACTCCAGCCCAACATAACCAACACCCTGTACGGCAGTGCTGAACAACTGAAGAAAACAGCACCTTTTTTTCCTTAGCATAGTCTGCAAAAGAGCTGACAGCTCAGCAGTAAATAACTGGCTAGAAGAAGAAGATAAGAAAAAAAAACACTGGAATGCTCAAAAATTCTTTTATAAAAATCTTGCCAACATTTAGACTTTAGTTTGGCAGATATGCCATTACTATATTTCTACTTATCAGCAATAAGTAAACTATCTTTTCTTGTAATAAAAATTTTGTATATTCTGCAAGTCTCATTGTTCATTGTATTTCTCTTTAATGTGAGTTAAAGATAGGGTTATTAGATATATGGCTAAAGGAGGATATATCCTCCTTTTTGAGAACATGTCCTCTCTTTGGCTTTGGCCAAAAATGTAAAAATGTCCAGCTATTACTTCGTTGTATACAGCATGTTATCAAACAAATAAATTCAATCTTTCATATCTTTTTGTACAAACTCATAAATGAAGTTGTCTTGGTGTATTGCTTTGATCTATGTTAAGTTCTTTGCCCAGTACTAAAACCTCCTTTGTAACCCTACATAAAGACTGGGTAATGAATTTGATTTGCTCATAAACAAATGTTGGATTAAAATGATCATCAAGAAAGAATTTCTTTTGTTAACTAAATGTTTTTTTATAATGGTTTCTGTCTATGATGTCTTTCAGGAAAACAAACTTGGAGCGATGGTACTATTTACACTGGTGAATTTCTAAATGATTTAAGGCATGGAGAAGGAAAAATCATATGGTCTAATGGAGAGGTAAGGAACAATGTGTTATCTAAGAAACCTATCATACATACTCTTTTACCATGATAGCTGAAGTAGTTATTGAACTTACTTTTGTACCTAAATATATATTCATGACCTTTTTAATATATTAGAATTTGTTCATATTTCTTAATTTTTAAAAATGTATTCACATTCTGTTACTGTGTTTCTTAACTTTAGTTATACCACACCTCACCTAAACATCACTTGACTTAAAATCATGTTGGTGCCTTCATTCCTGTCAACCTCTTGTATTAAAAGAGAAAAAAAAATCTTTTTGAAAGGAATGCATTCATGTTTTTGTTTGTTTGTTGTTGTTTTTTTCAGATTTTGTAACACGTTCTTAGCATCAATGAATACTTTTTTAAGACCTTTAAAATAATTACTCAATAACAATTTGTATTAAGTTGCTTTCATAAAAATACATTTAACATTAGCACATGCTTTTAATGAAGAATCTAACATTGATTTGTAGTTATTGCATGTATGTTTGATACATACATATTTATGTATGATACTTTAAAAAAAAAAGACCATTATATACATACAAGTAATGATTATATACAGACTATAAATGATGCTCTAAAGAATTATTACAAAACATAAAAGCCACTTAGAAACTTCTTAACATTTTATATTTTTGCTCACAGCTATCTGTAGAAAATATTCTTCCCGTTTGAAAATCCAATTTTATTTTCCCCTTTTTAAAGAAAAAAAAAAGTTAAGACATTGTCACATGTGAAGAAACATTAGCCTATACATTGACCCAAATAATTTGAATATATTGATCTGGTTTCAGCCCTAGTGTAAAATTATGTTTTCCTTCCCATCACAGTGGTCATGTAATTATGTGCCTTTAACAAATGTAGAACACTCAGTAAAACTGGATGAACTTAAAGAGGACTTTAAATCCCAACATGTATTAGGACTCAAACTCATGAATGACATTTGACTCAGTAGCTTGAGCTTAGAGCTTAGCCTACCATGTCCCTAGAATCCAGATATCATTCAATTTTGTGATAGAATTATGGCTCTAGACCAATCTTTTTCATGTAAAATGTGTTTATCTTTATTTAATAGAGTTACGAAGGAATATTCTTCAAAGACAGGCGTCATGGGAAAGGTACATATCGGTGGCCAGATGGTTCTATATATACAGGAACATTTTACATGGACCAAAAAGAAGGATATGGAACTTTTACATTTTCTGATGGGAACATATTTCAGGTTCATAACTTTCTTCCTTACTTAGGATTGCATTCAAAGTTTGAATTATATAGTCATTATAATAGTTGCATTCAAAGTTAACTGTCAGGAAAAGACAAACTTAAACAAGTTTTAACTGTTTGAATGAATTTTATCTGTGTAGGGCTTGTACAAAGAGGATGAGAGAGAAGGTCCTGGTGTGATAACTTATGGAAATGGTCAACAAGATGCTGGTCTGTGGATGGCTGAGAAGATTATTAAATTTTGTTCACCAATTACTGGTGCTTTCACCATTAAGTCACACCAAGAATTGGAATACAATGAGGAGGAGAAATGTATCTTCATAGACCTTGCAGAAAAAGACTATCCTCAGGTTCCTATTGACCACATTCTCAACCCACTCTCACCAATGGACTATGCACCTGTGACAGATCTGAGTCAACGGGTTGAGTCACTTTATAGTGAAACACTAGACTACAGGAGCCTTGCTGTTAATCGCAAAGCATTTGACTCTGAGTTTTTCAAGACTTTTAATGGTGTTCTGGACATAGAGGGTAAGATCAGAGCATGGAATGGCACTCCAAGAATGATGCAACTACAGAAACATGCTCACAGACATTCTCTTGGGCAGTCCACTGTGGATTTTGATGTGGATGCTGTTCTTAAGATGGACAGAAGAAAGTTTCAAGACAAGGGACCCATAGAGCTTCAGTCAGAAGAGCTAATCACTGCATCTATGAGTGGAGACACACGAAAAGTAGAGCTGCTACTAGCCTCAGGAAAAGTGCATCCTGATGTTTCAGATTGTTCTGGTCATACAGCTCTCATTGGAGCTACAGTAGGTAACATTCTATGGTAAAAAACTAAAACAATAATTTCCTATTTTTTAGATTATATCTTTTTTTCTAATTATCTTCTATTACTGATATTGTATACACCTGCTGGTTGTACAAATCTTCTTTTTTAAAGTATATGCATTTTAAATCAAAAAAGTTAGCTGTCATTCTATTAACAAGACATGTAACACAATAGCAGCATTCAAGTACCAAGGTTACTGAGAAGACAAATATGGTAAAACAGAGATAAGCTCAGGGGAGGACTCAATGATGCTATCCTAGCATCTACCAGTATAAGTTCTACCTTGACCATTCAGGTCCCCCAAAAAGAACCTTTCAAGTCAGTCATGTTATCTGGCCTCCACATTGATACCCAGGGTTACAGGATTAGATGCTCTTCCCACAACCCACCCAAACTCATTCCATAATCATTCTCACAAACAATTCTATATATAGGGTTAACACATAAGGGAGCCAAAGGCTTCTTTAAAAGACAAACCAAGACCCTAAATTGACTTTCATTTATCTCTCTCTAACAATACAACAAGATGACATTAATACATCTAAACACATTTCTTATTCCATATGCTAGAAATAATTCCTACAAGTGCTCCTTCTTCCATAGTACCATTAGAGAATGGAATCAGCCAGGAAAATCAATGATTTAGCAGAGCTTAAGTCATTGATTAACAAGCATGACTAGATTGACACATGCAATGCATAGGATGTTATTATCTTATTTTTTAAAGTAATATCTGTAATATATAAGATAAGAAGATAAGATAGACTCTAGCTCTATAGTGCTCATTACACTAGTTATAATCATTATATTTGTAAAAAAAAAATACTGGAAAATGAAATTCACTTTTTATTACAAGAATCATTTTATTTAAAACAAAAAAAAAAACATAATCCACAGTATTAAATCCTGTGAAATTACAACATTGCAACAGACAGAAGATACCATTTTTTAAATATTTTAAATTGAAATATATATTAAATAAATTGTTTTCATTTAATTCATTTTTCACTCTGTAGGTCAACTGGCATCTGGATGTTATCAACATTCTTTTAAACCATGGAGCCAATGTCAATAAACTGAACGATGAAGGCTCTTCTGCCTTTTCAGCTGGGATCATTTTTTATTACCCCATTGAAGGATTCATCTACAACATAGCTGAAAAGGCCATGAAGCCAGTCCAAGAAGTTCAGAGTGTAAAGAGAGAAAATCAACCAAAGAGTATTTTGACTAACACCAGAGAGCGTAGAGCTAGCAAACTCAATCAGATCAATCGTATCAGGTCCCAGTCCACAGTGTCAATACCAAATAATCTGGCCCCAGCATCAGATGGTGAGATCTCCATCAAATCATCATCAAGAAAAATTTCCTTTGGCAACCAGCTGAGTGAAACCCAAAATTTAGAGCAAACAGATGTTGCTGACAGAGAAGATGAAGATGGGGACTCAGCTTATGGTGAGGATGCTGATGATATTGGAGAAGCTTTGGCTGAACAAAACCCAGAGTGCAATAATAGCTTTGAAGATTTTGATTCAAACCAGAGTATTAGAAATTATCAGATTGAAGTTTCTGAAGATTTAATTGAAAGATGTGCAACACAGCTTAGTCAGAATGAACTTATTATCAACAGAGAGAATTCAAATCTTGCTGAGGATAAAGCAAGAAAACTAGCTATTCAGATAAATGTGTAAGCAATCTATTGTTTTTAATGTTAGCGACATAATTCATTAAAATTTATGTATCCAATATTAACAAATTATGCAATGATGGCACCCAAGGATTGATACTGAGGTTAGGAATATAAAATTGAGTTACAAATATTTGTTTGAAACCATTTTAAATATCTTTAAAATGATGAAAAGAAAATTTTTGAAAAAGGTATTTAATTTTACATTATGTTAAGTCTTTGCAGCACATTTTTTAAAAATGTAACAACTTCCTGATTATGAATCTTTTTTTTTTCATTATGCATTTAACATGTTTTTAATGAAACAATTAATTTTTGAAAATGTAATAGGAATTTGGCATTGGGTAATATATGAGAAAAAATGCTTCCAAAACTTTTTTTAAAAGTTAAATTTTCCATTACAGTTCAAACTTTTGCTGCATTTTTTTTTCATTATAAAATGCAAAGCAGTATAAGTTGCTTCATATATTGCTAAACCATTTAAAAAATGTTGGCTATATTACACACTCTTTTAACCTCCACAGTGGGAAGAATCATTTTTAATCTCTTATAAAGTCAATATGTTTGAACTTGGAGACTCTCAGAGGTAGTACTATGGTAGCATTATATCCACAAAATAAAACCATGCTTATGTGTCATTACTGTTCTTGCTTGCAGAAGTATCAATCTTCCACTAACTACAGAAAAAGAAACTTTACAGATTTTTAACTGGAGTTTGTAAAATACGTTACATCAGCTGCTAAACATTTGGTTCAAAATTTTATTTTCATCCTTAAAATTCTGTTGTGTTATATGATCTAATAATTCTTACATGCCAAATGTATTAATTGCTTCTTTAATTTTGCAAATGACTAATTATCTATTATTTGTTTTTTATTGTTTTTTTTTTCTTTTTCTCAGCAATGAAAGGATGAAAGAGACCCTGGACTTGTTACTGAGAAGAGGTGCTGACCCAAATGCATCATCAGTTCCCATGCCTGCTTTATTTTTTGCCATAAAATCAGCAGATGTTGACATGGTCAGACAACTGCTTATGAAGGGAGCTAATCCTAACACCAGGCTCAGTAACGAGGTAGACTCCATATGCAAATCCTTAATTTTGCAAGTTTCATAAAATTGTGTATGTCCAGCAAAGGGTAGATATCTAAAATCCATTGGGAAAATTAAATGGTTTGTGGGAGGTTAGTGTGAACTGGTTGTACAATGCTACAAAAATGTCATAGATAGAGGACATTGATTTTAAATGATATAAATATGTTTTTATGGAAATTGACAAATAGACTAACAGAGCACAATTTAAATAAAAGCAATTCAAAGTATTCCAGAAGGAAATAAAGTTTGATATTAATTGACATAAGTTGAAACCATTGAGTACTTAATTAAGAATGTATTTTATGAATCTTTCTAATTTTCTTTTGATCTGTATGATATACTTTTGATTGTTTTTGTTTTGATCACCATGCAGCAGGGTGGACTGTGTCCACTGCATATTGCTTGTGCCATTCCAGGAGATGAGGGGGTGGAGATAACAGAACTTTTGTTAGATGCTCTAGCTGATCCTGATGCCAGAGCTGCAGAGGATGATTCTTTTCTGAATAAAACATTGGTGAGATTTACCTCTCTTTGATAATCTTCTGCTGATCAGTTGTCTTTTCTTTTCTTTGTTGTTATTGCTTGAGTATTTATATAGATATTTTTAAATTAGAGTAATGATATTTAAGCTATTGGTAAAGATTATTTTTCTTGGATAGCTTAGAAAAGAGTGTTCTTTTCTTGTTAAGCCTGTCAAAAAAAAAGAATGTTGTTAGACGCTATTAGACATACCAAGGACTTGTATGTTATATTTAATTTTTTACAACTTTTTGATGTTCCTACAGTAACAAAAATTTTTTTGTTTTAGTCCAAACTTCCTGCAGGATGGTAGGGGATTATGGTGTGCAGGGTTCCAGATCAAGACCACGGTGAAAACATCCAAAGTGCATACCTTGTGACCAGGCAGCCACCTAACTAGAGTCTATGACATAATTGTAATTCATTTAAAAGGGATGTGTGGCTTAATGGCTAAAACTGCTTGGCCACCAATCAAGGTGGCTTGAATCTGAGTCCTTACTTGAGTTGTCTTTGCTGAGGGCCTAAAGGCAGCATGGAAACTGTTTCCCAGATACCCCCTTCCCCCACTGGCCCTCAAAATGCTATAAACATAAAAGTTGCACTCTAAAAAAGCAATTTTAAAAAAAAGTTACTTTATTTAAAAAATCCTTGTTACATGGAGAGGTTACATTTTTTGTTTCTGCTGTCTTTTGTTCTTATATATATTTGTAAGGAGAGCCCAGACAATGTCATTTAAGTTTGGAATAAAGGGTATTGAATTGTGTGTCTTTTTCTAAATTTAATTTTAATAATACAATAAATTTCGCTTTAAAAATGTTTAATTAATTTATTACAATATTGTGTAGTTTAATTAAGTATAATTAAAGTATTTGCATATTTTTTTAGAAAAACATATAAAATATTTTTTAAAACTAATTTTAAAGTAATTTCTAACAAACTTTTAATGTTAAAAGATGTTAATTTATTTTTGTTTTGGTCGAAATTAAAACACTACTTTAAACCCAGTGTTTTAAAATTTAAAGCCATTTCATATTACTTTATCATCATATGCAAGAAATATTTTAACATTCTTATATATTAACATGGTTATATATTAACAGGAGGATGAATGGTCAAAAGATCCTATATCATTTGAGTCCAGACAGCTTCTTGGTGGTAGAACTGCATTGCACATTGCTTGTGCCAGGGATGATAACTATAAGGTGATTTTTATGCCCTCTTCCCCCAAACACAAATTGAACACACATTTTTAAATACTAAATAAAAAATTGTTATAATGAAACATAACATTGAATAAAATTTTTAAGCATACATAAATATTTCAATTTCCTATTTTACAAAACAAAATCTATTTGAATTAAATATTGGCTCAGAATAATCTAAATCATTTCTGCAAGTAGCCTCAGTGTTCTTCTCTTATGAAATATTAGAATTTACTTTTATCCTACAGCTTGCATTTTCTATTTAATTAAACACAGTATTTTAATCATGTTGAATACTTTTTGTTCTAGCATATAAAAATATGAATTTTGACATCTCTATTGCATGCTCTTAAAGCTATATTTGTTGGCATTAAATATCATTTCATTCATAATGTTTCTAGCCTTCTAGGTTGTAGAACAAATGATCATCTATTTAAAAAGTAGTAGAATGTTCTTACTATTTTTGATACAGCTGTCATTTTGTTTTGTTTTTCTTTTTCTGTAGAATGCCAGCAGAGTCATTAGACTTTTACTAGATCATAAAGCAAAAACCACTCTAATTTGTAATGGATACTCTCCCCTTGCACTGGCTATTGCAAGTGGCAATGATCTTGTAAGTACAACTTAAAATGTAATTTATGTTTTTAAATAAATTTGTCATTATTTTATTTTTCTAATGTTTAATAGAAATAACTTTTGGAATTCTAAAAGTTCATAAACTAAAATGTAAACAAATAATCTAATTACAATGAATGTTATAGATACATAATTCTTTAAGAGTCATTTAATGAAATATAAAAATAATCAAAAGACAAACTAAATACAGGAATGAAGACATAATACATTTAAATTTATTTTGCTTACTCAAAGAATTATTGGACATAGACACATTTTTTGTTGTTAACAAAAATACTTTTAGAGTGAATAAATTATTCATGCCACTGTCTAGGTCTTGCAGACATAGTTTAAAAGAAAATGCTTGAAGCTGTTTGGTTACTTGATTGTGATGACTTACGAAGGCTGATATTTTAATCTATACAGCAAATAGAATGTAATTGATGTAATGTTTTCACATTTACCAGGCCATTGATGAGCTCTTATCGTATGGAGCTGACCCAAGTCTGCCATTAACCCATGGAGTTGGCAGTGCATTATGTGTGGCTAATAATCCAGAGTTTGAGCACAGAAGGACAATACAAGCAAGATTACAACTAGTAAGAAATCAATGGGAATACTCTTGTTGTATTTTAGATTCTGTCTTCAATTTTTGAGCTAGATTTGTTTTTAATTTAAAGATTGTACATTTAATTATTTTTTGTAAACAGACAAATATTATGCTTAAAGTAAAAACTATATACATTTCTGGAAATTTAATTATACAGATATATATATAAAGATTTTTTTATTGTAAGACTCTAACATATTGGTGAATAATTTAACAGGTGGACAAACTTATAAAAGCTGGAGCCGATCTTTTAGCCCCAATTGCCATTGGACCAAAAAGAATAATTGGAACTGCAGTAGATTATGCATACTATATGTTTAGTCAGGTAAACTGCATGATTTCATTGGAAGTCAACTTATGAGAACACATTTTTTTTTATGTCACAAACTCACCTTATACATAAACTATTGCATCTAAACTATTGCGTCGTAGTATTTAAGCAAAGTCAAACATGCTCAGTTTGATCTAAAAGTCTCTTTGGTATAGAAAAGAAATTCTGTTTAATTATCTTTAAACCAAACTGTTGACCACTTGAACAAGGGAATTAAAAAATTTAGTTGTGTAAAAGATATAACACTTTTTGATAAAAGCAATTTTTCAAATTTCCTTACCATTGTACCTTAATTTTTACAACAGAATATACCAATTCTATTTCTGTTTTAGTCTTATTCAACCAGTGTAGATTTACTAAAGTGGGATCTTTAATTTTACATCAAATAATTGTTACTGGCAGTCCATTTTATATTTCCTAATAATTTGTAACTATGTTGCATGACAAAAATGTTCAACCTCTAAATTTAAAAAATGGTATATAGGTCATGTGTCAGTTCACATGTGCCTAATGGCCAGTCAATTTACTGTTGTATTCAATTTATATTCACTGCATGTTAAACTTTTTAAATTTTTTTTATTTAAATAGTTGTCTTGTTTTTACTGTATATTCACTATTCTATTTTCATGATATTTTGCTTATATTGTTGCCATGGATATCACATTGTGTGTAGGATCGTAGAATTGCTCACATGCCTTATCACGCCCTCACCCCTGCTGAGCGGGAAACTTACAATGCACGAAAAAGGCTTCTAGCTCATGTAGGGGATATAATGCGAGTCAAAGCAGTTGAGAGAGAGAAGCAGAGAATAGCTGATGAGGAAAAAGTTGGTGTAAGAAGTGAGTTGCATTTATTTTTCCTGACATGAACATCTTTTGGCTGTCCTGTGTAGATTGAGTCAAATAAGTCTAAATAAGTATTATTTTATAAAATTTTTATTTAACTGTTATCAAGTAAAGATTTTCTTTGATACTTGGAAGTCAACAACACACCAGACCAGTGAAATTAACTTTCAGCGACCAATGTGACTGTCTTTAAATATCTATTTAGAGATAGATGTCTTTAGTGTCATTCTATAGTTCTAAACTTGAAATAAAAAATCCAATCACTGAAAATTCCCTTTTTGTCAGGCACACTCTTCTTCTTATAAATTATAGGCATTCTCTTTTTAAAAAAATAAAGATTATCTTTATACTTAGTTTTAACATGGATATATATTGCCAGGACTGTTTTGACTAAAACAATAAATTAAATGTTTGATGTAAATGCATAAAGTTCAACTTTCAATATGCCAGCTTAGAATCAAGTATGTGGGAGCATTTATAAATGCATGTAGAACATGATGAGGCTTATCATCTCTTTTTTTTTTTTACAATGTAAGTTACACGACAGAATAATAAAATAAAATAAAAGACCCTTGGCAGTCCTAATTTCTTTTTGGCTCATGTTGGTAAAAACAATTTTGTTTGTAAAATGTTTTACTTGTTTCTGATGTTCCTTCAGATTCTGATGATACTTACATCCTATCCCAACCTCTGGAAGGACATGGCAGTGAGCAGAGTTTAAAATTTGGACCCTCGAGACCACCGAACAATAGCCCAGAGTACATACCACTTGACCAGGCAGCCATCCTCCCAATAAGTGAAACTTACTTTCCCCCCCCCCCCCGGCCCTCTTTTAATATTATATTTTAGTAATAACATTTCTATGTTATTATTTTCTTGTAGAAAATGCAAATATCATAAGTCTTACACTTACTGCATTTATTCACAAAATACATGCTAAAAAAAATAATTTGAAGGCTTCCAATCAGTCTAAACAATAAAGTTATTGACAAGAATAAATCATAATGTACTTAAACCAATTTCAATGAATTGCGGTTCTCATCATTTTAAAAACAAAATAAAAAGTGATAAAAGTTTCATCCAGAAGGTTTAACTTTTAAAAAAATTAAAACATTAATAACAATTCACCTTTATGTTTAACTTTGATTATTTCGTTCTAGAGACCTATGTATTTTATTCTTATTTGAAATTCTCTTTAATAAATATTGTTTTGTGTATTCTGCATATTTCTTTTAAACAAAAAGGTCAAAGTGCAAGCACTAATTTTGTTTACATTGGAGCTGGTGCTAAACTACCACCAGGAGTTAAATCTAGGTCTGCAGCTTTAGTCAGTCAAGGACAGGTCAAGTTTGAGGCATCTGCCCAAGATGGGGAGGGAACTGAATCTCCAACTAGGTTTGTAGGCCTATATAAGCTTTTATACTTTTATTAATTTGATTGTTACATAATGCTAAACCATAGGGTATAAATGTATAAAAGTTCTAATTAGTTGTATGAGTTCTATTCTGTCAGTTTTTTGTAAAAAAAATCTTATCATTTATTATTTAATTTTGAAATGACCTTCAATGAATAAAAATATGAATCAATCTATTGATTATTGAAAAGATTTATTTGACAACAAAAATTTTCATTTAGCATTAGTGGTCAGTTTTGTTTTGCAACAGTTTAAGTAATTTTTAATGTAGCAGATTCTTCTCTCAATTTCCAAGTACAATGATACTAAAAATAATATTAAAATCACAAAGCAACTATTATTTCTTTGATTTTTTTTTCCACCACTTTACCCTACCCAACCCCATATTTATTTTCCCTTGTTCTGCATTTAATCCCATTTTTTTTTTGTTATTTGATGTATATTTTTTAAAGTCCATGATATTTCTATAACACTTTTAAAATGCTTAGGTCAGGCATTAAAGCTTGGGGTAATGTGAACGCCAAACAACTATCAAATTCTACACATAGTCGCTCAAAAATGCCTATGAGGTCAGACAACTGTCATTAGCAAGAAAGCTTCTACTTTGTTACTTTTTTATTTAAATTTCTATTTTATATTTTGCTTTCCAGTGAAGTCCAGACTAACTAAACTGCCTCCATAATATAGTAATTATAAGAATAGTACTAATGTTCTTTATCGTCCATGAGGAAATATATCTTCTGATTATGCATTACAAAAACAATTCATTATAGGAACAAAGGATTTGTATGACAGCTCACAAACTATGCATTCATACCACACTTTCTCTTAAACATTACATTCTCTGTTTGAGCCGTTCAACTAAAAAAACAAAACTTAACATAAAGAAACTTGAACAGATGCAATACAAAGCCCTGAGATTTAAAACAAATGAACATCACATTTGACTAGAGTAACATCATTGGTAAAATCAATAAAGTTAGAGACACAGAAGACACTGACAGAAGAATATTCTATTGCTACATTAAGTATTAAAAGCAAAACATTGAGTTTCTTGAATGGAAGCAGCTTACTAAGTCTATCATAGTCTATATTTAAACTGTACAACAGATTTCCTTGGAAAACCAAAATAAAAGTTGTTTTGTTGTATTACTCATTTAGCTATAGATCATTGTCTAGTGTTGCTGTTCTCTTTAAACCTTTTTTTTTTTTTCTCTTAAATGGAACTTGTTCATTTTTGTAATACAAACTCTCAATATTATAGATAACAGTATTTTTTTTTTATAGATTCATGGAAGAATTATTTTTTTTTTCAATTTGCTTATTCTCATATTTCTATTTTCTAACCACATATTTTTTCTCTTTGTCATTTAAGGCTTTTGTTTTTGTTATTTTCTACAACTTACAAATTTATTAACTTGCAAATTTGTTTACAATTTTTATTTCCTTAGAGCAATGCTTCATTATGTTAGTACAATTTATTTTAAAATTGTCAAATCAATTAAAAAAAAAAAACTAACCCAACTTCAATAAGGTTCTGTAGCAAGTTGTATTTTTTTCTATGTAACACAATGTTAAGTGGTCTGTATCGAAGATTTTTTTCATCTAAAGTAGTGTCTCCTTGTCTACTCCTTAACTCATATAGGTTCAAGGTATTTAATTTCATCAAAAACTATTTGAGTGAAGACTTGAAAGGCTAGTTAAGAACCTTATGGCTGCACATACCATACATATCTAGAAATTGGCAAGTCGCAGACAAATATAAAGAACTTGAAACACTGTTTCATCTTCCCATCAGCAACATTATAATAAGTCAAAGATTGGATTGAGCCATGCAAAGTAGAAACCAAGAGGAGATTCAGCATTCTGGGCAATGATAGCTTGTTGAGGCCTGCAGAATACAAAAAGGCTCATACAATGAACTAATGTTTTCAATAAAATATCTACTATGGCAATCTACAATGGCTTAAAATAATAAAGATTTCTTTATGTTCTTTTATGTAGCACACATTTATGTAATTTTTTTGTTGTCATTATTGGTTTTTGTATTAAGTAATTTGTAAAAAAAAAATATAATAGACATTCATTAAAAAATTATTCTCTGTAGATGTGTGTTCTTTAAAATATCAATTTGATGAAATCACTAGTAGTTAATATTTATTCATTAAAAACAACAAAATCTCTTAATGTATTGATAACTGCATTTATCAGAATTCAACTTTAATTATTACCGTATGTACAACTGAAAAAGGCTTTTATTAAAAGGTTATCTAATTTTTTATTGCCTTTAATTTCTAAAAATTTATAACCTTACCTTTTCTTTTTTCTAAAAAGTTGCAGTTTTACTGTTTAATCTATTTAACTGTAGTTAAATTTTGCCAAATTATTTTTAAAAATCTATTCCAGAAAACCTCTATTTAAATATTGCTATGAGTGTGGCCGATCTGTTGGTGTTCGTCTTGTAGCCTGCACCAGGTGTAAGGAAGTTTACTACTGTAGCAAAGCTTGTAAGATAAAAGCATGGAATGCCAGACATAAAGAAGAATGCATTCGAGTTGGAGGTAATTTTAAATGCTTCTAAAAAAACAAAACAAAAAACAAAGAAAGACACCCTCACTTAATTATGCATTATATTTTTAAAATTCTGGTATGTATACTAATCGGCTATTAAAGCTTTTTATTTTTGCTTTTGTATATCCCATCTTTATAAGCTCTAGCATGCTCAGTGCATAGTGGTCCATCTCTTTTGTTGACATGAGGACATATATTATTACATAATAAATAATCTTATTCACTAGGTCGATCAAGAAGCCCAAGCCCCAAACATAGAACTGATAGTCCCACATCTACTACAGTAGCTAACAAGGGGAAACAAACAGCTGCATCTAATAAAATACTTGTAAGTTGACAGAGTATTCTTTCCTTGTTTTATTTTTTTTTTATTTAGAGCAATATTTCCTTTTTAAACTTCTTGAGGCCTAATCAATCTTTTAGCCATAAAGAAATATTCTAGCTTCCGTAAAAAAGATAGGTTAATATTATATTTTTTTAATGGATAAATTGCAATGATTAACCATCTTTTCAGCTCTATCTACATTTGTAGTGTTTTTACAAATACATTCCAACTGATGTATAATCTTTCTAAAACTTTAACTCTTAAAGTGCTGAGCTGTTTTACAATGAGTGCATAAAAAAAAACTACAACACGCGCCTTAAGGGTTAAGGCATTGTGGACGTAGATAGAATACATTTGTGTGAATATTAATTTCTTCCACATTCATTCTTCTGGTCTTTTTAGTCTGTCATTATGTTGTTATTTTTCTGTTTGTTTGGTGTTTAATGTTTGTTTGCTGTTATGTTTGTAAAATGATCAGGTTTTTGCTTTCTATTTGTTATGTTATGGTGTGCTTCTGATGTCAACTTGGAAATACCTTTCAAATTTTAAAATTCAAATCTAGATTGTGTCACTTTTAACAAGAGTCAGAATTTAGTTTTTGTAATTTGAAAGACTTTGTTATTCATGCTTTATACACAATGTCAGTGGAATTTTTGTTTGTTTGTAGGAATTAAAAAATGAAATTTCATATTAAAATTTTTAAATTAATTCACAAAAATTCTTTCTCAAATTTTGAGATTTCATTCTGAAATTTTTGACGTCATCTCCATGATCATTATAATATAGAAATGCATTCATTTTGTTTCTAACTCAACTTGATGCCTTTAAAGTCTTAATTCTCTCTTATTGTGCATAAAAAGCAGATAATGTAAGGATGTAAATGAAATGTATTCATATTAAATTCTTCACCATAACATTGATTTAGGGGGTAGAAACAATACTTACATTGTTTCTTTAATTAATTGTTTGTAGGCATTACTTTATGGTTGTTGAATGTAGGACTTGCACACTTATAGTTTTTGATAGTTTTATTTGTGAGTCTGTACCAACAAGTTCAGAAAACATTTACAGGGTTCAAGTAACAGCAGCAGAAGTAGAAAAAGGGAGCTGTCATCCATCAGTCTACCTTCACTAACCAGTGGCCAGTTTGACAAATACTTTGACTCTGAGCAAGACATTGACCAAATTGATAGCCAAAATGTTTCTGAAGCCAAAAGTGGAGAAACATTACACCAAACTAAGAAAGCCAACAAGAAAGTGTCAAAAAATACACCCAAAAAACATATTTTAACAAAGCAGAATGATAATTTACCACAGATCAATTATAATAATATATCTTTAAAGAAATCCAAAGCATTTACAAACCAACTAAACAAAAAAGAAAGACAAGACAGACTCAAACTGCCACAAATTCAACACCAGACTTTTCTAAGGAAATTTGTAAGGAAATTTGGCTTGAAAAATAATTGGCTGAATGTAGAATTGGAGTCAATCTAATATTTAATTTTTACCCATAAATGATGTAGTTACTGGCTAAAAAATGTGCAGCCTAGAAGAAAGTGAGCAGAAATGGCAGTTTAATGAAATAGTTGAAAAACATGCCAAGACTTTTTTGTAAAAACTATTTAGGTCATAATTACATCATTTGTGGACAGCTCTTGCACTAACAGTTAGTGACATTTGTTGTGTGACACATTTCTTACCAACTTCAAAAATATGCATACACTAATTTTAAGGTTTGTTTTGTTACTTGGACTAAAATTTTTAACTTAATTTAGAGGGTTTCATTAATTTTTTTCTTTTTCATTGCTTAATAGCAACTAAAATGTTCCAATTTTATAGTCACTAGACTACATTTGTTATTAGAAATATTGGTTGAATAATGCATAAGAGATTCTCAAAATTAAAAAAAAATGTTCAGCGAGAAATACTGGTTAATGGAAGCTTTCTTTTTCTATAAATTAGAATGTCTATTCTTAATTTAAAACTTAATTAAGATTCCAAAATATAACATTATTAATATAAAAAGATATTGTTTTATTTACAAAAAGAAAGGTTTCTCCATCTGCTATTAATAAAACTTTGAACAAGTCTGTGAAAACAATGGATTTATTAGATGTGATTGTTGTGCTGTTTCTATGTTTATATTGTGGGGGCTTTAAAAAATATTGTTCCATTCATTTCATGCAATGTATGGATTAAAATTATAGTGTCTGAGCTTATTAACTTCATTATTGCAATATTTTTAAATCTTCAGACCAGAAGACTTTGCCTTCATCTAATTTGAAGTCTGATGAAACTTAAGTTTAGTAAATACTATATTTTTTTATGGGCACATTGACTTTAACTTTTGTGTGGAGTTCTTTCTAATGGTGAATTAGTGTAGTTGAGTACATATTATTTTTTTTTTTATGAGAACATGGACTTTAACTTTTGTGTGGGTTTTTTTCTAAAGGTGAAATAGTTCTTTTTATTACCGCACTATTTTAATATTAATAATTTTCTGTCATTGACAGATATTAAAATAATTTAATTAAACGTCTAATTTTACAAAAATATTTTGTAGTTGTCTTTTTATTTTTATGTAAAATTAAGTTAATAGCCTACATTTTTTTTCCAATGTTCAACAGGTTCCAGTTAAAGGTCTCAGTAAAAGTGCAGAAAGTCAAAGGAGGCTTGCCAAACATAAATTTCGTACAGGAAGTCCACCAAATTATGAATATGTTTTCATTGACAATTACAGCCACAACTGATTTAATCATTAAGTCATAGGAAGATACATAATTACTCTATACTAAATACATGTTCAGTCAGTGATTAATTAAAATATAATTTTCTGAAATAAATTCCTTATGATTTTTTTTTCTAGAATTTTGGGGTTTTCAAAACCGTAAAGGTTTGATAGTTATCAGACTGTAAAATCCTTAAACTTTAAGTCATTTTCAGTGTTTCTTAACTTCGATTGTGTTTACTCTTTGAGCTCTATGGGATAGAAATATATCAAATCATATGCAATGCAAATAAGTTTTGCGCATATAAACTGTCAAAATGTATTAACAATATTTGGAAACAAAAAGTTCAGTAGTTTTTATTTGGGTCTTGAGTCAATGTCCTGCAGTCTTTATAAGAAAATAGCCTTAGAAATGCCATGCTAAGAAAGAATTGGTATGAAACGGAAGTTATCCAAAATATTTCTAGCTACAAGAAAAATTATCCAACCCTAAATTGTTTTAATGCCCCAAAGAGAAGCCTAAAAAATGTAGCTATGTAACTGTTTTTAGTTTTTTTGTTTATTTGGTGTTAATAATAATAAGAATTTTTACTTCATTTGAAAACTTAAATTTGTTGTAAATAATCAACCAATGTGAAAAACTTTTGCTTTTATTTCATGTTATGAACAAATAGAAGCAGTGAATGAATGCCTTTTTAGCAACATCAGAAGAAAGAAGTGTTAAAATATATTCTATATCCATTATAATATTATCATTGTTTGCTAAATTATGCTTGATATTATTTTGTTAAGTTATAATGGCTTATAGACAATATATAAATAGCATAAAGAAAGCTTATTGCATTAGCATGCATTTGTCAGCAGAAGTTAAATTTCATTTTACTATGACCTTTTTGTATTTCTACTTAAATGGCCACAACGCTTAAATCCCTTTTTAGACTTAATTCTTATTACCGGTACTTTAAAGACTATTTTATTTCAGCCAACATTGACAAGTTCTTCTTGTTGCACATGTAAAAAAAATGTAAGTCAAGCCTGAGAACAAGAAAAAATATAGAAGTTATAAGATACTATGATTTTTTCTTTATGAATAGGTACAACTGTATATGCATTGACATTAACATAATGAATGATAAGCTTTTGTTTATAAATGTTTAACTAGTGACAATTCATTTAAGTGTTTATTATTGTTTTTTAAGTGAGATGCCATATTGGGCCATATTTATATATTTGGTTATACAATAAACTTGTTTGTAAAAGTAAGCTTGTAGTTAATTTTTTTTTTAGTTCTTTGCACATTAAAAAAAATCTATATATTAAAATACATTTTATAATGAATTTATAAGAAACTTGTAAATTTATATTTAAAGTTTGAAAGCCTTATATGAGGCTGTATTAGATGATCCTTTCATTGTGTTATTTTATATATTACTTAATGCTTTAAAACAGCCGTTGTCACACCCAAGCCAAGAGTCTTGGGATGAAATCATGATGGAAACCATGGTTTCTCCAATGAATTTTATCCCAGATGCCGACAGTTGGCAATAGTAAAAGACAACAAAATACACCTGTAAATATTTGACCCCTAAATAAGACTGTGTTTGGCTCTTTCAGTTCTAGAATGACAATGGCTCATCTGGTAGTGCACTTTTTCGTGTGACTGTGAAGCTCTAGTCTGGAGAATAAGACTTTAAGAACTTATTCACTTATAGTTTCAAAGAAGGTCTACTGGAGAATAAGACTTTAAGAACTTATTCACTTATAGTTTCATAGAAGGTCTACTGGAGAATAAGAAATTTAAGAATTTATTCACTTATAGTATTAAAGAAGGTCTACTTGTTTTTGCTTTGTTTTAGATGTTTTCAGGCATTCTTTCAGAACATCATAGCCCAAACCTCCTGCAAGGAAGGTGGGGGAAGGCAGTGGGCTGGGTTTTAAACCCATATCACATGATCAGGAAGGCATTACAATTTCTAGTTCTCAGCAAGGCTCTAAAAAAACAGATGTTCAACATTAACAGTTTTAAAAAAAACAAAAAAAACAAACTATATAACATTGTGTAAATGAACTTTCAAAAACACTTCACCTTGTTTATCAAACAAGAAAATTTTTATTAAAAAATAGGAATGTTTATTTTGTATAGACTGTACAGTAAAAAGGCAACCAATTTGATTAATTTAACATGACAATCTGATACTATTAGCAACGTGAATATTAAAAAATAAAAAAAATATATAAGCTTTGCATTTCATTTTTAAAATAGTGCATTTACTTATCCATTTCATCAACCTTGTGTCTTAGTTAAAAAATTATTAAAAACCATTCATACTAACTAGATCATAAATTGAAAGAACAGCAAGCAACTCTCAGCATATCCAGTTCAACAATGTATACTGTATATAGGCTTTATTTAATCAGTACAAATTAATTGTATACATTGTATCTGATCACTGTCAGAATACATTTGAAGTGGGCGCTGAGGCAAGCTTAGTTGTAAGGGACAAAAATCATGGAACAGAGGCCTCACTTTTTATCATACATGTCATGCATAGAAAATACATAACAGTTAATGTAATAACATTTCTGTTTATAACTTGACTTAATGATTTAAAAAAAAATAAAAAATTAATGATTTTAGTGGTTAACCTTCAAAAGTTTTAATCAGCATTATTTAGATAGCTAAATTACTAATTTCATGGAATCTCTATTTTGTTATCAACATAAACATTACTACCTCAGACAATAAATTATTTTTCAATTTGAAAACAATTTAATTTAGAGCTAAAAGTTTTTTTCAAATAATAAATAAAAATGTTATTACGTCAGCATGAAAAATATGTAAAAATATAGTTACATCCTTATCGCCAATATGTCAAATTTCTACATAACATTATGATAAAATATGTAGTTATCTTTAAAAGTTTTCTCAGAGGTTCCACTTTAATGGACACAACTGACACAATATTGATCATAAAACTTAAAATAGGACAACTTTTTAGATTAGCATTCTCCACTGTATAGGAAAGCTTGATCACAAAATATTCACATCTTGATAAATAGCATTAAAGAAAGACAACAAAAAGGAAGGAATCAAAATCGGTCATTTTCACATCAAATGCTGCCTTAAACGTCATGCCTTGATTCCTATTTAACCTCTTTGAGATCCTTTGCTTCACACTCAGAGTCCTCTTGTAATTAGTTTTTTTCACCCCTTCCCTTCCCTGCTTTTGATTTGGATGTTTTTGATGATCCTTCAGAACTGACGATTATTACACATTGAGCCCAAATCTCCTGCATGACAGTGGGGGAGAGCGATGAGCAGAATTCAAACCCAGGAACATCGAGATGACAGTCCAGGGTGCATAACAAACAACCAGGCAGTGATACTTTTGAGCAAAAATTTTATTTGAAACAAAAAACTGCACTTCTAATTTTTCATGATCACTTGAAATAATTTCTACAACAAATTTGACTCATCAAATTGTGAAACATTTTCTGTGGCTATGAAGCCAAAACTGACATAGCATAAACTCTGAATATCTAATGTTACTTCTTTGATAAAAAAAATCTGTTCTCTTATGGCAATACCATAATGAATGATGCATACATTTCACATATATAAAGGCAGGACTAATGACCACATTTTTATTGAGAGAATATGTTGAATTACAAAAAGCAAAATATGTAGGTCGCTGCAGTGACTGTGTAGCCATGTGAAATACTGCTCTCCTCAAGAATCTTTAGACTCAAAGACTAGCCTTATTATCATGTGTAAGCATTTATAGTTTCAGCATTTAATTTCACAGTTTTATTAACATTATAAAAAAAATAGTTATAAAAAAATACCATCAATTTATTACCTCATGTTTACTATATGAAAGATTAGTAAGTCAGCATTAACTGGGCATGTTACTATAGCTTGTGTCTGAAGTGGATATACTGCAGGCTTTTCTTTTTAATCAGGTGAACAAAAAAAAAAGGAAGGGGTGGAGAAAGATAGACTGTCATCAATGCTATTTGTAATGTGAGCACCACTGTTGTATCCTCATTGTTAGGGAGTGAATGGAGCATTGAGGAAGGAGTGAGTGAATGAGGAAATGACTAAGATTGCTACTAATGCAACTGAAAATGTGAGCACCACTGACTAATGTAGACATTAAAACCCCTGTAATGGGATGTTCAAAGAACATCTTTTCATCAAAACAAAACTTATGGAGATTCATGATCCGAATTCACATCTACCTTGTCTATTTTTGCTTTGCTGTAGTATTGTCTATAACAATGTAGGGCCAGAAACCAAATAATAGCTGAAAGTATATAAAAAAAATTGCTTTATGGGTTAATAATAATGATTGATCTTTGAAAACATATCTTGATATTGGTAACCTTAACATGTTCCAACAAACAATAAATAAATAGAGTTGTAAAGTTCCTGGTAGACGATTAAAAATTTGAGCCATGCCAGGTGGCAAACCAAAAGGAGAACCAGTATATTTAGTTAAGTAATTATATGCTATATTAAGTTTTTTTTAAGCTACATGAGCTTAATGTCTTTGTTTTAAAGGGGTAATTATTTAGGACAATGCATATAATATAATTGTAACTATTCATAAAAAATTTTATTAGAATTTAAAGTTCATAGAAATAAGAGACTGACAGTATTTTATTGTAAATATTGCCAGCTAAGTGGCCAAATTGAGCTATCTAACAAAGTGGTAAAAAGTACATGATATTTTAAACATAATATTGTTACGAATCTCACTATCCAGGCTCTCTGCAAACTGCACCTTACACCACCAACTTAAAGAACTTGACAACTCAGGGCTCCAAAATAACGTAACACTTTAATGGTTGAATAAATAACAGCCAATACTGTACAATTGGCAACACATACACTGTACAAATATCTCTCCGATAACACCTAACCGCCATATCAACTCTTGAACTGGCCTCTCCGTCTCGTTCCGGGCTTGCACTGGGTTCAACAGTTCAGGACTGACTTCACACACTAGGCTTGTTGTGTCGGACTCGATCGCAGACCAAGATCAAGACGCCAGTCGTCTCAACTGTACTTGACAGTACTCCGCACTGAACCGTCGTAATGCTCCGTACAGAACCACACCGTTGAACTGTGCTGTAGTGGACCGTGTTCTGAACCCCTGTCGTGAACCTGTCGTGAAGCCCTTTTTTTCTCAACCGTCTCTCGTGAACCGACTTGACTGCGACACCTCCGCTCTTTATACAGGGTCCCTGCTGGCCTTCTAGAACCGGACAGAACATCACTCGACGTTTCTAGGTGGTCAGATGATTACAACTTTCGTGACTCTCCTGAGCTCTGTTCACGACGTCGATCCTTCCTGAACCATCATGTTGACACTCGTCTCGGCCTACCGCCGTAACTCGTCACGGTTGACCGCTCATCTAGCACTGGCCTGGGGCAATTTGCGTCAGCTGACTACATTCACACCACTACCCCCATCTGTGCCACCACCAGGTTTATAACAATATATTGAGGTTTAAATTTTAGTAAACTTTCCCTCAACTAAAGGATGTAATTATCCTCTTCAATCTTAGAGGCACTATATATAGGCATTAGATCTAGGATGAACTAAAATCAAAACAAAAAAAAACTACCTAACAAATATTGAAAACCAAGACCTTAGGAATCCCATTAAATTACTATAACCAGTGTGCATGGCAATTTTAACATTACTTATAAAAAAAGTTTAAGTTTTTATTTTAAAAAAATATTTTAAAATGTACCTTCACTCTGGGTTTTCTCTGAAGATACACATATCTTGTATGCAAGCTGTCATTGAAACACACAGAAAAACAATTATAAGCAAAGTTAAGCAATGTTTTGATAGGGCAAAAAAAAAAAAAAAAAAAAAAAAGTCTTTCATAATATAACCTTTTTCAGAAAACTAAACAGTGATGATTAAACCAAACCAGTGTGCCTGTTCCTGACAAACCTAGTGTGACACTCTCTGACTAAACCAGTGTGACAGTTCCTAATATCTGACTAAACCAATGTGACAGTTCCTAGCCTAAAGTGAAAATATCTGACAAAACCAGTGCAACATTTCCTAACCTAGTAAGACACTATCTGACTAAACCTGTATGACAATTCCTAACCTAGTGTGATGCTATCTTAGTAACCTAGTGTGACACTATTGTACTAAGCTAGTATGTGTGACAGTTCCTGACTAATCTAGTGTGACAGTATTTGACTAAACAAGTGTGAGAGTTGCTACCTAGCCCTGTGTCTATCTGACTAACACAGGGTGACATGTGTATGACTGAATCAGGTTAAAATTTAATTTCTTTGTCATTTTTAAAAACCTAAAAAATTGTGGTTAGTTTTTCCTTTTTGTTAACTTTAAAAGAAAAACCACCTGTTTAAAATGTCATTATCATTCGAATTAATTTTTTTAAAATCAAGTCACTGATTTTGTCAGAGTTACAAATATATTTTCAGATATAGCTTGGCAGACAACTTACGAGAATAAAAGGCCTAAGTATGCACCAATGCCAGAGAATATATGCCACCATGCATGGCACTCAAATAACATCCCTGAGGCTGCTTGAGAGACTTTTAAATATCTTTAGAATAAAACAAAATTACACAAAATATTATCAATTAGGTTTATTTAGAGTTGAAACTTACACAAAAGACATTTCATTTAATTAAGTTTAAGAAACAGCTGTAATGAACTTAGTTGAATTGAGACTTGCAAATATGGATTTATTCCAATAAAACATGACTACATATAAGTGAACAGAAACATGAAGCAGTAATACACTGTCAACACAGTCAAATGTGATGACCAACAGACAACAACACACAGATGCTGACAACAGCACACATACAGAAGCTGACATGAATACAAGCATGAACCATTCTCAGAGTCAACAAATATTAAGGTTCATTAATATATTACAACAGCTTATTATTCACTATACTATCAAGCAATGCTCACTTTAAGTGATGGCAATAAATGTTGTCAACATTCCAGAAGAAGAAGCCTATTAAATAGCAGCCAACACCACCTAGGAATATTCTTTTGTCACATTCCATGGTCCTGAAAGAAGTTAAATAATACAAATATTTGAACATTTCAAAACAGATCATAATATAAAAAATGGAATGAGGAAAAGATAGGAAAAGGAGGAGGGCTACAGATGAAAAAAATGAAACAAAGACTAGAATCTTATTTCAGGCTCTTCACATAAATTTCACTCAAATAGAAAAAAAATGCAAACGAGGCCAGTCTGAAAAGAGGGTCTATGTGTTTAAACAATAAGTCTTGCATACATAAACAGCTAAAGAAGTCTTGAGCAAAAAGATCAATAAATCAAGACTAAATTTAATTATCAATATTATTAAAAAGATCAGAGTAGATAAGTGGTTACTAGTTTGTCCACTGGTCCAAAGTTTTGGGTTTCATTCCTGGAGGAAACAATTGGTACAGTAAACCTGGACTGAATGTTTCTGAGTTTTGTCAATATTTAAAATATTTCTGATGGTTGTGTCAGATGCAGGAAATATGAGGCACAACAAAAGGTTCTTGGCTACAAGAAGCAAATGAACTTTATCTGCTCTACAGGTCATTAGGTTGCATGAGGGAAAATTATTCTTATTTTATAATTAACAAAACATTTAAAGTCAACTGGATAAAATATTTATGTATACTTACAAGCAGGTTTTAACCATGGAAAAAATCACCACAGTGTTTAACAGCCCATAAGCAACCTATGAACAAATAAATAATTGATTAATATCAAACAAAATTTATGAACATCTCAATAGTTTAATTAGCTTTTTAAGTACAATACAAAAAGAAATGGTATATCCTTTTCACTTATTTATAGATTTTTCTTGATCATTAACTTTCATTTCAATTGAAAGGACTATTAAACACATTGGTGAACTTTTTGTTATCAGTAAATTAAAAATGACTTTTTTTTCATTTCATACCTATTAAATATACTTTAACTGAGTGATGCTCAACCTTATTCGGGTGGCGGGCCATTTTCCAACATTCCAACAAATAGACAATAAACCATTTTTATTAGAAACCAGTGAATCTAGTAATTACATTTATTCATGAAAGTTTATCCTTAACCAGCTTTTAAATATCTGGCTGCATAGATGAGATGCCCAGTTGTAGCCCTGAATCTAGAAATCTATATGTTTGTCCGTGAGATGATTATGTAATAAGTGTTTCGCCCGATTCATCACTGAAAAGGTTTGTTCTCAATATTGTACACTAATGATTATTGTGATCATCATTAACGCTTGTTTTCAGAGATTTAGAAAAAGTTTCTGCAAGCAACATGGAGTAGAAATCCATTATCTGAATCACTTGAAATTTGTCAAACAGGAATGTTTAACTTTGTTAGTCAGTCAGTTTCAGCTCTGTCTGGGCACATGACTCATTGGACGCAGATGGATGTTTCGAAACGACGAACTTTGTTCAATCAGAATATGATCATCATCACATGGGTCCTGACTGAACAGCTTGTTAGTGAATAATTCAATGAAGCCACAAAGGCTTGAATCCTTTTGAGTCGACTACTTTTCTAATAACTCTTGCTGTCAACCATACTTGTTGCACGATCAGTAGTTACTCCCACTAATTTCTCCCAAGCAAGAGAAAGGTCCTTTGTGATGGTTGAAACTTATCTTATCTTATCTTATATAATACAGACGTTACTTCAAAAAAGAAGATGATAACGTCCTACGCGTCATGCATTTAGTCATGCATATTAACCAATGACTTAAATTCTGCCAAGTCACTGGTTTTTCTGGCTAGCTCAGGCAACCCATTCCATGCTCTAATAGCACTAGGGAAGAAGGAGTATTTGTACAAATTTGTCCTAGCATATGGGACGAGGAATGTGCCTTTATTTTTGTGTCTTTCAGAGTATTTAATTAAGTTTTGTTTTTGGATTTGAAGATTATGGTTCAGTGTTTTATGTATAATTGCTACTTTACTTTTGAGTCTTCTGTCCTGAAGGCTTTCTAAATTTAGTAATTTTACTAATGGTGTTACTCTAGTCAAATGTGATTATTCGTTTGTTATGAATCTCACTGCTCTATTTTGTGTTTGTTCCAGTTTCTTAATGTTTTCTTGAGTTGAGGGGTCCCACACGGTGGATGCATATTCTATTATTGGCCTAACCAAGGTTAAATAACATTTTAGTTTTATGTTCTTATTTGATTTATAGAAATTTCTTCTAATAAACCCTAATGCTTTGTTGGATTTTTTGATAGTTTCATCAATATGTGGATTCCATGACAGTTTTTCATTTATTATAACACCTAGGTATTTTGCGTTTTTAGTCTGTGTTACTGGTTTGACATGAATAAGATAAGTGGAATTAATTTGTTTTAGTTTTTTTGTTACTCTTAACAACTGACATTTTTCTGGGTGGAAAGACATGCTCCAATTTGATTCCCATTTCTGTAATTCATCTAATTCTCTTAGTGAAATATCTGTGTCTTGTGTTGTTTTTATTGTTCTATATATTATGCAATCATCTGCAAATAATCTGACTTTTGTTCCTGAACTAACGAAATTGGGTAAATCATTTATGTAAATTAAAATAGTAGTGGACCCAAGACTGTTCCTTGAGGTACACCTGAGTTTACTGTTATCGGTATTGATTTAGAGCCATTTATTATTACAGTTTGTTCTCTCCCTATCAGAAAATCTTTAATCCACTGATGCAGTGGACCGTTAATGCCGAAATATTTTAATTTTTTAAGCAAACTATGGTGGTGAACTTTGTCAAAAGCCTTAGAAAAATCTAGTAAGATAGCATCTATTTGTTCACTATTATCTAAACCTTTAGAAAAATCATCAATTAGTCCTATTAGTTGTGTTTCACATGATCTATATTTCCTAAAGCCATGTTGGTATGGTGTGAGGACATTTTGTTTGTCTAAGTGGTTTATGATGTTGCAACATATTATGTGTTCTAGGATTTTACATGTAATGCTGGTAAGTGATACTGGTCTGTAGTTTCCTGGGTCAGATTTTTCTCCTTTTTTAAATAGGGGGGTGACATTAGCTTCTTTCCAGTCCTTTGGTACTCTGCCCTGGTTAAGTGAAGCCTGAAAGAGTATTTTGAACACTGGGGCTAGCTCATTGCTTAGTTCTTTGAGTAATCTAGCTGGAATACCATCAGGTCCAGACGCTTTATTTGGTTTGGTGTTGGCTAATAGTTTTTTAATTCCATTTTCTTGTACTACTAAATCTTCTATATTGTCTACTTGGTTCAAATTAAGAAATATGTCTTTGTCTCCTGGGGCTGAGAATGCTGATGCAAAGTATTTGTTTAGGATGTTTGCTTTAGTTTCATTATCATTATGTATTATGTTATGTTCATCTTTTAATGGCGCTATGCCTGTTGTTTCCATTTTCTTAGACTTAATGTATGACCATAGGTTTTTGTTGTTATCTTTAGATATTACATTGTTTATGTATTCACTCTGCAGCTGTCTGCTTACTTTTTGGGTTAGGTGTTTAATTTTTATTCTTTGACAGGACTTTGTTAGTCGAGGTCCCATGCATGTTCCTCATTGCTACCTAACTTCTCTGAATTCTAAACTGTTTTTTTTTACCGTGAATAAATACCAAGATTTTGACCGCTACCAGATATGTCGGTAGACTCGTCAGTGGCAATAGAAAACATTTCGAAATCTGGTTTGTCTGTTATATTTGAATGAAGATATCAGCCCATATCTTTCTCTCGCCTTGTATTGTCAAGAGAAAGATTGACGCCTTTTCATAACACAGTTCTTCCATCATTGCTAGCAAACACTTTTGTATGCATTCGCCATCAGAAAATGGTTCTTTTTGGTCAATATTCTCATCAATCCTCCTTTCTAGGTGAAATCTAGCATTCGCGTCTTAATCCAAACATGACGCCTTATTAATTTATGTATTTGATTTCACAAAGCTGTTCATGTCCTTTAAAAGAGCCACTCTATCTTTATAAAACAAAATATGGTGGATTATTATCAGTACCAATCCATTTACTCTTAAGTAGAGAAAGCTACATCTTTTTTCAAACTTTTTGTTTATGAGAAAGGATTTTCTACACTTTCTTTTGCCAAGGTTTCGGCGGGCCGGATGGAGCCACGTTGAGGGCCGGATGTGGCCCGCTGGCCGTATTTTGGGCATCACTGCTTTAACTCATTGTTTCTGGCCACACTGGGAAAACTTTAGTTTTACCATTACAAGTTTTAAAAGTAAAAAAAAATAAATTTAGATTTGGCTATAGAACAAGAAAATATTTAATGGACTACACGTCTTCAGATATTTCCCCATGTACACATTTTTTAAAATCTGACATTCATTAGTAATTAAGAGAAAAAAATGGCTCCATAAGTTTTATCAAGGAGGTATTGTCTTTTTTAAAAAAAGTATTTTGTAATGTTCTTCTTGTTTATGCCTTCAGATAAATATAGAGCTATGAATAAATCTTTGCAAAAAAAAAAAAAAAAAAAAAAAAACAACCACATATGTTTATGTACTTTCAATTATAAGTAAAATGTTTTTAAAATGTTTTAAATGTTTCGGATGTTCCTTCAAAGTTTAAGATAATTACTTCCTAGTCCAAACCTCCCGCAGGACGACTGGGGATGGGAGCGGGAAGAGTTTAACCCTGGACCATCGATAAACCTGAACAACAGTCCAGCGCGCAAACTGTACGACCAGGTAAGTATCTCTCTATGTGTCTTTAAATGAACATTCTATTAACAACCTTAAGTTTTTCTTTTTAAATTTATATTTTTAATAAACCAAATCAGATTTAGATGTTTTGTTTTTATTGAATTGTTATACATATAAAGAATATGCATTTCCCTTTATATTCTTTATTTTCTGATAACAATTTATAGAGCTAGTTACCCAAAATGAAATATGATAGTGCAGTGTCAAAGAGCCAAATATAGGATTTGGTCAGAAAATGGGAAACAATTTAAGAAACAGTTAATATATATTTATATATATCTGAAAAATGAGTTTTACCTGTAGGAATACTGGAGCATTTATAAAAAGATACATCTGTTCAGTGAAAAAAAGGATAACAATCATTATTCAAAAAGTAAAATCAAAGTACCCCTTTTAGACCTTGCAGATGATAAGGTCATCTAATTCTATGACCTACACATAACAAAAGCAAAAGTTTCTTTTCTTGCTTCATATATTATAATTATGATGATGATGATGATATAATAATTATATTTCATTAATTTTAAATATCAAAATACAATTTCAAATAATTTTAAACTCATTCTCATTATTTTCCTTATTTTACCTGATGCTAGTGTTAATATGTCACCAGTACTGTTCTATTTATCTTTGAATTTAATATACTTTTCTTTCAAATTTTTAAAATAAGTTATCCAAGCATCATACATTCATTATGCCATGTGTAGATTTCAAATGTGAGTAAAGATATATGAATTATCACATATAAGGGAATTGAGATTAGCACCTTATTCAAATGTATCTAATATTTCACGTTCCTTGGTGTTATATCAACAAGAAGAAAAAAAAATTTTTGGGATATTTAATACTGAAGGTGAATAAGCGGGACAGTGCAAAAAGGTGTGTCAATTATGAACCAAAAAAACAGCTGCTCATTTGTTGATCCTTACTAAAAAAGTTGGACTTTGAATATGATAAGCCCCCCCCCCCCTTTCCAATGCCTCCTCCCTTAAATTTGTTAAAATTAAAGTCACCGCCAACCTAGGTATTTTTTATATTTCCAAGCCAATGTAATATGCTGTATTGTAACAGAAAATTAACAGGTACTCACCAATGTAACAAAAAGGCACATGCTGAATAAAGACAACTGTACCAATACATTGTCTTCATTTGGTTTGCTTTTCACCATTAAACTACAAATTTAAAAGTAAAAGAAAAAAATAATATACAAGGAAGACGATGAAAAATAAAGTTAAATAGCTGACAATAAATTATTAGAAGCTTTTGAGGTAAGAAAGCCTAGGGCAAAAATAAAGTGATGGCTTCCAAGACACTAAATGGCCTCCACGCAGTTATAAAAAAAAGGGTGCACATTATTAGCATGTCTATTCCTAGAGAAAAAAAAACAACAGTTGGCTAAACAAAGGAAAACATAGAAAGTCAAATTAATTCAAGTGACTCAGAAATATTATTCCATCAGAGTGTATGCATGCATTCTACTATTTTCAACATTTTTACATTATTTTAATATTCTAGTTTTCATTGAGATTCAAACTCCAGCTCTCCATTAAGTAGCTAAGAAGTTTATGCCACACTTCCAAGCGCTCCATTATTAAAACATTATTGTTAAGCCAAACCATTCATTTTTACATAAGACTGTTAAAATTAAACCATGTCTTTGAATATGTGATACACCATTTAGAAGAAATCACTGGCAGGGAGATAAAACAATAGTTTTAACTTTGATAAACTATGGAATTAAACTTACGAGCTGTAGATAAAACTTGTGCTGCCCCACAACATGGGAACTTCATCCATGAGCTGGCAAACAAAAATTGTGATTTAATTATTGCTCAACTTATTTAAATATTTCAAATAGTTTTGTGTCCATTTATTTAAGTGGTGAGCAAACAAATGTGAGGATTGGATTAATGATTACAAATTTTACATAAACGGCTCTAGGATTAAGACCCATTCAGAACAATATTTGTTGATCTTTTTACACCAAAGATAATCTTGACTTCTGTAGCTGTAAAAGTATCTATGTCAAAGATGAAACAGGGCATTAGTCTCTGTGTGAAAATTATTATTTTTTCAACTAATGCAGTTCTTTTTCAAGAGGATAGTAAGAAGAAATTAGAGGCAGATGTAAAGAGTTAATTAACATTCTTCACTTAAAAGAACAAAGTTCAAATATAAGAGAATACAGAAAGAGCAGACAAACTTTGGCACTTTTCTTGGGTGCTAGCACAGTAGCCTACCAATGCTTTATTCTATAACAACTGAGACTTAGCCTATCTTTTAAAACTGCGATTTAGATTATGGCTCTAAAACAAAAAGTAAAAATTGTTAATCATGGTTAATAAAGCTTTTGGTTTAGAAAAAAAGTTTTGATTACCTGCATACTGTATTTCAGAGTCATATGGAAAAGCCATGAACCAGTACCTATAACTAGAAAAGAAAAATTTATCCAAATAAATCTCATTACATTTAGCCACTTGTAGTATTTAATGCATTAAAAAAAAGTAGCTGAAAGAGTAAAATAAAAACCTCAAAGACACAGAACTAAGTCCTGTACTAAAGATAATAAATGCAACTCAAGCTAAGTAAAAACTAACTCACTGAACAAAGTTAGATAAAGAAATTTTTATTCCTCTAAGCATTTCATTGTTGTTGTTTTTTGTTACTGCTATTGTTATTGCCAACGACTTTAAAAAAAAAAAAAACTTATATAAGGGTAAGAATTTCACATTTACTGTCAAATGTCTCAATACTGCAAGATTTATTTCCCTTTTTGATTAAAAAAAATGTAATTATTGCTTTAACAGTTCATTTACATAAATACTTGAACAAATTTGAGCGTCTCTTAAGAGGCTTTGAGTTGTGATTCCCCTTAACTAGGAAGCAATGGTGATCTACAAAACTATACATGTTAGTGTTGTACACATTTTCAAAGGATAGATAATGATTAAATAGGTTGGGGCCTAAGTGATACCAATAATAACTACTTTGTCAGAGTTTCTCATGTTACAAAGGATCACTCTGTGGACGTTGGGGAAAGAAATTTCGCTAGTGGTGGACAACAGGAATAAAAGTCTACCCTAGGTATCCTTGTTAAATTGAAGTCTTAATATACTTATGCAATACCAGAGATAAAAAAAGGTTAAGAAAGGATTCAAATCATCAAACCACTTTCAGTTCAAATTTTGTTTAGAGAATTAAAAAATTGAACATCATTTCCTAAATTGATATATTCGTACTGAAGTGCTGTTCAGAGAAAGAAAGCGAAGATTTTCGACCATTTTGTGAGATCTAGATCTATATATTTATTAGCTCAAAATCATACAGGCCATGTAATGTTTTCCAACTTTCTGATACAGTGGTGTAGCTAGGATTGGGGGAGGAGGGTCCAAATTAGAAATTCCCCCAACCCGGACCCTCTCTTGAGGAGGGCCCCAAAATGAGTGTCCAAAATCTGTTTTTACATTAAATATGATGCCATTATCTCATGTCATGATGTCAAATGTCAAAATGCAAGGGCTCCTAAAGATATCAAGCCCCCCCCCTCCAAGGCCCCCGAATCTTTAGCTACGCCATAGCTTTGATATCTGAACGTGTAGACTTACCATTCCTTGATTTATTTTACCTGTAATTCCTCATGATTTCTCAAACTCACTAGACATAGAGTCTAGATCTTTAAATACATCTAACATAAATTAGAACTGTCTAAGTGTCTAGATTCTTTTTACTAGATCTTGATAGTCTAATATAGAGTCTAGTTTAAATCTAACTAATGTATAGATGTATCATGTATCATAATGTATGTAGATCTATGTATAGTTGAAGGCTAATAAATGACATTATGACACTGACAGTACCTGTGACTGCTAGAAAGCTGTACATAAACCTTCGTTCAATATTTTGTTGATATCCAACTATCAGCATGAAGAGTGGTGCCAAAATGATAACTGCATTTGACAATGTATTCCCTTTTAAGAACAAAAAAAAGTAAATAAAAAAATAAACAGATCTGGCAATAACGCTGTTAAATGTAATCCAAGGCATTTAATCTAAAACATGCTAGAATCTAGATATCTAGATCTATATTTAGACATACTTTAATTTTAAATCTAACAATAACAAGGAATAACCATTGCACGAAATTATTTCAAAGGGAGGTAAGTCGGAAATTCATAAGTAATAAAGTTGTTTATGGTTATCTACCCTCTAGTGTTTTTTTTTAAATAAAAGGGGTGGGGTATAGGCTGCACCTTCGATATACGAAGGTCAGGTACAGGCAAGGCTATGCCGAAGATCACGGTATGTGTGACAGGGTGATTAAGTTTGCGAAATCTTACAACAGCGTTTCTCAAACTGAGAAAAAAAAAAGGGAAGGGGTATCGTATCAAAAGATGGAAATAAACGTGAACAACTGGCCAGAATTAAACAGTCCACAGCACTTGCAAAACTCAAAACAGTATGGGATGACAAAGCATAGCCATCGGAACTCAAATCAGACTGATGCACTCCCTGGCCACGGCGACATTCTTATAAGCTTGCAAAATTCGGACACAGAACTAGAGAGGGGGAATCCTAGCCAGAGGCGTAGCTAGGGTCGGGAAGGGAGGCGAGGAATTTGAAAATCCCCCCGGACCCCCACTTGAGGGGCCCCCTAAATGAGTGTTTTTTACATTAAATATTAAATATTACGCAGAATGCAGGGGGGCCCCAAAGAGGTCAAGCCACCCGGGCCCCCCCCCCCAAATGATGGCGAATTCTTAGCTACGCCACTGAACCTAGCAATGGAATTGAGGTGTTGCGGAAAAATCCTAGGTATCACATACATACCAAGACCTCAACTCAAGTGAAGAGATTACAAACAGGATTAATACAGCGATTGGACCCCACGATGACCTGATAACCACTGTCAAAAAAAAACACAAGCTTAAATTCCATGACCATATCACAAGGTCCTTAAGGCTCGCAAACGCAAACCTTCATGGAACAGTATCAAGACAGAAAAAGCGATTGAAAGACAACATAAAAGAATGGACAGGCCTGTCATTGAAAGAAATTTAAAAAAACGCAAAAGACAGAGGAATGGAGAAAGATGGTCAACAGATCTTGTGTGGTGCCTAAACAAATGGATAAGTGAAGGTGAAATGCAGGTATGGATATTATAGTAACCAAGTAAAATGGCAATGTTTCAATGCTTAAAAGACTTTGGTTCGTCTGCTAAATAGAACCCAAATGAATGTCTATTGTTTCCCCCTATGGCGTCTGCAACAATATCGACTTAAAACTTTTTGGTGACGCGATTATTCTCGACTTTTTGTGGTCGAATTCCACATAACTCTTTATACAATGCCTATATCAATTCTGTCTGTCTGGTAAAAAGTGTGTACACGTAATTTCTCCCACACTCAATCTCGGAACAAGTGCAACAAAAAACAATTAGACAATTAATTACTGGTAATTAATTATTGTGTTTGATACCAACAAGACAAAATCCAACAAAGCATTAGGGTTTATTAAAAGAAATTTCTATAAATCAAATAAAAACATAAAACTAAAATGTTATTTTAACCTTGGTTAGGCCAATAATAGAATATGCATCCACCGTTTGGGACCCCTCAACTCAAGAAAACTTTAAGAAACTGGAACAAACACAAAATAGAGCAGTGAGATTCATAACAAACAAATATTCACATTTGACTAGAGTAACACCATTAGTAAAATCACTAAATTTAAAAAGCCTTCAGGACAGAAGACTCAAAAGTAAAGTAGCAATTATACATAAAACACTGAACCATAATCTTCAAATCCAAAAATAAAATACTCTGAAAGACACAAAAATAAAGGCACATTCCTCGTCCCATATGCTAGGACAAATTTGTACAAATACTCCTTCTTCCCTAGTGCTATTAGAGCATGGAATGGGTTGCCTGAGCTAGCCAGAAAAAACAGTGATTTGGCAGAATTTAAGTCATTGGCTAATATGCATGACTAAATGCATGACGCGTATGACGTAATCATCTTCTTTTTTGAAGTAACGTCTGTATTATATAAGATAAGAAAATAATACTTCAGTATTCACAGATATGGTTAAATTTGTTGGATTTAATCCCATTAAATAATTGTTAACGCTATTATTCCCTCACGTATTCTCCGATCAACTTGACACTTTAAACAATTATTAATTGCACCTAACAAAACATGAAAAACCCTCCTAGACGCCACTGTGGGAGCTTAAAGCGCCCCCCCTCCAGGCCTTAGCTGACATTTTTTTCGTTGGGGGTGGGGGCCGCCAATGGTAAAGTTTGAGAAACACTGTCTAACAATCTGGCGATCCTAAGATTATGGATCAATTCTATTGGTCGACCATGCTCAATAACAGAACCAATAATAAAGAGTCGATGATGTATCGATGTATGAAAAAGGATTATGAGTAAATCGTCATGTTTATACACAACAAATGGCAATGTGTTGACACAATGTCTGACCTGCATTGTGTTAAAATGTCAAGACAATTGTTTTGCTTATATTTTTTTCCGTAGGACCATAGACAAAACAGACATGTGTGTCCTCCCACATTTGACACTAATCCCTCTTGACGGCTATACGATTAGGGTTGTTGTTTTTTTCTACGTGAAAATTGTCCCATCAATAACTAAGCACAGGCCAATTGGCTCCTACAACAATGAGTGAAAAAATAATTAACATAGTTATTAGGCTATTAATGTAGCCTAATGTCCGAATTGAACATTGAACCTAAACCAGTTTAGAGTTTAATAGTCTACAAATTTAACACACTTTTACCAACAAGAACAGAGACGATAGTCAACGGATACACCGAAATAGACTGCGCCTAATATAATAAGGAATTATTGAATCCTAAGAAAAAAAAGAAAATTGCATTGTTTTAGTTTCATGTGGCTAGGAGGAAATACACCTTTATTTTACCATATGAGCAGAGTTATCTATTGAAATTTCTTGGCGACGACCTAATTCTCTACACAAGGCTTATCTCCCCTTAGCTAGTACCGTCTCTATATAAAACGAAATTAATTATGACTAATAAATGAAATAATTGGTCAGCTTTTCCATGGATTCATGTTTCGTTGAAGGCAATAAATAATTGTGAAAAGCATTAACTTGATCCGAGAATGGGAAGTGGAGAAAATAACTTGTTTAAGATTCCAGACAAAGCTTTGTAAACAAAACAACAACAATATCTTAACGAGAACAAACTTACAGAATTCTGCAATGTAGCTACTAACAACGTAATTCTCTTCACACCAGTCAACCGTAGCCGTCTGCTTCCCCCAATATCCATCTATTGGCGCCATCAAGAATAAAATCGCAACATGCAGGGATACTTGCTATTTTGGTAGCTCTGCACTTTCTGGTAGACCTATTATTTTGCAGTGAACTCAATGGAGTTGCATGTACCGGTATTAAACAGTGCAAACCTTGCGTTAAGCTCTTGTCAATAGTCAGCGAATCATTTTCAAGCTGGGAGCACAATGCTGTCAAAACGAAGAATTAAATGTATATAATACACGTTCAGGGCCTAGCTGGCGTTGTTAGGCGCTTGGTCATCTGCTTCATATTGCTACCTGAAATTAAACGGAATCACAACACTGTAATCTTACGGTTTGAAATTAACTCTAATTTTAAAATATTATATTTATATAGAGAGAGAAGTTGCAAAGGGAAAAGATCCTCTATCGAGACGTAAAATGCCACAGAATATTGAGTTGATTAAACCGAGCAGTAACCCAATGTCCACAGTTCTAAAAAAAAAAAGATCTTAAGTAAAGACTCTGGATCTTTAAATGTGTGAGAACCACTTCACAATTATCAAAGCATCAAAGCCGGCATCCAAAATCAGTGATTCGATTATAGGAGTTCCGAGTTCGTATCAAAATAGTTCAAGATTCTAAGAATATAAATAAAATGGTGCCAACGATGGCTTCATAGACCGGCCACAAATGCTGCTACTATGCGTTAACATATACGGTGATAGGTGAATTGATGATTATTGTACATTGTGCGAGAGTAACACAAAAATAGATATTTTACTAAAATAGAAAGAAGTGTGAGAAGTTAGAGCAAGTGGTCAGACATTCGAACATAGCTTACAAATATATGTCACAGAGAGAGAGAGAGAGACAGGGACAGAGAGAGACAGGGGTTGACAAACAAGATTAAGTGATAACGATTTTAGTTGTTTTTTATGCGAAGGGAATTAGGTAAAACACACTTCACTTAACAATTAGCGGTAACATATGCGCCCTATGTTTCTCTGGGTTTTTTTGTTTTGTTTTTAACACATGCGCATAGAGGGTTATTGCAGATTGATGTGACCGAATTTAAATGTGACTTTGAGAGCTTATTGTGTGCAACTGGTGGGAGGGATGAAGAAGCATCATTAGCATACAGCCCATAGAGGCAGTGGAGAACTTTTTGAAGACGTTAAGCATTAGCTGTTAATGTATGTCAGTCTAACGCAAAGCCTACTATCTGTGTCTTATTCTATTTCTAAATTAATTATTTTCGGGCTAGTTTTGCGTGTGTCATTGAACTGTTGCTTTCAGTTTTGAAGGTTGCCTACATCTAGACTGCACATAACGTGTTGATTGAATCAAAGTTGTCTCACAGCTTGACCATGTTTATTACATAATCTAGACCAGTGGTTCCCAAACTTTTTCCTTAATGTATCACTTCGCACATTCTGAGTATTTAGCGGAACACTTTGCTTTTCTTTTTTTTTTATAGAGATTAATTCACATGGTGGCCTACTAGTTAATTATTCCAGTAGTTCGTGGACACACCTATATTCAGGCCTCTTGGAACACTAGGGTTCCGCGGAACACAGTTTGGGAAACATTGATCTAGAGTATTCTAGCGCGTACAATAAAACAAGTTGAAATAGCGTTCACCTGATAAACCAAACTAAAAACAAACATCGGATTTATTTTCTGACTAACCATAACATGCTTTAAGTATCGAGTACGCGGGCTCAACTTCTGTTGACTTGCGCTGTTTTGTTATAAATTTGGGTTGTTAAACTATAGTGCTAAGTGCCCACAATTAAAGACAAGTACACGGGGCGCAGAAACATAACAAGAAAAAAAAACTGTGTTCAGTGCTGAAATTATAGGGCTTACTTATCTAATTACCTCCTTTTAAAATATAGATCTCTATGTATCTCAGCCGTATTAAAATTTTATATTATGTAGGTTTTAAACAAAACAAAAAACTAAATGCTTCACAAACAATGTTTAAGTGAGTAAGTCTAAATAGTGTTTGACTTAGGCTCTACATTAGGATAAAAACAAAGTAAAGATGACAAATTAAAATGATAATAACATTAAAACCTTATTCTTACCGCCCCAACGTGCCAAGCAATAACATTATTCAGCACGATAGAGTAATTCTACAGCTTACGCTTCACAAGCAAGGATCAAACTTAACACAGAATAAATCGCATGCACATATCCAACACATGTCCAGACACAGAGCATTCTTTTTTTTTTTAAAGTGATATAGGCCTATAGACTTGATATTTACTTGTGGCGAAAAAGAAAAAAAAAAGGGGGGGGGGAGGGGAGAAGTAATCAATCAGTTCTATTATTAAAAAAAAAAAATCAACATAGAGGAATATTTGTAAAAAGAATCTATAAAACCATTCATGCGTGTCCAGTGTAAGACCATGTACCTTCAATGAATGCAAGGCTTACAATTAGAACGGAGACACCTTTTACTGCCAGGCACGTTCGCATATGCATTCCTAGGGTGGCGGTTCTAAAACTAGTCAAAAACATGGGTAGCAGCTAGGTTGTTACTGATTAGGCCCCTACTGAGCTTATATCAACTCACTCCGTCTGTCTGTCTGTCCGTCTGTCTGTCTAATCAAAATCTTTTACACGATATTTCCACCACTTCCCCTTTCTCGCATCAAATGGAAACTTTGCCACAATTATTCATTGTCCATGACAACACACGAATCAATAAAAAGAATGAACATTTATTTCATCAATGAGTCGAAATGAATTAGTTTTGTTTTAAATGGAAAATGTAACAAGCTAACGGAAGATAAGCCTTGCAATATAGAGAGACGTGGCAGCGATTGAACGATGCTCCCCCCCACGAATAGGACTCTAGTCAACATGCCAGATAGCACTAACGTAAAAGCTGCAAGATCACGAAAGTACAAAAGTGTCATTCATAATAATTGATAGAATTCCACCTTCATATTAAGCGAGGTTTTTAAAAAGTATGCCTATTATTTTAAACTGTTTTTTTTTATGTAAGATATTCGCCCGGCTGAGAAATTTATAGGAAAGATGTTTAAAAAAAAACCTAGCTAAACTACATACATTTTAAAGGTACTAAATACAAGTTGGTACGACCTTTCTTTATTAAGTAACACAAATTATTAGACATCAATATACATTACTCTTAGGCGAGGCCTTTATAGAGTCTACATGTATGCGGACTTGAATCGAAGCATTGGTAGGCCTATTATAGGCCTACACGAGAGGGACGACAGACACCAGACAGGCAGATAGACAGAAAGGCAGATAGATAGACAGACAGATAGAAAGATAGATAGATAGATAGATAGATAGAGTTTCTATGACAAAGTAATACTAACAATGAGTAACAAAAATGTTTCTGACCACATGAGTAGCCTACACGGTGCACAATAACCTCTCCCTAGTTCCCTAGTGATTTGAAGGTTAGGCCTCTGATTTAAGCTATCTATGATGCAGCGATGCAAAACGAGTACGCCGACTACGCCTCTCACCCTCTATTAATTATGTATCGTATCATGTAGACCAGAAAAATAGCTACCGGTTCGACGATGTTTCCAAACAGGAACGGGTTTACGGGTTAGTGGACCGAAAACCAACTCGCTTCACTACAAGTTCTGCGAATCAGAATCTGTTTTGTATTTCGCGACCTGTATTGCCTTGACATTTTATGCCTTGTTTATAGATCTGTGAGAAACTATTTAGGTCGCAGATGAGTCTTCGTATCCACAAAATATTGTTTTATCTTTGTTTAGTGAATGGTGGCTTGTACCTGCTTCATGATAAGAAAATGATTGAGACAAACCATTCGTTATATGTTTCGAATCAAGTTGAGACTAACCATTCGTTATATGTTTCGAATCAAGTTGAGACTAACCATTCGTTATATGTTTCGAATCAAGTTGAGACTAACCATTCGTTATATGTTTCGAATCAAGTTGAGACAAACCATTCGTTATATGTTTCGAATCAAGTTGAGACTAACCATTCGTTATATGTTTCGAATCAAGTTGAGACTAACCATTCGTTATATGTTTCGAATCAAGTTGAGACAAACCATTAGTTATATGTTTCGAATCAAGTTGAGACTAACCATTAGTTATATGTAATAATAAGTTAATAGGTTAGAGCTATCATCTTTTTATATTCATGATATCTCATCTGTCCCTTCACTTTCGTCGCAGGCTGGGACAACTATATAAATCCCTCCACTTTTCCAGGTCAGCAGCTGTTATTAGCAGGATATCAAGAGAGAGGCCGGTCCATTCATGATATAGGGGTTTAAAAAGGAGAAATAATGTCTCAAATTGAAGACAATGTGTATTTATACAGTTGCTGATTTTTAACTGTACAAAATACAGATGCTACATGTTAGCTACGATAAATAGCATACATTAGCATTGTCACAGCTTTCCTTTTCTATAACTCTGTCTACTTATAATTATAACTCGATAAAATCTACCTTAGGTCTCAATACGTCTAGGTGCCCCTGGTTCAGTTCTAGTTAACGAAATATAACAATGAAACCACTAGATCAAACACATAAACTTTAATCATCTTTCCTGCATATCACACACGCTGGTCTCTGTCTGAAAACAAAACACACTTTCGGTCATTCGCGCAGATTGTAAAAATAGATTATACATACATACACACATTCATTCGTGACATCTCGCCCCTCCTAAAATTATAATCAATTTTTACAAAGATACATAAAACACTATTATAAAACAAGTATAAAACATTAAAACACAATACAACAAAAATGTTAATTCGATAGGCCACAAAGGCTCTGAATATGCCACACAGACTTTAATGTAGTCACACAGACTGCAATGTAATAGACACACAGTCTATAGTTAAGACACACAGTCTTAAAAGATGAAGACACACAGTCTTAGTTGTAGACAGAAAGTCTACCATCAAGCAACAAAGTCTAAACTGTTGAAGACACAAAGTCTTTGATGAAGCAACACATGCTTGTGAGAAAAATCACGTAGACTTATATCTATGATAAGCGTGACAGAATGTCCGCTACGACGTTTCCTTTACCTGGAATATGCTGCACTTCGAACTGAAAGTCCTGAAGCATCAGGGCCCAGCGAGTTACCCTGGAATTCACCGACTTAAGTGTGTTTAAACAGCGTAAGGGTGCATGATCTGGGTGGAGTACGAATGTTCTGCCCAACAGGTATCTGGCCAACTTGGTTACTGCCCAAACAACTTCATGCCAGTGGTAGAATGCAGACAGAGATTGAGAGATACGCCATCTTCCAACTCAGGAGACTGTTGCAACCAAAGCCACCAGCCAATGCTTTAAAACAAGATGATGTTCCTGACACTTGGACAGAGGAACTTATTAAAACACACTTTCGGTCATTCGCGCAGATTGTAAAAATAGATTATACATACATACAAACATTCATCCGTGACACGCATACATAATCTTTTTAAATAAGCAGAAAACTAAGGGAGACAATTAGTGAAATGAAAAGCATAAAGATTAATTTTATATTTATTTACAGAAAGCTAATCAAAAATATTTAGTTACCAAATGAAAATACTATTTTTTTTCTTTTTACACTCTTAATTAGAGCGCTTTAACATATGTAATCAATTGCTTTGGTGAAGTTCACTAATTTTACCTACCTAAAAGACTCACATTCGCTGGTAAACTAGAAGGGAAGTAATTCAATTTACCTTTCGATACTTCACTGCACTGACAATGCGCATTGATTTCTAGATTCTTGTAATAATCGATTACCCTTCTTAATGAGAAGACAGCCAGCGCGGAAGTATTATCAAATTCGATTAGGTTTAGAAAGACCATCTACACAAAGCTGTAGAAATAATGGCTATCAATGAAGCGAATCGATATCCCAGTATCATGTTATTTCATGGGTGTAGTCAGGATTTTTTTTTCGGGGGGGAGGGTGCGCCGTTTGGCGCATTTGGCGACAAGCTGTTTCCACAAACATCTGTCACTAGCAATGTTTGAAGCCTCTTCCCACCTGCTCTAAGGACATCCATGAAAGTGTGTCGCCAAGTTGTACTAGTAGGTCATTGCAACTCTTATTGTGTGTAAAATCATTTTGTCAGAAAACATGTCCCGCAAACCTCATGAGACGCTCTTTCACAACCTAACTAAGGGGTCGACTCCCAGTTCGGCATAGGATTTCCTTGATTTAGACCCGATCTCTATAACTGACTCCTAATATCTGTCTTAGCCATATTTGGTGCGCCACATTGAGTGTTTTTCAATTTCGGCACATGACTATTCATTGCACTTTATTAATGGAGCTCAGCCATTGGTAGAAATGCGTAACCTCTCTTGACTACGCTCTTGGAATTAGGTGACTGTAGTTTGCTTTAGATTTTCTATCGAAAAGGGAATTTTTTTCGTAAAATTATGTGTTGGGGGGGGGGGGGTTAAAACTAAAAAATCTGAATTTAACGATCCTACTAACGATCCTACTAATAGATTTAACCATTGTTTCCAAAGCTTTTTACTGCATTAATAAACATACTTTTTTTTAGCGAGTGAATTCTATTATCTGCGACATGAAATTGGAACGGGTCTCTCTCTAACACGCTCCTGCTCTCTTTCTATATCCCTTTCTGTCACTCTATCTCTCTCTCCTCTTTCACCCTTAACTTAATTACGAAAGACACTTTTTATAACACACATACACATGCATACATGATTTTTACCTATGAAATCTATAATCACATTTCTCCCCCCCCCACTCCTCTTTCCTTTCGGTTCTCCCTCCCACATCAAAAAAAGTTAGTCCTACATACGGTCTTTGACTTTTCTTTGGCTTCTCAATTCAATATCTATGATATATTTGTACAATATCTTAAACTGTCGTACGTTACGTAAGTAAATTTCGTATACAGGTTCCTTTTACCATTTAGGTGGGCACTAAGAACGGAACCTGACGACCGCTATTTGCGAAAAGTCGCAAGCTCTATCAAACCTTTGTATTTTATTTTTTGTATTTCCCCAAAAGGTAGCAGTCTATATAAAAATAAAAAAAAATAAATAGAAATGTCTCATAAATTACGTATTTTTTAAATACATTTGTTCTTTTTCCCTAAGTCTTCTTATTTTTAGGAAAACTCTGAATTCAAACCTCTGTTGCCTTGCAGCTATACCCAATCATGGGAAAGGCTTCGGGAGTCAACCATGAGATGGCGACCCTAAGGCAGTTTGCAGCGCCGCGTGCTACACCCTGGCAGAACCTGCGACGCCGCTGACCCAAACATCAGCTGCGTGGAGAGGAAGGAACCTCTGTGTGGGCGACATCGTTCCGACCATAGCTAATGCCCAGGTATTCATCTCATTTCCATGACATGATCCATAGTCGCTTACAGTGAGGCCATACACTTATTTTAAATATGCCTTCTATGCATCATTTTCACGTGGGCTAAATATATATTTAAAAAAAACAACAATCCTAACGCATTAATAATATAGATCTAACTTCTAGAGTCTTTATCTTTTTTTTTTCGAGAGAGAGCAAGTAATGGTAGCCTACTTTGTAACATTGTCAACAACTAAAAAAAACAACTAAATCCTAATTCTATCCTAATTGACGATGCCAACGTTGATTTGTCCCCATTAGACTAAATTTGATTTTTTGTATTTATAAACTTTAGTTATTGTTGTGTAAAAAGAGTATGCATTCTCCTATAATTCGATACCAAATAAAAAAAATTCTGATAACAAACAAAAGCGTTATTGAAGTAGAACAGGAAAGTGAAATACAAATGAGCGAAATGAATAACACTATCGGAATGAGGAAAATAATTACGGAGAGAAAGAGTTAAAAAGATAAATCTAGATCTAGTGTCATTCGTTACATTCAAAAGGAGTGAGATAAACGATTACAGTGTGTTTCCAAAACATGTCAAATTTCTATGTCCGAGAAATTACGATGCGCAGGTTAAAAGACAATAAAATTGGTGTTCCATAAAGTGAAAAGAGACAGAAAAGGAAACAGAAAGCGAGCCGTAAAATTTCATTGCAACAAATACACGAATTCACGGACTTAAAAAGTATGTTAGGTTGATCGTTAGAATGTGGCCCGTTAGTTGCAATTTAAAAAAAAAAAGGAGGAATGTGTTCCGGCCATAATTATCAATATAAAATATAAAGCCTGTGAACAAATCGACTGGCCTAGCCGGTGTGTACTGCTAGTTTAATATAAAGCATGTCTTGGGGTGGAACCACTGGCGGATCCATGGGGGGGGGGGCGGTTGGGGCGATCGCCCCCCCAACTCGGCGACGAATTTTAGATTAGAATTCACACTATTTGTATACGAATTTATTACTTATATTAATAATATATACTAATTATTTATATTTTTAACATATTTTTAGATTGTTTCGCCCCCCCCTCTCTAGTATGTTGGCCGATTTGGTGGGGTCGGGAGGGGGCGATGACATCAATCCGCGCCCCCACAATAAACTTTTGAGTGGGGGGGCGGTACAAATTTATTTGTAGAAATCACAGCTTGCTAACAGAATCAATTAAATATCTATATGATTAAAACTTGTTATTGATATTTTAACCGATCTTTATATTATGTCTTTCCTCTGTTGACCGATTGGGGGAGGGGGGGGGGGCGAATACCTCTTTTGCCCTTCCCACCTTAACCCTTTGAGTGGGGGGGGCGGTCCTACTTTTATTGACAAAACATAGTTTGTGAACAAAATTAGTTGAATTAATATATACATTTTATATTATGTCGCTTCCCTTCTGGTATTTTGGCCGATTCGGTGGGTTAGGGGGGTATGCGATTGCCTGTACTGCCCTCCCCACTCTAGCCCTCTTAGTGGGGGGGGGGGAGCGGTCCTATTTTTATGGAGAAATCATAGTTTGTGAACACAATTAGTTGAATATCTATATAATATAAACAACGTATTGATATGTGAATCCATTGTATATTATGTCGCACCACACTCTTATCTCAAATTTTATTATTATTAAATATAAAATGAAAAAGGGTTGTACCAGGTGGGAGGGGCGATACATGCAATCGCCTCCCTTCCCCCCATCGGACAAACAAATACTTTTTCTTTTTGAATTATAGTTAAGAAATTACAAAATAAAAAAAATTCTGTCACTGATATAATTTATATATGCTATAAATTAAATTCCTATATTAAGTTTCCCCACCCCTATTCTTTAATGCCAAATGCAATCATTAGCAGAAATTATAAAAAGGAGCGAGGATTAATCGTTTTCACTCTATCGCCCCTCCCTTTTCCAGACAGAGTTTATGTAATTTTACATGAATTTATCATAATTATTTAAAGAAAGACTGCTTTGGAAAAGTTAGAATTCAAACGAAATGTGTTCAGTACAAGAGTCACGATTGAGATGAGTTCTAAACCAAAATAATAGTTTCCTAGTCGCCATTTTCAACCTTTACTCAATCTGATATCTTCTAGTTACATACATTTGAGACTATAACTCACAATTTACGCTTGAACTTTATGGATATTATTTATCGAATAATTTTTTTCTTGGGCGGCGATCCTCAAAGCTTTAATCTAAATATGTGGGGTATCTTATCTTTTCAAGGAACAAATCGGTTTTATTTGCAATGTATTAAGGGCGTATACTTGCATATTAGAATAGTTTACAACACTATTCAAAAGGTCCTTTTTTAATAGGGAACTTTAGGTCAGGAGAATGCGTTTCTTCAGTGAAGAATGTAAGAAAACACTAATGTCGTCGGGGCTTCGCCCCGAACTCCACTGATGAGTAATGAGCTGTAGATGTCAGGAGAAAACTTTTCTTCAGTGAAGAATGCAAGAAAACACTTTTGGCGTCGGGACTTCGCCCCGAACTCCACTGATAAATAATGAGCTGTAGATGTCAGGAGAATGCGTTTCTGCAGTGAAGATTGCAAGAAAATGCTTTTGGAGTCGGGATTCGATCCAAACTCCATTGATTAATAATGTGCTGTAGATGTCAGGAGAATACTTTTCTTCAGTGAAGAATGCAAGATAAAGGTTTTGGCGGCGGGGCTTCGCCTCGAACCTCACTGGAAAATCATACAGCGTTCCCCCAGACCCCCAAGCTTGCAAGAGAAAGGCCTCAACATGACTGTTTGTTTTTTTCGCCGAAGGTTGAGAAACACTGCTTTTTTTTTATTCTTATATATATATATATATATATATATATATATATATATATATATATGCTGTTCGCACGTTTATGCATAAGGTTAGGGTTTACTTGGCGCTAGGGTTAGGGTTTGAAAAAAAATGCCCCCCCCCACTCCAAAGCTCTGGATCCGCTAGTGGGTGGAACAGACATAAGAATTAGTCAAGGGAAAAATTAAGTCTATGGAGCTGTTCAAGTTACGTCCTTTATATTATTATGTTAGTGTGTGTGGTTGTCTCCATAACCAAACTGCCGTTACATTCCCCAATACATATTAACATTATTATTGTAAGTTCAAATTTAATACAAGCAGATTACTTGATTGATTCAAAATTATTGTTACAATTTCAATAGAAGTTTTATTTTTGAAAAAGTATTTCTCATATTGTACTCTTTTTTCATTGCTTGTTGTTTTAAAGCACATCTTTCATGCTTCTAGCTTGCTATGGTCCAATCTTTAGGCGCTCAACAAACACAACTCTTTCATGCTTCTAGCTTGCTATGGTCCAATCTTTAGGCGCTCAACAAACACAACTCTTTCATGCTTCTAGCTTGCTATGGTCCAATCTTTAGGCGCTCAACAAACACAACTCTGCTCGAGTCGGAATTCGAACTCAAACCCCCCTTGTTGTGTGGCTAAGATATAGCCAAGCGGCTTAAGTGTCCATGTGGTACATCTCACGACCTTCAAACGAGAAAATATAAGCGAATATAGAACGTAATTATAGTCAGGTTAAGAGATATGTGCATGCATTCGGGTAAAGGAGTGAAAAAAATGTTCAGACTGATCTACATCTTTGTAATAAAAGTAGATAGATAAATTAAAAACATCCTTTACTCCGAATGGACATCTCTGATTTTGTTTCCTTATCTAAAAATGCCTATCATTAAATCCCTAATGAGACTATTGTAATTTTCGTTAGTCGCTGTTTTCTGTGAACACTCCAACGATAAACTGTGTTGGTAAAAGCTGTGAGGCAGTGTGATGGTTTAGTTAACATAAGAGATATTAATATAGCCTAATAAAAATAGCTAAAAAAATAAAAGATTACAAATAGAGCTTATGTTTTACACAATTTCAGACACAGCTCCCGAAGGATCCAGCCATTGGTCATCAGTTTTGTAACCATCGTAGATTGAAAAAAAAAAAGGCAGACTTCAATATTTTCAGCACCATTATCAAAAGCTATGAAGTACAACTATCAACAAACTTGAACAAACACATCCCTATCGACCTAGATGTACTGTGGTCGGCTGACATATTCAGTATTATCGTTAATACTCATTAGTATTCAATGAACTGATTGGTATGAATGGTGAGTTGCTATTATCTGTCATCCTTGATTTGTAGAATCTCTCATTTTCGTGAAGTGTCTTCTTTTATGCTTACACATAAATATTGTTTCTTTTTTTTTTTTTAAACATAAATAAACACATTCGTGAAATTATTGGATGCTCTTCAGCAGTAAATACATCATTTAGTGTCATGGTCTATATTTTTATAACTTAATTTTGAGAAATAAAAAAAAAACGTAGACATAAAAGTCATAAAAATTAACTATATAATTACATCCCTTTCTTTGTTTGTTGTGTGTTTGTTTTTGATGCTATTAAAAATATTTTAATTTAAAAAAAAAAACGACTTAAATATTTAATTTTGAAAACAAAACGGTTCGATTTCAGAAAATAAAAAGTAGCCATGATGTTAATTTGTTCAAGTTCTAAAATATAAACCGGATTTTTTATATCATTTCTAGTTTTTAAGATCTAAACGCGACAGACGGTCGAACTGCACAAAACTAAAAGCGGCTATTCTACTTTCGGGGGCAGCTAAAAAGAAAAGTGTATGAAAACTACCTCTACGGCTTGGTGAACAAATAAGGTGACATACACCTCTTTAATCATGTATGACTAACTAGGGCTAATCAAGTGTCCGCTTCATTACGCACGTTTCAAAAACTATATCGCTAAGAATGACAAATCTTCCCTAGATCCTTTGAGGAATCTGCTGTAGTGAGTCCTACCTGTCTTGGGGTGGAACAGACATATTAATTAGTCAAGGAAAATAATTAAGTCTATGGAGCTGTTCAAGTTACGTCCTTTATATTATTATGTTAGTGTGTGTGGCCGTCTCCACAACCAAACTGCCGTTACATTCCCCAATACATACTAAAATACTAAGCTAACCCCAAAGAGTTTATTCTCTACTAAATAGTGGCGTAGCTAGGGTGGGGGACGGGGGAGGGAGGGGGAGAATTTGGAAAATCCCCCGGGCCTCCACTTGAGGGGGGCTCCCAAATGAGTGTTCGAATTTTTTTTGTACATTAACTACTAAATATTACGCCATTATCTCATGTCATGATGCCGAATGTCAAAAATGCAGGCCCCCCCTCCCCCCCCAAAAAAAGGTCAAGCCCCCCGTCCCCCAAATGATGGCAAATCCCTAGCTACGCCATTGTTACTGAATATATTAAGTAAAATGATCTTTATTATAGAACAGAAACTGGTAAGAACAGATTTGAACTTTGTTTAAAAAATATATAATTTAGTGTATATGTAGGTCTTGAATTTAATGTATATGTGTTGGTCTTGAAAATATAATTTAATGTATATGTAGGTTTAAAAAATATAATTTAGTGTATATGTAGGTTTAAAAAATATAATTTTGTGTATTTATAGGCTAGGTCTTGAAAATATGTTGACGTTGTGAGATAAAGGACTTAAAAAGGAGAAACAGGTATGAGCTTTGTTAAGTGAGCGATAAAGTTCTTTTCATAACTGATCCAAATTAAACGACCATTTGTAGTTTGTAAAGCTCAAGATATACAGGATATGTTTTTAACTCTATGCTAATCAGAAGAACAATGAGAATAATGTCTTACCAATGAAAAGAACTACATCTAGACTCTATAGTCATACCTGGCATATCTGGCTTGCCTATACCGAAAAACCTTTTAATGCAGAATAAATCCTTAGTAGGCTATCTCAGTCATTAGGTTTGTTTACTTTAATATATAGCTTACTCAGGATTTTTAAAACACGTTAATGCTTAAAGGCAGTGGTTCTCAGACTGGTTCGCGTACCGCTAGGGATCCTCGAGACGACGATTAATAACAGTCCTGTGATAGAATTTTATTGTGCGCATATCCAATGTACTTATTTTACAAACTAAACAACTTCGCTTATTCAATTTCTCACTTTATTACAGCATTCAAAGAAGAAGGCCAAGCCTCGTTTTAAAGTTACCAACCGACGACCCTGAGACTCCACAACACACAGACATCAATCTGGTTATTATTCGTGCTCATTTTAAGATTGATTATTAAGTTACAGAGTGGCAATTCGTGTTTGTTAAATTGTTTTTTCGCACGCCCATTTAACCGTCAGATTATAAATAAATATTTGAAACGTAAGCAGACAATATAAGGAAGAGCAAGAGATAATGGAATTGGTGACAATGAACTCTGACACGATGCCGTAAGAGAGGCCGCACAACCTAAGGCAAAATTACGTACATATGCTCCTAAATAGATACAATTCGGATTTCTACCGTATAAAGAGAACAATGATCAGCCATAATATGTCATGATTCAATGCGTCATCGAACGAAAGTTTAAAATCTAAACTGAAGCGTCATCTTGTAACAAATCCTAATGAACTAAAAGATAATCTCGTAGATCACATGAAATAAATAACAAAAGTACTAGAATATATCCAAATCAGTAGAATATTATTAGCAATGCAACAACAGTGAATGACACATTTTTTATGGCTTCTGAATTCTTTGATTATGACAGCGCTTAAGAAATTTCGATTTTGGGCAGGCAAATCAGGCTGTGTTGAGGGTCCGCTAAAATTATATAGCTTGTAAATGGGGTTCCTAAACTGAACAAGTTTGAGAACCTCTGCCTCGGTGATGATGATAATTATTTTTATCTGGTGCAAATAATGACAATAAAATAAAAAAATAAAAAAACAACATATTTTCTCTTAAGTGTTGCCGGATGTTCACGTGATAGATCAGCGAGTTTCGGCCTTGGTAATTATTCCCCCCTCCGCCAATAAGACAGGGACACTGAAAGGAAATTTCGGCAATGAGAGGTGGGGGGGGGGGGAATTTCTAACAATTAGTGCATATTATTATTATTAGCATTCTTCTTCTTCTTGTTTATTGGTGGAAAGAAAGAAAAGGAGGGGTGATGAACTTAGAAATTAAACAAAGTATACGAGTCGAAGGTCACTTCAAAGAACAATAATAATGATTTGTTTGTTGTTGTTTTTAGAAGTTTGGACAGACTGACTTGTGCAATGATCATTGTCTCCTGCAGAACTACTGTACGACAGACTGACTTGTGCAATGATCATTGTCTCCTGCAGAACTAATGTACGACAGACTGACTTGTGCTATGATCATTGTCTCCTGCAGAACTAATGTACGACAGACTGACTTGTGCAATGATCATTGTCTCCTGCAGAACTAATGTACGACAGACTGACTTGTGCAATGATCATTGTCTCCTGCAGAACTAATGTACGACAGACTGACTTGTGCAATGATCATTGTCTCCTGCAGAACTAATGTACGACAGACTGACTTGTGCAATGATCATTGTCTCCTGCAGAACTAATGTACGACCCTCGGGCACAGCACGATCTGGACTAATTCCTTGGTCACAAAGATCGGGTGGGAGATGAGGTTTTGGGGATACACAAATATTTAAGTTTTCAGATTGGGGTCTCAAGACGTGGTGGCGATCCTATCTGTTATTCTCGGCTTATACTAAAAAAAAAATAACTTCAACACGAGAAAGATAATTGTAAGAGACCCCAATCCATAGAAGTCGCGTTTCTGTCGCGAGCGTCATGACGAATTTTTAAAACGTGTTCGACGTTATTACCAGTAATAGGGGCAATAACTTGTTTTTAAATCTCCTAAAAATAAGAGGGGAATACGGTACTTCAATTTAAAATTGCTTTAACAGTGTAAAATTGTGTTCACCAACCTTTGGCTTGTGACCTCATCTAAAATTATATAAATATATATATATATATATATATATTTGAAGTTTCTGATCACATTTATGAAAACACAAAATACTATCATATTTTTTTTTTAAAAGCACTCAAAGTGGGGGATATACGAGGATTCAGGATTTAAACTCATGTGACTTAATGAAGCTCTTTTCTGGACACTTACACGATTAGTGGGTTTTCGTCAATGACAATAACGAAGTGAATACTCCAGTTCATAGGTCAGAGCAGTAGTGTTCATATTTTCTACATACAATCGATTAGATTGTATGGCCAAGTTGGACAGTATCACTTGTACCATATTTGTTTTTTTAAGTACGATATAGTCAAAAGTTCGTTTTTCTCCCAATATTTTTTGGGCACACCAGCACAATTTATGCCATGTCGTGCTGTAATAGGTTGGTGATTAGTTTGGGAGAGAGGGATGGATGGATTGAGAGACATTATCAGATGAGAGACGGGGAAGCGAGAGGGAGAGAGAGAAAAAGAAGAACAAGTCAAATATTTTTTTCAAAATACTTTTTTGAAGAAAAAAAAGGTTATCGAAGGGAAAGAACTCTGCACTTACAGCTATATCTCCTAATAATGTAGAAGTTATTTCCATTATTCGATAACCAACAATTAATTATTTTTTTTAATTGATTATTGTTTTGTTAAGTACAATAAATCATTGTTTAAAGTTTCAACTTGATCCGAAAATTGAACGAAACCCTAAATATTTAGCCGTATCTGTGAATACTTTGTTCAAACTTTGTTGTAGTTATACAAAATAGGTAATAGCCACTAATTAATTAACTAATAAAAATTTTATTTATTGAGTCAAGTCTTGTCTATGCCACTTAATAATAGTGCGAAGTTTCAACTTGATCCGAGATTGGGTGTGGGAGAAGGCTTCGAGAAATAACGTGTTCAAACTTTTTTACCAGACAGACAGAGTTGATACAAGTTTTGTGAAAAGGAAACACGCCCCGCCCCTGAGTCATGCAGTCTGCTAGATAATATGTAAGACAGAGAAAAAAAAAGAACATCTATACCACACTGATATTGCAAGTTATTGTAAGTTATAAATAGATGGAGCTAAATGATGAACAAACAAAGGCAGTGCAGAGAATAGATGTTAAACATAGAATGCAGAGAATAGATGTTAAACATAGAATGCAGAGAATAGATGTTAAACATAGAATGCAGAGAATAGATGTTAAACATAGAATGCAGAGAATAGATGTTAAACATAGAATGCAGAGAATAGATGTTAAACATAGAATGCAGAGAATAGATGTTAAACATAGAGTGCAGAGAATAGATGTTAAACATAGAGTGCAGAGAATAGATGTTAAACATAGAATGCAGAGAATAGATGTTAAACATAGAGTGCAGAGAATAGATGTTAAACATAGAGTGCAGAGAATAGATGTTAAACATAGAGTGCAGAGAATAGATGTTAAACATAGAGTGCAGAGAATAGATGTTAAACATAGAGTGCAGAGAATAGATGTTAAACATAGAGTGCAGAGAATAGATGTTAAACATAGAGTGCAGAGAATAGATGTTAAACATAGAGTGCAGAGAATAGATGTTTAACATAGAATGCAGAGAGTAGATGTTTAACATAAAGTGTAGAGAATATATGTTTAACATTGAGTGCAGAGAATAGATGTTAAACATAGTTAAAGAGAATAGATGTTAAACATAGAGTGCAGAGAATAGATGTTAAACATAGAGTGCAGAGACTAGATGTTAAACTAGTGATGTAAGGATATGGCAAACATAGTGTTATAATGGAAGGAAATGTTAAACGTAGAGATTTGTTAAACATAGAGTACCGGTATTGTAATATTGATTTGTTAAAAATAGAGCGTTATAATGATATTTTGAAGAGTGTTTAAGGATATATTAAATAGAGTGCTTCTTCTTCTTCTTATATGATTGAGCGTTGCAACGATATGTTAAACAGATTGATGTAATGGTATGTTTAACAGAGTTTTATAAGGATATGTTTAACAGAGTTTTGTAAGGATATGTTAAACAGAGTGTTGTAAAAATGTTAAACAGATCGGTGAGAGGATATATTTAACAGAGCTATTTGAGGATATGTTAAACAGTGCGACGTGGGATATGTTAAACATATAGTAAGGTGAAAATATGTTAAACATACACCTATATGATGTCTAAGCAGAAACGCTGTAATATTTAACTACATGTCTCTACTTACCTACATTGCAAACTATATCCAAGTAATTTCAGGTTGTGTCTTAAACATCAATCAATGTTCTCAGCCACGTATGACTTTTCACATCGCTTTAAAAAAAAAAAGGGTAAGCTTAGATTCGGATCTTAAATTAGCCTACATTATCATTGCATTGTCTTTTTTTTTTCTTTTAACTAGACTACGAGTTTAAACATAGACCGTTTTTTTAGTTGTCGAGTACTTTGGCCCGTTTCACCGCATCAACAAATAGACTCGCCCACCCCCATCACTAAGCTACTTGACACGAGGGAAAATTATACTCTCTAACATAACTTCCTCAACATCGCGAAGAGATTATGTTTCGAATTCGGCAACAGAAATGTGGAATTATTTTTTTTAAAGGACTGATCTATAGCTCTAGATGTGAACGAATAAAATCATTTCTTAAAGAATCTAATTTCTTTGTCAAAGGGAATAGAAGAGCAAATAGTATCTAGATCTATGCATGATTTTTTTAAAAATAAGTCCGCACATTACTACATTTGTAGATCTAGTTGCAATGAATCTTTTCATACTAAAGTTTTGAAATCTATATCTACCCCTGTCAACAATGTAACAACGACACACTTGTATCTGTTCCACGTTCATCTGTCGTCTAGTCAGTCACATTTATCATTTAGACACATCAGAAACAGAATACGTCCTCCGATCTACAATTAGGTCACATGCTTGATGTTGGGGGGGGGGTATTATGTGCGTGATATAACCTCTTTTAGTCAATACACGTATAGCCTAATGGCTGTTTAAAAAAAATGGCGCTTAAACGCAGACGTGAACAGCTCCCTAAGTGCAACGAACTGTTTGGTGGAAACAGGTGGGTAGAAACAAGACCAAGTACAAACTAATCGATATCTTCAGTGTATTCTTCTGGTTCTTTTTTTTTTGGGGGGGGAGGAGGAAGCATAGCTTTTCACTTTGCATATGGATCAATTCTAAGCCGTCGCTCTTTCAAGATGAAGCAAGGCGACCGGGAGGGGGAATGAGCGATTCCATGCATGGGATAGAGATAGTTCTCTAAAAAGGTCATGATTATGAGCTTAGAGCTTGATAGTGGGTGCCTAGTTACGCAGTGCTATTGAATTGATCTTCGAAGAGCAGGCTAGCTCTGTCACACTATAATCGACCAGAAGACATTTGGTGGTTTTGAAAGTTAAAAAATTCAACTCCCGTTAGTCCATCTAATCCTCCGTAGAGTTGAGTCTTAACCAATAGCGACTCTTCTAGACGAAGCAGGTTTTCTAGGGCTACTTGGCTAATAGCTGGTGTGATACCTATAGGTATCCAATAGCGACTCTTCTAGACGAAGCAGGTTTTCTAGGGCTACTTGGTTAATAGCTGGTGTGATACTGATACCTATAGGTATCCAATAGCAACTCTTCTATGCGAAACAGGTTTTCTAGGGCTACTTGGCTAATAGCTGGTGTGATACCTATAGGTATCCAATAGCGACTTTTCTAGACGACGCAGGTTTTCTAGGGCTACTTGGCTAACGGCATATAAGCCAGCTTGTTTTCATTGGTGTTTGGAGTGTAATGAATTCTCAATACAGGATATCAATCCTATTGAAGTTTTTTCTACTTGAAGGCAAAAATAAACATAATTCCTGCTCTTAGCTATAATTCAACCTTCGGTTATTTTTTTTTTTTATTCAAAGGTCATTTGTGAAACCAATGATTCATTATGCAACTTTCACGACGCCAATGTCAACAGGGAACAAATAACAAAGTGTCACACGGTATTTAGCATTTGAATTGCACATTTTTTTACACTAAGGTGGGAAGTGTGGTTGAGTACCTACTAAAGGGGCTCAAGTTCGAATCCTGACTTGAGCTGATTTATGATTGCCGAGCACCTGAATTTAGCACAAAAACTTTTCCCAGATATCCTCTCCCCCGCCCCTCTTGTCTACAAAAAAGTGATTGGGCCTCAGCGCACTGAGCATGTTTATAGTATGAAAGATACGCTATATAATATTGATTATTGGACTAACCTTTTATATCCTAACAAATCGAAACATAGCAATAACCCCAAGCTTAATTAATATAGCACTATCTCTTAAACCTAGTTAAAATAGCAGCAATTATTAAGCCTAATTAACACAGCAGTAGCCCCTAAGCCTTATCAACAATGCACTAACTTTAAGCCAACACTGTTGAAATGGACAAAATACTATTTCAAAATCTGGGCTCATGGCTTTTTCATGATTGGTAGGCATCACAGGCTGTCTATTGTCATCAATTGTGGTACTTGGAACAATAGATAAATTGAAGTGAATACAAAACAATATCATAAGCAAACCTAAAACTTTACTGCAGTATTTCAGTACAGTGTCAACAACAATCTCAGGTACATACATAAAATTTATGGTACCATACTATGACTAACAATCTTGTGTATAAGTGAATGATGATAATGATAAATATATTGCTATAACCCTAGTGGCCGACTGAAAGGGTTAATGTTTGTGCGGCCTACTGCCACACATGATTTAGGCCAATCACACAGGTCAAGGGCTGTTGAACAAGGGACATTACTGCTAATGCATGCAATATGACCAATGTTATGGTCATGTGACCAGAAAGCCTTTACAGACGAGAGACAGTGTGTTAGAAAGGACAGTAACAGACGAGATACAGTGTGTTAGAAAGGACAGTAGAGTCCAGGACAGCAAGCAGTAAGGACTGTGCTACAAAGTGAGTCCTCGAAAATGTAGCTGTACGAGCTAGAGAGACTTGTAGTGATTAGTTAGGCAGTTCTGTTGTGTAGCACAGCATGTGAAGTTAGTGTAGCCAATTGTGTTTATTGGCTGTTGTCGATGTAATTGTTAAAAAAAACGCCACTTTGTTTATTGAAGCTCTTGTTGTCAAGTTCTTGATGTGTAAGATGTGCTGTTGTGTTGTTGGGCAGTGTTTGCAGAAGGCCTGATAGAGAAGATCGTAACAATATTCTAAAATAAACATATAAAATGTTCAGATGAAGTCAGTATTGAGTAGACTCCATGTGTGTAGAATAGTTCACAACTGTTGCTTGACATCTATGTTCCATTATTTACATATAATTACAAAACACAAAAATTTGTCAAAATGGAATGTTGAGTAACTCATTTTTTATACAGTTGAACCCCCCCAAACTAGCTTTGTATGACTATCAACTACAACAAATCAATCTTCTTTTTATTACCTGTAATCATTTATAAATAAATAAAAGCGAACTAAAATTAATTTGTTGGAATGATAGATAAGTTAATTTGCATACGAAAACAACAACAACAAAAAATTAAATAAGGTTAATTAGTTAATTAGCTACAGCTGCATCACTAGCAACTACAAATAACATAAAATAGATTAAATTTTCAATAATGATAGCAATAATACAGCTTATATTTAGTTAACTCATACACGCACCAATGTTAAATTAGAAACATAAAATGACTTCAGCTATTTAAGAATGCAGTAATACATGATCCAAAATGTATGACATAATTACATAATGTGGTTGATGGTAAGGAAGATTATAGCTACCATTACCAACTTTTCAATCTTGAGCTTTGAATCCAAGAGGCATGGATCAAGGGCCAAGCACACTTGTAATAAGCATCTTGTAAATGTGCAAGAAACAGAAAGAAATGGAGAGAACTAGAGGGCAGATCACTCATGTCCCTAACTGTATAACAAACATTAGAACAGGGGACTTTGTGCATACCATTGTATCACAGAAATTAGCTCTAATGCATTTATTTTTTGGGGCCACTCAGATTAAATACACAAAGAGTTTTCCAACCTTTTCAATATTCTTTAGCACACATCATTTACACAAGTCCATTTCTCTTAACTGCAGGATGTGGAGGCTGAGTGGTAATGCACTTATCTTCCAATTGAGGCTCTTGGGTTCAAATCTTAGTGAAGACTGGGATTTTGAACTTAAGGATTCTTAGGGTGTCCCCATGTCCACCCAACTCTTATGGGCAACTGACATTAGTTGGGGAAAGTAAAGGCAGTTGATCATTGTGCTGGCCCCATGACACCCTCATTAATCATAGGCCATAGTAACAAATAACCTTTACATCAACTATAGATTGCAATGTCAGAAAGTGGAACTATTTCTGTAACCTAATGTAACACTAAGAGCTGAGTGAGCTCAACAGAGATGTTTAGAAATCCTAGTCTCCACATCAGGACTCAAAAATCAAGTACCAGGTAGCCAAAAGCTTTTCACTTAAATTTTTGCCATAGTCTAATATCATAAGGCCATAGTAAATGTTGAGTTCAATGATGAAAGTCAACAATGGCAAAGATCATAATAATAGTCTTCACATTTTCAGATCTTCTTGTGTTTTTATTTTATGTAAATATGAATACAGACTAACATGACTGATAATTTGCAAACATCATTTACACTAGTTTACAGTATTATTCTACTGGCATCAATTAGTAAAACAATGTCTCAATAACATTAATATCCTTACAAAAGATATTGTAGTTGTTAATTATTTACAAAACCTTTTTACTTTAAAAAATTAGTCACACATTTTAATCACACTTGCTTCATAGATAGTAAGATAGTACATTTGGTATTACATGTAACAGTAGTAATAAAAGAAAACTATTTTGAATTATGTACATCAAGTTAATTAACAGTTTCAAAAAATGGTTAACAAATAATCAATTAAATAAAAAAAAAGAAGATATTTATGGTATTTCATCCAATAGTATACAAATATTTAAATGCTTTGTTCTTTTGTTTTAACACAAATAACTTTTGACGAAGGAAGGACAGTTACAAAATTCGACCAAACAAGGTCCCTATTGTTATAAACAATATGAAGAGGATTACCTCCTCCTTATAACACAGATCAGAAAAGGGTACCTCGCTTCGGACTATCAGTCTATAAAATTCTACAGCTGGTATGATGATGTGCAGCACATCTGGGATCATCAGGCCTATGTTGCGTGCATTTTGAAAGTTGGTGCCTCTCCCCTGAAGTACATGAGCGATGAACTGATCTGAGCCAGAAACGATGATGTGGACAAGATTGATGGCCAATATCAACATCATCTTCCAAGATTTAAGCTGCAGAAATTCAAGATAATTAGATATCTTTTTAATGAATTAAAAGATAAAATTCAATTGGATTCAATGAATCTTTCATTTTTTCTTACATTCATATCCACAAGAAATGAATTTTGAACAAAGAAAAAATCTTATGTCATCTATGTTATTCTAAAATAATAATGTATCATTAAACACAAAGAAAAAGCGTCCATGATTGAAAATTATTGCCATCATGCATAAACAAGCTGATGTTCATTGTAAAAATGTATTCACAACTTAGAAACTATGGTTTCCATTGTTTCAACTCTTGTCTACATTTCCTTAGTAGCTAAAACCCCATAAAAAATGTGAATATATACCATTTTAAAATTACATATAAGAGCTGAACATGAAAAACCAAATATGTCAATCATATTAGCCATTTATTGTACAAACCTCATTTTTATAATTACAAAGATTCAAGACTACAGCTGTGGTGAAGATTTCAGTGACACAGAAGAACATATGATGAGTGAAGAATGTGTAGAACTCTTCATTGTAGTAACTGTGATTAAACATCCGTACAAATATTAATAAACATTGTATTATTATTCAATATAAATAATTTTATTTTTTTTTGTTGAAAACTACTGCATTCCAAAATGTGAACACAATTTTAGCTATTTTGTTGTTTTTTTAACCTTATAAAATCATCATTAAAGGAAAATGTAAGCTTTTTGTTATCAATTCTAGTTTTCAAAAAATATATTCAAAAATATCAATCAATCAATATATAATACAGACGTTACTTCAAAAAAGAAGATGATTACGTCCTACGCGTCATGCATTTCAGTAGTATCTAAATGTACAATATTAAACAAAAAAGGCTACATGTAATCTATTTAAATAATTTGAACATACTTATTAGAAGCATATTTAAAATATCATCCTCGTAATTAAGCAATCAGTCAATATTTGTAAATTATTAAATAAAATGTGTTTTCATTAATTCTAATTATAAACTAGCCCATATAATATACAAATTATTTATACTTCAAAGAAAATAAATTTAGCTAGTAAAAGTAATGTTTTTCTCATGTCTCTTACGTGAATGCCATGAAAGGATTGGTAAAATATGCTCACTTTCTATTTGCACCAATTTGCAATATTTATAATGTTAAAACCATACAGTTTTTTCCCCTTTTTTTTATAAGGATGGTAAGTAGTATGAAGGAATATTTATATTAAACAAATGTCTTTTTATTTGACTGAGGCCATCAGTTCATTTTTTTGTTTGTTTGGTGCCCGCTGTAGTTATTTAATTCTTTCATATGAGACATAGATTAGTGTACTGATTATTTTTTTTATTAAAACCACACAGTAATCCTTATGACTAAACACAAACTATAATGATTAGATAGATTCAATATTGTCCTTTCACCTATTTTCTCCATTACTGTCTAAAATTTATTTCAAATAACATTGGTACATACAAGTTAGCATCCTGACTTAAATTAAGGACTATTTTAGTTATAATGTTGTTTTTTTAAGTTGGGTGGGGGGAGGTGTGTAATATTTAAAATTTTTAATTAACCTTAGAAATATATGGGAGGCATGATGGCTTCCGAACAATGGGTTCCAGCTTGGAATCATTGTGAAGACTTGGATGTTTACTTTCAGGATCTTTAGGGTGCCTCTGAGTACACCCAGCTCCAATGGGTACCTAACATTGGTTGGGGAAAAGTAAAGGCAGTTGGTCGTTGTGTTGGCCTAACACCCTCATTAACCGCTGGCCACAGAAACAGATGACCTTTAAATCACAAGGTCTGACAGGGGAACTTTACTTTTTTAAAGCTATGAATAAACTAGACCCTGCCAGCGGGTTTACCCGACTTATAAAAGAGTTTCATTCTTTAATAGAGATAAATTTAGGTTGTTTTTTTTTAGCCCCCTCAATCGGGGAAGGGGGGGCATTGAACATACACTACAGTTTCTCCATTATCTAAGGAACATTTATGCAAAGTTTTATCAAGATTGGCCAAACGGTTTTAATTTATATGCGGGACATACATACGCCTAACATTTTGCTTTATAAGTTAGATAATGAAGGATTTAAATTTATAGAAACTCAGAAAAAAAAATCTTTAACCAAGGTAAATATCAAATATTATGTAAATAAAAACAAAACATTTTAGCTAAAATATATACTGAACTTTGAAATGAATGTTCACCTGAAAAAACTCCACCAAGAATAATAATGAGGATACAAGTTGATAAGATAGAGTGAAAACCAGATTTTTCTGATTCTGGAGTTACGGTAAACTGAGACAAGGTACTTAATACTTTCATAGAATAAGATGATGAACATTATAGTCATGATCCAGATCTTAAATGTGTTGGCAGTAGAGTTGAAATACACATGCTTATATGTCACTAGTCCTGGCATTTCGTACCGACCTGCATAAAAATGTATCAATTAATGCATAAACATTAACATGGCTGAATGACACAAATAAATATTTTCTTTATAAAGTAAGAAAATATAATTAACAACAGCTAGACAAATATTTTTTTATATAAATTATCCAACCACCTTACACACTATGTCTATATTTTTCGGAAGGCTTTCGATCACATGACCAAACCACAGGTCATTTTATGTGTAACATTTATACCAGTACTGTCCCTTGTTCATCAACACTGAACTGTATAACTGGCCTGAGTCACATGTGTAAGCAGATCACACACAGTTAACCCTATCGCTTCGTCAATAGTTACAACAGTAAGTTATGACACCAACCCATGTTCATGTAATAGTACCAGTTAGTTATTGATGAAATGATCACATCCTAACGTGTTCTGACTATCCAGAATAAACTATAATCCATCTTTCAAAAAAATTGAAGTGGCTTCAAGTGTCTAAGAAGGGTAAACTTAGAACTGTATATATTTTCTTGAATCTTGGAAATATTCATTCTCTTATAGTTCTACTAGAAGTGATTTTTGTTTTACATGTTTTGGATGTTCCATACAGAATATTATTACATGCTAACCCACGAGGACAGGAAATGGTGGCAGGCGGGGTTTTAGCCCTGGATCATCAAAATGACAGTCCAGTGCATAATACATGACCATGCAGCCATTTTCTTATGGTTCTGTTTCATCCAGATTCAAGAGACGAAAAATAAAAAAGCACAGATGAGGTAAAAATAAAACTGTACAAAAGTAATAAACTACACAAAATCATCTGTATTAATTCAAGACACAAACTAGAACTAGGCTGACCTCTAAACACTGTATCAAAACAGGAGCAAGTGCATGCTTGTTTATCTATGGGTGGCTTGTCAGGAACCCAAATCTTTAGGTAGAAGACACCTATTAGACAAATGTAAACTGAATACATGAAAAACATGTGCTGCTACAAATTTAAAATGGAAAAAAACATGAAGAAAATATATTGAAATAAAAACAGCAAAATAAAATGAAAAAAAATTATAGCCTCCTTTCTGAATATTTGTTGTTTTTTTTACATCTATGTGTCCCATACATTGATTAAAAGTGAAGTCCCCTTTCAGACCTTGCTATCTTTAGGGCAGATGATGTTTAGGCTATTGAAGAGTGAATTAATTTAAAACTTTTGTACTTGGAAACTGCATTTAGAAGTGGTATTTAGCAAAATAAAATTATTTTCCTATATAGTTTATTATAACCTTTTTTTTACATAGGAAACTTTAAAAAAATAATAAAAAGACATTTCAATACCATCTATAGAGGAGCTATATGCATTAGTCAAGTGATATATGAATAGCAAACTTACCAATATGCAGATAGGGCATAAGTATCAGAAGTAATGCAGCCAAAGACACACCAAGAAACTTATCACAAAACTTGTAATCTTTGGCCACATAGTGCACCTCAGTTAATCTCCTCTCCACATAGTCTTGCATGCTGGGCTCTCTGACTGCTGAAGCAGTAGGACGATACTTCTTGCTACTGCTTTAATAAAGCACAGGAATACCTGATTAGCTTGCAGAGATTTCACTCAAACTAAGTGACTTTCAAAAACTAATCAAAAATAGAGAAACTACACAACAACTATGAAATTTTTTTTAAAAAGGGAGGGGGGAAAACATTTAGTGTCTTAAGATAATATCATATAATACATTTTCTTTTTTGCCTCCTCCACTAAAAAGTAAAAAGCGATATGCCCACCTTCCCAATCTATTTACTTAGTTTCTGCTCTACAGCTAGAAGGTTGGTGATTTAAGTCTTAAAACTTAAGTTATTGAGATAAGGAAAAAAAAACAAATTTGAATCTTTTCTTACCTTCTATTATCAAAGTCAGGAAGAAGCTTTCTCATTAAATTATTATAAAAAGCATCCATTTAAATTTCCAAGCATTACATATAAGCTCAAATGCCTGGAAAATAAAAAAAATAAAAAAAGGCATAAATTTCTTTGAAATGTTGAAACAATTCTAGTACTTGTTAAGGGGGTCTAGACTGAATATGATATAAATATTTTCTCAACTCTATCAATGTGAATTAATATCTTGTTTGTAATCACCATGCTAACACATCTATGAAAGACACAACACAAGAGCATTAAAGCTTAATTTACCTCTTTTTTTTTTTTTTTTTTTTTTTTTGAGACACGATGGACTGAGTAATACGAATTCATTCTCACTATAAGTAACACCTTTAAGAAGATCTTTAACTGTTAGGCGTATTTTAAAATAACGGCTGTAAGTGAAGCCAAACTGCATATGTGTAATCAATACTGACTTTTTTTTTACTGTGACAGTGACTATTTTGGTATTTAAAAGTTAAACCAAAAAAAAATGCATATATATATATATTCTGAGGTATCTATTAAAAAATTTTAGTTCAAAAACCTGCTCTGCTATTCATAATTTATTCATACCTGTCTGTCAGGAGGCACAGTGGCTGAGCAGTAAAGCCTTGGCTCCTGAATTGTGGACCCAGGTTTGAATCCTTGGATTTATACTTTCAGGATCTTTAGGGTGCCTCTGAGTCCACCCAGCTCTAATGTGTACCTGACATTAGTTGGGGAAAGTAAAGGAGGATGGTCGTTGTGCTGGCCACATGACACCCTCGTTAACCATAGGCCATAGAAACAGATCCCCTTTACATCATCTGCCCTACAGATCACAAAGTCTGAAAGGGGAACTTTAGTTGTTACTTTACGTCTGTCATGAGACACGGCTCTTTGAGCCAATGTCATAGGTTCCTCCAAGGCCACAAGGGAATCTCCTTATTCCTATAATGTACCAAAGAAAACCATGGGGAACAATGTGATGGATGGAACTGGGTTAGCAATTCTTTTTTCCATCCTCACCATGTGCATGTATGTTCTACTGCAAAAATCTGCCTAGATGAAGAAGATATGACAGCTGAGGTCAGCATAAATTTCATCCTGCGCTCAATGCACTGACATTACAGCATTAGCTTGACAAATTGTTGTATAAATGAATATGTTGGTCAGCAAGAAAAAAAATTTCAAAGGCGGGTTAAAAAAGTCATTGTATTGAATAAGTAGTTTCTATATTGGTCTTTATAAAAGACCATAAAAGAAAGACAGATTGATATTTGGGTTTATTATTGTTCACTGTTCATTTTTGATGAATTAACTGAATGTCATACAGACTACCATATTATAGATCAAGATCTAAAATATATAATAATTATAATTCAATACCAAAATTTTTTTTTTTTTTTTTTTTTCACTGTAGTTTATTTTATCATTTAATTTATATTATTTTTTTGTGTTTTTGAATTTAGTTTAAAGAAATAAAGGCATTTTACATTTATATAATATTTATAATTCAATACCAAAATTTTATTTTTTTATTTTTTCACTGTAGTTTATTTTATCATTTAATTTATATTATTTTTTGTGTTTTTGAATTTAGTTTAAAGAAATAAAGGCATTTTACATCTAAATTTTATATTATTATCATTAAAATTCAAACTTCAAGCAACTTTTTGTTTAGGATGTTTATGACATCACATCATGTCACTCCAGTGTAGATCTATAGATCTAGTATTGTCATGGCTCATGGCCATACTCATACGAGTCATAGCCAGGAATCATGAGGAATGTATGTAAGTGTGTTTCTGTGTGTGTGTACGTAATTAATCTTTATTACATTCTGACCCTTCGCCTTCATTCTTGCGGAAGACGTTTTTTATATGTTCTTCCTGGAGTTAGTGGAAATACTGTCAAGCATTATTTAAGACTATATAAGACTATTATAATACATTTAATTGATTAATACTGACTTTTTTTTTTACTGTGACTGTGACTATTTTGGTATTTAAAAGTTAAACCAAAATAAAATGCATATATATATATATTCTGAGGTATCTATTAAAAAATTTTTGTTCAAAAACCTGCTCTGCTATTCATAATTTATTCATACCTGTCTGTCAGGAGGCACAGTGGCTGAGCAGTAAAGCCTTGGCTCCTGAATTGTGGACCCAGGTTTGAATCCTTGGATTTATACTTTCAGGATCTTTAGGGTGCCTCTGAGTCCACCCAGCTCTAATGTGTACCTGACATTAGTTGGGGAAAGTAAAGGAGGATGGTCGTTGTGCTGGCCACATGACACCCTCGTTAACCATAGGCCATAGAAACAGATCCCCTTTACATCATCTGCCCTACAGATCACAAAGTCTGAAAGGGGAACTTTAGTTGTTACTTTACGTCTGTCATGAGACACGGCTCTTTGAGCCAATGTCATAGGTTCCTCCAAGGCCACAAGGGAATCTCCTTATTCCTATAATGTACCAAAGAAAACCATGGGGAACAATGTGATGGATGGAACTGGGTTAGCAATTCTTTTTTCCATCCTCACCATGTGCATGTATGTTCTACTGCAAAAATCTGCCTAGATGAAGAAGATATGACAGCTGAGGTCAGCATAAATTTCATCCTGCGCTCAATGCACTGACATTACAGCATTAGCTTGACAAATTGTTGTATAAATGAATATGTTGGTCAGCAAGAAAAAAAATTTCAAAGGCGGGTTAAAAAAGTCATTGTATTGAATAAGTAGTTTCTATATTGGTCTTTATAAAAGACCATAAAAGAAAGACAGATTGATATTTGGGTTTATTATTGTTCACTGTTCATTTTTGATGAATTAACTGAATGTCATACAGACTACCATATTATAGATCAAGATCTAAAATATATAATAATTATAATTCAATACCAAAATTATTTTTTTTTTTTTTTTCACTGTAGTTTATTTTATCATTTAATTTATATTATTTTTTTGTGTTTTTGAATTTAGTTTAAAGAAATAAAGGCATTTTACATTTATATAATATTTATAATTCAATACCAAAATTTTATTTTTTTATTTTTTCACTGTAGTTTATTTTATCATTTAATTTATATTATTTTTTGTGTTTTTGAATTTAGTTTAAAGAAATAAAGGCATTTTACATCTAAATTTTATATTATTATCATTAAAATTCAAACTTCAAGCAACTTTTTGTTTAGGATGTTTATGACATCACATCATGTCACTCCAGTGTAGATCTATAGATCTAGTATTGTCATGGCTCATGGCCATACTCATACGAGTCATAGCCAGGAATCATGAGGAATGTATGTAAGTGTGTTTCTGTGTGTGTGTACGTAATTAATCTTTATTACATTCTGACCCTTCGCCTTCATTCTTGCGGAAGACGTTTTTTATATGTTCTTCCTGGAGTTAGTGGAAATACTGTCAAGCATTATTTAAGACTATGTAAGACTATTATAATACATTTAATTGATTAATACTGACTTTTTTTTTTACTGTGACTGTGACTATTTTGGTATTTAAAAGTTAAACCAAAATAAAATGCATATATATATATATTCTGAGGTATCTATTAAAAAATTTTTGTTCAAAAACCTGCTCTGCTATTCCTACTTACTGAAGTTACTGATTCAATGATGATTCACTGATTCAGTTAAGACTAAGACTTAAGTCTAAGTAACTTTATTATTATTTAAGACTTTAACTTTAAACTCAGTTTAAATAAAAGTGAAACGAAAGTTATTTTTAAAAAGTCTAGATATAGATTTACATCTACTAGTACTACTAGATCTATATACTATAATATACTACTAGAGTACTAGTCATCTAGATGAGTTAAATGAGTAGATCTAGATTATAGGCCTAGGTACTGACTCTAGTCTCTAACTCTAGGTCTGACTAGGTAGAAAAATAGTAGAATACATCATCATATGATTATACATTTTAATCATAATGATTTATTATAAAATAATAAATTTATACTATTATTGTTGACATGAGATGATGAGAATTGAAAATCCTTAACCTGCCGTTCAGAGTTTTGAGAGTCGGATTGAGACTAGATCCAAAGTAAAAATTCACTGCCACTGTGACTCTTAGAGTCTATCTCTGTCTCTGTTGCCTCCGAACCTTGTAGGTTAATCTGGATCTGTAGAGAATACATGTATAATAATAGATATTTATAGTGGTCAGTGATTAAACAGGTATTTTTTCATTCGGCTTTTTATTTATTTATTAAGGAGAGCTGCGGGTCGTCTACTTATATATAATCTATATTATAAGGTAAACTGAAGTATAAGTGAGCGAGACGTCAATTAGCTCTTAGGAATCAACGATAACAGTTGAGAGAAAAAGCATTGGACAAATCTAGATCCACATGGAGGGCATGAAACTAAACTAGGCTACTTCTTCCAACACATCTGGACGAAAATCTGCCATATGTCACACGCTCTGGCAGTGTTGAAAAACTCAAGAGACTTGATTTATGATTAACTGAGTTGACTTTAATCTTTGAATAGTTTGTTACTTATTCGGATAAATGGATTTTATTAATTAAAGAAGAGAGATGTACCATATTGGTATTTATGCACATTTGCAACCAGCGCTATAATAATAATAATTAACACAGTTTTTCTCTTGTTAATTCTATTGTAGAAGTTGCAAAGGCAAAGGGAAAAGATCATCTCTTGAGACTTAAATGCAAAAGAGACAATTATTTTACATTCCTGTAGATCCTTTCGTTTAAACATTCCCTTTATTATCACTATTAGGCCTATAACCAGGGGCGGACTGGGTGTCAAAATCGACCCGGGCATTTCTATGCAATCCGGCTCACAAATTATAGGCTATGCCACTGTTTGCCACATGATGGGCATCCAATTATAGGCCTATTAGCTGTCTTCAATAGCATTGTGTAGAGTTTAATAGTGTATCGAAAGTAGTTAGCTATGGATGAATAATTCATCAGATGATTTTGAAATTATCTAATAATAAAAGCGCTTTTATTAAATAAAGTATAACCATTGGAATAGGGAATCTCTTATTGTGTACAAATTCCTGCTACCATATAGGGTACGTTCACATCCTCCATCAACGAACATATTGTTTATGATTCAGTTTCACTCCTCGACATTTTCATATGGACTTCAATTTACAAATACAACTCTTCATCTTCCATTATTTAACTGCCCATCTCACACGTTTTTAAGTGGTTAAGCGCTTGTGGCTTCCGAACTTGGGGTATTGGGTTCGAATCTCGTTGAAGACTGGTATTTTCAATTTCTGGAATTTTAGGGCGCCCCTAAGTCCACCCAACTTTAATGGGTACCTGACTTAAGTTGTGGAAATTAAAGGCGGTTGAACGTTGTGCTGGCCACATGACACCCTACTTGTTAACCGTTGACCAAAGAAACATATGACCTTATCATAATCTGCACAGTAGAACGCAAGGTCAGAAAGGGGATCTTTACTCACAAGGTCAATTACTGACTGATTTCTCAATAATTAGAAATCTAGTTTAACTGTCTGCATCTTAGAATTGACTATACTCACAACAGAACAAAAGTCCACTAGTTAGAAGGTATTTAATATCCTTATGTTTAGTAAAACAAACACTGTCAAGATCATTTCATATTTAGCAGAACCTCTTTGTATTTCGACTTAAGTCTAAATCTTTGTCGTCTTGGTAGGGCTTATTAGTGTTTCTTATGGCTTTGAACCTGTTCATCCGTGAATGCTGTCATCATAAGGTTGGTGCACTTGCACCCCCCCCCGGATTCTGAGTAGCGAAATTCTAGCCCTTTTTTTTTAGCACCATCAGCTCAATTAGAATCTAAGTAGCAACTGAGCAAGTAGTGCTTCCACTGGTAACTAAAGTACAATTTTTGTAGACTAGCCTAGGCTTATCAGAAATTGATGGTTGACATTGTACGTGCACCCCTCTGAATTTTGAGTAACCAAATTTTAGTCAGTATTTTACACCTTCAAATCAATTTAACTTCTGCTAAGAAGTAACTTGCCACGTATTGCACGTATTGCTTCAACTGAAATAAAGAAGGATAATCTATTATTGTAATTAACTAGAATGGGCTCATCTGTAGTTCATGCCCCGACCATTGCCGACCATGTGCGCTTTATTATAGGCTTGCAATTCAATATTCTATAGCACGTTAGTGGTGACGATTTGTTTTATTTGCTCATAATTAAACTTATTATTATATTTAGTAAAGGCCAAGAATATGATAGTTTTTTGTTGTTCTTGCTTTGTTTTTTGTCTTGGCTAAAAAATCCTTGCCAGCTGTCTTAAGATTTGTTATATGTGAAATTTTCTTTGAACAATAGTGAAGAGTGCAGTCATCTTGGTAAATGTATATACGTATTGCGGAGTTGCGGTCGGTGTTTAGTGCCCAATAAAATAGCAGGTGAAACACATCCCCCAGTTTACAATAGAAAATATGTTCTTCCCATGCCGAGTTAAAACGTTGATTTTTATCCACGGAGCACTGGCAGCAGCAAGAAACCGAAATATACGAGCAGTAGCTGCATGAATTAACTGCATTTTCTTGGTATTTCGGTAATGAAAATGCAGTTATATCAGGCACTGAACAGATATGTTTGAGCGTTGATGGATTTGTTGATGGCGATTGTACTTGAGAAGAATTCATGGGTTTTGTCACTGTTGTTAAGACTGACGCACTGCCTGTGCCTAACGTCATTGTCAGCCCATAATTATGTACATTTTTCACATGGACAAACTACTCGGCCATGGCTACGATGGCTAGTATTCAGAACAGTGTCCAGGCTAGGATTCGTAAAAAATATCACAAAACATCCTTTGTACTTTGCGCGTCGCACAGACTTAAACTGTTATCATTGACGTTTCAGATATACGTAATGCTGTTGGTGTCATCAAGAAGATTATATATTTCTTCCGTAACAGTCTCAAGCGAGAGAGTTGGTGCTAAATTTACCTCTTTTTTTTTTTTTTTTTTGTGAGACACGATGGACTGAGAAATACGAATTCATTCTCGCTATAAGTAACACCTTTGAGTTGAGAAGATCTTTAACTGTTAGGCGTATTTTAAAATAACGGCTGTAAGTGAAGCCAAACTGCATATGTGTAATCAGTGCCTGATTATCAAGTATTTCTGATTTAATTGTCTTCAATCATGCATTTGTTTTTTAACCAGTTTCTGTGATGTTGCTTTCTGTCCATCTTAACATGTGTGGCGCACAACAGCACATCAGCAGTCACATATTAGTGACATAATCAAAAACCAACTTGACCATGCTGAGGAACTCTTCAGGGATGGCGTCTTGTCGAAGGTAGACTGCTGGCAAACACACTTGGTATTGAGTTGGTGCTGCCGAGAATTTCCAATCGTCAGACACACCGAGCAAAAACCATACGTTTGGATTTTGACATTATTACAGAACATGGCTTTACATCCATATCTTGATTAGTTAGTTTCTTCATTAACGTCTCACTTTTCAAGCAATAATAATGCTCAGTGCAATCTGTTTTCTCTACATCATAAAACGAAGAAATTAGAGCCTCAACATAAAGAGCTGCCTGATAAGCATTCATCGTCGGCTTGTCCATCGCGACGAGTAGCAATTCAGTAGTAAAGTTATTGACAGTTTCGGCAACGTTTGCATATTTGGTTTGATCGACTGTCGGGATGCACGGGCTGCACAGATAAACTTACCAATGTTTACAGTAGGCCTAATAGTTTCTTTACATGTTAGTTTTATGTTGTTTTTTTATTTTATGAAACAAGTATTTACAGTAAACTTATATCGCAAAAAGGGCGGGGGGCGGGCTGGCGGCACCAGTTCTTTTCTTTAATATTCTTTGTAATAAAATAATTTGAAATTACTACAAATATTGCACCCCCCCCCTTGCAAAAAATCCTGCGGCCGCGCGCGCCCATGTCTATACTGCTTGTGAGAAAACAATAATTTTACTACATTTTTTTTGCACAGGATTACTTATTTTATGCTCTTTCTGTTTCTATTCTTATCTTATAAAATACAGACGTTACTTCAAAAATTAAAAAAAGAAGATGATTATAATATACGTCCTACGCGTCTTGCAAAATGACCTAAATTCTGCTAAGTCACTGGTTTTCCTGGCTAGCTGAGATCAGGCTCTAATAGCACTTGGGAAGAAAGAGCATTTGTACCTACACATTTGTCCTAGCATATGGAACGTGGAAGGTGCCTTTATCTTTGTGTCGTTCTGAGTAGGCCCTATTTATTAAATTTTGTATTTGAAGATTATGGTTCAGTGTTTTATGAAGCCTATAATTGCTACTTTACTTTTGAGTCTACTATCCTGAAGGCTTTCTAAATTTAGTGATTTTACTAAAGGTGTTACTCTAGTTAAATGTAAATATTCGTTTGTTATGAATCTCACTGCTCTATTTTGTGTCTGTTCCAGTTTCTTAATGTTTTCTTGAGTTGAGGGGTCCCAAACAGATATATGAACGTCCAAACTATTTGAAGATTGTGGTTCACTGTTTTATGAAGCCTATAATTGCTACTTTACTTTTGAGTCTTCTATCCTGAAGGCTTTCTAAATTTAGTGATTTTACTAAAGGTGTTACTCTAGTCAAATGTAAATATTCGTTTGTTATGAATCTCACTGCTCTATTTTGTGTCTGTTCCAGTTTCTTAATGTTTTCTTGAGTTGAGGGGTCCCAAACAGATATATGAACGTCTAAATGTGTAAAGAAAAAAAAAGAGTGACGTACAGAGCCTATTATAATAACAAAGATAAAACGTTAAAATAATATATATATATATATATATAATGGCCTTGATATATGATTCTCTAATGTAGGCTATAACAATTGATTAAATGTCATATATAGGTCAATATGTGTGTAATTAATATAAATAAAGGTTGTTTAGTAAATGTTTACGTTATTGTTACAAAAATATTAGAATCTAGTCTTCCTGATAGAAATAGGCCTTATTAGAGCTTCTTTTACTAGTTTTAGTTGCCATCCTCTTAGCCTAGTTTTTTTTTTCTTCCAGTTTTAAAGTTATTTGAAATCTGGGTTTGCGTACACGTAATAAATGGCACATTTCATACTTACAAAGTTACTGGTAAATTGATTCTGTAAGTTTTTTTTCATCCCGTTCCACTCAAATCTTTCAAGTCTTACTTAAAACTAGAGTAGTCTACTTTATAATTATTATTATATATCGGTAGATAGATCTAGAGTGTCATAGACTAATCCTGGCTCAGACCTACCCGTTATAGTATACCTACCTAGTCATAGATACAGATCTACTCTTAGAACTCTCTAGTGATAGTCTCTATGTAGAGTCTATAATTCTATTGTAGACATAGATGATACTGATAGATCTACAACAGTACAACGTATATTATGTATAACTTATAGTATAAGTAGATTGCGGGGGAGGGGGTGGGGTCCGAGATGTCTGATTTTAAACTACTAGAATCTAGATCAAACACTAGACTACATTAGTAATGTAAACAGAAGGAAAACCTATATAGAAAATTTAAAGAAACCAAGGCAGAAAGAGTTTACAAAAAGTATATAAAAATTAAACACCTAACCCAAAAAGTAAGCAGACAGCTGCAGAGTGAATACATAAACAATGTAATATCTAAAGATAACAACAAAAACCTATGGTCATACATTAAGTCTAAGAAAATGGAAACAACAGGCATAGCACCATTAAAAGATGAACATAACATAATACATAATGATAATGAAACTAAAGCAAACATCCTAAACAAATACTTTGCATCAGCATTCTCAGCCCCAGGAGACAAAGACATATTTCTTAATTTGAACCAAGTAGACAACATAGAAGATTTAGTAGTACAAGAAAATGGAATTAAAAAACTATTAGCCAACACCAAACCAAATAAAGCGTCTGGACCTGATGGTATTCCAGCTAGATTACTCAAAGAACTAAGCAATGAGCTAGCCCCAGTGTTCAAAATACTCTTTCAGGCATCGCTTAACCAGGGCAGAGTACCAAAGGACTGGAAAGAAGCTAATGTCACCCCCCTATTTAAAAAAGGAGAAAAATCTGATCCAGGAAACTACAGACCAGTATCACTTACCAGCATCACATGTAAAATACTAGAACACATAATATGTAGCAACATCATAAACCACTTAGACAAACATAATGTCCTCACCCCATACCAACATGGCTTTAGGAAATATAGATCATGTGAAACACAACTAATAGGACTAATTGATGATTTCTCAAAAGGTTTAGATAATAGTGAACAAATAGATGCTATCTTACTAGATTTTTCCAAGGCTTTTGACAAAGTTCACCACCATAGTTTGCTTAAAAAATTAAAATATTTCGGCATTAACGGTCCACTGCATCAGTGGATTAAAGATTTTCTGATAGGGAGAGAACAAACTGTAATAATAAATGGCTCTAAATCAACACCAATAACAGTAAACTCAGGTGTACCTCAAGGAACAGTCTTGGGTCCACTACTATTTTTAATTTACATAAATGATTTACCAAATTGCATTAGTTCAGGAACAAAAGTCAGATTATTTGCAGACGATTGCATAATATATAGAACAATAAAAACAATACAAGACACAGATATTTTACAAAGAGAATTAGATGAATTACAGAAATGGGAATCAAATTGGAGCATGTCTTTCCACCCAGAAAAATGTCAGTTGTTAAGAGTAACAAAAAAAATTAAACAAATTAATTCCACTTATCTTATTCATGGCAAACCAGTAACACAGACTAAAAACTCAAAATACCTAGGTGTTATAATAAATGAAAAACTGTCATGGAATCCACATATTGATGAAACTATAAAAAAATCCAACAAAGCATTAGGGTTTATTAAAAGAAATTTCTATAAATCAAATAAGAACATAAAACTAAAATGTTATTTAACCTTGGTTAGGCCAATAATAGAATATGCATCCACCGTGTGGGACCCCTCAACTCAAGAAAACATTAAGAAACTGGAACAAACACAAAATAGAGCAGTGAGATTCATAACAAACGAATATTCACATTTGACTAGGGTAACACCATTAGTAAAATCACTAAATTTAGAAAGCCTTCAGGACAGAAGACTCAAAAGTAAAGTAGCAATTATACATAAAACACTGAACCATAATCTTCAAATACAAAAACAAAATTTAATAAAATACTCTGAAAGACACAAAAATAAAGGCACATTCCTCGTCCCATATGCTAGGACAAATTTGTACAAATACTCCTTCTTCCCTAGTGCTATTAGAGCATGGAATGGGTTGCCTGAGCTAGCCAGAAAAACCAGTGACTTGGCAGAATTTAAGTCATTGGTTAATATGCATGACTAAATGCATGACGCGTAGGACGTAATCATCTTCTTTTTTGAAGTAACGTCTGTATTATATAAGATAAGATAAGAAGTAATGACAATGATGAATGATTTGTAAATAGTAGTAGTAGTAGATCTAGACTTAGGACTTAGTATAGATAAAGTAAAGTAGCTAGATTTGATATTATCATAATGTAATCTAGAATCTATTGTAGATCTAATATTCTAGAAGTTGACCTCATTGAATTGCCAGGCATACTCAAACTCGTACACTCATAGAATCATCCATACATAGAAAAAATCGTTTTGACAATTTTTTTATATAATGAATAATGTGTTTTGATTTACAGATAATGATTGTATTATTCTTTTTTTTTTTAATTTGCAAAAATAACTTAGTCGTCTTAGTAATTGATGTCTTTCTGGTGTAATTTTCTTGTGCATCCAAAATGATCAGATTTTCACTGGGTTTCTATGTGACGTCACACTAACCTATTAATTTAATCTATAAACTTATTGTATAATGGGAGACCATACATAGTAAAGTTTACATTCTCGTAAAAGAAATATTTCTTCGTCTATGCAGTTAGATCTAGATCTTGTAAGCAAAGAAAAAAAGGCGTGTTGAAAGTAGATTTACATGCATGACTAACCACGGCAGTGTAGGCCTATATTTTCTCGACTACTTAACACACACTAACACTATCGCTTGGTTGTGTGTCATGACAGACTACACGTAGTCTAGACTAGCCTTACACTGACCAGTTTGTTAGAATCAGTCAGACACACGATCTATTTACTTTTTAGGACAATGAGTGGCCTAGACGAAAATGTTACTTTTTTTCTTGAGTTGGTTATCCTAATGCTTTTACATCTCTCTCTCTATATATATATATAACTGTACCTTAACTCTGGATTAGACTGTCACTAAGCCTAACAGCTACTGTAAGAATGAAGCGATACGACTGGTTAAATTAAATGCAGTTTCTCTTTCAGTATTGTTGAGCAAAGTGACATTTGACTGAACATAAAACAAAATCTCAAAGAATCCAGTTTTTTTTTTAGATGTCAAGAATTTACTGACTAATTTATTAAATATAAATTATGTTTCTAAGCATATAAATACAAAATGGTAAAATGTTTACTATTACAACTTTTTACGCAGAATTTAACTTTGTCAATAACTCAAATTTAAAAACCATCGGAGTTTCCCTTTAAATAATTAGATCTAGATGTTAGACCTTGATCAAGATATAATATCTAAATAGATTTACATGATGATAATATCTAAATCTATCTTTAGAAAATAATCTAAATCTGTACTGGGTACATGCTAACAAAGATTTTGAATAAATCTATCTATATTGTCAAAATAGAATCTAGATCTTTATAAATCTAATTATTATATAATACTTGTCATTTTTAACTAGCCTTTTAACTAACTTAACTTTCACTGGTCTTGACAGGCTACATTAGTGATCAGTCAAATTTTTCATTTGTCAATAGGTCATAGAAATGATTTGTGATTGTGAAGTAAATTATTAGACTGTCTGAGTGTCTCTTCTTGGCCTTAAGTGAGTCTCAGGACTCGGACATTCACAAGGCTCCCTCCATGAAGACAGTTAAAAGCTAATTAATTAAAAAGTAAACAATCTTTTTGTTGAGATGATTCCAAGCAGATGAAGATGTTCTTAAAACATGACAAATCGTTCAAGGACATCATTCACCTACAAACCTTTCACAACAATTAATTTACCTGACAAATCATTCACTGACAACTGGTTCACCGACTATTGGTTTAGGACAAATACTTCACATGACAATTGGTTCCCCTTGGCAGCATTAAAAACAAGTAGCCGGAAGCCACCAAATAACATTGTTAATATCGTAAATAAACAAAATCCAATCATATTTGAATTGGAAAACATGTAGTGATCAAGTTTTAACCAGTTACGAGAGTATAGTTATTTCTGCTGTATTTAATTTCATAAATGTACAATATTTTTGGATACGAACAAGACATCCTCTAACACTTTAATCTCCTTGATAGCTATTTCCAATTTCTCTTTAAAAGCTAACTGTTTCTGACGCCACGACCTGTCACAGGGCAAAAAGCTGTTGGTCTTCACAGGTTGCGACGTCGCAGATCAGTGTTGAGACCTACTATAACGATTGGTCTCGATTGAACCAGTTAATGTGCTCTACTGTTATTTTGGCAAATCAGAATCCAGAAAGTTTGACGCTGAAATATTCATTTTTTCCCCAATAGGCTACTGTACAAAAAACATCGGGTATTAAAAACCAGTATTAAAAAAAAAACAAAAAAACATGGGAGTATTTTTTTCATTATTTATTTTTCAGTGATAGTTGGATCTGCGAACATCAAAGGACAACTGTACACCTTGTTCTTATAGAACATCAATTTGGCTTCGGCCTTCAGAACGCACATCTGGAGAGAAGATACATAATATTATTATTAGTCCAAAGCGATAAGCCAGGAAAGTTCCGTGACTGAATCCATCTGTGACAGTCTAAGCAACTATTTGGTTATTGCAAATGTTCTGGTTCTCCTTTGTAATTTATAGTTACTTTCCTACTCCAACATGCTTAGCAGAAATTATTATTCGGTTTGATGATTTTTCATGCAAAATGTTTCTGAATCATTAGTTACATTTATTAACCTTAAAAAGTGAAGTCTGTCATGCTTAACTATTACACTACAGTATGTAAGTAGTGTTTCTGAATCATTAGTTACGTTTATTAACCTTAAAAGGTGAAGTCTGTCATGCTTAACAATTACAATACAGTATGTAATTAGTGTTTCTGAATCATTAGTTACATTTATTAACCTTAAAAGGTGAAGTCCTTCATACATAACAATTACAATACAGTATGTAATTAGTGAAAGGCCAATAGTACAGTCCCTACGTAAGGTACCTGTACTATGTTTAGTAGCAAAAATAAGACCTACAGTGTTAGAAGAGGATGAATTTGTTAGTGTGATGTTTTATGAGTGTGTATATATAGGCTCAGGGCCCTGCATATGACACTCGCTCAGTGCCCTGCGCTCTGCTAAGGCCGTCTCTGGCTGTGCGTTATCATAACAGACTTGAGAGGCTTGCTTTCATCCTTGTTAACAGCTATAAACTAGGTTCCAATTGAAGTCAAGCTTCCATAAATTAAATTGTGTATTTTTTACTTGAACATTTTAGAAATGAGCTCTGTCTTGTTACCTTTTTAAATAAGTTTAATTGTTTTGTTTTGTCAATGATTTCTAGAGAAGATTTATTCTATAACATTTGGCTTTTTATTTTTTTATTTTGTTTTATCTTTAGCTGATGTGTAAGGGGAAAATGTAGCATAACCTCTTGTGAATCTTGAGACTTCCTTGTATTTAAACCACTAGCAATAGTGTACATATATTGTACATGAAAATGTGTTTATTACTGCTATAAATGATCAAGTCACAGAATATGTTTGCTCTGATTGTAATCTTTGAAAACATTATTTAATAAACAAAAATTTGTTTCTGTTTTCAGAAAATATTTCTCCATAAAGTGATTATGAGAATAAAAGAAATCTAAAGCCTTTCAGCATTTCAGCTGTCATCCTGATGAGAAGTTCTTAGTGATAAAAGAGATCATATCTCTTATTTATTTTTAAAGAGGAAAAATTAAGTATTTGAAGTGACAGAAAAAAAATGTCTGAAGTAAGAAGCTCAGAAAGAAGGATAAGGAAACGAAAGCATGGTCAATGCTTTCGTGAAGAATGGCTCGAGGATCCAGAGTTCATGGACTGGCTACAACAGGATCCCATGGACAGCTCCTCTAGCTATTGCACATGCTGTAAATCCCATCTCAAACATGCTGACAGAAGCATGCTTATGGCTCATAAACAGACAATGAAACACACAAATGCAATGGCGGGTATCCCTGTACCCACTCCTAAGAATATTGAGAAAAAAATGCAGGAGGCAGAAAATCAAGCCATTTCTGAGTTGTTGATTGCTTGTTACTTTACTGAGCACAGGTTACCTTATCATCATGTTGATGACCTTAGGGCTATTTGTAAAAGTGCATTCCCTGATTGTAAAATAGCGAGAAAGTTAGCTTTAAAGAAAACTAAACTAGCGTGCTTGGTGCAGGATGGGATTGCTTACCATGAGAAAGAAGAACTTGCTGAAATTTGCAGAACCCAGAAATTTTCAATAATGATTGATGAAAATATAGATATGTCTGTTGGCAACCTTATTGCAGTGGTTGTTCGATTTTTTGATATTCAAAAGTTAGATATAGTTGATGTACTATTTGACACTATATCTCCAGATAATGGTACTAGTGAAGACATCTACAATGCTGTTAAAATGTTGTTTCTCAATAAAAATATTCCACTTGAAAACATAATAGGATTTGGTAGTGATAACTGCTTGAATGGTGTATACAGTCTACTGAAAGCTGAAGTTACAACAGTGTTTGGAATAGGATGTGACTGCCATTCATTTTCTCTGTGCTTTAATTATGCAATCAAAATGCTGCCATCCTATTTTGAGACTTTTCTACATGACATTGCAACTTACTTTGTTAACAAAGGGAAGCAACTTACAGACTTTGGAGTTAATGTTGATATAGTGAACTCACTTCAAGATAAAGTCCAAGAGTTGTCCTCCACAAGATGGTTGTCTTATGAGAATATAATCAATGTTATTTTGGACCAATGGAATGTTCTGATCAATTATTTTCAGATTGATTCAAAGACAGACAATGTTGACACATCTCTACAAATCTACTCTACAATGTTAACACGGGGCACAAAGCATATGCTTCTGTTCTTGCAATATATTTTGCAGAAAGTGAACACCTTTAACACAGAATTTCAGTCGGATGAGTTTAGGCTTCACCTTTTGCATTCTTTGATCTCACAGTCCTATCGTGATGTTCTAAGCTGTTTTATTGATGATGAAGTTATAGTGAAACACAAGCTTTCTGAGATTGATCCCTGTGACCTTAACATTCACAAAAAACATGATGATATATTCCTTGGTGGCAAAGCTATGGCTCTTTTGTATCAAGAACCTTTGAATGAAGATACAGAGCAATTTCTAACTAGTTGTTTGCAGTTCCTCATTGAGCTATCCAGTCAGATCAAACAGAATTTTCCAATTCAGGAGACTGGTATTGTTGCCAAGTTGAGTGTTTTAGATCCACAAATTGTTCAAAGTTTTAAAAAATCATCAACTGCTATTACAAAATTAGCCACTCACTTCACTAATCTTATTCATCCAGATCAAATAAAGGACTTACTTATTCAGTGGAAAGCTCTCAGAGCTTCTAAAGAGGCTTCCAGACAATCCACGAGTATTCCACAGTACTGGTACATGCTACGTCATATTAAAGACTCAGCTGGTGTTCCGAAATATGACATTGTTTCTGACCTGATGACAAACTTGTCTGTTCTTCCCCACTCCTCCACAGCTGCAGAAAAAATATTTTCACAAATAAATATGATCAAAATCAAGTACCCCAGCCCACTGAAGTCAGAAGCAGTCAAAGATCGCTTAATAGCAAGACAAATGCTAGTTCGTAAAAATGTCACATGCTGCACTTGGGAACCTGGCAAGGAGTTGATCAAAGATGCAGTTGGTGGAGCATGTCATAAACGTTTTCAAATGCGATTGGAACTCTATAGAGCTCTTTCTGGTGATGATAACCTGGACATTGAAGAATTTGAATCAGACTAAACTTTAGCAATGTTAACAAAGCTTAAGTTGGAAAAAAACAACAGTACAACTGTGGTGATTTAAGAGAAATAGGGTATATGAAAAATGTCAAGATTAAACAAGCCTCCGCCCCATTTTTATTTATTTAAAAAAAACTTTAGTTCTTTGCTAATTCTGAGTTTAAAAAAGAAGTTGCAGTGAATTTCATTATTAGTTAATGGCAGTTTTGCAACTTTATCTACTTCTAGAGTCTCCGCCTTACTAAAAATCATTGTGACCCTTTACTGTTGCAGTGTGTCCTACTGTACCTATATATATATATTATATATGTTTTGAGATATTAATTTTAAGTTTTCCTTTTTTTTTTTTTAATCAATCTCATATGCAGACACTTGCAAAGGACTTTTAAAGTCTAGTAATCTAAAAAGAAAATCAAGAAATGACTTTTTACATAAAATCTTTAGAACGTAAGCATAATGCTTAAAATAGTCATACAGAAATCCTGCTCAATCAAATTTTAGATTGTCTTTGCAAACTATTTATAGCTAAAAATGTTTGATACTTGAATTCTTTTTTGACATTGAAAATTGCATCAGAATAGCATAAAAAATTACCTATATTGTGACAGTCCATTGGATGGATACTAATCATTTATTCATTAAATCTATCTTATAAAATACAGACATTACTTCAAAAAATTAATGATTACATCCTATGCGTGTGGGGCTCTGGACAGTACTGGTAGCTATTATATTTATTGTTGTAAAAGCTCATATTCATTAGTAAATTAAGGTATGAATGGAAGCAACAAATTCTGAAGTAAACCATCTCATCTTTCAAGTAACTTAAATTATGTGTCAAAGCTTCTTAAATTTGCTTTAGTTCAAATCTTTACAAGTTCAGCCAAGTGTGTGGTTATCTTTGTTTTTTTGTTTGAAGATGAAACAATGTTGTATTTTTATTGATGTGATTAACTTTATATATTTATATATATATGTAATCATCTTATTTTTTTCCGCTGAGGCAGAAAATGTTTTTGAAACGTCTCTGGTATCTGCATTAGTTTTTACTATAATAGTATTGTTTCCTGTCAATCTTAAGTTTAGCAATGCAAAAAGTTAGCAGACCTAATGATTATAATTTTTTGTAGAATAATTATTTTTTGTTTTGTTTTCATTAGTTTAATTATAGTGAGATAATACCGTATTTTTCGCCGTATAAGATGCTCCGGCATATAAGACGCACCAACTTTTCCCCCCCAGTTTTGGAGAAGAAAAAGTGCGTCTTATACGGCGAAAAATACGGTATATCTGTCTCTATCTTTTTTTACATAGAGATCACCTTTTGATGTACAGCTGTGTTCATGTTTCTGTTGGTTTGTGCCTTTTATGGAATAATTACAGATGTTGATACTGGCAATGCTCTTGGGAGATACAATAAGACTAGATAATTCTCTAGGTTGATAACTTTAAAAAAGGTTGAATTTGAAAAGGTCTGGTCATAGACTAGAAAGAACAATTACACTGCACTTTGAAGCTTTTTTTTTAAAGTGTGTTGGCTTAATGTTGTTATTGTAATGAAAACTTTTCAATTTGTATTTGTGCCAGCATCAACACTCTGAAATGAAATAATCAAATTTTATGTCCAATTGCTGTTAATCATTTTTTTTTAAAATGAAAATTTAGTTGTTTTTATAAGTACTTGTCCAGGTCATTAAAAACATGCTATTGTGCTCATGGCCATCACATTTGGTGCTGTCTAAGGTGAGGTTAAAAAAACAAGGACATTAACTGAAATGTCTGACAATAATAGTACTGGTATCATTAAGTTCCAACGATTTATAAATTTACAGTTAGCACGAAACAACAATGGCTCATTGTTATGTTGATTTTTAATGGTCTTATTTAGTTGTTTTTTTTTTACTCCATTTCTTTCTTTTTTTTAAGAAACTGTTCTTCTGTAATTAGACATTCACAAGCAGAGTATGCTTGTCTGAAAGGCATTAGGGATTTTACTCTTATTTGCTTTTATTGTTATGTTTTGGATCTACCATTCTAGTTATTAGTTAGTATTTATAAAGAACAATTTCTTATGTGACCCTCATTTAATTAGAAGACTTGCATGTCTGCAATGTGAGAGTCAAAACACATCACATTACAAAACAAAAGTTGTCTTTAGTCAAAAATAAATACTGGTACAAACATTATAACATTGTGCCTCACTCCAAAAGAAATTGTCTAAACTTCTAATTGTAAAGTACTGGGTATTTCATTCCCCTTTAAAGAAATGTCAACCATCAAGAGCCTATTTTTGTGAATAAAAGGAGTTGGCTATTAGGAGGAAATAAAAAATTTAGTCGATTTGGTTTGATTGATTTTAGGCACATCGGCACAATTTAGGCCATGTCGTGCCTGCAGTCAAAAATGTAGTAGAATAGTTAGATTATAAACTGCTTAGCCAGTAGACTATATTGCATTTAGCAAGTTGCTTTTTTTGGTGTTGCCACAATCAGTTAATGTTCCATAGAAACATGTAAAATGTAGTTACCGGTACTTCCATCAAATTTTGTTGCTGCTTTTGTTATAAATATAAATAAATTTTAAACTTTTATATATTGGTAGAATACATGAAGCATCCAGTCAAGGTTAATTGATTTTGAAAGTTGTAATGCAGAATTTTTCTTGATGTTGTTATATGTTACTTCAATAAACTATTTCTTTCATACAAAGTAATAATGCACCCAGTTTTTTGTTTGACTTGATGTAACTGAATAAAGAACTAATTTTTTCTCATTATTTCTTTAATCTTAGCTTTTAAGTTTGTACCCTACTCTTTATATAGACTGAAAAAAACAACAACAGCCACATCATTATCATGTTCCTTGACTTTCATTGTAGGGGTGCTGTGACAGTTTGTGTAAACAAATCCCTACACATTTCCCGGTCAGCAACTGACTAGTCCATTATTATTTGTACATTGTCCAGCCAGCTTTTTTTTTTTTTGGACATCTATTTTTTCTTTGTGCTCCCCCCCCCCCATTGTACCTTGGAGAAAGATTTTTGATAGTGCATCATGTCTTACAATATGACCAAACCAGCTCATCTTTCATTTCTTCAGAGTATTGAGGACTTCATCCTTTTTGCCAGCCAAAGTGTTGACTAGTAAAAATAAAAACTCAGTCTTCTTTTCGTGGTATCTGATACCCACCACTTTTCTGTAGCATTTAAAGACTTGAATTCTTTCAGCCTCAGTGCTCAAATTTCACTATTAAATAAGAGTACAGAGATCACTAGTGAAGAATGCATGACAGCAACTTTTATTAAGCCTTGTTTAATCTACGGATACCTAGCACTGAAGCAAAATTAGTACCAGAACCAAAAAAAAAGTGGCAAATGTCTATTGATAACCAAGAAGAAAAAAAGATACAATTACAAGAAAATTATACTATACTGGTACATGATTTTATTTAATTTTATTTGGGCAAAACATGAACAGTAATGTGCAGTGGTGTTGAAATATTGATCATTATATGTAGTAAAAATAATTGAATTTAAAAAGAATTCCCTTTACCAGTAGGGTAACAAGATATATCTTAAAATTAATGTTTCTTTCAAATGGCCTAACATTTTAAATGTTTACAGATGTACAGATTGAAAAATATCTCTCTCTATGTGTGTGTGTATATATATATTACACAGCCCTCTATACTCAACAAAGATTATAACTAATTCTTGAATACTATTACTCTAAACACTTATAAAAGTTAACATTATAACAACACTAACACTAATCTGGAAAAGACCTCACCCAAAATCATACTCATGAAATTCCAGTCATTGGAGTATTTATCCATGACTACAATGTAATATGTAATTTGAACCCCTTTCATACAAAAAAAAAAGTACCACTAGCATATTCTGAAATGTTTTTTAAAATGTGGGTTGCAACATGTTGACAAGGAGGGCATAAAGAATGACTAAAAATCTTGTATTTGTATTGTAGTTGTATATCAATTGAGTATTTATCAAATTAAAACAACATAATTACTAATGTTTAAAAAAATTAATTGCATGACCTCATTTCATCTTCTTAGAAGGAGGAACTTTCATACTCTTTTCTAAAAAGGCGTCTGCAACAACAGCGTATCATAATGTTTTGTTAAAGAAAGACAATTCAATAATATTTGCCAATGCAATTATAGAATATACCCCTCTAACATACATTGGAATGTTCCAATTTCTCCAGAGTGACATACCATCATTCTATTGTGTGAACAAAACAGGCCCACAAGACAACATCTTGCTGAAGACAAAAGTTCATCTGATGACAATTAAGAACATCACAAATGCACATGTTCTTATGTACTGAATGTCTAAGTAATCAGGCTAAACTACCCTTACTTAATATAACATTTAATCTGTGCTCTTCTTACAAGGAGAAAAAGTGGGTTGTTTAAGCCTAAATTAACCTCTGAAGTTCAGAATGCATAAAAACAATTGTGCAGGGGCACCTCCAGACCCAATAGCTTGCTTAAATGTGTGTGTGGGGGGGCACAAATGTAAATTTTCGCTCATGGAGGTGCATCACTAAAAAAAAATTAAAGAAACACTTTTTAAAATTATTTTTGAAAATTTTTACACAATTAAGAAAAAGTATTTATTAAAGACCATAATTAAATTTTAATTAATTAGAGACAGGACATTAAAAGTTAATTTTAACGACATTTGCTTGAACACAAAAATTTAAAAAACTTAAATTACGGGTAAGTAGTTATTTTCTATTGAGTGTAAATTATAATTTTGTAAAAAAAAATGCTTTTTAATAATAGAACAGTTCATAAATATACTGGTAAGTCACTTTCCTTTATCCTTCCTCTACATAATGTTATATTCATAATATAACTGGTAATATAATTAACAGCTTTTTCACAGCAATATACAATCCATATCCTTTTTTGTAATATATCCCATTAAAATAATAATAAACCAAGGTATTCGATGCTATTTTAATAGCACCCATAAAATAATAGTTGACAACATTCAATTTTGGTATACGAGCAAAAAGCTACTTGGCGCATCAGTAAAATGTCAGTTTCTTTAGGAATTACCTTTAGCATACTAGACACTGTCTTATAAACATCTGCAATGAATTTACAGTCTAAATTAATGTCATATGCATGACCATACATAACTGAATGATCAATTCTAATTTATATTTATTTGCTAATGAAGTCTTTAATTATTTGATTATTAACATGTATTTAATGAAACTAAATTGCAAGTCTAAAAATATCCACAATTTACATTGATTTGTAAAATGCTTTTGGTATTTATTTTGCGGTCACAGAGAAAAAAAAAAGACATTGTGTATAATTTATCCAGAACATAGTTCTGAGACAATAAAGCTACAAGAGTAAGGTTTGAACATTCTGTAGAGCTTTGTTTAAGAGCTATCTTATGCCAGTTAAGATCCTAATGTCTTATGCCAGTTAAGATCCTAATATTTTGTTATGCATTAAAGTATTTAGAACTTAATAGTTATAAGTGGGGAGTAAAAAAAATAAACCAGCTTCAACAATTTATTTTTTACAAAAATTTTTGGAAGCCAGATTCATTAATTTTATCAACAAATACAAAACATAACAATAACAACAGATGCTGCTAAGCAATTATCATGAATAATCATGATAACAAAGCTGAGCAACTCTTGTATTTGTTGAATATTACAATATCATACAGTTCATGTAAAAAGAGAAAGACTGGGAGTATTTGATAAACCTATTATAATCTACGATTATACTTAAGATGATTCCTCTGCTTTAATAATAGCTATGACTGAAGATGATTCCTCTGCTTTAATAACAGCTAGGTCTGAAATTACTGATACTACTTGTAGCCTCATTTCATATCGCCTCAGACACTCTCCTTGAACTGCATCAGTGATTATTTCCTGACTAGGCTCCCATGTAGTGCAAGTGAGATTCTTTCTAGCCAACATCTGTCTGGCTATGAAACGATCTTTGACTGCCTCAGACTGCAGTGGAATAGGATAATGTTCTCTAATCAAGTTTACTTGTAAACAAATCGTGTCTACAGCAGACGAGGAGTGTGGGAGAACTGACAGATTTGTCATGAAGTCTGACAGAAGACCAAATTTTGGTTTGCCATTAGTGTCAATGATATTGCGTAACATGTACCAATATCGAGGAATAGGTGTTGTTGAAAGAGTGATCTCCTTAGACAGCCTGTACATTTTCCACTGATCATCTAAAGCATTTAATTTTTGTGAAGGAAAAAGAGTTGAAAAATGAAAAGCTAGTTTTGAGATGGATTCTGGTGATCGGTTACGGTCTTGTGCTACAGTAGGATCTAAAATACTTAGCTCTGCAATGATGCTGTCTTCAGCTATAGGAAAATTCTGTTTGATCTGATTGGAGAACTCAATAAGGAATTCCAAACAATTATTTTGAAATTGTTCTGTATCTTCATTTAACGGTTCTTGATACAACAGAGCCATAGCTTTTCCACCAAGAAATATATCATCATAGTTTTTATGTAGGTCACAGTCAGTTGGATCAACTTCAGAGAGCTTGTGCATAACAATAATCTCGTCATCAATAAAACAGCTCAGAATGTCACGGTATGACTGTGAGATCAAAGAGTGAAGGAGATGAATTCTGAACTCCTCTGACTGAAATTCTGCGTTGAAAGCATTCACTTTTTGCAAAATGTATTGCAGAAACAAAAGCATGTGTTTTGTGCCTCTGGTTGTCAATGTTGTATAAATCTGATGAGACACTTGTACTTTGTTTGCTTCTGACTCAGACTGAAAAAAAAAGATCATCAGGTTCCAATTTTCCAACACAACATTAATAATGTTCTCATAAGTTGACCCTCTTGATGACGATAGCTCTTGAGCATTGACTTGAACAGAGTGCACTGTATCAAAATTGAACCCAAAGTCTACAAGTTTTCTGCCTTTATTAACAAAATAATCTGAAATGTCTTGCAGCAACGACTCCAGCTTTGAAGGCAACTTTTTGATTGCATGACTAAAGCACAAAGAAAATGAATGGCTGTCACACCCTATTCCAAAGACTGAAGGAACATCACCTCTGAGTAAACTGAACACTTCATTCAAGCAGTTATCATTACCAAATCCTATAATGTTTTCTAGGGGTATATTTTTATTTATAAAAAGCATTTTAAGAGCACTGTATATATCTTGAATGGTTCCTTTATCAGGCAATATAGTGTCAAATAAAACATCTACTATATCTAATTTCTGTACATCAAAAAATCGAACAACTACAGCAGTAAGATTAGCTTGAGACAAATCTATGTTTTCATCTATCATCACAGAAAATTTTTGTGTGCAGCAAATTTGAGCAAGTTCTTCTTTCTCATGGTATGCAATCCCATCCTCTATCAAATAAGCTAATTTTTTTTTGTCTATAGCTATCTTTCTTGCTATTTTGCAGTCATGAAAAGCATTTTTACAAATATCAATGAAATGATCCACATGACGGTAAGGAAATTGGTGCTCTGTAAAAAAGCAAGCCACAAGCAGCTCTGCCCTGGCTACACCTTCATCTGCTGAAAAAACTTTCTTTCTTTTTAAAGTTGATTTTGGAATGCCGGCAAACAAATTTGTATGCTTTTTAGATTGCTTATGGGATAAGAGCATACTCCTGTTGCAATGCCGTAAATAACATTTGCAAACTGAACAGTAGCTGGATGTTTTGTCATTGTAATCTGGTTGCAGCCAATCACAGAAATCTGGATCTTCTAGCCATTTTTCACGAAATGACTGCATATACCACTTTTTCTTTTTTTTAGTTTCTGTAACCTCATTGCTATCGTTTTCAGACATTTTGGAAACTCTTTCAGTCTGTTTAAACAGTACAGATGCTGCAGTTATTGAAACAATTTAATGTTTTATCTGTGAAAAGAGGAAAAGAAATATTTTTGAAAAAAAAAAAAAAAAGCTATTAACATATCTACTTCTACACATAAAATAATTTTTTCCGAAAAGTGTTTGCAGATCATACATTTCTCTAGTATTAGTGCTTTATAACACTTCTACCTTTTGTGTTTTATTATTAGATCTCATTAAATCTTTACTGATTGGTACAGATACTGTCCAGCAAACTTCATTAATCATTACTACGGGTAAATAAAGAAGTGAACAAAAAAAATCAAGAAACTAATAACTTTGAACTAGAATCTATACAGCATTCAACAGTACCAGTACTGATTTCTAGAAATATTATCTAATTTTTAGAATATTATCTCTAGAGTTAAGATGAGATTTTGTTAAGAATACCGGTATTTTCAAGGCATTTTAGTGTCAAGGTACTGAACTACTACTGGGAATAGTTTCTCTGCACCATGAATAAGAAGCATGAGTTCTTGTTCAAATTTTTATTTTCTGCATTTGATCTGAGATTCAGATGTCTTTATTTTATTTCAAGTCAAATCTTGAAAACTAATTGTAATTATTAAAGACAAACATGACAATAGCGAGCAAAGAGCATTGATTGGTTGATGCTATGAGGTATGGATCACTATTAAACTATGTGCAATTATTATGCTATATTCATTGTAAATAGGCTATAACACTAGCACACCTCTTGTGGTGAAGCTTTTAATCTTTTTAACTCAAGGAAAGAGTTTTTTATTGAAACCAGAAGATATGAAGTATTAAATTCGATTAATAGAGTATATATATGAAATTGTAGTATGCAACAGAGTACATGGCCCCCAAAAGGAGGACATTGCCTAAAGTTGATCTATATAATGAAAAAGAAATGACAATGTGCCTTTACCTTTGTATCTTTCTGAGTATTAAATTTTATTAACGTTATTTTTGTAATTTGTAAATTATGCAATTTATGGTACATACAATCATACAATGTAATGGTAATTATATTCTATACTAGATCTATACTTAGATTTAGATGGTTCAAGTTGAAGTTCAGACAGTGTTTTATTTTTTTATGTTTAGTAATTAATAATTAATTAATCAACTTTAATGTAATCATATATGTCTCATATGATTTTTAAGTTGTTTTAATTTTAAACTAGATGTATTATATAGATTTGAAATAGTTTCTCTCAACCCTTCTATATGGCTCTGAGACATGGACACTATACAGAAAACAACTTTAGAAGTCTTCTTGAGCGCTTCCACCAAAGATGCTTGCGCTCCATCATGGACATGCGGTAGCAAGACCGCACTACAAACAGTGATGTCCATGTGAACGCCGGTATGGACAGTATAGAGGGACTTCTTATGGTCCGTCAGTTACGCTGGGTAGGGCATGTATCACGTATGGGAAAGGAACGTATGCCAAAGGCAGTCTTTTTTGGTGAGCTAAAAGGTGGTCGACGTAACAGAAGCGCCCAATGGAAACGCTTCAAAGACCAGCTTAGGTGTCAACTTTCCTTGGCTGACATAGAAGAGAGCACATGGTTGCATGCTGCCTCAGAACGAGACAGCTGGAGGTCACTCACGAAGACCGCGGGATACACTTTTGAGACCAATGGGCCTCATTCACCAATCGTAAACAAACAACACTTAGCCATGTGGTTCTCTAAATCTTCTATATAATTTACGATCTCATGTTTAATTCATGATGGTTGTCACGTGACAGTTTTTTCCGTTGTTTTATCAATAAGATCACGTGACTAAATGTTTGTTTACGATTGGTGAATGAGGCCCATTGAAAATTCACTGCCGAGGACAAACGCAGATGGCGAAAAAGAAAATCTAAATCGACCACATGCAGACAATGGTTATGCTTGCCCTGGATGTGGCAAAATATGTAGGTCACAGTTGGGGCTGCGCAGCCTTGGGAAATACTGCACTCTTCACTAATCTTCGGACTCGAAGACAAGCCTTATTATTATAGTTTTAAAATTATAATTATTATTCATCACTATGACTATGTAGTATGTTAATAATGTTATGTAAATCTATATATATGTGACTATATTGTCTATATCTGAGTATATGTCATACTGTGTACTTGCTGAGTGTGTGTGTATTTTAATTAGTTTTAGATTTTTTGGTTGTAGTACTAGTAGATTAGTAGATCTATCAATCTATGTTATTAATATTCAATGTAACAAAGTAAAAAATTTACTTTAAAAAATAAGTACTAGAAATCTAGATCTAGACTGGATCTACTACTACTAAAAAATAAGTGCTACTACTAGTTAGTAATACTAGTAGTCTTATTATTTATAATTAGATCTATAATCTATAGTCTATACTTAGACTTAGTAAATACTAGATTTAGACTAGAGTCAGAGTCTAGTTATAGATTTTATGTCTAGATCTAGATTAGATCTGGAAGACTAACAATAACATCTGCTTTATAATATAATATGTTAATTGATAGTAAAATAAGTAGATAGACGGTAGACCAAATCTATATGTATATCTTTTGATCTACTCTACTATCTCTAATGTCTCTATTAACCTAGGTCCTAGAATCTAGTAATAGAGTCTATAAATTATAAAGTTGTAGTTCTAGATCTTGAACAAAAAACAAACAGGACGCTGCCATTTTAGAAAAGACAAAACTCCAGATTATAAAGATAAAAACCCATGTAACAAGTGCCTGATGAATAAAGAATAGGGTGACTAGATAATATATATATATATATATAAATCTATATATTTAGAGAGAGAGAGAGAGTAGATCTAGATATAGCCTTGTAGAGACTCCCTTTACCCTGGCTTGTTAAGTTTGTAATTTGTAAATGTTTTTAAAAATGGTCACTAACGACTAAAAATAATGTCAATTACTAAGTTACTGTTTTAAATAGACTTAAGTCTTTAGACTAAAGTTTAGCACTTATTAGAAGACTAATAATTGATCTAGCCTACATCTAAGCTAGATCTATCAGAGTCTATCTAAAATCTAAAGTATCTAGATTTAGATTCTAGACTAAAACTAGAATCTAGATTGACTAACTATCACTACTGACACTAGTATCAGTCTATGCGGCATATACGACTAATCTACCTGCTTATGTAGGCTTAACCCACCCAAAGATGAAATAAGATTAGTAAGAAGTAAATATAGATCTAGTCAATCTAGTCTAGATTACACATCACAGATAAATCCAATACTAGATTTCCGTAGATCTAGATATCTAGACTCTAGATCTAGATTTCTACAGCGCAAAAAGAAAAATGCAGTGTCTGTAGCTAATCATGTAATGAAGAAGAAAAAAAACCCAACTCTCGTATTAAATACTAAAACTTTATATTTAGGAGCTAAAATCCCAAGACTTGACTGTCTTGAGAGTTAACGGCAATTCAGTAAACGATGCTTTCAACTTATTAGCATATGGGCAGGGTGCTAGATCTAATCAATGTCTTTCTTTTATTAAAAAAAATAAACTCATTATTTCATTTCTATTCTTGATATCTTCTAAAAGCAGAATCTGAAACAAATGTAGACCAATGTCAGATTAATAAGCATGAAAGTCCTCAAAACAAAGTGAGAATCTAATTTGCAGTAGGGAAGTGGTGGGCAATTTACGACCCGCGGACACCTACAGAAATCAGGTGTACTCACAGGTTATGCATTTAAAATAATGCAAAGATATTAAAATAAATAATTGAAAATATCTATAGAAATTATCGAAACTTCTGATTCCTATCATTTATATGAAGAGGCTAAAGAAACATTGTCTCTACTTGTCCTTCTAAAAAGTATTATATAGCCTAAACGAAGATTATTATTTTGGGCAATATTTCGAAACAGTCAAAGACGCAAGCTCAGGCCAGTATTTATTCAGTGCCATGAAGAACTGTGTTGAAAATGTTGGGTTGGCTTGGAACAAGATGGCAAGTGTAACAACTGATGATGTCCGTGTTTTTACTGAGAAAGACAAGGTTTTTATTAAATTAAAAAACAATATCCCAACCATAAACTCTAAACGGGAAAATATGCACAAAGCTGAATTGTATATCTAACATATTAATAGCCAATTAGTCTCAGTGATTAAACTTTTCTAGGGGGTCTTAACTACAGGCAGTTCCGAGAAGAAGTTGAAGATTTGGAAACACAACATTTAGATGTTTGCATACATATGCGGCCCTCCATTCACAGTTTGTTTTTAGGTTGCACACCCCTGGTCTAAGGTGTTAATGATTCGTGATATTTTATTGCCCCATTCCCTTCCATGTTGCACGTTTATTTTGGTCGTTACTTGCACCCAGGGCATTGGGAATAACCCAGGAAAACATAAAGAAACGAAACCATTGATGCATAATAGAGATGTGCAATTTATAAGAAACGAATATTTTCATTTGACAACACAGTAATAGGAACTTCTATTAGTGAAATCACTAAATTAAGAGAGGCCTTAAACAGGACAGAAGACTAAAAAGTAAGTTACCAGTAGCAATAATACATACGAAACTGAACAATAACATTTAATATTAAAACACAACCAAATAAAATACGGTACTCAAAGGCACATTTCTTATTCCATATGCTAGGGCAAAGTCATAAAAGTGCCCCTTCTTCCCTTATAGTGCCGTTTCATGGAATGGGTTGCCTGAATCAGCCAGGAAAACCAACAACTTAGCAAAGTTTAAGTCTTTTCTAATGGATGACTAGATCAACACATGGATACGCATAGGACATTGGCATATAATTATCTCTCTTTGAATTGCGACTGTAATTATAAGATAGGTAGGCTATAATTTAATGCCTCTCGAAGACAAGCCTTATTATTATTATTATGATTGAATGAAGATTGATTCCACTCCAAACAAGCATACACTCAATGTGAATTAAAGCAAGATAGAGACCTCTTGAAGTAAATCAAATGAGTTATAACGAAATATTTTATATTTATAGCTTTTATATAGCGCTACTTTCATGCTTATAGCATGCTCAGAGCGCTATTTGGTAGACCAGTTGGGGGGGGGGGGGGGAGGGGGTATCTAGGAGTTGGTTTTCCGTGCTGCCTTTAGGCGCTCAGTAAACATAACTCTGCCCGAGTCGGGTGTCGAACCTTGAGCCCCCTTCTACTTAGCCAAGCGCACTTAGCCTCTCAACCACGTCTTTAAGACTGATAAAAGTGGGCAATTATTAGCTCTGATTTTACTGACAGAACCTTATTAGCGGATTTCCTTTCTGATCTTTCTGGTAGGCCTAGAATAATTATAAAATTTTTATAGCTAATCTTTATTACTGTCATTTTTAAATGATTCTGTACCAAAACGCATTATACGGTAGAAAATAATTAAAAAATAAATAAAGCATTGGGTATATTTAGTATGAGTTAAAGTGAAATTCAAACTCATCATATATACCGGTATCAATTTATTTACATTTTTATTTACATATTTTGAAACAAAATGCTTGGAATTAGATACAGAAGTTTTAAATTAAATTGCACAGTTAACATTCATACGATGGGCTACCCGCAAGGGATTAACATTGGCAACAAATGTGGTACATTGAATATATATTTATAAATTCTTTAGTGAATTATTTCCTGATGCTACTAGCTATTCTTTGTTTTTGCATAAAAGACAATATTAAAAAAAACAACACCTTTTGATTGCTTGATATTTAACGTAATGTACGGGTATTGTTAGATACAAGTAGCTTAGATGTCTTTAAATAGCAAAAATTTCATAAGAAAGCTGTCACCAATGCATACAAATACTAGTGAAAATGAAACAAACAAAAAAATAATATAATAATAAAATGATCCTTTCAATCTTGCATTTCGTAATATTTATTGATGGCATAGTTTTAATTGAAAATAAAGTTTCAAGAGAATCCCAGGGATTAGTATCATAATATTATTATTAAATTTGAAACAAGGCCTAAATGAAGACACTTACAAGGAAAGTATTAACAATAAACATTAAAAGTAAACAAATTTGGAATTGTGTATCAAATTTAAGTTTGCTCATGATTCATGGTTAAAAGTATTTATTCAATCTAAGCCAGAAACATTGCTATTCTTAATGCTTATATTGCATTTTTAAGAAAATTTAAAAAGCTATAATAATTTAAATCAGAAGAATATTTTGAGGTAACAGTAATAGATATTTTTTCAAGCAAGTAAATAATCAAGTAAAAACTTGCTTAAAAATTCATTAGTCATATTATTGTAGCTACTCATCTTAACTGTCTAAATTTATAAGTTTGACTTGTTATTGCAACCATAAAAACATGGTTTCAAGGCAAACGTATGTTGTTGTTTTTTTTCATCAGAATCATAAGAAGCACATTAATACTAGTTAAAAATTTTAGAGCTAGGTGTTAAAGTTAACAAACAAGCCAAAGTTCTAGTCCTAGTTAGAAATTTTAGAGCTAGGTGTTAAAGTTAACAAACAAGCCAAAGTTCTAGTCCTAGTTAAAAATTTTAGAGCTAGGTGTTAAAGTTAACAAACAAGCCAAAGTTCTAGTCCTAGTTAAAAATTTTAGAGCTAGGTGTTAAAGTTAACAAACAAGCCAAAGTTCTAGTCCTAGTTAGAAATTTTAGAGCTAGGTGTTAAAGTTAACAAACAAGCCAAAGTTCTAGTCCTAGTTAGAAATTTCCAAACTAAAAAAAAATTGACTATACAAATGATATGATTTTTAGATTCCTAATGCTCCTTCAACTAATCAGACAATTAGGCTACATTTAAAACAACAACAATACATGATAATGATAATACATTGGATACCAGTAGTACATGTAATATACAGATATAAAGAAAGTAAGGGGTCTACATAAAACTACTATAAAAGAATGTTTGAGATAGGATGTAATTATCTTTCTTAGTTGTAATTTAGAATATATTTTACATTTATTTCATGTTTTTTTTCTCAACAAAAAGCATCCAAAATGTTCAAAATGTGCATCGTTCGCACTCAAATACATAACATTCAGCAACCACACACACAAGGTAGTTGAAAGTTTATAGCCCAAAGTGTAGTACATTATAGAGATGCAGTACTATTATTGAACAAATAAAAAAAATATTGAAAGTATCTCTGGCAAAAAAAAAAAAGTTACAACAATCATTGAACAAAATAAATGATTAATACAAATAACATTTTCAATAATTTAAAAAAACAGAACTTTCAAAGACATTTCATGATAAAAGAGTTAGGTGTATTTCAATACTAGTGACAAATTCAGCAGAAAACTAGTTCTAAGGAATTTGTCAAGGATATCCCAAAAGGCTTTAAAAACTTATTATAAAACTGTCACTGTAGACTATCAGCAAAAAAAAACAACAAATTAGTGGGAACTCAATTATACCCCGGTATATAAATTTGAATATTAGCAGATTTTCCTTGAAAAAATCAATTAAAATATTAAAAATTTAGTAAGGCATTTTATAAACTTGTACACACAGCAAAAAACAAACAAAAAAAAAAACAGAGCTTAACAAAAAGTAGCTATGTGCCGATTATAATGTCACAAAAGAAAAGGCTAACTTTTAATCTATTTATTGTGTTTAAATATAATGGTCTTAAGACCCATGTATGTTATAGTTAATAACTGAAAAAAAAAATCATATTGCTGAATAGATAAAGGCATCTGGTCTTAGTAATCATAGAAAACTCCTGCCTAAATTCTAATTTCTTAATTAGATCTAAATATTTTATATATTAAAACAGCTTAAAAAAAAAGACATTATTAAACATGTCAAGTCCTTTAAATTAAATTATACTGAGTCCATAGATATCGCATAGTTGCTCTCAGCTGGAAAATCAATAAAGAAATAAAGAATGGAAAACCAAAAAGGAAATAAAAAGATGCCCCATTATCATCATATTTTGATGATCTTTTCTAGAGCTAACCTAGTATGTATGTCACTATGTTCTATATAATATTTATTGGTAAATAATTTCTATTTAAAGTATGCAGCATAATATGATTAATCAAACATTTCTAGCATCCACTACTCAGTATAAAAAAGAAATTTAATTTGAAAATAACTGTACTTTTAAATAACTAAAAAAAAACTAAGTATATCTAGATCTACATTTCGAGAAATAAGTATATAAATGAAACAGTTATTTTCTTGTTAATAATCAATAGGGATATTCTTTGAAAAACAATGATGCTTTCAAGGCTGACAGTACCGGCTCAAAGAGAACATTAAAATAAAATAGTAGACTTATTTATTGATGGTTTTGAAGTCTCAGAGCTTTGTGTGTGTAGTAAATACTGTGTTTTCTACATGTACAAAACAATATTTTAAAAAAGGAATGATTACTGATGTAGGCCTGATAACATCAGTTACAAAAAACATTACTATACTTGATATATCTGGCAGTTTAAAGTGATTACCAAAACTTTTAGAATTGTTGTAATAACGGTATAACCTTTCCCCCCATGTGAATATTCTGCTACATCTAAGCCATTTAAATCTGTTCCCTGTCTGACTCATCAGACTGGTCAATGTCCATTAATTCATCTTTTGCTGGCATCCCTGGCATTGCTCTGTACAGTTCAAGTCTGGATTCTTTTCTTTTGAGGCATGTGTTTTGGGCAGCATCTGTGATCAGTTCTTTGCTGGGCTCCCAGCTGCTGCAAGTCTTACTTTTTCTAACAAGCATCTGCCTTGCAATTAGCCTGTCTTTTGCTGATTCTGCTTTTAGGACACTCTTGTACTTTCCCTTAATGACATTGATCTGACAAAATATTTTCTCTACTGAGGCGGAGGAATGTGGTAGAACAGCTAAATTTGTCATAAATTGTGACAGTAGAGCAAACTTGGATTTGCCAGTGGCATCCTTAACATTGCGCAACAAGAACCAATACTGCGGGATTGACATTTCAGTAAATAAAAATTCTTTAGAAATCCGAAAAGCTCTCCATTGATCATCAAGCTCATTTAGTTTGTTTTCTGGAACAAGGTTTGGAAAATGTAGAGCTAGCTTTGCAAGAGAAGGCGGGGCCTTACGGTGACTTTGCACAATTGTTGGATCCAATATGTCTAGGCTTGCAAGTATGCCATTTTCAGCTAGGGAGAAATTAGCCCGTATCTGACAAGACAGTTCAATTAGAAACTGTAGAAAATATGCTTTGAATGGCTTTTCACGACCAGCTAAGGGTTCCTGAAGAAAGAGAGTCATCAATGATGCTCCAAAGTAGACATCATCAAGGTCTTTTTGAATGGAGACATTAGTGGGATCAATTTCAGATAACTTGTACTTTGAAAGAACATCATCCAGAATAAAGCAGCCAAGAAACTCACGATATATATTTGTAATTAATGTATGTAACATATGGAGCCTGAATTCTTCAGAATAAAATTCAATATTGAAAGAATTTATCTTTTGCAGTATATATTGCAAAAACGTAAGCATGTGCTTTGTTCCTCTTGCTATGAAAGTATTATAAACAGGCACTAAATCATTGTCTCTTTCATTTTTCACTTCTGCCTGAAAATAGATAAGAAGTGTCTGCCACTGTTCCAAAATAACAGTGATTAGGTATTCATCTCTTACTGTCTGCGAGCTCTCTTGTAGTTTGAGCTGAGTGACACGTACAAGTTCAGGATTCATTCCATAGTCCATCAGTGCTTTGCCTCCATTAACAAAGCACAAGGAGACTTCATGTAGAAATGTCTCTACGTCAGAAGGAATCACTTTAAGTGCCTGGCTGAAACAAATTGACATAGAGTTCCAGTCACAAGCAACAGTAAAAACTGTTGGAACATCTGCCTTTAGTAGAGAGTAAAATCCATCATTTAAACAATTGTTGCTGCCATAGCCAATAATGTTATCCAAGGGTATGTTCTTTGAAATAAGAAGCAGTTTCACAGCATTGTAAAGGCTTTCAACAGTATCTGTATCTGGAGTCACAGTATCAAACAGAACATCTACTAGGTCTTGCTTGTTTGTGTCAAAGAAGCGAACAACTATAGCAGTAAGTTGTGTTGCTAAGGGATCTGAATTTAAGTTAATCAAAATGGAAAACTTCTGATTTTGACAGATCTCAGAAATTTCAAGTTTTCCATGATAGGCTATTCCATCTTGTATAAGATAAGCAAGTTTTGAGGCATCTATTTCTGATTTTCTGGCAATTGTGCTATTTACAAAAGCCTTTTTTAAAACTTCAACCAGATGACCAACATTGTGATAGGAGAGACGGTGCTCTGTGAAAAAGCCGGCCAGCAGCAACCCTGCCCTTGCCACATTTTCTTCTTCAGACAACTTCTTTCTTTTAATTAGCATTTCTACTTTAAAAGTGTCCTTGGCACCTTTCTTACCCTCAGTGTATTTTTTATGCTTGGAAGTTTTCTTGTGGGACATCAGCATACTTCTGTTTGCATGCTTTAAGGATGCCTTACAGTAGATACAATAGCTACATGTTCGATCATTCTCATCCGGTTGAAGCCAATCTGCAAATTCAGGATCATCTAGCCACTCTTCACGAAAGTTCTGATGATACCACTTTTTTTTCTTTTTTGCAGGCATCGACGTGATAGCATCAGAGTCTTCAAAACTTTCAAGCAGTTCACTTTCAGCCATTATATCTTTCAATCTTTACTAATGTCAAGAAATAAAAGTTACTTTTCTTGAAGCTGTAAAATTTGGTATTCACATAAATCTGAAATGAAAAGGAATTAAAATATTTAAATGATTCATGAAGCAATAACTCCTGTTTAAAAATCATTTTTCATAATTTTAGTTAAAATTTATTTAAAAGAATAATTTGGCATGCTGCATTGGGAAAAAATTAATTTCTTAAATAAATATTGCTTTTCTCTTGACTACAAAAATTGATAAATATATATTTTTTTAATTTACCATTTCAGTGAAAAGCTAACCCTTTGATGCCATGCGCTGCATATTTAATACATGTATTGGTAGAGCCATTATTGAAAAATACTAATCATACATTCATGTAAAACTCAATTTGACAACTTAAAAAAAAAATTATTTTTTAAAGATATTAAAATAAATTTGTAAGTGCTAGCATAGTTAATATATAAGCACTTTGGACTGTCGTTCGGTGACCTTGACGGTTCCAAGTTCAAACGCTGCATGCTGCCATTCCTAGTTATCCTGGTGGTGGTTTGGTCTAGGATGTAATTTATCTTCAAATCTGAAGGCACACCCAAAGCATGTAAAAACATTTTACAAATAAAACATTTAGTGAAACAATGAATTTAGCATCAAGCCCTTTTGGCAGAGAATAAAAGAAGGGGGGGGGGGAGTAAGGAATTCTTTATTTTTGGTTCCTCACTGCAAGAAAAAAATGAGTTTATTTTTACTAATGGTTCTATCAGTTGGATGTAATTTTTTTTTTCCTTATTTCATTTTTAAAATGTTAGTGCTTGATATTATTTATCAAATTTAGTATTGAGTGAAAGGATATGGTTAAGTTTATTATTGTTAGTTTACTTTTTAAGTCTTCTTTCTTGGAGTATTCCTAGTTTAGCGATTTTCATTTATGTATTAGTCTAACTAATGTTAAATAGCAATTTAGTTTCATGTTCTTGCTTATTTGTAACAATTTCTTTTAATAAACTTGTTTTGTTTGATTTCTTAATTAAATTTTATTGGTATGGGGAATCCAAGATAACTCGCAATTTATTAGAACACCTATATAAGTATACACACATTTAGAGTTTTTAGTCTGAGTAAGGCTCCACAAGGCTGTTTTCACTGGAAGTGATTTATAATGGTTTTAAGCTCACAATTACCTATAAAATGCTTCCAATGGCATGTGTCTCAAATAGCCTCTGACAACAATCAAACTCCTGGTCATCACGTGTGGATCAGACATTGAGCCCGGAAAAAATGTTACCACTGACAGGATAAGGGGTAAAAGCGAGCAACTTGTAACTAAACCAGTAAGCTTTGGACAGGATGGGCTCGTTAGCCTTTGTTGGCCACCAAACTAGGAGAAGGAAAACTCTAAATCCAACCTATGCTGCCTTGTAACTGTACCCAAACATGGGGAAGGCTTCGGGAAAGAACCCTGAGGCAGCTAACAGCACTTAGTGCTACAACCTGGTAGAACCTGCGACCCTACTGATCCAAGACTGTAGCAGATATTTGTCAATCCTCGGGAGTCAACCTAAGACTCATGCAAGAGAGCAGCCATGTAATTGTGTGTAATTATAATAATAAGTTCTAGCTCTTTGTATTTTATTTTTCAAGTCAAGCATATATATATATATATTGGATCTGTTGGATCATATTCATAGTAATGGGATATCTCGCACCATTAGTACAATTTCATAGTTTGTATATTATATGGAAATAAACATCATATATATTCAGTATAATATAAAGAGTTTTAAAGTTATTATGTGTGACAAGCAAGAACATATATGCCAGTAGTTACATTGTGGTCCTCTCATCAAGTATCTGGATAATATGCTACACACATGCTAGAAAGGACTACTTCATCCTGCAAAAATTTTTTATGTCCATCCATTCATTAACTTCCTTGGTGTCAGAAGTGGGATATGAACCCAGGCTTACTTTCACGCTGAATTGATCTATTAAGCATATTAAAGAAAAATATCTAGCTTATGTGTTTGTTTGTAAAATGTTTTTAAACATGTTTCAGATGTTGCCTCCAAGTTGAAGATAATTTACTTCCTATCCCAACCCCTCCCCCAGGACAACGGGGGATGTCAGCGGGCAGGGTTTAAACCTGGGACCATCAATAAGTCAGAACGATAGGCTATCGCGAAAACCGCATGACCAGGCAGCCTTCTTAAAATATTTAAGATGGCCTGTCACTCCCACAAATGCAATCATTGCACTCCAGCACTTATAGACGTCTTGTTCACGGCAGTGCCTATAAGAATGTGTTGAGTATATACATAGTGTCAATAGTATACGGTATAGTATGCTACTATTATATAGCTCTAGAACTAGATTTTGATAAAAAAAATATTCTTAGACTAAGACTTAAAAGGACTTGTAATTTTTTTTTTTTAATTCACAGTTGCCATGGGCAAAATGGGTTAGAGTTAAAATAGAAAAATATAATTTAAACTCTAGAGTCTAGTTATTAGATATAGATAATTATTTGGATTGTCTAATAATAGATAAAATGAATTTCTATAGATCTCTATACTATAGATACTCTATATTGACTATATGATTCTATCTTTATATTTCTACTCTAACAACATCTAATAGTGAAGTTTGTGAGCTCTAGTCACTCTAGGTAGAAAAAGTAGATTTATATGTATAATTTCATTAATGACATTCATGAATCATTTATTAGAGTTAAGAGTTCTACTTTAGACTAGACTTCGTAGAGTCAGAGTAGATTAGGGTTAGTCTAGTGATAAGTGACTGTTGAAATGATGTAGGCCCATATAAATATGACTATAGTCACTATTGACACTATAGTATTGTTATAGACTAGTAGATTTATTTTTAGTAATGATCTAGACTAGAATTCTAAATCTAAATTTAAATAAATATGATTGGCAAAATTTGGGGCAGAGCTAGATCTAAAACTAAAATGAACTCTAGGACTAGGTAGATCTAGTATAATCTAGATTTAAATTAGATCTTTTATTTCGAGTTCATTCAATCCCATAAAATACAGTTTTAGAAATCTAGGGATTAACAAAAAACCTAGTTCCTGGTGGTAAAAATCCTAATGGCAACCATGTTGTTAGCTCCATTTTTCTGGAAGCTGGGTTTTCCAAAAAGAACTTGACCGTCTCGATGTAGTTTATAAAATCTAGAGCTAGACTATAAATAAAATTTAAATAACAAAATATTTGAAAACAGATCTGTCATTTCTATTTACGAGGCATCAAACGCCCACTTATTTTAATAATGTAAAGATCTAGACCTATTACCTTTTAGTACACAGTTAAAAGCGAGCGAAAATGCACGACTGTAAATCTTTTGAATGCAGAAAATTAAAAAGTATCTGGGCTAGACGAGAATACTGGACTCTCAGTAGAGTACTTTATATTAGAGTCTAAATCTTGACTAAAATATTAATTAGGGATCCATGTTACGAACTACAGTAAAATCAGACATATAGATCTGGTATTTGGTATAATACGTTTAATAAATTATATGTAGTTGAAATCTACTTGCTTGTACAAGTTCAAGGCTTATTAATATTATACTTTATGTAGGCTACCCCACTGACTTATTGATCTATCATCATTCTATGTATAAGTATTAGTAGGCCCATTATTAGATCTAACTATTTATATGACTATAATTTGTATATAGAAATAGATCCAGACATATGTAATATAGGCCTATTACTATAATCGACGTTATTCTAGGAATATGGATTTTCAATAACGTTTTTTTTTTAAATAATAGACCGACAACAACATAGAGGCCTACACAGCTGGTAGCATACGCCAAAACTGATTGGAGTGAAATACATTGAGTAAAAAACTCACTATAGTTTTATTTGTCAGTATTGGGCTATACATTTTTCTTACTAAATATATATAGTCCAGATCTATATTCCTATTTATAGGCCCTAACATGTAATTGCCCTGTTATACAATGTAAAGTTAGTAAAGTTCCCATTTTGGCCTTGCGATCTGAAAGTGAAACATACCAGCATGCAGTGGATCTCACTATCTTACAAGCAAAATAAAATTTTAAAAAAGTTTATTTAAGGGAAGAACTCCACAATTTACAACCACATATCTCAATAATGTAGAAGTTATTTTCCCTTTTCAATGTCAATCAAAGTCATCAATTACCAGTCTTATTACGATTATCTTGTCTACCTATGAAGGGGCTCGAGGTTCGATACCCAAATTGAGCAGAGTTGTGTTTTCTGAGCGCCTAAAGGCAACACGGAAAATTTTCTCCCAGATACCCCCCCCCCCCCAAATGATCCACAGATGAGATTGGACCATAGCGCCCTGAGCATGCTATAAGCATGAAAGTAGCGCTATATTAAAGCCATAATAAATTAACTGACTAATTGGTTATTTTTTAAAATTGATTCATGTATTGTCTCCGCCAGTGAATAATTGCGCAAAGTTTCAACTTGATCCGACGATGTGTATGGGGGAAACAACGTGTTCAAGCTTTCTGTGTAAATCTAGTTGTGTATGTTAGATGAGACTTTAACGTATTCATTGTTTTTGTTGTTGTTGTTTTGGCTGATTCAGGCAACCGTGTCATGTACTAATGATACTATAGGGAAGAGAGAACTATTCTAATGCGGGCTAGTCCAAATCAATTTGCAAGATAGTGTTGACGAAAAATTTACGAATAATTATCCAGTTGAAAGTGAAAAACATAGGCAGCCGAACTGCAATAAACAATTAGGTCTATCATGTCATTGCTATGAGTGACGCAAGAAGAACAAAAATGATGTGACACCTTGCCTTTAATATGTAACCAAGCGGTTTAAGCCTCCCAGCTACACGCCCCATTCCAATTCCAAAGTTCAGATTGCAGGAAAGCACTCAGTACTGGACTCTACCAGACGCCGTAGCTGGCTATCATGGGAGCGAACTTTTTTTTTTTTTCTCTGAGGAGGTGGCACACGTAAAAGTTTGAGAACACTGATTTATGAGCTTTTAGCGATCGTTTTGAAAATGTAAATTTCAGAGGCGAGTCACACGAACTACTTCCAGCTTTGATTTTACCTTTTCATGGATGAAATAATAATATGCCTACACAAGAGTAGGGCCTACTTACAGACTAAAGGGTTAATTATCTCTTCTGGCAAAGTGATGGTCAATTTAGAGGAGAATGGACTGTAACAGCCTCTTTATTATGACAGATATTATTTGACAACAATAAATAACGAAAGTAACGTAAGCTCAAAATGGTATTTAAAAAACTCTTCTCAATTCAGAACATCACGTTTATATATACTTAATAATTTAACTACTACTTGAGGTGCTGGAATATTTAGTGTGTAGTGGGTGTTGGTTCTACTACACCTAGCGTTGTTGGTAATCTTTGACTCTCTAGACTTTGTGGTTCTGGCTGCTCTGAGATGTCATCTTGGAAGTCGTAAGTATTGTAAATTTGTTTGCTTTCTCAGTAAACACTGTGGTGTGTTTGCTGTTTCTTCTGTAAGCCTGATGTCCACTTCTGATATTAAATGATATTGATCTGTATGTTTCGAAACTACATTTGCATTCTGACTGCCGCTCCGTCTTGTAGTGGATTGATGATTCTTAACTCCCTTCCTCTTATAATAGTGTTTCTGATGATGTGCAGAAGTGTTTCTTCACCACCTTAAGATCTGGCATTTCCTCACTCGAAGGTAATAGATATCTGGGTCGGCGTCCCATGAGTAGTTGTGCTGGCGACACATCGATATTAGTCAGTTGATTTGTTATGTAGTCTATAGCGATTAGAAATCTGCCTTCACTTTTCTGCCACAGTTTCTTCACTGTCTCAATAGCTCTTTCAGCTTCGCCATACGGTTTTCCATACGGTTAAAGAAATTCAGGACTTGTCTTGAACCAAAATAATATCTGACCTTAATCTTATAGGTATTCCATGGCAATACATTCTTCATTGCTTCGAAGATTTCTGATGTAGTTTCATTTGAAAGTTTTACGACATCAATAAACTTTAAAAAGTAGTCAACTAGAAGCACATACGTTTTCCCCTCAAAGTTAAACAGATCACATCCAACCATGCTGCATAAAAGTTCTAGAGTCTTGGTAGGTATTAGTGGTTTGACACTTGTTGGTTCCGATATTTAGCACGCCTGCTACAATCCTAATTTTCACTTCAATGTCCGAATTCATGCCTGGCCTAAACACGACTTCTCTAGCACTCTGTTTACACATCATTATTCCTAAGTGAGACGTGTATAATAATTTCAGCATGTATGAACGTAAGCTAACTATTCTCTGATCTTTCCTCTTCTTCAGATGACTAGACCAATATATGAGATGAACTGCGCATGGTTTCCAAACCAGGGAGCTCTCCATATAGTTTTCTTTGTATTGGGCTGTTTTGGGGCCAGTGTCTTGTTTCAGCCTCTTAGTAAAGAATGCAGTTTTGAAGGACATGGTCTGCATTCTCTGGTGACACTACACATGGGGCAGATTTCACTGGTTTCAATTTTGAGCTTCTCAGATCTTTGTATATAATTCCATGCGAAGTTTTTGATATCTGAATCCCAATTTGGTATGACTTCATTTGGAGTCTCGCTTCTAGTGTCAAGCCAACCTGTCATAATTAGCCTACTTTTCGAAACATTGAAAGTTCTTTGCTTATATAGATTTGTATTTCCTTGTAATTCAAAACACTTACAGCAGGGTTGGGCAAATTACGTTCCGCGCCACATGCTGCCCACCAGAGTGTTTTATGCGGCCCGCAGACACCTACAGAAATCAGGTGTACCCACAGTATATACATATAAATTGCAAATATATTAAAAATAAATCTAAATGTCTCTATAAATTATTGAATTTGTCATACATTACACTTAGTCTAAGATACAATCTCAGGCCAGTATTAATTCAATGCTACGAAGAACTGTGTTGGGTATGCTTGGAACAAGATGGCAAGTGTAACTACTAATACAGTTTCATCCCAGACTGAGAAAAACTTTTTTTTTTAAATAAAGAATATCCCAAACCATAAACTCTAAAAAGTTTGCACAAAGCTGCATAAAATAACGACATATTAATTGGCAAACACAATTAGTCATCAAACTTATCAACGCTTTGGGTCTTAACCACAGGCAGTTCCAAAAAGCACTCTAAATTTAGATATAAAATAGCCCGATGCAACCGCTCGAATAGCATGGGCCAAAAAAGATCGCCTATGGCATGCGGTCGTCCGCTATGAGGGAATAAGTGTCCGACCCAACGCATTTGTCGAATCGTTAGTAGTGCCTCCATACTGTCCACATCGGCCTCCAGCAGACCATGGTTATTTATAGCTCTAATCCTTGAGTCTGATTGCATTATGTATTCTAATTGCATTTGAATAATTTTTGTTTTGTTTTTCTAAAAAAAACAAAAAACATCTTGAAATAAATTGTCGAAGCAGAATCCTATTTGTTTTATCAGTAAATATTTTAATACCGGCCCTTTTTAGATAGTTGATAAACAGGTATAGGCCTACTGACACACTAACGGAAAGACCAACACACTTTTCTACACACTTAGACAGAAAGGTAAAAGCACATTTCTTATTCTTAGGACGCATTTTTAGGAGTGCTCCTTCTTCTCAAATGTCATTAGAGCATGGCACGGGTTCCCTGATTCAATCAGACAAACAAATGACCTAGTATGTATAGAATCTGTAACATGCACGACTAGATCTACAAATGGCTTATAGTAGGATGCAGAAATCTTTTTTTGTGGAACGTCTGTAATGTATAAGATTATCTATAAGTGTACTTATATTGCAGTATTTATAAATGTTAGATATATCAATGTACTAGTGCTGTTTTTTTTTTTTAATTTAAAGGACATTTTTGTAAAGGGTAACTGCGGAAGAATCTATTACGGACACAACGTTTATATCAATTCACTCTGTCTGTCTGGTAAAAAGTTTATTTACACCATTTCACAAACTGGGATCAAGTTCAAATTTTGCACAATTATTTCTTGTATATGACTAAATAAGAGTCAATTTAAAAAATAACCAATTAGTTAATTAACTATTGGTAATAGATTATTTTGTTTTAGTATCTAACAAGGGAAGAGATTGTACTTCAAAGATGTGGTGGTATAAGTTGAATTAGTGCCCTTAATATAATTTGTGTAGAGAATTAGACGGTCACTTAAAAATTTGAAACTAACACTAAATAACTATAAAACCTACTATTTTTGTTAGCACTTCGCTGGCACAGTGGTTAGTGTTTTGGCTTGAGGAGGTTTGAGCCCTCGAATTCGAGTCGTACACATATTTTTAAAAAATAAAAATGCATTTAAAAAGCAATCACGTTAAGATTTACCCAGATACCCCGTTCTTTTCCCTTCCTTTTCTCAACTGGTCCAGACAAGTGATGGGATCATAGTGCACTGGAAAAGCTAAAAACGTTAAATTGCGCCAAGCAAAAACAATTGGTAGAAATATTTCTAATCGCACAGATTTACTATTATTAATCTATATACCGAGTATACGGTATTACAAATTTCATTTCACTGTTTTGTTTTTAAGTATTTTTTATTTTTATATATATTTGTTTTTCATTTTGATTTAGAAGCTATTAGATTTAAACAAAGGACTGATAATTTTATTTTAGTCCTTTAGATGTTAAACATCAATATAAACTTTCAATACGTTTTAAAACCTTGTATTAATTAAAGAGACTTTTAAACAAACATACAGAATAATTCAAATTACAAGTTTCTTTCTTTTTTTTTTTAAATATTAGAAATATATGTAAATTGTATGTATAGGCCCTATGTGTCGATGGCAATCAAGTTGCAGGCTGCACACAATGCGCAATGTTTCCTTTAAGATATGCTTTACAAAATCTTGCTTAAAATAAACAGAGCTGCTGTCTTTATGGCGTTCTCATTTTTTTTTTTGTGGTCAAAACAAAATATTGAAGATAAATGAAGATAATGTTTATTTTCATCAGTATCTACATCTATACACATTGATACAAATGTATATAATGGCAAATAATAAATTGTCGCAAAATAGTAACACACACAAAATCTTTTAGTGCAAATAAATCATGTCACTTAAAGATTGCACATCGGAGGACTCAATGCGTTGAGTATAATCACTTTTTTTTTATATTCAAAAGATAATAATGAAGATCAAAGCAAATATTTTTTCCTTTCAAAGTGCAACTCATATGTATTAATAATGCGTATTTATAAAGCACCAAACTGCCGGTTCTGGGTTTGTAAATTGGTAAATGCATTGGAAATAAATCATAAAAAGGGATGTCTAAAAAAAAAGCACGATTAATCACACCAAATAATGCGATTGACATTCTATGTTGATTCTACGGGTAGAACAAGATTTCAACCTTTTAGTCTGTTTTTTTAAAGATATTTAGAACAAAAAAGAGCTAGGCCGATATATGAACGTATCTTGCTGGAAACTGCTAAACAAACAAACAAATAACACAAACAATATATTACATGATATAGCAAACCACCTTCTCGCTATTTACCTTGTAACAGTAAAGTAATCCATTATCTATAATACATAGAAAATCGCTTCATAAAATAAGCAATAGTTTTAATACATTCCTTTTCATGAAAATGTGTATAAATTTATGGATAATATCATTTCTTGTATACGAACTTACTATATCATATTGCACGTATAATGGGGTTAGAAGGATTTTATTTACTCAAATTAATATTAAGAAACAGAGACATGCCAAGACAATCAATTGAAAGATTGAATGGAACAGAATACATCATTATCTTTAGTTTTGCCTTTTTTTTTCTGTCCATTACTTTATTTTCTAATTGTTTTCCTTTAGTATGATATGGTACCAGTTACTGTTTGACTACAATAAAGACTACTGAACATGCAATTTAGTCACGAGTCGATTGGGCGATTTCGGCACAAGGTACTCAACACTTCCGACAGCTTTTCGGTGTCTCTTTGCAATTTTGCCTTGATGTGAAACGTTTTCTCTGAGGTACTGATTGCTACGTACTTGTCTTGGTTCTGTATGCCGGCAACGCAGCTGATGTTATGCACTTTGCTTAAAGATAATGCATCAATTTCCTTATTCGGCCTGATGCGGAGCAGAGAGCTCTGGGACAACACCAGAAAGCTGTCAAGCCACTCCTCGCCTGAGGCTTCTTGTGTTTGCCCCAGCCCAGAAACGTGAATGTCATTTGTGTCCACTTTGTCCCATGCGCTAGTGGCTATTAAAGTCTTGGTCAGCACCTGGACCCATCTCAGCACGTCTTCTTTTCTCTCCGAGGTGAACGTGAACACTCGATTGTCTTTCATCTTCGTGCTAATCTCAAATTGAAGACCGTGAGCGTCTTTGACCCTTACCATTAAAATATCATTTCTTTGGATCAGACCTTTGCACTTTGAACCCTTTTCATTCGTGTAATACATTAGAGCGCCGTGGTTGAGAACGCACCATCTTTTTAATGGTCGACCTTGGGGACCAGTTTTCTTAAGGAAGCCAGTTAGTTTGATCTCCTCAAGCTTTTCATTGTAGCTGTTATCCAGATGTTGCCTGTCTCCTCCGTTCTGAAATAAAAACTCGGCGACTAAACCTTTTCCATTTTCTTTGGCGGCTTCATAAGAAGCAGAGATTTGCTCCTGTGGAAGGTTGTCGTGGCTAAACAAGAGCTTCATAACACCGATAACATCTGCAGATTTGGAGAGTGTTAGTAGGTCCGAAGCGAGTTTCTCTTCGGAAACTCCTGAATCAAATGGTTCGCAAAACTTCTTCGTTATGTATTTTTCTGTCAAAAATATTTTTCTTTCATCAATGGTACTCGAAGGTTGGATCTTTCTGTCAGATGGTAGACTGTACTCCCAAAAAGCGTTAGCATTTGCATTGCCTATTTGAATCATAAAATCAATTAGGGAAGGTGTCCAAACATTGACATCCATTCTTAATGACCTTATCTTGGACTGTTTAAGATTGAAAGTGCGATGTATCCCAGCACAGTTGTCACACAAGACAATGCCGAGTATGACGGATGCCCAGTAAGCTGTTTCGGAGCTACAGTCAGCACATCGGCTGTTGCTTTCGTTTTCCTGAACCTTTTTCAGCACAGTATCATCGGAAAGGCTTTTATGGATGGCCGAATCAAGGGCAGTAGTCCACCGTTGCAAGTCCTCTTGGTCCTCGAACATGAGGTCAAAAAATGTTTTGTTAGTGGACAGTTTGAGCTTAAACTTTTTCTCGTCCACGACTTTTTTGATGGACGCCAAGTTTAGTTCAATCTCATGAGAGGGAGAGCCATATCCATAGTCTTCAATAGAGTCATAGAAGGTTAGCTTCTGGTCCATGATCGTGGTGTAGTATTTTTTAGAATTGATGCGGATAAAACCTTCTTGGTCTGGTTTTCCCAAATCGTTTTGAAACCAACCGTACTTTTGGTACTGTGTGATGGCTGCACCTAGGGAAAGAGCCCACTGGATACAGTTGTCGCTCTTCTCAGAGGAGAAGAGAAAAACTCGTTTTTTAATGTTCGTGTAGAGCTTAAACCTAAAGCTGTCACGGTCAGTCGGTTTAATGTCCACCTCAACTTTCTCCATACATTTTATTGGAATGATACGGATGGAAACAGGGGAAGACGACTCCATGAAATAGCGCAGGCTGGTACCGTTGAAGACAACCCAGCGCTTTCTCCAACCCCTGTTTGAGTTTTGTCCACCTTGCTTCAACAAATAGCCACTTCTTTGGGGGATTCTAGAAAAAAAAGAATGGCTGTCTAAATTCTTTGCTGATTTTATCACACCGTTTTGTCTTTGTAGAACGTTTGTTCCGCTTTCAATATCCTCACTCTCGTCGTTTTGATATGAAATTGGAGTTTCTGAGGATGTGCTTCCTTTTTCGCTGGTCGATGACACACTGGTCTCACTTAAAGATGTGTTGAACGTCTGACACTCAGAAGAAAAATGCGTATTTTCAAAAGGGTCTGTGTTAGTAGAAAAATCCGAATCAAATGGACTAAAATTATCTGGAAATGTCAAAGCTCCTGAATCTGAAATTCTCTGAATGTCACTGTATGGCCAGGGGTCAAGACATGGAAATGCCTGCCCCATAGAATCACTATCGCTGCAAGGTATTTGATTGTTTGGGTTGATAATCTTAAGCAGGTCGAAGTACAATGTTGTTCTTTTCAAGGGATCAAATTCTGATAAGTCGCCATCGAAAACCGACTCAGAGCTTTGACTATCACTGCAGCTCCTCTTATCACAAGCGTCGTTTTCGAATTGTTTTGGCGCGCTTTGGGATTCACCAAGGAAACCGTCGAATGTGTTATAAGTGTTTTGGAATAAATTATCTTCGGGTTCCGGAGGAATTGTGTCTGTGTGCTCAAAGGGTTCTGATTCTGTTACAGTTTTTTGGTCCTGTGCCGTTCTATTTTTGGTTCTTGGTTTAGCTACAGGCTTTGGATTTTTGTGTTGGTTAATATCGTTAGATATTTGTTTAGAACTGTCACAGGTGTTGGGATTTGGAGAATTTTCAATCGTTCTTTGCTCTGTATCATTCCTGAGTTCCTCCAAGTAAGGTAGCTCGTTAACTTTTGTATCTCGGGTTTTATCTTGGTCCAATGTTAGTTGAGACAGGCGGGCAATTTTCTTGAAGCGAGGAGGAGGTTGAGGGCAAACTAAAAGCTTCTCTGAGCCGACCACAACTTTCTCCAGTGTACACATTTCTAAGCTATTGGACAGCATAAAGCAGACAGGTGTCTTTGTCTTATTTATATATATTTATCCCAATTTGTTAAGGCATTCCTGGTCATGCATTCTCTATGAAGTAATGACAATAGATCCTTATGACTATATGTTTTAAGTCTGCAATTTGCAGGTAAGCTAATTTTTGAGCGTCATTAAAAAGTTTTTTTTCTTCAGTTCATCTCTGTCCAAGCTGCTTTAAAATCATGATCTGAATCAAATGGAAACAAAACAAAATTAATAATAACGGCATATATTAATGTAATTAATTAAAAAAAATAGTTTTTATATAGCGCTATTTTCAATAACATAAACAATAGGGAAAAAACAGAAAACCTAAGTCTGGAGATTAAACAACAATGGACGTCAGTAAAAGTACAATAGGCCTATAGCCTATTCAGGGGCGTAGCTAGGAATTTTCCATCATTTTGTGGCCCGAGGGGCCTTGACCTCTTTGGGGGCCCCTGCATTTTGCGTAATATTTAATGTAAAAAACACTCATTTGGGGACCCCCTCAAGTTTTCAAAGGTTAGAAATAATGCAAAATTCATTTCTCGGATTGTCTATAGAATGGGCTATTAATCACAGAACTATTTATTCACGCTAATATATGAAACAAAGCCATTCCCTGTTAGTTTTCATTGAGATAGGCCTAATGTTTGAAAAATCCTAGATCGAAATAATTCATGTCTGTTGATTTTAATCATCTTATGTACATTTAAATAGATTGATTGCCTAGAATCTAGAGCTTTCTAGATTATGTATCTAAAAATTGCAAAATAATAATTATGAGACGAGAGTAGGCTTCACTTATTTTTGATGTTCAATCACCAGATATATAAAGGTATGTGCTCCAAACCTTAGGAATACGCACACACACTTTGTAAGGAATAACCAACCACATAAGCAAAAGTGGGAAGTGCGGTGGCCTAGCGGTAAAGCGCTTGGCTTCCGAACCAGGGGTCCCGGGTTCAAATCCTGGTGAAGACTGGGATTTCTAATTTTGGGATCTTTTGGCGCCTCTGAGTCCACCCAGCTCTAATGGATATCTGACATTAGTTGGGGAAAAGTAAAGGCGGTTGGTCGTTGTGCTGGCCACATGACACCATCGTAAACCGTAGGCCTCGGAAATAGATGGCCTTTACATCATTACCCTATAGACCACAAGGTCTGAAAGGGAACTTTACTTCACATAAGCAAAAGTGGATCTAGATTTATTGTTGATGTGAGATTAAGAACTGAAACTCGTGCATTGTATATTATAGAATCACCGCTTTAAATTACCTTGAAAAAACAGCATCAAAATAATCACAATATCTTTTAGTTTTATAGACAGCAAAAATAATTAATACACAATTTCTTCAAATGCAACACACACAACAAAAACCAAAAAAAAAAAAAAAAAAACACTCACACACACTACCGAAAAATCCAACTTTATCACATTGTTAAGAATATGCGTGTCAGTGCAGCCATCTCATGACAGCTTATCTATTATATGCGTGAAGCTTTTCATAAACAGTTTTCTTCTGTTAGATCCAGAAGGAAAGCGATACTTCTGTTTTCCGAATCTTTCAAAACGTCATTCTTCCAGTGTACATTTGTTTTTCGATGTTTTGTTGTGAACTTTGGATTAAAAATACTTGTCACTATCAGAGGCGTAACATGCATATATAACGTCTAAGAAGAATGGGTAACTAGAAATTTAGCTTACAACATAATAAACAACAATTTATGAATTAACAGCATTAACAATTGATTTCTAAGTCGATGAAATTACCAATAAAAAGGGGGGGGGGAGATAACAGGCGGATCGACTCAATCACCTGCTGTGTAGTCTTTCTTCCTAGCTAATCTAGATAGTTAATGAGGCAGCATGTTATTTATAAGAAAATAAAAGTGGCGATCATTACAGCTTGACAGCTCTTTCTTCCATATCATCAAAAGTGGTGTACCAAAAATAATAGTTGAAGAGCTTCCTTCTAAATCTTCTAAATATAACGTATATGCTCGATCGTCACCTTGTGTACGAATAAAGTGGACGAGTCTGTTGACAACGGTTCTTAAACTTTTTAAAAATAATTTATACATTAAGGCTAGTTTATCAATGCGTTAATCCAAAAGCTTTGTTATAATATTAATATTCGTTATTATTCGTAAGGAAATTTGTCTTACAATGTGTGCATTACCTTCAGAATTCAATTTGAAAGCGCAAATTGCATGTCGACACGTGGGGTTTGAACCCCAACCCCCTCCCCCCCGGCTACGCCCATGCTGACTATAATCTAGTGTAGATTAATGTAGATTGATTGACTATAATCTAATGTAGATTAATGTAGATTGATTGACTATAAACTAGTGTAGATTATATTAGATTGATTGACTATAAACTAGTGTAGATTATATTAAATTGATTGACTACAATCTGGCGTAGATTAATGTAAATTGACTGTTAAATGAGAGCTGCTGAGTTGCTCACACTCTATGTAAAGCTAACGTTAGACGCTCCCTTAGGAGAGTCTCAAATGTAGAGAGAAAAGCAGGAGGGTATTGTGGTAAACATGGTGGTGGAAGGAAGTTTTGGAATTGACTGACCAATAAAAAAAATGGCGAAAAAAAATAGGTAGCTTTTTGGTGTATCTGGAAACATCCAGCTATTACTGAATAAAAGAAGTGGGGAAAAGCTTTTTTTAAAAAAATAGTTATATAGTTATATCAATATATGAATTGACTAACCTAAAAAAAATAATAACAAGGTTACAAAAGACAGTTTGTGTGGAAACACAAACTCAAAATCGGCCCCCGAAGTGGTCCACCCAGGCAGGCTTCAATATTTTCAGAAAGAACATCCGAATGAAATTATATCAAAGACAAATGAGAGATAAGAATGGAGAAAGAAGGTTAACAAATCTTGTGTAGTGCCCCAACGGTGTCCGCACATCAAAGGATAGGTGAAAGTGAATGTAAAGTTAGATGTGAACCTGGCCTAACTGGTTCCCCTTTCAGACCTTATGGTCTATAGGGCAGATGATGTTAAGTTCATCTGTTTTTGTGGCCTACGGTTAACGAGGGTGTCATGTAGCCAGCACAACGACCAACCGCCTTTACTTTTCCCCAACTATTGCCAGGTACCCATTAGAGCTGAGTGGACTCAGAGGCGCCCAAAGTTGAAAATCCCAGTCTTCACCAGGATTCGAACCCGGGACCCCCGGTTCGGAAGCCAAGCGCATTACCGCTCAGCCAACGCGCCTCCCCTGGCCTAACTGATGTCTTATAATAATTGATCTAATTGTTTTAAAATAGCTCAATCTCTTGTTCGAATAAAATAAACTGAAGAATATGCATTAAAACAAAATTATAGGAAAATGAAGTTTACAAGATTACTATTCGTTTTAAATTAGGTCTAAATTATGATGCATACTAATTAGCTTTTTCTCTTTAAAAAAACTGCTTGCATAACTGATTTTAAAAATTAGATTTTTCGCTTTCAGAAAAAAAAAAGTAGCCGTTGCATCAGGACTTTGAATGGTCTAAAATATTGTGATGTCGGATTTTCCATATCTTTTCTAGTTTACGAGATCTAAACGGGACAGACAGACATTTCGCACAAAACTAAAAGCGTCTTTTTCCTTTTCGGGGGCCGCTAATAAATTAACAATCACTCCAAAGTCAAAATTGTTTTTTTTCCTCTCCTCTATGACAAGGGTACCGCACAGTTGTACCCCCAACTTGTTAACGCCTTTGCTCGAGAAAACTCTTCACCTTTCGGGTTTTCTTATGTAAAACCGACAAACAAAAGGCTTGCTTCCCTAAGGCAATAACTAGAATCTACTTCATAGAATTGTTCAATTTTACATCCTGTTATGGGGAAGTACATACGAGATATATTTAGCCACACATAACTTACGATAATAGTTATTGATATTGCAAGTGTGATAAACAAAAAGGATCGCCTTCTTATATGAAAACGGGAAATTTAGAAAATAAATATAAAGATAACCAAAAGGGTTAGTGTTTTTACACAAACTTCCCAGCAGCCTGTTATATCCATTGTAATGTTACTCCCCAGCAGCCTGTTATATCCATTGTAATGTTACTCCCCAGCAGCCTGTTATATCCGTTGTAATGTTATGTTAAAACGGAAAGTTTTTTTTTTCTTTTTCTAAATGTTTCTTTAGCACGATGAACATGTGTGGAAAATTGACAACTAAAAGCGTTCTTCGTTTTTAAAAGAATATATTACTATATCTATATAGCTCTAGTAGAAATTTTTAGTACAAGGAATATACCATACTTTTGGGTTAACAAAATGTCATGGGAAAAAATCGCATGTGAATATTAGAAACAAGCTAAATACAAACTATCTTTTAAAAGAAAGCAACAACAAAGCTTAACTAAGGAGAAGACATTAACTTTTACAACTATATCGCTCAATAATGTAGAAGTTATCTTTTTTCGATATCGACCAAATTAATTAATTACCAATAACTGGTAGACTAATGTGTTAATTTTTAAATTGATTCATGTCTTGTTTGGTAAAATAAATAATTGTTTAAAGTTTCAACTTGATCGGAGAATGGGTGTGGGAGAATAACAAGAACAAAAATATATGGGGACAAAAGCCCAAAAATTTAGACTTATCTGTGAATACTGGAGGATTAATTTCCCTTGTTGGTATCATCAATTACCAGAAATTAATTGACTAACTAATTGGCCCTTTTTAAAAAAAAATGATTCAAGTTTTGTGTTCACCAGTGAATAATTGTGCTAAGTTTCAATTTGATCCGAGATTGGTTGTGGAAACAATAACGAGTACACACTTTTTACTAGACAGACAGAGTTGATACAAGCTTTGTTCAAATAAAGACAAACACGTCCTGTTGTTAGAATAAAGTCTTCACTTATCTAAATACAATATTTCATAGCAATTTTTTTAAAATGGCCTCCTCCGAAAATGATCTGCAGTGCGTCGTCAGCAGTTTTTCAAAAGCATGTTCAGAGTTCGGTCTCGCTACAAACTAACACAAAAATTGACTGAAGTCTTGTATTTGCCTGCACCAGGGAAAGCCTACTGGTTCCAAGCATTAAGATAAATGGACTGGGAATAAATGCAGTAGACAGATTCATCACGCGCACTATTTAAAGAATGGACTCCCAACATTGTGCACCGCGCAGAAGACTCAATGGCTGCATTAGAAAATGACGTTTAAAAAGATGGACTGGCATACTCAAGAAAATTAAAGGTAAAATGTTGATGATGTACATTGATAAAACGAATTTAATACAGAGAGAAAAGAAAAGAGTACAAAAAATAATGGAAGCACACATAAGACAGTACACACCATGATCAAAATAGCATTAAAAAAATGCTGTCCTTCGATAAAAACAATAGTAACATTTTTTGTTGAAATGAGTTTATTGGTAGAAACATCTAAAGTGGCTCATAGTATACTCGTAGTGTTCTGAAGTACCAGGTCTTTAAAGTGAATTACTCACCATGGTCTTGTATACTTCCAGTTTCTATACAATGAGGAAGTGACTAAGCGTGGAAACATAGACCATATATCTAAGGAAATAGTAACATCATGTTGAAGTGTCATTCGGGAACCATGGATTGTGACAAGAAAGAGAAAGAGACAAGTAATAAAAACTCCTCCCACCCCCTCCCTCTTATTATATAATCTACAAAATGCGCATTCCCATTTTCATTGTATAATTAGAAGTTTTTCAATCTTTTTTGTTTCTTACTAGGTATTAACGCCCCTATTTTTTTTTTGTGTGTGTGTATTTTCGCCCCTGAGCAGATAGAATAATGTAGGACACGTCTGCTTTGTAAATAGAGACCATGTTATGAAGTGAATGGTATGCCATTAAATATTCTAGGAAAATACTACCACATCCGCCACTATAGAACGCCATAAAAACACAATTTAGGCTACCAGATATAGGGTTGGAAAATAAAAAGGTGGGTGTGGTGGCGGGGGAATTCAGTACTTATACAGCGGTGGTACTATTAGTCGGAAGATCTCGGGTGGCCAGGTTCACAACATGTCGTATCTTTAGTTCGCTCTGCAGTGGTGCAGTGCATTTAAAACAAGTACAACTTATCTATTGGAATTAGTTTCAATACTGTTTTCGGTGCATGGAAATGCTTTTACCATGAAATCACTATTATCTTATAATAAATGAAAAACTGTCATGGAATCCACATATTGATGAAACTATAAAAAAAATCAAACAAAGCATTAGGATTTATTAAAAGAAATTTCTATAAATCAAATAAGAACATAAACTTAAAATGTTATTTAACCTTGGTTAGGCCAATTATAGAATCTGCATCCTCCATTTGGGACCCCTCAACTCAGAAAAACATTAAGAAACTGGAACATACACAAAATAGAGCAGTGAGATTCATAACAAATGAATATTCACATTTGACTAGAGTAACACCTATAGTAAAATCACTAAATTTAGAAAGCCTTCAGGACAGAAGACTCAAAAGTAAAGTAGCAATTATACATAAAACACTGAACCATAATCTTCAAATACAAAAACAAAATTTAATAAAATACTCTGAAAGACACAAAGATAAAGGCAAATTCCTCGTCCCATATGCTAGGACAAATTTGTACAAATACTCCTTCTTCCCTAGTGCTATTAGAGCATGGAATGGGTTGCCTGAGCTAGCCAGGAAAACCAGTGACTTGGCAGAATTTAAGTCATTGTTTAATATGCATGACTAAATGCATGACGCGTAGGACGTAATCATCTTCTTTTTTGAAGTAACGTCTGTATTATTTAAGATAAGATCTTCGCCCTCGATCTGCACTATTTTTTGCACGTCATACTAGATTAATTGTTTTTAACGAATATATAGTAGCCTAAGATCCACACCAATTATTTAACTAGGACCTACACGAGTTGGTAGATCTGTACGATATAAAAATGTCTTGGGCCTTGTGCCATCGGTGTCTTGTCTTTTTTTCTCCACAGGTTTGCAGTAGATATAGTTTCGGGCCATCTGACTCCTAGTGTCCGGCGTAGGTAACTATTGGCTAAAGTCTGGAGTCTTTACATATTTGTTTTTTTTTTTACTCCCCATGTCTCGCAGCCATATAGAATGATTGATTGAACGATTGGGTTAAGGATTCGGATCGTTCTGTAAAGTCAGTATGAATATCATTAATGTTATGTATGAAATTTAGTTTTGTTCTTGTTCTTTCCTTCCTCCCTAAAACACAAGACAAGATGATGAGACCATTATGTGTCTTTCTTATTTTCTAAAATGTTCTTTAGCTGTAGAGAATATTTGAGTTTACTGTGGAGAAACAGAAAAAAAAAAGCCAAAACTCTTTCCTCTTTCTTCTTTAACGTATCGGCAAAGTTAAGCCAATGTATAGGAGATGTAAGGGTCACCACCCTGTTTTACTGTACCATTATTTAGATAGATAGGCGTACATGGGTCATTATTTAGACAGATATGCCTATGCCTGCATACCCGAGTGTGTTCTCCCGAGTGCGTTCTCTCTTCGTTAAATCCCTTGCATACACAGCCAACACAATTTAAGTAGGACAAAATGTGGCAATTAGCCATTGGTCAGTTTAGTAAGGCTCTGAATGACCACAAGGTGTCTCACAAAAGCCATTGTAATTCAGTTATGACACACACCATGGTTATTATAAAAGTCTCAACATTTCGAACTTGAGGAAATAAACACAATTAAGCAATAGTTAAGGCTAGTGTAGAGAAGTCAGACCAAAATTCACTATTAGAAATTAATATTGTTTAGCCTTAACTTGTAAGTACGTTATAATGGTACATTCAATCCAAACGAACGAATTGACTTGATAAAGGGACTCAAGTGAATTTGAATTAAGTTATATAAAAAAAAAAAAAAGTGTTTGTTGTTTTTTTTGGCCTAAAAAATAGTTTTGGGACATGATGTACAAATTATAAAGAGTTATCAAGACTTCTAGACCAAGGATTTTGATTTTGAAATTCAAATTCCAATGGTGGCTGGTATTTTAATTTGAAATAGTATAATATCTCGTGAACTCAACCACCTCTAATGTGATTATAACAGTCACTTGCTAGAGAGAGAGAGAAAAAAAAAAGCAACCAAGCCTCAATGCATACAACACGGAGCCATGATTTATTAAAATAGCTGCTTTCCTTTGTTATGGATTCCATGGTCTTTTAAAGTAATTTACAACATAGATCTATCAATAATTTAAAACAAAATTAAAAAACAAACAAACGTTATTACATTCACCATTTCATAAGGTGACAGCTAGTGGATAGAAATAAAGAAAAAGGGGGGGGGGGCAAAGTGGGTATTTAAAACTGCAGTGTTTTCCATAATTAGTAGTTTCAAAGACTGGAACTATTGACGGTACACAATCTTACATTAATCAAGCTGGGTTTCCTTTCACCACTCTTTAAACAGTGTTGTTACCTTCACCTATCCCTTAGTCTGTTGGACCGTTGGGGCACCACACTAAGATTTGTCAACCGTCTTTCTCCATTCCTCACTGTCTTTTGCTTTGGATAGAACCTCTTCCAATGGCAGGGTCATCCAGCTTTGTCAGCTTTTCACCTCCAGTGCTGATGCCCCTTTTAAAGCCCTGTTGGCTATTAGTGATAATTTTAGTTTTTCTGCATTGATTTGATTACTATATTTTGTGGAAGTCTTGTCTAGGCCATCTATGTCATCAGCAAAGCGTAAGTTAATAAATAATTCATCTTCCTCCAATGCTTACAGTACCTTCATAGCCGTCGAGAGCATCTTCCATTTCCCATAAGGAAAATATTGTAAAAAGTTGGTGGTCTTAAACCAAACAGTGTAGCGCTTAAAAAAAAAAAGTCTTTACAGAACAAAATCTAAACCAATAACTGTGTAATACAAACGTTACGCCGGTTCTTCTATACCAAGACATGGAGAGTCACATTAACAAGTATGCCCTAACCTACGCCAACAGTTTCCTACGACGGATATTCAAAAAAAGGTACAGTTTCACTTTCAGACCTTGTGGTATATTGGGCAGATGATGTAAGGGTCCTCTGTTTTCTATGGCCTACGGTTAACGAGGGTGTCAAATGTGGCCAGCACAACGACCAACCGCCTTTACTTTTCCACAACTAATGTCAGGTTCTCATTAGAGCTGAGTGGACTCAGAGGCGCCAGAAGATTCCGAGCTTAAAAATCCCAGTCTTCGCCAGGATTCGAACCCCGTACCCCGGTACGGAAGCCAAGCGCTTTACCGCTCAGCCACCGCTCCTCTTACGACGGATATTGGGAAGCCCGAAAAGATATAAAAGAGGAAAGTGAGAAGGCCTAAAGAATAACGTTCGTGTTCGCAAGCCTATAAAAGAGATTGAACTTAGCAGAGCGCAATGAACTTGCTATAAAATAATTTTTTTAAAAGTAAATAACAAATAGGGTAATCTTTTGTGACGTTCTGTCTCCTATTTGCACAGGTGGGGATATTGAGTCTATCTTCATGAGAGGGGAATTTCTACATCAAGAAAAAACAACAACTCTCGTTTGCTAGGTTTAACCAGAATGAACCCATTAACGATTCAGAGTGTTATTAGACTCTCTCTGCCTTCTTCAATAATAGAAGCCAAGTTGGTTTCTATGCATAAACAAATTCATCTTACTAAAAAAAAACTTTTAACCAAAATACATATAAATCTAACAAATTGAAGTATAAATTGGTATCTATATATATTAATTGACTTACAACTGAAAGAGTGAAAGCCACTTCATCTTACTAAAAAAAACTTTTAACCTAAATACATATAAATCTAACAAATTGAAGTATAAATTGATATCTAGATATATTAATTGACTTACAACTGAAAGAGTGAAAGCCACTTGATGATATTGAAACACGGGTTTTTAAACTTTCACTTCCCTGCACAGAAATATGGAGCTAATCCTTGGGCTAATCTCTCACATTAAACCCTGTATGTCTACATGCAAACACGCCTCTGCTGGACATAGGTCAGCAGGCCATTGGTTAAACCTATCCATAGGCCTTGAAATGACGTGATTCAAGTAAACCTCTAGGCCACGTGTATTGTCCGCAGTGTCACTGGTCAAACTTCTAGGTCACGGATAGGCCGCCACTGTATTGTGTCCAAATCAATGTTCCTTGTGCTGGTATACAGCACACACACCTTGGTATTAGTCCCCAATGACCACCATGTTTGTATTGGGCCTACGTAACACTAGATTAGCAAGGCGCAAATAGCCATCAGCACATCAGTTACTTTTCAATAACACTAAGAAACAAAACAGCCAACTAAACTATTTGACGCCTAAAGTTTTCATTTTACTTATATGTCGGGCCAAGCGTCGCTATCCAGGATGATAAAAATACTTTTGTGTGTGTGTGTGGGGGGGGGAAGGTATAAGTGATAGTTATAGAGAGGGAAGTAAAAAAATGTTTCTAAATTTGAGCTGCTTATTTCTTCACGTGACATTGAGACCTAAGGTCAAGTAGTTTAAAACAATAACTTGGTTTCCGTGATTGCCAAACAAATCGACGCTCTGATCTCCCTGATGCAATAGCCTACACAATTCACTTTGGTCTCGTGCCACTATTCTTTGCTCGGTGCGTTTTGGTCTCGAGACTTGAACTCTACCTAGACATTTTCGACCAAAATAAAAGTAGAACATATCATCCTTTTGACGGGACGTCTTGTAACCCGAATAGATTTATTTAACACTTCACGCCTGCATTGTTTATGTGTGGTAAACTCTTGGTACTGCTCTGTCCCATTCCTTAACGAGTCATCAGTCACTAGTGTGACCCAAATATTCGTTTCTGTCCTAACAGCAAACTTAAATGGCAACACAATATCGGCATTCATAAGAGCACTCTCCATATTTAAAACCAGATCGTGAAAAAGGAAAAGATACTCAAATATCAGATCCTGGTTCAAGCTGAATAACTACATGTATGTATTTTTTTATTTTTTTTTTCACGATCTGGTTTTAAATATAACACCGATCAATAGGTTGCATTGTTCTTACGTATAATGAGATACACATATGACGTGGTACGGTACTACCAGTCAAGTTAATGAGTCAATATAGCGGCAAAGGAGGCAATCTTATAAAATACATATACAATTACTTTCTGTATTACAAAAGACAAACCATTTACTAAATACGAAGTCAACGCAGAAACGAGACTCACCACCAGTCCTATCAGATTCACAGAGCCATAAACTAATTATTCGGGATATTAAAAAGACGAAAATAGGATGATTGCCTGGTAATGTGGTAGGCACTTCGACTGTCGTCATGACAGTCTCAAGTTCGCTGCCATTCCCAGACGTCCGTGCTGGAGTGTCTGAAGGAACGTGCGAAACACATAAAACCAAACAATAACTCAGAAAACCTAAAACTAAATATAAAAGTTTCACCACTCGTCTGCATCACACTTCTTAACCACGCCACGACAGTGTTGCCAACCAAGATTTAAAGTATTGTCGGTAAAAATGCGAACAATGTTTTCGATCCCCCCCCCCCAAAAAAAAAAAAGGAAAAAAAAAACAAAAAAAAAAAACTTACAAGTGGCTGACCCTGACAAAATTCTGATAATTTTTACAAAGCCTACATCAACTTATATAACGATATCAACTGATATTTCGAATAAATCTCCAAACGCAATGACCTATTGGGATGGATTGCAATTTATAAAATAAATAATATACTGGTCACTTGCCTTTGATATAATTCGGCCTCGATAAAGTTTGACTGAAGCCGATATGTCGGTCGCTGTGCTGCGAGTGAAAAAAAATGTATTATTGTATTAAAAAGATAATAGAAAGATCTAAACATCGTGTGTTATCTTCTGATTTTGTAAGTCTATGGTTCACGCTCCAGTTCATCCCGAATCCTGTTATTGTTGCACTGATGATGGTTCTCGAAAGATAGTCTAAATTTAAAACATGGAGAGGCTTACGGGCATGTTCAAGTTAAATTAGCCCATTTATTCTGTTTTTTTTTAAAGAAGGAATATATTCAATGGAAACTTTAATGCCGATCAAAACATTTGTCATCCTGAAGGAAATTCCTGAGAATTTCATTTTCCGTTTTACAGCTGTCCCGGAAAAAAAAACAAAAAAAAACAAGATTGGTCGTAAAGCTTCATACACAAATGAATGCCAACTCTTACCTACCAGCTTTTATATAAAAAGATCTTAAAGGATTTGTAACGGCTTAGAACTATGACTTGGAATATTATAACTTGTTTTAATCGGCCTTCTAAAAGGTGATAGTTATATTATTTGCATAGCCCCAGCGCTCATAGCTAAGATGGATTTGTATATTCTTCGTAATTTGCATTTTAATAATATGTTGACCTAGTGTTACAAGAATAACGAAAAACAGAAAAACAAGAATTCAAAAAGAGTTTGTGATAGCATGACGCCCCACGACGCATCTGCCCATGCATTCGCAATCCAGATAGATGAATAGGTTCCAACATTTTCAACAGTAATATCTAAAACTGTAAACTACACTACAGGCAACCAATAACCACATTTCCTACCTCCCTCCATACAAAATTTTAATGTTAAAACACCTTCGCCTGCGATCACCTACACTTAATGCACCAGATGTTAAGGCATCTTCGCCTGCGATCACCTACACCCAATGCACCAGATGTTAAGACGTCATTTCCTGCCATCATCTATACTAAATGCACCAGATGGTAAGACGTCATTTCCTGCGATCATCTACACCCAATGCACCAGATGTTAAAACATCTTTGCCTGCGGTCATCTATACTAAATGCACCAGATGTTAAGACATCTTTGCCTGCGATCATCTACACCCAATGCACCAGATGTTAAGGCATCTTTGCCTGGAATCAGATACACAATGCACCAGATGTTAATTCATCTTTGCCTGCGATCATCTATACTAAATGCACCAGATGGTAAGACGTAATTTCCTGTTAAAACATCTTTGCCTGCGATCATCTACACCCAATGCACTTGATCCAGCTTGTGCCTGTATGAATATGGTTAGCGTGACAATTGCATGGCAGGCATGATTTTCTACCTGTAGAATGTAGACAAAGAGATTTGTGGAACATTTCAATCCAGTTGAGTGTGTACTACTTACAGGTGCAAGGGCATGTTTATAAGGTAGTCTAGTTTTAATTTCTTAGCTAATAAAAAAGTTATTTGTTTCTAACTAGGCCTATATAGAATTATAGATTCAGAATACAAGGAATATTTAGCCATGGTTTTTCGTTGATTGCTAAAAATAATATTGCGACGGAATGATTCTAGTTTTGGATCATTCGCTATCAGTGTTATAATTGCAGACATCCATAGAAATGCTGACCCACTAATGAAGGCTACATTTGCCTATTCTGGAGCGAAGCGGTCCGTAATGGGAAAGATTACGTAGGCCTATACAATATATGCATAACTTGTTTTTTTAAAGGACAGACTACACAAAACCAAAAGCGGCTTTCCCCTTACGAAAGTCATTGAAAATCGTATTCATGGACATCCTTTAAACGTGATTTCTGTACAAAACTGTACGACTGCCAGCCGATAAAGTAAGGCCCTATAAGACACTTGACTTTCTTTTTTTTTTTTAAACATAATGTCTTCATTAGGTCAGGGCCGTCCTTGGCTAAAAAAAAAAAGGGGGGGGGGATTAAAATTACGCAATTGATTAAAAAAACATAGTGCACTCCAACAATAACATTGAGGACATGTTTCGCTATTTCTTCTCTAAACAATTTTTTTTAGAGTCCTGTGCGAGGGCCCCATCAGTTGGAGGCCCTATAGGCAGCTGTCTAGTTTGACTATGCCTAAGGCCGGCCCTGACCATCAGGACTGATTGCTAATGTTATTTTGGATGTACCATAAACAGATGTACTTATGATTAACAAAGTGACCGGATTTGTCCGAATCTACGAAATCTCGTTAGAGAGTATAGGCCTGCTATCATAGCCATCTACTGGGCTTTCAATTAGATCCTCTTCTTTAGTGCTAAAGATTACTTGTTATCTAGATAAGCTTTTTTATTTTTATTTTGTATAGTATATTTCCGTGTTTATATTATAGCTACTTTTAAGAAGACTTCTCGAATAGGCATAGAAACAAAGGCAGGAACTTGTTCTAGTTCATGGGAACATAAAAGATTATTCCAAATCTATGAAAAGGCAAATTTTAACCTTATTATTACCAATGTTAGAGCCAGAAAAGATCAAACTGGTTTACATAATTACCCAAAAAGTAAGAATGCCAGAAAATCAATTATCTCTGACGAAAAAACGACAGCACAGATACTTAGGATACAGGCCAGTGAACCCATATATATTTCCTATACGTGTCACGAAAATGTCGAATAATGGAACCGTTCCTCTAAGGCAGTGATTCCCAAAGTGGTCTATATAGAACCACAGGGGTCTACGAGATGTCCATGGGGGTCTATGACTTTAATTTTCACACCCCATTAATGTAACTATTTCAAACACTTATAAATGATTTGTACCTTAGTTATAAGTATTAATTTCGTTCTTCAAAAGCAAAATAGTTGTATTTAATTACAATACTAATCTAAATAGTTAATTTTGTCTACATGTAACTAATATATAACAAAAAAAAATCTTGATTTTAAAGCATTGATTATTTATTTCCTTGTTAAATAAGCGGTTGCCTTTTTATAACCATATGAAATCAATTAAACTGGAGCATTATTTGAGACGATGCCATCCTGATAAAAAGATAAAAGTGAGAAAATGTCAGAATAGATCCACAAAATCTTTCTTCAACATCATATAGGAAAGATGGTGGTTTGTGAGCGTCTTACAAGATCTCTATACCTATAGCCAAATACGAAAAACACTATAGATAAAACATTGAAGTAGTTTTAAAAACTGTTTTACACAAACCTTCATCTGACATTATGAAACGAATTTCTTTTAGTAACACTACAGTTCAAGGGCACATCGGTGGGATGAGCATTAAAGCTGCAAACTACCTAATGGTCTTCAGCTCCATATTTTTCCCCAGGGCTGACCCACGAAGCCTTTCCCATGTTTGGGTGTATAGCTGCAAAGCAGCAGAGGTTTGAATTCTATTTTCCTTCGGCTAGATGGGCTGCAAGCCAAGGCTAATGAGTTCCTCCTGCCCGAAGCTTACTGGTTTAGGCATCAGTAACTCACCTGTGCCTCTTCTTCTGTTAGTGAAAACAGCTCCGCAGGACCAATATTTGAGCCAAATGTGAAAGATCAAGAAACACACGAGAAACTGCTCTTTGCGAAAACTTGTACAATAATACATACGGCAAATTAATTAATTTATACACTGCTGTTAGAAATTAGTTATAAAAAATTAGTTTATGAATGTGTAAAAATGCAATATAAGTTAAGCAGGGGGTCTACCGAAAATCAGAAAACATGGTAAGGGGTCTACGAGACAAAAAAGTTTGGGAACCACTGCTCTAAGGCAATGTCTTCCAAACTGTGTTCCGCAAGACCTGAATAGGTGTTCCACAAGCTACTGGAACAATTAACTTGAAGGCCACCACGTGAATTAACCTCTCTAATAACTAAAAAATGTTCCGCTAAATACTCAGAATGTGTGAAGTTAAGAAAAAAGTTTGGGCAACATTACTCTAATTTTGGCAATTTGAGGGGTCGGACAGCACTTTTACGGGCTGGATATGACCGGTGGGTCGTAGTTTGGGCATCAGTGATACAGGTGAGGGGAAAAAATTAATTAGTAGAGTGAAAGACAAGATAATAGAAGAGTAATGATTCGACTTTATACGGGCATGTGTTTCAAAGTAGAAAACTAGAAATCGGAGATTTTCATAACATAGAGGCAAATCCATATAGGCTTTTTGGTGTATCCGCTGTACAGAATTTAGAAGTATTGATAAACTACATTTTTGAAACTCTATTGGGCGTTCAACAAGTACATTTCATTGGGATTCGAACTCGAGCGCCCCCCCCCTTCTCCTTTAAGCCACTCAGCCACCAATCCAATAACACTGTTAGGTGTATTTGAATTGTTCTCTTAAATCAAAGAGATTAAAAAGTAACTATTTTCGTCCAAATAAAAAAAAAAACAATACATCGTTATATCTAGATTGACACATATCAGCTGGAGCATTGAGTCATTAGTCAGGACCAAGGACTATCATATGACCCGTACATTAACCATTGCATATAAGCGCGTTGTCTTTTAAACAAAAAAAAAGTCATTCTTTATTACGAATCGGATTCAACGAATATATGTTTTGATTAACCAATATACATGTCTGTGTGTCTTATATATGTTACGGTGGATTGCGTTACATATTCCTGGTATATACTTAATAGGAAACCACACACACACACAAACACACTGAACTGACTATCGCCACCACTACCCCTTTTATTTGCATAACGTTGTGTTACCCCATCAGGCTGAGTTAGCAACAAATATAAGCCACAAAGTGACGTTATGACAGTCAAACTACAAAAGCTCTACAACATGTTGATTTAAGGCCCATAGCATGGCATTTCATTGAAAGAGATTTTTTTTTATCGAAGGCAACCAAAGAGAAATGCAGAAAGACTGTCGACAGATCGTGTGTGGTGCCCCAACGGTTCAACAGACTACGCCCATTTAGGGATAGGTAAACGTAAAGCATGGTCATAGCAAGTTGTTTTTTTTTCGGGGGGAGGGAGAGGCTTTCCCCCCTTTATTTCTTTACATACACGCTTATATCTATAATATCTATGTATCTCTACCTCTATCTCTCTCTATATATAATTAACACGTATGACTAGATTAATTCATGGAGATATGTAGGACGTAATTAGGACTATCTTTTGCTATTATCGAAAGTACAGTTTCTTATAATATAAGCATGCACATATAGGGATGCCAACCTTTTGGTTACACGCGATTTTTTTTTTCATTTCTGATTCAGATGCGTTACTTAAAATTGTGCAATTTCAGTCCTTTGAAGTATGGTCATTTGTACATGTTTGGTTTGTTATACACATTAGTGCAGAGTAAAGGAGGGGATTTAAGAAACAAAAAATACGTATAAAGTCTGCCTTTGTTAACATAATTAGTTTGCATTCATAATTTTATTATTTATGTATGATCAAGGGACTAATTATAATTTATGAACACTGTCAGAAGTTTTAAATTTTAAAAATTTTTAACAAACAGGCTTTATAAGTATTTGTTTTCTTAAATCCCCTCCTATCGTCAATTTTTAATTTCGGCTACTTTGCTTTGACCAAATTTGTAATATTAAGAGTTAATTTCGTGACCTCAATTTGTTTTCGATCATTTTAATGAATGAAAATGCTTGCTGACATATCCTGGCATCAGAATCTAACAGGCATAAGCAAGATTACAGTTCCAGTACCTCTACCAGTCAGATTTACTTTAGTTAACTTTATTTAATTGATGATTTCCTAGACATGACTTTGCTTCCTCAAATAGGCTATGTCTGCCCATCTGTTGTTGTTTGTTTTTTTAAAGTGACTTAAAGCCAATAAGGTCTTTAAAAATGTCCAAATCATCATCATTTTTGTGTCTCCTTTCTTACTATCTTATCTTTCTTATCTTATAAATTACAGATGTTTCTTCAAAAAAGAAGACAATGAAGGATTTTTTTTTTAAGTTTAGGGGAACAGGGTTTAGTGGAAAGGTTGATCAAAGCCAATTAAGCTGACTAAAGATTAAAACAATAGTTTGAATACATCGAACGCTAATGTGCTGAAATTTTATATTCCTGTGACGCATATTAATTAAATAATTTGGATATTTGCAGAAACACGAGTAGCATTAAGACCTACGCTACGCTACTAGATATGAGCTTAATAACGTAACGTTTAGGTCTACTAGACGTGAGTTTAATAATTTATGCTTTAGGCCTACAAGACATAAGCTTAAAAACGTAGTAGCCTATTTACTGATCAAGATGGTGAAAGAACAGACCTTTAAAAAATCTCTAAATAGTCTATAAATACACTTACATGCCAATGTATGATATTCGCTAGCGGCGAGATGGTGACGAACTTCCATCTACACTACACTACACATTGAAAGTTGACAACACGTTGATCATACCACGAACTACCATGGTTGGTAGGCCTTACTATAATGAAATACACACAATATTTTTCAGACTGCAATATTCCCGTCTCCCAAGCGTGACTTTGTCCTTGTTGCGTAAAATAAAGATCTATATTTCAACTTCAACATTGCAAGGGAGCTTACTGAATTTCGTTGTTGTTTTATTAACACGAATTGTTTGTGGACTTTAATTGACATGCCCTTCAATAGCTATAATACATAGAGTGAATCTATAGGTTTGTGGTCTGTCCTAAAAGGCATAACTTGCTTTGTTTTTAGTTGTAGTGTGCTGACGGAAGAAATAAAGAAATGGCTTTACAATTATGTCATGGCTGAAGTGATTTTAGGTTACCATGATGGTCAAGAGAGCTAGGTGGACTGGACAGATAGGCTATTGGCCACAATCAGAGAGATGACGGTGCAGAAAGGGGGAGACATAAGAGAGGGAAGATGGAAAAAAAAAGAAGCCAGTCACAGTACGACATGGCAAAGAGCTATTGAACTAAACTGCCCACAGGTTGTGACGATGCAGGTTTGTGTTGTGGCCTTCTATTACAAATGGTCTCGATCTAACCAGCTTTTTGTTGCTGAGCTGTGAGCGCTTTTGTAGTCTGTGCCAAAGAAAAGCAGCAATCTCTTCTCCTCAGCTGTTCCACACTGCCATACAGAGTGTTGGCTATGTTACCACGTTATGGTAAAAGGGTTGACGGCATGACCCGCGACGTGTTAACGTGTTATTGATCTACACTGCCCACAGGTTGCCACGTCGCATGTCAGTGTTTTGGCCTGCTATAACGATTGGTCTCTATCGGTCTGAGGTGAATTAAATTGGGGCATTGAAAGATGAACTGTTAATTCGTTAGGATTGTGTGCCTGGTTTATTCCGTTTGGTTAGAATTTAGAAAATGGGTCGTATTCTGAGTTGAACGATAGTAGATGAAATATTGTTTTTACGCGGGTAGGAATGATGGGAAAAGCTTAAGCGGCCGTCCGTAGGCCACAGAATCGGGTCAGCTTTAGGCCTACATCACTGACCCCATACATCTTTATTTGATTTTGCAGGAGACTTCCGTTCTCACGCTTTGCATTTTTGTGATGTAGTGCTTAGACCCAGTGGCGTAGGCACCTAGGGTATTTGATGCAGCACCGGATGTACGACAGAGCGTCAATCCACGGCCTTAAACATTCACGAACTCAAAAATATAGCCTACAATGTCCTACATATATATTAAAATATACACATTAAATATTTAAAAAAATGGAAAGCGAGATTTGATTTAAAAGTAGACTTCTAAAATATGGCATGCTTTTAGATCTAAGTATTATTATTAATAAGTTGATTCTTATTAAAGCTTTCTAAATAATGTAGTGACCTCAACAAAATCCTGCTGCCCAGAGGCTAAACCTGATGTAGACAACGTACCGTCATTGTCCGACTTGAAGTCTATTAAATTTTTTTTTGTCTGCGCGTGTCCTTAGCAAAGATTTTCTTTGGTTCACATATGTGTGTCCCACAACCAGCTGCGCAGAAATCAACATAAATGGCCCCGTTTACACGTAGGCCTACCTGAGCAGGACAAAGCCTATTACATAGGCCTACGATGCGTCATATATCTAATATCTATAGACATAGAGAAATACTTCAAATATATACAATCTAATCGTATAGTCTATATTTCTATAAATATCAGCATCCTATGCATTATATCAGCGTGATATTTTTTTTTCTTCATGGAAACTATAAAATCAAATCTACAATGAGAATAACACGCTAAATCTACTTATTATTTATATTTATTATACGCAAATATTTGTAATTTCCTCAGACTGTGACATCAGGGTACCGCATTAAACGATAGGAAATTTATATACTATATCTAAACTAAACGTACGACGTAATTATCTTCTTTTTTGAAGTAACATCTGTATTATATAAGATTAGATAATGATGCAAATTGATTAAAAATGCGAAAACAAAATATGATAACTTACTTTTAATGGATTTCCGGTAATAGGGATGAAATCTGATTCAGCGTTAACTAGACTGACTAGTCTAGATTAAATTTAGATTAAATTATATTAAATTTGGTCTTTTTTATCATATGGTGTGCATAAAGTAGACTATGGATTCAGAAGAAGACGTTGAACGTAAGCAATGCAAATTTTCTAATCAACGAAAAATGACTAGACTAGATCTAGATAGAAAATCTAGATCTAGAAAGTAGAAGTCTGAAGCCAAAGGCTCTTCGAGCCCTAAGTTTGAAAAAAACCTGTTTGGACGTCAAACAGTAAAAAAAAAACCTGTGTGAACACAGTTCTGTTTGAGAGAGACCCGAGTCAATGCCTATGTAAAGGTAAAGCATTGCTGTTTCCAATGCCTTTGGCCCCCGACGCATGCTTGGCTGCACATTGGACAAAGGCCGAGGACACCGGGAGCCTGCGCCATTTTCCTTCGTTATACCAAGCTAGCCGTGTGGGACTCGCCATTTATGTAACGGTCCCTTTGAGGAACAGCGCATGGATGTGTGACATGTTCGTGGGGGCTTTTTTACAACCCCGCCCATGCAAGAGGTTGACTCTCGTCTACCTGTGGGCATCCCCACGGGAGTTATGTTTCGCCATTCATTTAGCCTAGCTACCCCCTCAAGTAGATGTTTCCACCCAGGTGCCACGATGAGGCAGTAGTCTGTACCAGCCAGTACCACTGTACACTCTTAATGTCTAAAGTGACAGTAACAAAGTGTCTACTGTAGACTAGACTTGACTAGACTACTCACACTGACTTGATTGACTCTGAGTACTCAAACTCAAGTTGAGTCAAGTTACAAGTACTCTACGTCTGTAACTGTAGAACACAAAAGTCTAAAAAATCTAAGAATTAAATTTAGAAATTAGATTAACAGTTAGAACTTGATTCGAATTTAGAAGTAGAACTTCAACTTAGACAACTTACTAGAATAAATCTCTAGATTAGATCTAATTCTAGATGTGTATATATATGAATATATCTAGAACTCTACTAGTCTAGTCTCTAGACTCTAGGTCTATAATTTATTAATAATTAGAGTTAATAGAGTCTAGTTAAGAGTTAAGTAAGTTTAGTAAGTCTAGTATAATATTATTAATATAGATCTAGACTATTCTAGGCTGAATAACTTCATATAAGACTCTATTATAGTCACTATAGTATAGACCTACTAGTAGTACTAGTAGAGATCTAATAATCTAGCTAGTCATTTCATCTAATGACAAGCCCCTATTTTCTAATATTAGTGAACACCCCAACTTGCCCCAAGAAAATTCCAAGATATTTGTTAAAATGAACCTTTATTTTGATAGATCTCTAGTTATGATGAGACTAGTCTATTGTTTTGTTAATGCTCCTTTTCTTTTAGTTTTAGAGATCTAGTTCCGGGGGCGGGGTTAAGGAGATTTTTTGTAAGAAAAATCAGGTATCAGCTAAACATGACCTAATCTAGACTAGATCTCTATCTAAAATGATTCTAAATTGGCACAAAAACAATTATAACCTTTGTGTAAATAGGTGGTGTTCACTAAAATTAGTTTATTGCTATCAATGATATTAACGAATGAAAATTGAGCTGTTTTAATTGACAAATGGATGACGAGTTTAAAGATGTTTGTAGTTTTTTTTTTCCTAGGACTAACCATTACAGATCTATAAAAATTCAAACATAAAAATTGCAGCGGCACTAGATTTAGTCCTAGTAGAGTCTAAACTCTAGAATACTCTAGATCAGCGGTGGGTATATATATATATTAGGGGTGCACCGGATAGTACTTTTTGATATCCGGCCGGAGCCGGATTTGACCGGATAGTAAAATTTGATATTCGGCCGGAGCCGAATACCTAAGTGTCTTGTAAATAGCTTGTATTGCTGAGCATTTTACGAAAGTGTTAAATAACATACCTATATTTGTTGGTAATATTTTGTTTTCCTTTTATATACCTTATTGTTTTAAACTCTTTTACTGATTGATTTATTAAAGATTAACAGTATTTATAAACATAAATTAATATGTGTAGCATGAGCGTGTCTGTGTGTATGTACGAGGCCACCAACTATAAAGGCTGTGTGTTGGAGGGTCAATGTAAAATATGTTAGTATATATTTAACTAGTTACTAATGTAAATCTCTCATCTGGCTTGTATGGTGGTTGGACGTATGTGTTCAATAATTTCTGACCAACAACTGGTCATCAGACTTGTAATTTTAAGTCCAAATGCTGCTTCTGGTTCTGGCTTCAAGGGCTTAATACTGATAGCTGTTAGTTAATCGTTGGAATCTGAAGCGTAGTAGGTCATATATTTATTAATCCATTTGCGGCAAACGATATTTTATTAACAGCAGGAACATCTATTAAACCTACTCATAGCCTGAGATTTAAATGTTGCGAAGCATAGATTTAATTGTAGTCTGTAGGCCTATTATTGATATCTATGTTTAGATCTACTGTTATATAGATCTAAGAGAATTAGGAAAACCAACTATAGATGAAAAAAAAATCACCCACACCCTTCCTACCAAACAAAAACATAAAAAGACTGTGTTCGACTGATCGTAACAACCTGGTCAGATAGACGTAGTGAGCCAACACAATTAGTCCTAGTGTAGTGTGTATAGTTGATGGTGTTGACCTTCACGCGTTTTTTTTCCTTGGGCATACGCAATAGTGTTTAGTGTGCAGGCAAAAAAAGATAACACATTGGCATGATCAGTCAAGCATATAGATAAATTATCTCTGTACCTTAGTTACCGAGGTCAAGTGTTTCTTAACATTCCAGCATATTTTTTCTTTGTTTGCTAGATCTAATTGTGGTGCTTTAGATCAATTTATTTTCTGCGATGTTAAATTTAACTGTAAGGTTTTCCTTTATATTTTAAGTCAATAGAATTAAACAATGAAATTATTTTTCTTTCTAAAAGTTTTAATACAAGGGAAAAATACATAGTCGCACACATGCACATGTTTGTTTTATTTTATTGTGCAACGAACGTGTGTTCAGCGCCCTAAATGACATTTCTCTCCAAGTAAACAAACTCATCATCTAGTCACCTCTAGACAGTGTCAATATTTCTCAACAATCTGCGTTAATCCATTCTGGCTTAAGAATGGTCAATGTCTATCAATACATTGTCATGGATTACACAAATAAGAAGTTGGGGGTGTTGAGCCCTCCCTTTAAAGATACCCCTGGTCAGTGTCTGTTTGGCTTGTAGTCCAGCCTCCTAATTGAGACTTAAATTAAACAAACTTATTGTCCCGGCCAATAGTATAAAAGGTGTGGCTTGTATCCAGACCCTTGATTGACAACCTATCTCATAATAAACAAAGTCATACCAGATTAACCTTATAGAGATTTGGCTTGTAGTCCCGCCTCTAATAAAAAATTCTTCTCCAAGTGAACAAAACTTAGTTCTCTCAGAAGATGTGATCTCTAGACAGTGTCAACACGTTGACATCTGGCTTAATGTGGTCAGCTGTCTATCTGTGAACTCAATGTTATGGACTAAACAAACAAAAAGAGGTGGGGGTTGCTCCTCTCTACCTCTGGAGATATACCCGCACATCTAGACAGATTATCAGCGTGACGTAGTTAAGGAATATTATATGTTTACTAGACCACTCAATGGTCAAGACAAGCTTTTAAAATGTGCCAGACATCGCTGCTGCGTATGTAATGCGAATTTATAATGTACAGTCTTATTTCTATTTAGATTAACACACCTTGTCTTTGTACTAAAAAATATTTGGTGCATAGTCATAGTTTATAGTTTTAAAAACAAAACCTTTTATTTGAAACAAAAACGTTAATGTATTTCAGAACTGACATTATTGATTCATGTCCACTTTATGAGTATTGGTTTATTTTGATTAACATGGAGATTTAGTTTAAACTTCTTGTTGGACATTTATCAGCATCGATTACCTTTATATTGTTTGCCTTTCGCCTGTGTTGTTTCTATATTTAAGCGTTAACTCCGTTTGACGTATCTGGAAAAGACTTAGCGCGGAGGCGCATAACATTATTAATAGAAATACAGGTGTAGCTTTTACTATCCGGTAGTGATATCCGACCGGAGCCGGATAGTGAAAAAGTGCCGAATATTCGGCAGAAGCCAGAGCCGGAGGGACTATCCGGTGCACCCCTAATATATATATACTATAAATTTATAAATGCGGCCCCCAGTTCCTAACAAAAATTATATTTAAAAAAAAGTGTCACATACCTACAGTGTAATGATAATATTGAAGAGTAACATCTTTGTAAATCTAACTACATTTCCATATATTTGGAGCATTAAGTAATTTAAATATATATTAACTTATTATTACAATTGTAACTGACAATTTATAGTTATTTAAAAAGATTAGGATGAGCAAAAATAACCTTTCTTGATTAGTTGAACTACATGTCACAGTCATAAAAAAACAAAATACAATACCTATATAGCTTAAATGTCTATAATAATGTTAAAGCAGCAATAATTATTATTAGGCTTTTAATTTAACTAATAATGTGTACAAACATGTTAAAAAAAAAACAGAAAACCCATCATCGACACCTGCAAGTCCAGTCGGAAGTGATGTTCACAGTCAACCTGGTTCACCTGTAAGATCACGCTCTAGAAGTAGATCTGGATCAAGGGCACAGTCACGGTCTAGAAGTAGATCTGGATCAAGGGCACAGTCAAGATCAAGAAGTAGGTCAGGCTCAAGGGCTAAATCTCCTTCTAGAAGCAGATCAGGTTCTAGAGCAGCATCCAGGTCAAGAAGTAGATCGAGATCTGGGTCACCTGGTTAGTTAGTTTTTTTATATCTTTACTGTCTTTTGGGGAATTTAGACTGATGAAAGGGGGGGGGGTAGGTTAATAGAGATAAACTACTGAAATAGTTTCTCTTGGCTACTTTTTTTTATTAATTAGAAAGTTTTCTTTGGATTTTCTATGATAGAAACCTGACATCAAGAAGTACATAAAAGTCTAATTCATAAAGTGCTGGTTTATATTTTTTCGTGTATGAATGTTGTTCATATTTGCATCTATATTGTTATTGTTACAGTAGTTACGCTGAGGTGGTCAATTGTAGTCAAATTGAATTTCCATTTGATTGGACCAATAAAAATTATATATTTTATCTTATCTAAATGATGAACTGTAGCCTCATTTGGCCACTCTTCCTCAAAGTGTTAAAAAAGAACTTAGTTATTATATTTATAAAAAAAAATATACACACACATATATTACAGTCAGTTCTATTAGCTTCATTAATTTGTCAGTTATATTTATTTATTTATTATATTTATTCTTATCATCTAGATGGTTTGTTCTTCTATGAGCACTTCTATATTTATTTTAATCCTACAGCCAATTCAGTTGGATCTGTACAGAAAGCTTCTGGTAATGAAAGTGATGAGGAAGTGTGAGTAATCTATTTATTATACATACAGCTTACTGAATAGAGTGTATAACATTAAAATGGCTTGTGCTAAGTAAGGGTTTGAACTCATTTTTTCTTCTTCTTCGTTTGACAGGAATACCAAAGTACAGTCAGAAGAAGAGGATAGAGGTAAGTAGATATCAAGCTCTTTGATATTGAAACCTGATAAAAATATTGTTAAAAGTAGTTATTTTTCCATTTTGTTTTAAATGTAAAAATAATGGTTCCTTCATTATTTATAAGTAAAGTGAAAGATAACTTTACTCTATACTTTGTTATTTCATTTTTCTGTAGACCACCCGTCCTCACCACCTGTTAGTCCTGTTGGCAGTGGAGGTCAGAGTCCTGTTGGTTCTCCTGTGAGGTCACATTCTCGAAGCAGATCAGGCTCTAGAGCAAGGAGTAGAAGTCCATCTGTTTCCAGAGCGCAGTCCAGGTCCAGAAGCAGATCTGGCTCCAGAGCTAAGTCTGGTTCTAGAAGCAGGTCTGGGTCCAGAGCTAAGTCAGGTTCCAGAAGTAGATCTAGGTCACCAGGTGAGTGTAGAGGTTTAAATCTTTTTTGTTTATTATTTTTTTACGCTTTAGCTATTTAGATGCTCCTCACAATTGTATTTTCACTAGTTCTAATTCCTGAGTACTTTTTTTATTTAGTCATTTGAAAATATTTTTTTTTATATATAGTTTATATCTATCTATCTCTCTATATATACATAATTCTCTTCGTGGCTCAACCATGCCGGACACCACAATGAAAAAGTCATGGAAAGATAACTCTTTTATTTCTGCAAGTTGGGCTAGAGCTATCCCATGTTAACTTTCACTGTGACAGTGAGCAAGGCTCAGAAAAAAAGAGGTCAGGGGCATATGCTACGCCGCTTGTTGGCTCGTATGGTTTTAAAAAAATAATTGCAAAACCCATTTAAGTTTTTAATTTTATTAAGAATTTAGACAATGTAGAACTACACCCACAATATGTATTAGCTGGAGCATTTTAAAAAAAAAGTGATTTGTTAAAAGTTATTTTTTAATTATTTTTTTACTTGATACCTATGTCCCATATTTTTTAAAAAGTTAATACTGTTTTGACGAAATGCTAAAATGTTCCCTTCACTTGATAGCAAAAACTACTCTACTAAGCTTTGACACACAGTGTGCTATTCACAGTACAATCACTGACATGACATTGGACTCTGCATACAAGTTGTTGTAAAATATTATGATTATATTATAAAGATTGTGAAGTATTTAAACCATTAGATGCTATGTACATTTACACTTTTGATACACTTGAGCACACACACATTCAACATTTCTGCCTAAAATAAATATATTTGATTTTTTTAATGAAACCCTTGCCTATGTTTATGTGATGTTGCAAACTAATCATTAAACTTGGTACCATTGTGGTCATAGATAACAGACACTTATTTACCTCTTGTTTCCCTTTTGTAAATTTAACTTGTGTAGTTTACTTCGTCACCCAGTACTAATTTTAATCCATTGAAGACTCATAGATACATTAGTTTATGCTTTCCAATACCCCCTCCAAAAATTTAGAAGACTTCGAACCAACCATCTTTAATATACTTCTATAAGTGTACATACACTAAACAGTGATGACATCCTAAAACTAAAAATTAATCTTAACCCTTTGTTTTTTGTTTTCAACAATAGTCAGTAAGTGCACTCATTGAGCCACCATATTCTTTCCCTTGTCTCTTCTTTTTAGCTGCCTCTATTCCTTCTTTAGTAAAACAAGAAGATATAAATATATACATATACAATAAATATATATACAAGTGACTAAGACAACAAAAGGATACATCATACTTATTGAGTTTCTTAAAAAAGAAACTAAAAAATAAAAAAAAACCAAAACATATCTCATTAGGTTTATATCTTTTTATTTCCCATTATAAGCCATCACATTCATGGCTAACCGCTTTCACTAATAATCTATAATAACTCCTTTAAGTACCCCCTTCCCTATTTTTTTTTTAAGGGGAGGGGCGTTTGTTGGGATCATTAGGATAGGGATACTTTTCACTTAACTCATGGGATTATTACTTTTTTTTTCATTCATATTGGTTACTTAGTAGTAAACTTTTCCAATGTGTAAGCTTTTTGGGATTGATATTGAAACAGCATTATATTCAGGATCAAAGAAAACATTTTATTGAAACTTTTTTTTGTTTTGTTTATTCACAGCTAGTTCAGTTGGCTCAGTTCAAAAGTCCTCAGAGAAGGGAAATGATAGCGGTGATGAAAGGTAAGTTCTCTGTTGGTTGTTAGTGTTATCATTCAATGATGATCAAACACTGCTTGATTATTGTTTCAATTTTGAGTGGAATAATATTTTCAAATAAAATTATCATTTGACAGGCCTGTCAAAAAATCAAGAAAAATTTTATCAGACAGCGAGGAAGATCAAGGTAATGTTTTTTTGTTTTTTTTAAATCTAATTTACAAACTTTAAGAAATGTACAATTTTTTGAAGCAGTAGCAAAATAATATTTATTTCTATTTAGCTTTGTAATTTTCAAATAATTGTGTTACTTATTTACATCAGCATAATCAGCTTTTAAAATTGTATTACTTGATAAGAAATAGAAATAAACTTGAGATATTGTTGTTGTTTTTTCAAGTGTATTTCAATGTAAAGTATCACAAAGCTTAACAATCTTGCCTGAGAATATTTGTAATCATATTATGTCAAAACCAAATACTATATTTAAGATTAACAACTGTTTGTTTCAAAGCAGACAGCGTTTTCTTATTTTTTGGTTAGCAAGCTAGGATACATTTATAAATGATTAATTAAAGAGCAGTGAGATGCTTTTTTTTTTTATAACTTGTCTTGCTGCTAAAAAATCACCCTATTGTCTTATAGAAGTTAATCCTGCATCACCTCCATTGAGTCCAGTTGGTAGTGGCAGGCGCAGTCAGTCAGGTTCACCTGCAAGAAGTAGATCCAGAAGTAGGTCTGGCTCTAAGCCTAGAAGTCAATCTGGTTCTAGAGCAAAATCAGGATCTAGAAGTCGATCTGGTTCTAGAGCAAAGTCAGGATCTAGAAGTAGATCAGGTTCCAGAGCAAAATCAGGATCTAGAAGTCGATCTGGTTCTAGAGCAAAGTCAGGATCTAGAAGTAGATCAGGTTCCAGAGCTAAGTCGGGATCTAGAAGTCGATCTGTTTCCAGAGCTAAGTCAGGATCTAGAAGTAGATCAGGTTCCAGAGCAAAATCAGGATCTAGAAGTCGATCTAATTCCAGAGCTAACTCAAGATCTAGAAGTAGATCAGGTTCCAGAGCAGGGTCTAGGTTGAGAAGTAGATCAAGATCTAGATCACGTGGTAAGTAATACTTTCTTTGCATCCCTTTTGATTCAACTGGTGTTCCTTCTGTGGTAGATGCATTGTTTACCATAGACTCCTAATACCTTAGCAGAAGTTTTTTAATTTTATTGTAAGAATTCACTATGTCTGGTTAAGAAGGAGAGCATGTTGCCTTTTTTTTTTTTTTATGAAAACTGGATGTGTGGGGCTTTTACATTTTTTTACCCCATTTTGAAGCTTTTTTTATATTCTAAAAGTATATATATATATTTTTAAACCAGACATATTGTTCTATTATTTAAGGTTTGTTTATTTATATACAGGGGTATATAATCATCTTAATTAATTATTATTTTTTTTTACTAATTATTTTATTCAGAGCTACTTTCCTTTGCTTTTTTTTCAAACTAGTAATCAGAACTAGTGAGTTAAACTATTCTTGTGATGTGCTTACACAAAGTTGAAATCATTATTACTTGTTGTTACAGCTAGCTCAGCTGCATCAGTTCAGAGAGTTTCTGACAAGGAGAATGATAGTGAAGATGAAGTGTAAGTCATTCTTATGTTTACACTAACAATAGTTTCATGGTAACTAGTAGAATAGTAACTAATCAAATAGACACACAAATGATAGAACTTTTAAACTCTGCTTATACCTAACTTTAAAAAAAAAGTGATGTAATGTGAGTTCATAAATGAAGAGGCAGGAAAACAACCGATAACTTAAATCACAGTAGCTTTTATAAATACTGTTTATTCAATTGAAAGAAATAATATTATTTACCTATTGTTGCCCTTTATTTACATAATGTGGCCTTATGTTATGACATAAAAACACACAAAAGTTTATTAAAATATTTTTACTTGCTACTTTTCACTGTATTTATTTTTTGTAGACCAAGAAAAAAATCAAGAAAAATTCTATCTGATGATGAAGATGGAAAAGGTATTCACTTTTTTTATGTTGTTGTTTTAATAGAGTTAAGTCTATGAGAAATGAATATTGGTTATTAAAAAATTGTTTTTGAATCTTCATCTATGAAATTATTTTCTATGTTTCAACTGAAATAATTTGTAATTTACTAACATTAAAGTGCCTTACTAAATCATATCAATAGTGTTATTTTTTTCCAACTTGTTAATGCTAAAAAACTATAGCCTTACAGAGAAAAGAAATGCAATATTTGAGATAAACATTTGTTTTGAAATGCTGAGAAATAAACATTTGCTCACTAGTTACTGGTTAACTTTCAAATACCAACCAATTTCAATTAGCAGTGCAGTGCTTGAGCTTTTGGTCTCAATGCCAATGGATCTCAAGTTCAAATCTTTCTGATGGCTACACTCCAGGATTTTAGGATGCCCAAACCAACTCTAATGGGTGCCTGACATTAGTTTGAGAAAGTAAATGTTGTTTATTCATTAACTACATCATCTGCTCCCATAATGTTTGAAAGGAGCTTTTTTTGGCATAAAATGATTGAGAAAAAACATTAAAAAGCAAAGATCATATAAAGAAAAATTAATAAACTATTAAAATTGGTACATGCAATTTTAAGTTGTCTTCATAACAACATACATTATGTTATGTTATTTATATTAATAATAGCCCTGGTATTTTTTTAGGTAAAGGCAGTGGAGATGAAGGTGAAAAAGAGTAAGTAAATTATTTAAGGGGGTCAACGGATCAAAAATAATCATTTTTCATAAAAAAAATCGATTTTTCAAAAGTTGCATGTTATGTTAGAATAATATCTAATAAATGATATAGTTTAGCTAAAATCACTAAAATAAAAGTATTTTAATGTAAAAAATGAGTTAGAAAGGTAAGCTAATTTTGCTCTAAATGTTGAAAAAATTGCCATTTTACGATGCCGATTACTGCGTAGCCCGCCATAAAACTGGGTCATGTTTGGTGTCTTTTTAAAGCTTACGGTCAGCTCTACAAGTCCATTTCAATTCATCTAAAAATAACCATAGCCTTGAAAATAGTTCAAACTAGACCACTACACGTGTCTCTATTCAAATCTGATTGGATCATGATGTGTATTTATGAAATAAATGATTTTGATTGGTTCCTTCCGGCCATGTGGTTCCGATGTTTACAGCAACAATGATGGCGTCTGTGAATCGATAGAAGACCCTTTTGGATATTGTATGCTATCTTTGCCATTATTATTTACTGTAAGTACATGTTTCCTAATATTTAAATAGATCTAGATATAGCAATATCATAAAAACATAGATCTAGGGGTCAGACAAGCACGTATTCAGTGTTTAGGTCGTATTAGATCTAGTTCTAGTTACTACACTTAGACTTGGAGCTTGGCTAGGCTAAGGCTATCCTAGATTTAGATAGTTACGATAGTAGATCTAGAGCTAGATTCATATTCTAGATGCCTTAGTATTTGGATTGATCTAGTTCCAAAAAATAGATCTAGAAACTTGATTTCATTTTAGATCTATATAGATCTATCTCTATCATCTATCTTGTCTACTTTAGTCTAGATTCTAGATCTAGATCTTCATTTCATGAGCACTAAGATCGTATCCACTGCAGAAGAGATGATTAGATTCTAGAATAGATATTAGATCTAGATCTATACATCTAATATAGTCTAGATCTAGTTGTTGCCTTTTCTAGATCTAAAATAACTTTGATGACTCAAGAATAAATAGTCTGAGTAGTGAATAAATGAGTCATGACAATTGACAAATGAGAGAGTCCTGCTAGTGTAGATGTATTTACTAGATTTCTAGATCTAAATTTTACTGGGTTACAATCAACAATGGCATGCATACATTAACTTTTTCCTTTTATTTCCAGTCTCAAGTTCTCCTGACTACAATTAGAAGTAATGATCTACCTAATCTGTTACAAGGATAGAGACATAGATCTACACACTTTCGGAATTGTAGGTAAGAAAAAAAAGTTTTGTCCATTCATTTTTTTCTATCATTCTTTTTAGTTCTTTATTATATATTGAGTAAATAACACTACTGCTATACATATCATTTGAATATTTTCATAATATTTAATTTATATTTTCATTTTCTCTATATCACCAGATCAAAACAACACATGCAGTACACTGACCCTTCCTCTTGTTGGAAGAAAACATCACCACATACTAGTACCTCGTCAACCATCTACCCTGCCTGAAAACTGCCTAAATACTGCAGTATGACATAGAAGTACTTCATAATCAAACACCACATCACATGCTGCTTATCAAATATATAGCAATAATTTCCACTTTATAGACCTTTGATCTATATCATGTTAACAACCTGGGATTCTTTTCTCGTTGGATGCTGTCGTTGACCACCACCTCCAGCTACAAAGACTCTTACATCATTATAAAGTTCTACCTAACTTATTTCATTACAAGATTCATCATCAAGCACTGCATAGTTCCCGGTGAACCAATTTATCATCAGCTACTGTTTCAACATAAATAAGGACCACAGTTTTTCTGTCGTTGTAGCTTAGCTGTACACATGCAATGAACTTCAGTCTCGCCATGTCACATTATATCAGCATTTCTTACCATCTATAACATTCATACTGCACAGCATACATATGTGCTCAATGGCTATATATAAAAAGCCATATCATATTACAATGAAGGACTATCTACTATAAAGACACTACACTCTACAATTATTCAGCCACCTAAAATATACAAGTTGCATTTATTTTCAAATACTGCTGCCATTCTTTACTGGATTTATTATTGTGTGTACTCTATCAAACCACTAGTATGAGTACAAATAACATTAGGTGCTTATGAAAAAAATGCAGGCCTGAAACCTGAGAAAGACTAGATTCCAAATTATTTGAACTGGTTTAGGTAATTTTTTTTTTTTACATTCATATACCCGGTATTAATTATATTTTAACTATTTTTTTACTTATTATTTGCATGTATTTATAATTAAGGTATACTTTATCTTGATTTTTAGTTGTTTTGGGGCTTACATTAATGTCTGAAAGGTAAATTTGGACTTATTATGTCTCTGGTAAATTTATTTTTTTTTTCGCTCGGGGGGGGGGGGGAGCCATTTATAATAAATTTTAACAATATTTTAATCAATTTTGTGATTGCTTCTATTTCTAAATGTTACATGAGATAAATAAAACATCTTTTTGAACAATATACATGCATATCTTGTTTTTCTTACTCACTGAAACTTTAATTTTGATTTTTCTCAAAATGTCAATTTTACATGGGTATATGTTCTAAAGAATCACTTTTCTTAATAACTATCAATTCAATTATAATAATATTTGGTATACTTGTTTAAATATGGTCTTAGCACAGGATGACAGAAGAAAATGTCATAAAATGTTTACAGAAAAAGAGTAAAAGACATTTTAATTGGTTACAATGGCTGAAAACGCTGTCCGCAGAAGAGGGTAAAATTTAAAAAAAAATAAATAAATCTATATACATTTTTCAAAATGTCTCTCTGTCATCCTGTAAGGAGATAGGGTGCCTATCAATATACCAAACTTCAGACCTGTAGCTGTAATAGTTATTTCAGAAACACATTCTTAGAAATGAGATGATTTGACCCCTCGACACCCCCTTATGATAAAAAAAAGTTGAATTTCATTAAAAAAATATTTTTTAAAGGCATATTATGTGTTCCTATGGTCAAAGACATCATTTGAATACATTAAAAAGCCTAAAATGTTAAAAACAAAAAGTTTTCAAGGTAGATGACCCCCTTACGTTTTACAATGTGATTGAGCTATCAAATAGTCTTAATTTTGAATTGATTTGTTAACTCTTTCTCTCCGAAATTATTTTCCACGTTCTGACGGAATTATTAATTTAATCTGATTGTAGTGCACTAACATGTTCTAATTAAAATGGTATAACTTTTTAATTTATAATCATAGAATAATGTTTTTGATATTGTTCTTTTTAGATATTTCAAAATCAAGTGTATAAATTGAAGTGATATTTTTATTTTATGAATAGTAAAAATGAAATTCTGAAAACTCACCAATGGCTAACACAAAATTTAATCCAAGTCACATAAGAAGATCATTTCTATTCTAAACTGAATTAAATGCTATTGAGATAATGCTATTCATATTTTCATGAAATAGAACCACTAAAACATTAAAAAACTCATGGAGTACAAAACTGGAGCACATTATCCAAGGTCACCACCATAGAAAATTTATGAGAAAAAAACAACTTGCAACATTAAGTTCCAGTAAGAAAATAATTGCACTGTACATGATATATTTCAAATAAAAGTGATTCATTGCTATTTACATAATGTTTGCCTGAACAAAAACAACTTCCATGTCCATGTTTTAACTGTGGTATTTAAAACAATCTATTTGGATGTGCCGGCCGTAATGACGAGTCTAATCCCCTCTTTGTAGTCATGGCCAGAAATTTATCAATTTCATAGTTTGAAACTGGTTTCCATTTTGTAAAAATTGATGCCCTGCGTGCTGGAGTGTTTATTTTTATTATGTAGACGGCATAACTCTTTATTGCATCAACAATTGTGGAATCTAGTAGAATAAAGCTCAGTTGACTCAGAATTGAGTAAGTTCATGTTGACACCTGTATATACCACATTGGCTGAAGTAGATGTAGACTTACTGGAAGGAATAAATCTAAAGTTGCTTTCTGTTTTAGTACCCATCTCTGCATTTTTTCCAATTTGTTGAAACAGGCCTAGATCTAGATGTATTCTTTGTGATAATATGTCTTGTTTTAGTAGGGGGGGGGGCAGGTGGCAGGTTAATCAGCTGATGAACCAGATTTAGATCAAAATCACTGTCATCTGAATCAATAAGGTCTTTTACTTGTTGATCCAAATATAATTTCGATCTACAAGTTTTAATAGATCAACCTCCAGATGGGCAGGGCTTTATTTCCATTTTAACACAAACAAAAACGCTCTGTAATATTAAAACCATGTTGAAGGAAGTAAACAATTAACTCTTCTGCAAGCGGAAATCACGTAGATTTAAAATATAAGCATTTAAAATTATTAACCAAAAAATAGGAACGAAACAAAGATGTTTAACTGCACCGACGGCAATATCGTCGCTTAATCGGCTTTTCCGAAAAAAAATTGACGCTATTATCGTCGCTTGGGATAGAAAGAGTTAAGAGAAAAATTTAGTGCTAAATATTATTCACTCAGCATTCTGTTCTCATACTGTTCTAGCAGTTATTGCAGCTCTTCTATGTCTTAGCCAAAAGTGTCATTCTGAAAGTTTTGAAAATTTTCTTGAGAAAAACATCAGTTCTCATTTTTAAATAATTTACTAGATAAAAAAAAAATTGAATATTGCAAATTCTTTATTCACATTTGTTTGTTTAATAGTACACACTTACTTCAAGACTAATCATCATTATAATGGTTACAAAATGTTTTTTTTCGTAAAAATTAAAATTCTTAAGGTAAAAATTCATTGTAAAACAAAGTTGTGTTATGTTATAACCTAAATGTAGTTCATCCCTACATTCACTGTCTTAGACATTTTTACACTTTAATAATCTAAAAAGCTTTGCTATCAGTGCACTTATTTATTCTGTACATGAATCTGACTACACATCTTCTGATGCCCAAAGCTTGTCTGTTGATCTGTTACAGAAAAGATGAATTGATTGCTGATATTTTTGGCTCAAGCGATGAAGATGAAGAGTTTGAGGGCTTTGATGCAAGTGAAGTGCCAAAGAAAGAGAAAAAGAAGAAGGCTGGTGAGTTTAGTTTAATGTCTTGACTGCTGGTGTCCTAAAATACTTGCACTGTATGTCATGCTCAGTAATAGTATAAGGAGATGTAGCAATGTATTAGTATGTGTATTTTATTAGTGTAGATTGTTAATTTATATATTAAGTAGCTGGTAAAGAGATACATTACTAAATCAGGACTCTATCTTATTGGGCATGACATGGCCTGAATCATGCCAGAAATATAAAAAAATCCAAATCCTTCTATCTTATAATAATAGGATTAAGACTAATGCTGCTTTTGTTTTTTATCCTTATTGGAAATTTGTTCTGATTATAAGGATCCTTTTTTAAATGCAAAAACACTAAAGGATTTTCCTAGTAATGGTACAAATTATGCCAACTTTAATAAAATGATCATTTTCACCAATAGACAAAGAAAAAAACTTTTTTTTTTTCCAGCTGTAAAGTCTGATGAAGAAGATGAGCAAGGACCATCAGGTCTGGGGGAAGAAGGCAGTAATGAAGCCATGGCTGAAGGTCAAGGGTCAGATGATGAGAACATGGATGAGGCTAGGAAGAGTGGAGAAGGGTAAGGGGAAAGAATTAAAAGAGATTTAAATGCAAGTAGAAAAGGACTTTTCTGTATTGATGAAATTCCTGGGCCATAGATAAAAAGAATATTAAATTGCTTTTTAGATGATGGATGAAAGATTAAAAGAGTTCCTTGGCCTTATGATGCCTTCCTGACAGATACCCCCACAATATGGCACATCCCTACACAGTAATGGTCGATGCCATAATGGAAACATCAGACAGGACTAGGTGTGAAGAGTTACTGTTCCACACCTGTCTCTCTGTGGCATTTTACGTCTTGAGAGACAGTCTTTCCCTTTGCAACTTCTTGTGTGACTAAAGAGGCCAATCCTTGATACACAGCTGTGGTCACGGATTAGGCAAATGCAATTACGAGGCGCCATTGCATTTTCACCCTTCTTTCTGCTGCTGTTGTGTATGGCATCTGCAATCCGAGACCCTTCCTTTATGCTCTCTCTCTATGTGGATCTATCCAGTGCCTCTTTTTCCCAGCTGCTAGTGTCGATTTTGAAGAGCTTCATGTTGCGTTTGCATACATCCATATACTGTAAAAGTGAGAGAAATACTTGTCAGGGGTCAAAGGGATAATGGGGCCTCACAGCGCTCTGATACTCTAATGGATTTTTCCAAGGTGTGCTACAATGGAATGCTAGGCAATGTATATGGCATCATTTCAGCTGCAGAAGTTGCCAAAAAAAAACCAACAACATAATTGGTAATGCTATTCACAACTTCAGATTTTTATTAATGTTGATTTTGTCAGTAGACAGATGCAGTTGGTGATATGAAAACTGAAACCTGCAGAGGATGATTTTACCTGCATCAAAAGTAAAATATTATGTTGCCCATAGCTGGGTTGGCATAGCCTCTTGAAAAACTCCATAGTCTCTTTATTTTTCAGACTTGAAGGCCATGCAGTTTTGCCAGGCTTAAAGTCTAACTTAAATGAATGTCAGGTACAAGACTTGGTTGTCATAGAGTCATTTGTTAAAACCTGGCTATAGCAAGCCTGCAACCAAGAATAGAAGCTCATTTTTATTGTTGTCAAAGAAACCCAGATGTTGAAATCGTACCTGTAATTTTTTTTATTTTTTATTTTTTTTTTATTATTACAGCATGTTTGTCTCAGACTTTGACCTGATGATGCAGAAAAAAAAAGAAGAAATGTCTCGGCAGCGTAGAAAGAGAAAAGATGTTGACCTCATTAATGATAATGATGACCTCATTGCTGATCTCATAGTGAAGATGAAGGAATCTGCTAATGTAGGTCATGTTCTGTTTGGACTGATGGGGAACATGTTTTATAGGCACAATTTATTGTTATACAAATATATTGTTAAAAAAATATTCATTAAATAATATAAAGAAGATATTATTTTATCAATTAAAAAGTAAATAAAAAGATATTTCTTCTGAAATTAATTAGAAATTGACTTCTAAACTTTCAATGTTAGCAACTTTTCTGAATGGTTACAAAATTATAGTTGTGCCATCTTAATTTGTAAATTTTTATATAAATCAATATTAAAATTTTGCATTCGTTTTTTTTTCCTTGGTGGATAATTCCATGTTTTCCACCCATTTAGTGTTCAGTTATTGTAAATCTAATTTATTCTTGTTTTGTCAAAGTTATCCTTTGCCTTTGTATCTTTTTGTTTTCTATTGAATAAAAGTAAATTTTCTGTTGCTAATGAATTTATTATAAATGTTTTTGTTCCCTTCTCAGCTGGATAGAGAACTAAATCAAAAGAAGGAAGTAGCTACCAAAAAAATCAAAATGTTGCCATATGTGGTCAACCAGTTGAAGAAATCTGACCTTCATGGTATTTTCTTGGAATCAGGCATACTAAGTGCCATGACAGTAAGTAGCTTTAGCTTTGACGCACACAAATAATTATTAAATGAGATAGACAAAATAGGAAAGGATATGTTATTAGACAAAATAAGAAAAGATATGGTTGTTAGACAAAATAGGAAAGGATAAGGTTCTGTGCCACTGCAAGCACAGGGCCAATGAAGGAATGTTCAGATTTACTTAAATCTATAAACTACATTTTGCCTTAACTTGGATGTGATCAGCTCCAACTTACTTTTTTTTCTCTAGGAATGGCTTGCTCCACTCCCAGACAAAAGCTTACCTCATCTTCAAATACGAGAGAACTTTCTTCGGATTTTACAACAGGTGCATATAACTTGCACGTGGTGAAATTAACATAATGTTAACTTTTATTGATAAGGGAATCTAGGAAACAAGTTTACACTTAGTGAAGTTTTTTCTAATATTGATATTGTCTATTTTAAAAATTTTCTTTTCTATTTACATATCATCATGAAGTTATATATTTCTTATAAAACATATTAATGAAAATCAAATAAATTTATGATAGTCAATAGTATGTAAATCCAACTTGGTTACATCAAATTTCCACTGTGTCTGCATTTCTAGTTAAGGACTGGGTGCTGAATATAGTATTATTGAATCAGTCGAAATACTTGAATCAACTAATTATTAGTTGAATCGGTTAGCATGTATATATAATATACCACACTAGTTATGAGTGTTTTTTTTTACTAATTTTTTTTAATAGCTAATTGTAAAAGTTATTACCCATGTGAAAGGTCACAATGTTATGATTTCTCTTTACTTTTAGTTCCCATCAATGCATGGTGACATGCTCAAGTCAAGTGGAATTGGTAAAGCCATCATGTATCTTTATAAACATCCCAGAGAAATCAAAGAAAACAAAATCATTGCTGGAAAGCTAATAAGTGAGTCTCAGGCAATCTTTTATAATACTTCTCAGTCACACTACAATGTCTTCATTTATTACCTTTAAAAAATAGTTGATATTGCAAAGCAGTGTTCTTAAGTGAAACTCCACAGAAGAATCTTGAAAAATCCTATATCTTTACCCCTCCTTAAAATTGTGAAAATTGATTCTGATTTGTGAGAATAATTTAATGAAATATATTTTGATTATAGTAATGACTGGAACTAATCTACAGGAGATAATTACCATGAATTTTGTTCCAGAATTGTTTGCAACTTTAACTAAATAGACAACTTTAAAAAAGGCTATCAAGTTTACAAAGAAATTTTTTATTTCACTTTACAAGGTTCAACATAAAAATAAAATAAAAAAAAAAAGAAAGAAAAAAGATTGTGTAAATTAATATTTAGAGTAAAACAAATTTTTGTACAAATTGTTAAATTGTCGTAGTGACTTCTAGAAAGGTCTATTTCAAAAAGTGAAGTGTCTAGTTTTTACTGTTGCAAGTTTCATGCTGATGTTCCTATGGAGGTGTAGCCATCATTCGTGCCAGTTATGTTGCTAGTTAATAGTATGAACTGCCCATTGATCTAGTGTCCGTTCATGTGTCACTGAAAGCAATACAGACGTTAAGAATTTCTCACACTTCACCTTACACTTTTCAACAGATCATTTGATTTCATTGCAGTTTTTTCACAAGCCAATAATTTAAAGTCATCACATTATCTTTGCATCTTTTTTAATGTATTCAGCATGATTTAGTACATTTTATGGGGAAATTCATGCAAGAAATAATACTATTTGGATGGATATTAGTATTCATTAACAAAAAGTAGAGAAAAAAAAAATCAATTGTTGTTTGTTTGGAGCCAAAAATATTGGTTATGCCCAATCCTCTCTGAACTTTAATTCTCCCAAGAAATGTCAGGCCTTAAGAACTGGATGAACCTTTTGTGGTTTCTCTATAACACTTTTAATGAGATATCATAACTGCATTTTTGTTTGTTTGTCAGATGAGTGGTCACGTCCAATATTTAATCTCACTTCAAACTATAAGAATTTGTCAAAAGAAGAAAGAGAGCAAAGGGATTATGAACAGTTGCCAAAGAAACGTAGAACTAGGTAGGTACAGAACATAACAAATAATTGTGTCATTTAGTACAATGTTAGTTAGAAATGTAGAACTAGGTAGGTACAGAACATAACAAATAATTGTGTCATTTAGTACAATGTTAGTTAGAAATGTAGAACTAGGTAGGTACAGAACATAAATAATTGTGTCATTTAGTACAATGTTAGTTAGAAATGTAGAACTAGGTAGGTACAGAACGTAACAAATAATTGTGTCATTTAGTACAATGTTAGTTAGAAACGTAGAACTAGGTAGGTACAGAACATAACAAATAATTGTGTCAATTAGTGCAATGTTAGTTAGAAACCTAGAACTAGGTAGGTGCAGAACGTAACAAATAATTGTGTCATTTAGTACAATGTTAGTTAGAAATGTAGAACTAGGTAGGTGCAGAACGTTACAAATAATTGTGTCATTTAGTACAATGTTAGTTAGAAATGTAGAACTAGGTAGGTACAGAACATAACAAATAATTGTGTCATTTAGTACAATGTTAGTTAGAAATGTAGAACTAGGTAGGTACAGAACATAACAAATAATTGTGTCATTTAGTACAATGTTAGTTAGAAATGTAGAACTAGGTAGGTACAGAACGTAAATAATTGTGTCATTTAGTACAATGTTAGTTAGAAATGTAGAACTAGGTAGGTACAGAGCGTAACAAATAATTGTGTCAATTAGTACAATGTTAGTTAGAAATGTAGAACTAGGTAGGTACAGAACATAACAAATAATTGTGTCATTTAGTACAATGTTAGTTAGAAATGTAGAACTAGGTAGGTACAGAACGTAACAAATAATTGTGTCAATTAGTACAATGTTAGTTAGAAATGTAGAACTAGGTAGGTACAGAACGTAACAAATAATTGTGTCAATTAGTACAATGTTAGTTAGAAATGTAGAACTAGGTAGGTACAGAACATAACAAATAATTGTGTCATTTAGTACAATGTTAGTTAGAAATGTAGAACTAGGTAGGTACAGAACGTAACAAATAATTGTGTCAATTAGTACAATGTTAGTTAGAAATGTAGAACTAGGTAGGTACAGAACATAACAAATAATTGTGTCATGTTGTACAATGTTAGTTAGAAATGTAGAACTAGGTAGGTACAGAACATAACAAATAATTGTGTCAATTAGTGCAATGTTAGTTAGAAATGTAGAACTAGGTAGGTACAGAACATAACAAATAATTGTGTCATTTAGTACAATGTTAGTAAGAAACCTAGAACTAGGTAGGTACAGAACATAACAAATAATTGTGTCAATTAGTGCAATGTTAGTTAGAAATGTAGAACTAGGTAGGTACAGAACATAACAAATAATTGTGTCATTTAGTACAATGTTAGTTAGAAATGTAGAACTAGGTAGGTACAGAACATAACAAATAATTGTGTCATTTAGTACAATGTTAGTAAGAAACCTAGAACTAGGTAGGTACAGAACATAACAAATAATTGTGTCAATTAGTGCAATGTTAGTTAGAAATGTAGAACTAGGTAGGTACAGAACATAACAAATAATTGTGTCATTTAGTACAATGTTAGTTAGAAATGTAGAACTAGGTAGGTACAGAACATAACAAATAATTGTGTCATTTAGTACAATGTTAGTAAGAAACCTAGAACTAGGTAGGTACAGAACATAACAAATAATTGTGTCAATTAGTGCAATGTTAGTTAGAAATGTAGAACTAGGTAGGTACAGAACATAACAAATAATTGTGTCATTTAGTACAATGTTAGTTAGAAATGTAGAACTAGGTAGGTACAGAACATAACAAATAATTGTGTCAATTAGTGCAATGTTAGTTAGAAATGTAGAACTAGGTAGGTACAGAACGTAACAAATAATTGTGTCATTTAGTACAATGTTAGCTAGAAATGTAGAACTAGGTAGCTAGAGAACGTAACAAATAATTGTGTCCTTTAGGACAAGGTAAGTAAAAAAGTGTGTGTGTGTGTAGGTGGGGGGGGGTGAGAAGTGTTGGTTTCTCAGTAATGGAACAATCAAATGATTTTATTTCTCAGCTTGGAAGGTGCACAGACTCCAAAGCGAGACATTGATAAAGCCTTAGTCGGAGAGAAGAAGTAAGTCCATTTTTTAACTGGTTTTATATAGCCCATTTTTATCATGCTCAGTGCACTATGGTCCAATCTCTATTAAAGACATGGCGAGAAGGAGAATCTGGGTGGGAAATGGTTTCTGTGCTGACATTCAGTTCTCAGCAGACACAAATCTGCTTGAGTTGTGATTTCAGCTCGCTCCTGCTCTATATGTTGTCAAGTGGTTTATGCCATTCAGCTACACATCCCACATTTAATTTAAGTCAACATGTAAATTTGCATTATTAAGAAATTCTCGTCACTTTTTTTTCCTCAAAAAAATGAATGGCTAAAAATTAAAATGTATTGTACAAAAATATTTTTTGTTTGTTCCAGAGCTTTAAGACCTGGTGATCCAGGTTGGGTCTATCGAGCCAGAGTTCCTATGCCATCAAATAAAGATTATGTAGTCAGACCAAAAGCCAGCTCAGAGTACCAGCCACCACAAAAGGTTATATTTTTAAGCTTTTTACAAATATAAAGTTTTTAATTTGTACACTTTTGAACTACTTCTTTATCAATTTTACAATACACTGAAACACATAAATGCATTTTCACAAGCCAATAAGCATTACATTGTTGTCCTAGGTAGATGTGGTTGTTTATAGTGCCATCACTTTAGAGGACCAAACTATATGTGCCATCACTTTAGTGGATCAAACTATCTGTGTATTTATGCATGTTTTTCGTATTTTCTATACTGTGTATAGTGCCATCACTTTAGTGGATCAAACTATCTGTGAATAGTTCCATCACTTTAGAGGATCAAACAATCTGTGTATAGTGCCATCACTTTAGTGGATCAAACTATCTGTGAATAGTTCCATCACTTTAGAGGATCAAACAATCTGTGTATAGTGCCATCACTTTAATGGATGGAACTAATTGAATAGTAGTACATAATCAGAGTTTATTGGCATTTCAAAGTTGTACACATTTTTTTTTAAGTAGAACTTTTAAACACTTTTTCAAAATGTAAACCATATTGGAAGACCTTATTTCATAGCTGATCTAAAAAAAAATAGGTATATTAAAAAATGAAGCTATACAGTATTTGTTTAAAACAATACAAAATTGCCACCTACTTAAGACCCTGATTTGCTACCACTTCTTTACCATGTTCAAAATTGATTCATTCAATTCCTACTAACTCACACTTTCGTCTCTGTCATTTATTTTGACAACTTTTCATTCTCTTATTAACTTGGAATTTCCCACCTAAACTCCTGCTGCGCCACAACACATTGGACTGAAGTCTCAGAGGAAACTTAAACAGTATAGGGAAAGAAGTGCTAAGATCCTTTTTAGTGGCAGTTTCCATTTATATGTTATTGAAATCTAGATTTATATATTTATGTTTGACCGTTGGTTGTATGAGTGTCTTGCTGATAGGGCAAATGATAGAGGTGTGATACCCTACATTGGTCAGTTTTTTTATGAAAAAAAAAATGAAAGTGCAAGGAAAAGAATTACTTTTTATGTGTTTTGATATTTATCTTATATTTTTATTAATAACTATGAAAAATGAGATATGAATGTTTAGCTTACTATATTATTTGAACATAAAGTTGGAATTGATTTGAATTTTTATATATATATTACTTGTTGATACTGTATTTTTGTCTTTAAAAAAATCTTCACATGAATTTAAAACTTTTCATAAAATAATTTCAGAGCTCTTCTAAAAAAGATATCACACGTTATGAGAAGCACAAGAGGGCATTCATGGAGAAAAAGAAATTTTCCAAGACAATAAAGGCAGTGTCCATTAGTATAGAAGGAAGAAATATGGCCTTATGAGTATTACAGAACTATTTGTACTTATGTATTATAATAATTGTTTTATGCTTGTCTGTTGTACTGAAGTTTCAAATGGTTGAGAGAGTTGGACATTTTGGCATGATTTATTGTTTTGATCCTATCAAGTATATATATTAGTAGGTACAGTGGAATCCTGCTATACTATGATAACTTGGGTCCATAAAATCAAATTCCTATGATGTGTGGATTTCACATTCTTCTGAAAAGAATTTAAGTTTTAAATTTTGATAATCTTATTTGATTTTTTACATTTTTTTACTGGAAGCATTAAAAAAGTAACAGATGACAATAAATACAATTTTAACTTGCTTCTATCTTTGCATTGTTAGGTGTCCACTGTAGAACCATTAATTATCAATTATCTTTGGGAGCTGGGTTGTCAATGGATATAGATAATTATTTGGTCAATGTTGATTTTTGTTTCATGATTTCTTATTCTAACATTGTGTTTTCATTAATGTCATATAATTGGTATATATTTTTAGTTTCTGTTCTTACATTCAAAATAAACCTGAAGGTTTTTATTAGTGTTTGACATTTTCAGTAATTTTTTTCTTTCTAAGCCTTGAAGAACTTTAATTTTTCAAAGCCCAGACATATATTATTCTAACACTGAAATCGCCTGATTTAGATTTTCTGGGACACTCTGGACTAGATTCATTTTCACTAGTTCCAGCCTTCAAATTTATTTTTGAGCTATAATTTTTATCATGTTAACTTCAAAGCTGGGCACAGTGTGAAAGATTAAAAAAAAAGTAATAACAAAACTTCCTTTTGAAAAATTGGCTAATGTAAATTGATTTAGAACAAGAGAAAATCTTAAAAGCTAGATTAAAATGATATGCAGTATATAATCTTTTATGTTTTGTTGCAGGCTGATGAAATGCTATTGAAGGTTTTTCTTGAAATGTCTTGATTAAGACATTTACAAATTGTTGGTCCTTAACTCTCGAAATATTACACATTATATACAAATTCCATGACCATGATATGTGGCTTGAGTTTGGTTACTGATAAAAGAATTGCAGTATCTAACTGTAAAGATACCATACATGATTTGAATATTTCATTTAAAAAAAATTGTTGTTTAAATTTCATTTTGTCTCATAGAATATTAAGTTTATCATTATAGATAAAATCATCTAAAAAGAATAATTTAATTTTGAAGAAAAGTATTGAATCATAACAATTTTTAATTTTCAATTGTTTTTTTTTTATGACTTTTTCTCTTTGTATCAATACCTGGAAGACAGTGATTTGTTGTTGAAATATTCGTTTATGCTGACTTCATAGATTGTATATACTCTGACTTAACAGTTTTGATTGATGATATATGTTTATAAAGTGTTAATAAAAGTGATTTCGACTTTTTTTTCCCCATTATTTTAAAAATATGTTTGTCAAATACTTTTCTGTGAATACTGAAATGAGTAAGTACAACATATTGTCTTATTGAAAAGATTTCACATTACAGCACTGAATGACTTAGCCCTGTCTCAGCTCTAGAGATCATAAAAGAAGTAAATGGACAAAAAATAGTTGCACATGCTCATGACAGAAATCTTTAGTCTCTAATAGATATAGTACCTTAGGATACCAATCCATCTTAATTATCTTTTTTTTTTTTTACAAATTATATTATTTAAAACACACATATAATGGCTCGAACACAAACATAGATCTACACCCTTATAAATCTACCGCACATGTCACTTAGGAATGGACCTGACTAATAATGGAAACATTTGCTCCCATCCATTAAAAAAATTACCATATGTGTTTAACTAAATCTTGATTTCTGAATCAATTCCTCAATGGCAGAAGATACTTCAAGGGCACTGACATTCTGACCATCAATAAACATAATTTCTGCAAGGAGTATTGCCGCAATGTTGTGTACAAAATGCAGTCACTATTCAGCTCACTGGTTTTCAAAGAAGTTTGTTATTATGGCAGATAACTTCTCTTGAAATATTAAAAAATATTTCAAGCAGGATATAATTTAAATAGTCCTCACCGAAGACTTCAGAACTAACCTCCTGGTCTATCCATAGCCTGAAATTCTGCTAGGCCTATATTCAAAATAGACAAATTTGCTTTTATTTTTTATTTTTTTTTATATTTCCCACGAATGGGGGCATTAAGAAGTGTATAATCATGGAAAAAATATCCGTTTACTTCAAGTTACGGAGCATCCGTGATCGCTGTCAAAAAATTGGTCATCACTAACCTGTTTCTTTACTTTGTTCATTTTATAGGGGGCCAAACCTGTAGTAACTATTGCTTCACATTTGGTTATAGCACATGTGCATTTTGGGTCATACATCTTTAAGCAATGTCAAAGTGCAATCAATTGGTTGATAAGTTATTTTGGTATGAAAGTGTAAAGATACATTTCGAGGCTGCTATCCAATAGGTATTTAAATGTTGGAGAAATATCTTAATGGAGGCTTACCTACCAGGAGCTTGAATGGAAAATTACTAAAAGCATTCAGATGTATGTCAGATAACTGTGATCTATATTTTTCTAGCATAGCACTCCTCTGTGGTTGTTGATTTCTCTTGCCCTTTTTATAAACGGAAACTCTAAAGGTACCTAGGAACTTCGATGTTCGCTTTGTCTACGACATTTCTTACTCTCTCTTCGACATAAACTGAAAGGAAAGCCAACCCCTGACTACTGTATGCTGGAATTGATTATTAGTCAAAAGATTAAAAAAGATTTAAAAATAAAAGCGTGACATTGATCTACACTACTTTTTTTTTAATGAAATCGAGACATTGGAGGTCCCACCCGGACATTTTATGAAAAGCATGACAGACGGAACTGTCACGCTTAAGTCGGGACGTCTGGTCACCTTATAATATAGATCAAGAGTTCTAGACAATAGACATCTCTCTCTAAATATATATTGATTTTAAGATCTCAACGACTACTGTTAATGACCGGCATACATAAATATATATTACATATCACAGACCTACATATTAGTACATATATCTATATCTGTAATATAGCTTATATAGGTCTGTGGTTTAGTGTAGCTCTTTTATTTTTAGAGAACTAAATGTGATCCCATTATTTTGTTATGAAAAATAAATATTCATTTCTTAAAATGTCTGTACAGGAGGGAATTGTAAAGAATGAACAAAATGCAAAACAAGCATTATGTTTGACAAGTATGCGAAATCGCGTTAGAAGTTACATTGAAAAGGTGTGTTTTTAATTTTCAAATACAATTCTAGATAGTAGATCTAGGAAGTCTAGAAGTAGAATCTTAGAACTAGAAAAAAAAATCTAATCTAGTTAATGACTTAAATGACTTAATCTAGTCTACACTCTACACTAGTCAATCTTCATTCTTAGATTCATTTATATGATTTATCATTTTTATTTTGACTTAACTTACACTACCTACAGTTACTAAATTTAATAAAATACTCTGAAAGACACAAAAATAAAGGCACATTCCTTGTCCCATATGCTAGGACAAATTTGTACAAATACTCCTTCTTCCCTAGTGCTATTAGAGCATGGAATGGGTTGCCTGAGCTAGCCAGAAAAACCAGTGACTTGGCAGAATTTAAGTCATTGGTTGATATGCATGACTAAATGCATGACGCGTAGGACGTAATCATCTTCTTTTTTGAAGTAACGTCTGTATTATATAAGATAAGATAAGATTTAGAATACTACTAAATATTAGATTTTAGAACTTCTAGATCTAGAAGTTCTACTTCCAGTTATAGTTTCTAGTAGAGAAGTGATTATACTATTATACTCCTATAGCTTATAGGTCTAGATATCTAGAAATAGAATACTAGATATATCTTAAAATCTCAGTCTAGAGTTAGACTTAGAATTAGAGTGACTTATTAAGAGTCTAGTTCTATAGTCTATAAGATATCTAAATCTTGTCTAGACTTCTAGAGTAGTACTGTAGACTACAACTACACTACAGAATATAAGTCAGTAAGTGACACACTAACTAGTTCTAGAGTCTAGTCTAAATAGTGACAACTTAGCCTTAGAGCAGAGCTCCTTTGTTGGCTTTATAGTTGTTTTATTATAAAATTCCACTTTTGCCCACTTGTAATCCTTCTATATTGCAATTTATTGCCAATTGGAGGCCTTGTAAAATGTATAAAAGATAATGCTCTAGTGCATACCTGATCGCTATGGTCATGGTCTTTGGTAGTAGATAAGGCTAAGGGCACTATCAAATTGAAGTTCTAAGTTATTGGATTGTAAATCTTATAGTCAATGAGCCATCATGCTTGTTTGAGCTAGTCAACTCACTAAATAAAGCACTTTAAAAACAGTCATTAGGATGAATCCAAGTGCAAATGATTTTTGTTTTTTTGATCACACATTAGAGATTCAGTGTTATGTTAAGTGTTATTTTTTAGTGTAAGTTTAGGGTTGTAGATAGGGTTAATTAGATTTAGTAATTGTATCTTCACACATTCGTAATCAGTTGTTGATTTTATATTTAAGGTATTACGTTAAAATTATAAAAAGGAAATTATAAAATTATTTTGCATGGAAATGTAGCTTTTTGTTAAAATAAATTTTTTTAATAAATTAATTAATTTTTTTTTACTAGCATCATTATGACTCTGCTAACTTTTGGGCGGATAAACTAGTGGCTCTCTCTGATGGTAAGATTTAAAAAAAATATATTTTGTTGCCAAAATAATGAGTTTCCTAGGACTTAACATAATAAATATTTTTTACATTCATTATCCCTGAAAACTATTAATCATTTAGCAAATAGTTTCTATTAGTGGTTTAAATTTAATAAAAAATGCTGTGATAATTTTTCTTTGTACATCTGAAAATCAAAAATATTAATTTTTTAAACTTGCAATAATTTCTCTGCACTGACTGTTCATTAAATGTTGTATTAATGTTATTTATAGGAAAATAAAAACATGGGAATTATTCACATGAGATATAGAGACTTAATAAAGATATAATATAACAATGTCTTGTTTCAGCTGTTGAAGATGTGTTCTGGTATGCTCAGACCATGTATTACACTGGTCAGTTTCATAGAGCTATTCACTTACTGACCAGTAAAAAGCTTGATAAGGTTAGTTATGGTACTTGTACAGTCTTCGATTTCTTGTATTTTGAAAACGTTAGTTATGTAACTTTTACTACTTATTGTATATATATGATAAAAAAAGATTTTTTTAGAAAAATTCTTATTTTGTAATGAATTCATTTTTTTTTTACTGGTGGTATACAGATAAATTTTAGGGGACTTGAGTAGATAATAAGCTAATAAAAGATTTAAATGATAAAACAGTGAATAGTAATTTATAAAATAAGAAGATAGATATTTTGTTATGCTAAGCTCTGCTATAGTGAATGAACAGAAACATTAAAGTCAATAAAATCTTGTTTTCATTGACTCTAATTTTAACATATATAATACGTTTGTTTATTTTTTGCAGACATATACCACCTGCCGATATTTAACAGCTAAATGTCATGTAAGTAACTGAACTAGTTTGTTAATTTTATTTTTTACTTTGTTAGTTAGGTATATTGCCTCTATGTTTGTTTCATGTTTGGAATGTTCCTTCAGAATTGAATATTATTACATCCTACCCCAAACCTCCTGGAGCAGGGTGGCAGCTGGCAGTTTTCACACCGGGAACCACAGGATGACAGTCCAAATCGCATAACCATCTAGGTATCAAAGTTTAATAAAAGTTGCCCCATTTGGTCCACTTGTTTTATTGAGTGTTCTGTGTGGCCAGCACAATAACTAATTGCATCTATACTTTCAAGTTGAGATGAGGTACTGGTATCAATTTACAGTTGAGTGTACTCATGCACTTTAGGAGAAGCCTCATATGACAAATCACTGAATATCATACATTTAGATGTTGGATTTCTTTTTTTTTTTGGGCCAACCATTCTCCTGATGTCTTATGCATCTCTTAAAATTTTAGGCTTCAGGTTAAAATATCATATTTAACCCGGCCTAATTTAGTGTTGTACATAGGTGGATTTTACAATCCTGGCCATTGTTGCAGTGTTTTTCTTTGAACTTAAAAAAATGAAGCTATATAGTATCTTAGTGCTTTAGCTTTCTATATTCTGCTTTCTATTACCGTATGCAGTCTTCCATTCTCTGTCAAAAGGCTTGTAAAGGATTTAGATTCTTGGTACTTATTTTATTATTTAGTTATTGTCCTTTGGTGTACAAACCAACTGCCTTGACTTGTTTTTTTTTTAAACATTTGTTAGCATGCCAAGAAACTCACAGCTTTATTATACTTTATTTTTTTCTCTTGATGCACTGAAATATAATTCTTAAAAAAATTCTTTCTGCTGTGAATGGAAAGAGGCGCTGGATGAACTATAATTTGGTAATTTTACTTTAATGTTTTCTCTCTAGTATGAATGCAAAGAGTACCAAGAGGCGTTGGATGTTCTGGACATGCTGGACATGTCTTTCTCACGCTCCCAGTCCATGTTGAATACCAGTTTAAATGAGTCTATGCAACAGACAGAGAACAATTTCTCCATACCCAATGTAATGTCTTAATCCTTTTAAAATTTTTTCATTTCATTTTGATGAAGTTGACAAGCATTAAATTATGAAATGTAGAATATTGAACAGCATTATGTTATTGCTTAACTGTAGATTGTAGTGATAATTAATAAATAGCTTTTAAATTCTTGAATGGTACTCAAATTTTAACAAGGTTGGATAGCTCATTATTTTTGCTTACTTTATTGCAATAATTTAAGCATGTCTCTAATTCTTATCAACTATTACCTTTCATTTTACTTCAATGTTTATTTAGTTAGATGTAGTCTTTTTTTTTTTTTTAAACTGTTGTTAACTATACATATTTTAGTTTATAGATTAAATTTAAAGCCTTAGCTACACCAATGATTTATACAAAATTACTTTATTGGGAATTCAATAGCAGGGGAATAATTGTTAAATTTAAATTAAAAGAATTTCTTCATCATGTTTAACAATTAGTAATGCTTTTTTTTTGTGTCTTACGTTTTGTGCTTTGTACTGCAATTTCAGTGTGAAAACTCAATCTGTTTATTGCGGGGAAGAATTTATGAAGCTATGGATAATCGAATATTGGCTGCAGATTGTTACAGAGAGGCCATTCGGCTTGATGTTTATTGTTTTGAAGCTTTTGATTTGTTGGTCAGTCATCACATGCTTACAGCACAAGAAGGTACTTTATAAATCTATCTACACACATATATAAATATTGTCATTATGTAATTATAAAACATAAAATGAAAAGCCAAATTTCTATTTAAACATCTTGTTATTATTTATAGTTTTATATTTCATTGATTGAGTGTATTCACATTTGGGATGATAGATTTTTAGTGGATTCCATAACACATGCTATAATGAATAAAGCACATATCTGCAAGTTGAAATATTAATTTTTGTGGTTTCCTAATCTTAACACAATGCATTCCATAATTAACATGAGAAATATCCGTAACTTATAATAATAATAATAATCGTTATTGTCCGTGAGGAAATTTGTTTTACAATTTGTGCATTACACCAAACAGAACATAGTAACTATGAAAAAATATGTGCATTCATACCTGACTCACTCAATTTACATAAGAAAAAGGTTTATATCAATTGTTTCCATTTAATGATTTGATTTTTGCCAATGTCTCTTCCTCAGAATGTGATCTTTTACAGTCACTGCCATTTTCAGAACAGTGTCCACCGGAGGAAGCTGAGTTGGTGAAAAGTCTTTATGAGAGTAGGTTGAAAAAGGTGGGAAAGTAATTCTTTATATTATTTTACAAATTTTTTCATTATAACTATAAAGTAAAATTTGGATTAAATTATAATATAATATTCGTTATTTTGTTTATTTAAAGTATGACTGTCCAGGAAAAACTACCTTGTTGCCATCATTAGTTCCCCTTTCTAACAGCTTGGATCTAGTAGTCAGCACAGCAGAGCAACACTTGTACAACTGTGATTTCAGAGCAGCTTATAAAATTACTTCCAAGTAAGAGCTTTGTCTTTTCATTGCTTAAACTGCCTCTGAAAATTGGAACAAATGTCAATACAAGTTTCTGTTGCCTGTTGTGACTTACTTCTGGAATATAGCAGTTGATGTGTGTGTGTCTGTTTCCTGTTGGGAATTACTTCTGGAACATAGCAGTTGATGTGTGTGTGTGCTAGGACTGAGCAGGCATGATAGTGTCAAAGATTATTTAGCTTTAATTTACATAAGTATACAGAAAATCATCCAGAAAGCAATACAACAATCAGGTGTCAACGGTGTACATGATAAGGTCTCAAGAGATGTGCAAACAAGATGTTTACTTACACAGTAGCTTTGTGATAAAAATTTTCCATTGTACTAAAATAGCTCTTTCTTAATGTTGAAGAACCTAATTCTAGATTGGGCATATAGACTAGGGAAGGTAATAAGTAGGGTGTGTTCAGTAAGTTAAAACTTCATATTAAATCTGCTTTTGTGAATCTGTAATTGAAATGTAAGTTGTATTGTGTCTATATTGTGTGTGTTCAGTCTTTTTGTGATTACTGCTTGAGGAATTCAGCAGTTTTATTTCATAATTAAGACTTAGATACACCTAAATAAATATCTCTGGCAATACAGTGGAATTGGGTCATCAGAAATAGTTTCTTAATATACCAAGACATTGACCACCTAATTCCAACATTACATCAGGGCTAGAAAGAATAAGGAATTACTGTTTCTCTCTCTCTCTCTGTTTTTTAACTCTTTCTTTCCTTATTTTGTACACTGCTTTCAAGACACAGTCTTGCACTATGTCATACACAGTTATATTTAATACAACAATAACATAATTGGCTTCTTGAATACACCTCTTGGATTATTGAATAAAAAAAACCCAGCCTAGTTAGAAATTAGATTGCAGCTAGAAAAATAAATTCCATGTCTTTTTTTATGGAGCATATTTATTCACTTCTTAGCTTCAATCCCTTGTCATGCTACTTTGGGTATTTCCTAAAATCAAAAACAGCTCTGAATCAAAGTTTACCATATTTCACAACTGTTTTGCATTAGTTATTTTTTGGAACATGTCAAAACTTGTAATAAATGTATTTTTAGAGTATTAAGCAAAGACCCATACAACAGTCAGTGTTTGCCTATTCATATAGCAGTCCTTGTTGAACTCAAAAATTCAAATGGTAAGTGAAGACTTTATTATGATGGAAATTAAAATACAGGTTTGTTATTTAGATAGAACTTTTGTTTACTCTTATTTTACAAAAAAAATATTTAAAATAGTTAATTTGTATTTTTTTCAGCTTTGTTTTACTTGGCACACAAGCTTGTAGACTATTATCCTGATAAGTCTGTAAGTAGTCTTTTTAAAAATGAGATTCATGTTTTAACAGTTGACACTTGATTCAGTAAAAAATTAACCAATTTCAGGCAAATTAATATTTAGGTAAATATTCACTTGTAATTAGACAATTATTTTGAAACAATTACTAAACCCGTTTTGAAAGAGTACAAAAGAGCATACAGTTATTCAGTAGCAACAAAAAGTTCCCAAAAAACTGGCTAAAAGCTGTAAAAAAAAATTTGCAAGTGGTTCTCCTGACTTAATCAACATGGACTATTTGGTTTTTCTTGTATAAGTTAAAATGATCCTTCAGAAATGAAAATTATTACACCCTAACCCAAAACTTCTCCAGGACAGGATCGCTGGGGATGGAAGCCGGCAGGGGACCATCATGACCACATGACAAGACAGCCATCCTTGGCTGGTTTTAGAATCCTGATAGTAGTGTCCTATATGCATACATATTTCTTTACAATGAAGTTAATTCGCATAGAATTTCAAAGTTTCACAATAATTATTTTAAAAAATGCTTGTGCAAAGTTTCAATTTTATGCTTAAAAATTTTAATTTTGTTCTATACTTTTTTTTATTTTCCTAAGATTTCTTGGTTTGCTATTGGCTGCTACTACATGTTAACAGAAAATTTCATACCAGCTCGATGGTATCTAAGGTAATATGCATTCTTGATGTAGATTCTACAGGCAAACTCACTTTCTGTCATTTTGATAACTATAAACTAGTTTGTTGTCCATATAGACCTTTACTTTCACCTCACTTATATCAACTAAATCTGTCTGGTCAAAATCTTTTACAATTCTTTTCTCCCACTTCCCATTCTTGGATCAAGCTGAAACGTGCAAGAAAGCAGAAGTGTAAAAGTTGCTAAATCTTGTTTTTTATTATGATAATAATAGCAAAGTTATTTTTTTTATGGAAATATCAGAAATAATAGCTGAATATTAATTATTTATAAAAATGTTATTGTCTTATCCAGTCTTAAAGTAATTAAAGTTTGATAAAAAAAAATGTTACAACTTCAAATTAACACATAACTTATTACACAATAAGCTCTCATTTGTCTATACATTTTCTGTCTCAATTTTCATAGCAAGGCCACAACCATCGAGAGATCTCATGGCCCATCTTGGTTGGCCTTTGGCCACACATTTGGTGTTAATAAAGATCATGATCAAGCCATGGCTGCATATTTCACAGCCTCACAGATAATGAAAGGGTAGGTATCCTCTCACTAAACTTTTGTCCTCTCACTAAACTTTTATCCTCTCATTAAAGTTGTGTCCTCTCACTAAACTTTTGTCCTCTCACTAAACTTTTGTCCTCTCATTAAACTTTTGTCCTCTCACTAAACTTTTATCCTCTCACTAAACTTTTATCCTCTCACTAAACTTTTATCCTCTCACTAAACTTTTATCCTCTCACTGAACTTTTGTCCTCTCACTAAACTTGTATTCTTTTACTTAACTTGTATTCTTTCACTAAACTTGTATCCTATCACAAAACTTGTATCCTCTCACTAAACTTTTATCCTCTCACTAAACTTTTATCCTCTCACTAAACTTTTGTCCTCTCACTAAACTTGTATTCTTGTATTCTTTCACTAAACTTGTATCCTCTCACTAAACTTGTATCCTCTCACTAAACTTTTGTCCTCTCACTAAACTTTGTCCTCTCACAAAACTTGTATCCTCTCACTAAACTTTTGTCCTCTCACTAAACTTGTATCCTCTCACTAAACTTTTGTCCTCTCACAAAACTTGTATCCTCTCACTAAACTTTTGTCCTCTCACTAAACTTGTATCCTCTCACTAAACTTGTATCCTCTCACTAAACTTGTATCCTCTCACTAAACTTTTGTCCTCTCACTAAACTTTTGTCCTCTCACTAAACTTGTATCCTCTCGCTAAACTTTTATCCTCGCGCTAAACTTGTATCCTCTCACTAAACTTTTGTCCTCTCACTAAACTTTTATCCTCTCACTAAACTTTTGTCCTCTCACTAAACTTTTGTCCTCTCACTAAACTTGTATTCTTTCACTTAACTTGTATTCTTTCACTAAACTTGTATCCTCTCACTAAACTTGTATCCTCTCACTAAACTTGTATCCTCTCACTAAACTTTTGTCCTCTCACTAAACTTTTGTTCTCTCACTAAACTTGTATCCTCTCACTAAACTTTTGTCCTCTCACAAAACTTGTATCCTCTCACTAAACTTTTGTCCTTTCACTAAACTTGTATCCTCTCACTAAACTTGTATCCTCTCACTAAACTTTTGTCCTCTCACTAAACTTTTGTTCTCTCACAAAACTTGAATCCTTTCACTAAACTTTTGTCCTCTCACTAAACTTTTGTCCTCTCACAAAACTTGTATCCTCTCACTAAACTTTTGTCCTCTCACTAAACTTTTGTTCTCTCACTAAACTTGTATCCTCTCACTAAACTTTTTTCCTCTCACTAAACGTGTATCCTCTCACTAAACTTTTGTCCTCTCACTAAACTTGTATCCTCTCACTAAACTTTTGTCCTCTCACTAAACTTTTGTTCTCTCACAAAACTTGAATCCTTTCACTAAACTTGTATCCTCTCGCTAAACTTGTATCCTCTCACTAAACTTTTGTCCTCTCACTAAACTTTTGTCCTCTCACAAAACTTGTATCCTCTCACTAAACTTTTGTCCTCTCACTAAACTTGTATCCTCTCACTAAACTTTTGTCCTTTCACTAAACTTGTATCCTCTTACTAAACTTTTGTCCTCTCACTAAACTTTTGTTCTTTCACAAAACTTGTATCCTCTCACTAAACTTTTGTCCTTTCACTAAACTTGTATCCTCTCACTAAACTTTTGTCCTTTCACTAAACTTGTATCCTCTCACTAAACTTTTGTCCTCTCACTAAACTTTTGTTCTCTCACAAAACTTGAATCCTTTCACTAAACTTTTGTCCTCTCACTAAACTTTTGTCCTCTCACTAAACTTTTGTTCTCTCACTAAACTTGTATCCTCTCACTAAACTTTTGTCCTCTCACTAAACTTGTATCCTCTCACTAAACTTTTGTCCTCTCACTAAACTTGTATCCTCTCACTAAACTTTTGTCCTCTCACTAAACTTTTGTTCTCTCACAAAACTTGTATCCTCTCACTAAACTTTTGTCCTCTCACTAAACTTTTATCCTCTCACTAAACTTTTATCCTCTCACTGAACTTTTGTCCTCTCACTAAACTTGTATTCTTTTACTTAACTTGTATTCTTTCACTAAACTTGTATCCTATCACAAAACTTGTATCCTCTCACTAAACTTTTATCCTCTCACTAAACTTTTATCCTCTCACTAAACTTTTGTCCTCTCACTAAACTTGTATTCTTGTATTCTTTCACTAAACTTGTATCCTCTCACTAAACTTGTATCCTCTCACTAAACTTTTGTCCTCTCACTAAACTTTGTCCTCTCACAAAACTTGTATCCTCTCACTAAACTTTTGTCCTCTCACTAAACTTGTATCCTCTCACTAAACTTTTGTCCTCTCACAAAACTTGTATCCTCTCACTAAACTTTTGTCCTCTCACTAAACTTGTATCCTCTCACTAAACTTGTATCCTCTCACTAAACTTGTATCCTCTCACTAAACTTTTGTCCTCTCACTAAACTTTTGTCCTCTCACAAAACTTGTATCCTCTCGCTAAACTTTTGTCCTCGCGCTAAACTTGTATCCTCTCACTAAACTTTTGTCCTCTCACTAAACTTGTATCCTCTCACTAAACTTTTATCCTCTCACTAAACTTTTATCCTCTCACTAAACTTTTGTCCTCTCACTAAACTTGTATTCTTTCACTTAACTTGTATTCTTTCACTAAACTTGTATCCTCTCACTAAACTTGTATCCTCTCACTAAACTTTTGTTCTCTCACAAAACTTGTATCCTCTCACTAAACTTTTGTCCTTTCACTAAACTTGTATCCTCTCACTAAACTTGTATCCTCTCACTAAACTTTTGTCCTCTCACTAAACTTTTGTTCTCTCACAAAACTTGAATCCTTTCACTAAACTTTTGTCCTCTCACTAAACTTTTGTCCTCTCACAAAACTTGTATCCTCTCACTAAACTTTTGTCCTCTCACTAAACTTTTGTTCTCTCACTAAACTTGTATCCTCTCACTAAACTTTTTTCCTCTCACTAAACGTGTATCCTCTCACTAAACTTTTGTCCTCTCACTAAACTTGTATCCTCTCACTAAACTTTTGTCCTCTCACTAAACTTTTGTTCTCTCACAAAACTTGAATCCTTTCACTAAACTTGTATCCTCTCGCTAAACTTGTATCCTCTCACTAAACTTTTGTCCTCTCACTAAACTTTTGTCCTCTCACAAAACTTGTATCCTCTCACTAAACTTTTGTCCTCTCACAAAACTTGTATCCTCTCACTAAACTTTTGTCCTTTCACTAAACTTGTATCCTCTTACTAAACTTTTGTCCTCTCACTAAACTTTTGTTCTTTCACAAAACTTGTATCCTCTCACTAAACTTTTGTCCTTTCACTAAACTTGTATCCTCTCACTAAACTTTTGTCCTTTCACTAAACTTGTATCCTCTCACTAAACTTTTGTCCTCTCACTAAACTTTTGTTCTCTCACAAAACTTGAATCCTTTCACTAAACTTTTGTCCTCTCACTAAACTTTTGTCCTCTCACTAAACTTTTGTTCTCTCACTAAACTTGTATCCTCTCACTAAACTTTTGTCTTCTCACTAAACTTGTATCCTCTCACTAAACTTTTGTCCTCTCACTAAACTTGTATCCTCTCACTAAACTTTTGTCCTCTCACTAAACTTTTGTTCTCTCACAAAACTTGTATCCTCTCACTAAACTTTTGTCCTCTCACAAAACTTGTATCCTCTCACAAAACTTTTGTCCTCTCACTAAACTTTTGTTCTCTCACTAAACTTGTATCCTCTCACTAAACTTTTGTCCTCTCACTAAACTTGTATCCTCTCACTAAACTTTTGTCCTCTCACTAAACTTGTATCCTCTCACTAAACTTTTGTCCTTTCACTAAACTTTTGTCCTCTCACTAAACTTGAATCCTTTCACTAAACTTTTGTCCTCTCACTAAACTTGTATCCTCTCACTAAACTTTTGTTCTCTCACAAAACTTGTATCCTCTCGCTAAACTTGTATCCTCTCACTAAACTTTTGTTCTCTCACAAAACTTGTATCCTCTCGCCAAACTTGTATCCTCTCACTAAACTTTTGTTCTCTCACAAAACTTGAATCCTTTCACTAAACTTGTATCCTTTCGCTAAACTTGTATCCTCTCACTAAACTTTTGTTCTCTCACAAAACTTGTATCCTCTCACTAAACTTGTATCCTCTCACTAAACTTTTGTCCTCTCACTAAACTTGTATCCTCTCACTAAACTTTTGTCCTCTCACTAAACTTGTATCCTCTCACTAAACTTTTGTCCTCTCACTAAACTTTTGTCCTCTCACTAAACTTTTGTTCTCTCACAAAACTTGAATCCTTTCACTAAACTTGTATCCTCTCACTAAACTTTTGTCCTCTCACTAAACTTTTGTCCTCTCACTAAATTTGTATCCTCTCACTAAACTTTTGTTCTCTCACAAAACTTGTATCCTCTCGCTAAACTTGTATCCTCTCACTAAACTTGTATCCTCTCACTAAACTTTTGTTCTCTCACAAAACTTGTATTCTCTCGCTAAACTTGTATCCTCTCACTAAACTTTTGTCCTCTCACTAAACTTGTATCCTCTCACTAAACTTTTGTCCTCTCACTAAACTTGTATCCTCTCGCTAAACTTTTGTTCTCTCACAAAACTTGAATCCTCTCACTAAACTTTTGTCCTCTCACTAAACTTTTGTTCTCTCACAAAACTTGAATCCTTTCACTAAACTTTTGTCCTCTCACTAAACTTGTATCCTCTCACTAAACTTTTGTTCTCTCACAAAACTTGTATCCTCTCACTAAACTTTTGTTCTCTCACAAAACTTGAATCCTTTCACTAAACTTTTGTCCTCTCACTAAACTTTTGTCCTCTCACTAAACTTGTATCCTCTCACTAAACTTTTGTTATCTCACAAAACTTGTATCCTCTCGCTAAACTTGTATCCTCTCACTAAACTTTTGTTCTCTCGCTAAACTTGTATCCTCTCACTAAACTTTTGTTCTCTCACAAAACTTGTATCCTCTTACTAAACTTTTGTCCTCTCACTAAACTTTTGTCCTCTCACTAAACTTGTATCCTCTCACTAAACTTTTGTTATCTCACAAAACTTGTATCCTCTCGCTAAACTTGTATCCTCTCACTAAACTTTTGTGCTCTCACAAAACTTGTATCCTCTCGCTAAACTTGTATCCTCTCACTAAACTTTTGTCCTCTCACTAAACTTGTATCCTCTCACTAAACTTTTGTCCTCTCACTAAACTTGTATCCTCTCGCTAAACTTTTGTTCTCTCACAAAACTTGAATCCTTTCACTAAACTTGTATCCTCTCGCTAAACTTGTATCCTCTCGCTAAACTTGTATCCTCTCACTAAACTTGTTCTCTCACAAAACTTGTATCCTCTCGCTAAACTTGTATCCTCTCACTAAACTTTTGTCCTCTCACTAAACTTGTATCCGCTCACTAAACTTTTGTCCTCTCACTAAACTTGTATCCTCTCACTAAACTTTTGTTCTCTCACAAAACTTGAATCCTTTCACTAAACCTGTATAATAATAATCAAAGTTCATTATTAAGAAGATCTTTATTTTGTATGCTGATTTAAAATAAATTTGTGATACATTTTACCCATTGTAATAATTTTACATTTGCATCTTCTAATTTATTTTTTTAAAACGAAATAGATATTATAAATTGATAATAATATTCTTCATTGTTAACTCAAAATAATTATCTTTAGAATAAAAGCATTTTAAAGGGAAACTGATGGTTTTCAAATTTGATTTATTGACATATTAAAATTCTGCATAAAAAGTTGTAATAGTAAACATTTTACCATTTTTTATTTAAATGCTTAGAAACATTTATATTTATTAAATTAGTCAGTAAAGTCAGTAGATTTTGTTTTAAGCTACTTCATACGTAACTTCCCTCAACAATACTGAAAGAGAAACTAGATTTGACCAATCGTATCGCTTCATTCTTACCGTAGCTGTTAGGCTTTGTGACAGCCTAGTCCAGAGCTATGATACAGTTATATATATATACATGTATAGATAGATCTAAAAGCATTAGGATAATCAACTCGAGAAAAAGAGTAACATTTTCATCTAAGCCTCTCTCTGTCCCAAGAAGTAAATAGATTGTGTGTCTGACTGATTCGAACAAACTGGTCAGTGTAAGGCTAGTCGAGACTATGTGTAGTCGGTCATGACAAGACAACCAAGCGATAGTGTTTGTTGTGTGTTGAGTTGTCTGGCGAGAAAATACACACTGCCCTGGTTAGTCAAGCATGTAAATCTACTTTTAATACACATTTTTTCTTTGCTTACAAGATCCTAAATCTAACTGTATAGACCAAGATATATTTCTTTTACGAGAATGTAAACTTTGCTGTATGGTCTCCTGTTATACAATAAGTCAATAGATTAAAACACATTTGTGACGTCACATAGAAACCCGGTGAAAGTTTGACTGTTTTGGATGCGCAGGAAAATTACGTCGGAAAAACATCAAATACTTAGTTATTATTGCAAAGAAAAAAAAAGAATCATATATTCATTATCTGTAAATAGAAACACATATTATATCAAAAATTATCAAAACCATCGGAGTTTCCCTTTAATATCTGAGTAGCGAATATGGTAAAAGCAAAAGTGAAGTTCCCCTTTCAGATAACTGCCATCTATGGGGCAGATGATGTAAAAAAGATCATCTGTGGCCCACGGTTAACAAGGGTGTCATGTGGCCTACACAAAGACAAAGCACAACTGCCTTAACTATTTCCCATCTAAATTCAGGTACCCATTAGAGTTGGGTGCACTCAGGGGCCCCCATGAAAATCCCCAAAAAATCAAAATCCGTGTCTTCGCCTGGATTTGAACCTGAGACCTCTTGGTTTGGATGCCAAGCGCCTATCTAGTTATAAACCACTATTTTAAATGATGCTTAACTGAATCATATATTAAGTCCTTAAAAGTGAATTAATAAAGAATGTCTTTAGTAGGCTTATTTGTGCTGTAATTGTATTTTGATCTTATATCTTTTCAGCTGTCATTTACCTATGCTGTACATTGGCTTAGAATATGGGCTGACAAATAATCCAAAACTTGCTGAAAGGTTTTTTAAACAAGCCCACAGCATAGCTCCCCAGGATCCTTTTGTTCTACATGAGATGGGAGTTCTGGAGTTTGGTAACTTAAAGTAAGAAACTTTACCATTAGCTTATTTAAAAAAAAAAATAAATAAATTTCGTGATATTTTTTAAAATAACTTTTTCTTTGTAAATATATGTTCAGTATTTAAGTTGGCAAGATATTTATTGCAGGTATGAAGAAGCGGAGAAATATTTTTTAGAAGCTCTCAACAGGATACGTAGTGTATCAGGGGAAATGTTGCCTGATCGATGGGAGCCACTTCTCAATAATCTGGGTCATGTCAGTCGCAAGTTAGGAAAATATGAAGAGGCCCTTTGTTATCATAGTCAGGCTGATGCCCTTTGTCCTCACATGGCATCAACATATTCGGCCATAGGTCAGTTTCAAATGTCAACAATTTTTTAGACAACTGAGCTTATTATTTTTAAATGTCATATATAACATGCTTTGATTTCTTTCACTTGTACATAGTATTTAAGTTAACTGGTTTATTTAAGTTACACATATAAGTTCTCTTCAATGCATAGTAAATCCATGTAGCAGGGTTAAAGTTAATGTGTTTTTATAGCCAATTGTATCAGTTCAGTAGATGTGCTGATTATTTGTTGCTCTTTAATTATTATCAAAATTGTATATTGTTAGACACTTTATTTATAGTATTAGTTTTTTAGCGACGCACCATAGATGACGTGTATTGACGGGACTAGTGACGTTCCGGATATGTTGGGTTAGAGACTGGAAAATCAGTTAGCGATAGAATTCTCTAGGGTAAAGATGTGTTTATTTTGACAGAGACTTTTACTGCGGCCTTTTATTGGAATAAATATAGTATGAACTGTTCATCAGTGTTGACCACATCTCTTTACTCGTTAAATCGATCGTCTTGTTTATTCTGTATTGTTGATCAACTACATTGAATACACCCGAACAATAAAACTCAAACGCTTGCAGAGTAATTGGTTGAAATTCAACAGTCATCTATAGTTGACCTCAAGACAGCCTGAACAAGCACATTACAATATCTTTTAGTGGGAATACTTTTGATTCAGTAACTTAAATGATTGCTCAACCATCAGCCCCAGTTAATAAAATATAACCTACTTTTGTTATTCATGCATTTGTTTTCTTTACATTTTAGGTTATGTTCATGCATTAATGGGAAATCATTCTGAAGCTGTCAACTATTTCCACAAGGTAAGCTGTACACATCATTCATAATAAAATTGCTTTAAATATTTTATTGTTGTTAGCGAATTTCCTCAGCTGCCAACATATTTTAAGGGATTTGAAAAGTCACTTGTGAACAAGATGGAAAAGTTGAGAAAATTGGAAGTTTTTATTAAAGGATAAAATAACTTATTAGTACAGGTAGTCTTCAATTAATGGGGTTCCATTGAAACTACCCAGTCATAAAAAAAATCTGTCATTAAACAGGTCTGGTCATGGAGCTTTTTTGTAATCTAAATGCCACATTTTTTAATTACAAAGTTTATATCAACTCACTCTGTCTGTTAGGTAAAAAGTCTGTACGTTATTTCTCTGACAGTCAATCTCAGATCAAGCTGAAATTTTGCACAATTATTTCTTTTACCTGATAACACAAAAATCAATAAAAAAAAATTAGCTAATTATCTATTGGTAATTAATTATTTTGTTTGGTTTCTCAAACAAGGGAAAGAAATAGGTACTGTAATTATTTGTTTTTCTTGAAAAAAATTAATTGTTTTACTGTATTTCATAGATTTGAATATCATTGTTTTATAATAAGTATTCTACTGTTTTCTTTTAGTAATTTTTATTAATGTGTATTTACAATTTATGCTGTGTTTACTGTTTTCTGTTTTCAATTAAAAAAAACAACCACCCCTTTTCAGTACCTGCATTGTACAGATGCTCTAGTATATGGTAGACTAAATGAAAGTCATATACAAAGCTATATTTTAATAGCATAATGATTACATTACTGAGAAGCATATTAACATACAGTAGTACAGTAATCACATTGGCTGCACTACCACCCTAGCTTTGAAATGCTGATGTACAACAAAAATAATAGATCACTCATCAAGCCCTTTGTAAGAAGACCTGCTAAGTTAGGACTGCTTCTATTATGTTTTTACTTTGATAATATTTTTTTCCCCCCAAAGCTTTGTTTTTAAAAGCTAAATAAGCAAATTAGTTTTGTTTTGGGTAAAGTGGATCTGAGAGAACTACCCTACTTGATGTTTTGTTACTATTCACAAAAAAACTGTTGAAATTATGGTTTGGTTTGGTTTAGGTTTTTAGGCACACCGGCACAATTTTAGGCCATGTCGTGCCTGCATTCCCTGTTGAAGTTATGTAAACAAAACATTTAACATTCTGGCCAACAGCCTTGGTAAAGTTTGATGCTTGATATTTTTTTGTTTCTTTCAGGCCCTAGGTCTCCGTAAAGATGACACATTCTCTACCACAATGTTGGCCCACTCAGTAGAGTCCTTAATGTCAGAGGTCGCTGTGTGCAATGGTAAAACTCAAACTGTATGCTATTAAAACCCTTTAGTTGTGATGGCGACTTTTAGTGCTAAAAGTATTTTAGTTTGTTTAAAGTGTGTTGACATCACAGAGATGCAAACTTTCTGTGATTACAGTACAATATTTAGTCAATCAAAATTAATCACATATAGTGTGAAGTATATTTAAATTGTTACAGCTTTAAGAATGTTGACTTTTTCACAGTCACTTATCTGACCCTTGAGAGCAACATGCCTCTTTTCTTACTAGCTCTAGATCTAATAAAGTTAATTTTTTTTCCTATCAATCAAGCTGTTCATTTCTCTATAAAAGGAAGTAAAAACATTATTTTTAATAAAATCTAGACTTATTTTTGATCAATTGAATTGAATCAATTGAAATATTAATTTTATGCTTCTCACAAGCCTAGATATATTGTTTACGTGATTGACTGAATTTTATTGCGAATTATCTAAAAAATTTTCACATAAATCCACACAAATTCAATGTAAACACATGCAGTGATTTCAATATTTAATAGAAAAGTCACACCACATTTTGGTAGTTATTTTTAGATTCTGACATGATTTTTCAACATATGGTAAAAAAAAAAATCCTGCTTTAGTGGGTTCACAAATATAGGCATTTTTTAGGAATTCCCAGACAAGCAGAATCAAGAGTTGTGGAGTTAAAAGTGTCTTTAAAAAAAAGGGAAATTCAGATCCTTTCTTTGTGATAGAAAACTTGTATCTACATACAGCTACTTCCAACACAGATGCTTTTATTAGATTAACACGTAGATTCTGGTTTCACTGAAACATCGCAAAAATAAATCTTCTGTTTCGATTTCAAACTAAAAACATTTGTGCTCACATTATCAAAAGAGAAGAGTTTGTTGTTTATTTTTAGTTACATCCATCTCGGCTTTGTAAATTTGAGGATGGGATTAAAAATAAGAAAAGGATAAATGAAAGGGTTTCAAAGGTTCCGTGGCATCCACTTCTCCCCCACTGCCAACTTTAAGATATCCAACTTGTTCCATACAAATTTATCGAAAAAGCCCATAAATGCCTGTTTTGATTGATCTATTTTTCAGGTCCGGAAGGTGACCCACATTTTAAAATTCCTCCTCAAGGTCAGCTAGTTGGTGTCAAATTAACCAATCTCTTTGAAACTTCGCAGAAAGAAAAAAGTATTGACGGAAGCAAAACTGATTTGGATGTTTCCGACAATGATCCCTTTGCTGAAAGTAGTTTGTCAATAGAGGAAGTAGACATGGAAGAATGTTCCACATCATAGCATCTACATTGTGTCGAAAGAACTGAATGAAAGTTGTCCCTGTGTCTCTTTGAAAAAGCATGATAAACATTGTAAATAAAAAGTTATTTTATCTTATGATTTTATTATGTACTGTGAGTTGACCATTGCTGCATCAACTTAAAGCATTCACAATATATTTGTGATATTTAAGGGTTGAAAATGAGATCCTAAGCCTAGCATCCTCTTTAAATCAGTCAAACTCAACACTCTTAGATTTAAATTCATTGGACAAATAAGATGATTGAACAGTTGTAGATTTCTAGGTGACTGAGGATTATATAATGCCCACTCATTTTTGGCTGTCCATATATAGTTAAAATTTTTATTTGAAGAATCTATATAAACAAGATTCTTGGTTACAATTATTTAAATCAACCATCTTAGTGACTAGAGTGTAACCACACTGTGACACAGAATAAAATGAACATTATACACAGAGGGGTAGTTAAAATAGAAAACAAACTCTACTTCCAGAACTAAGCACTTCAATGTGGTTTTTATACTATTAACATTTTGTTTCTCAACATTCTATAACTATGTAAATATTCAAAGTGCAATGGTTTGCAAGTTTTATGTCAATATAAAATTGTTCTTGCTTTTATATTTAAGTCAAATATTAGGAATAGATGAACTCAAGCCAATGATTCTAGAATGTATATTTATGTGTACTAATAAACTTTACATAAATGTTGAATACAAGTCTTTGTTTTTTTTTTACAATTTCTTCTATGAGCTTGCAAACTCGTCATGGGTTCAAAAAAGTAAAAATTGGGTGGATGGGCCATTTTAAAACAGTTCTAAGATTTTCCTAGAAACTTGTGGGGAAAATAAATATGTGGCCAGACATTGAAAACTCTGTCTTGACCGTTATAATTTTTCAAAAATATAATAATATTAAAATTGGCTTACATCTTTTATTTTGAACATGTGACTCAAAAATGTTTCTTTGTTCAGTGTTGGATAAATAAATAGACATAGATGAAGATTTTGTGCACTGACTTATGTAGAAAGTGCTAAGCTCACTGGAAGGACTCCATGCAATAATGAAGAATTACAAGGATTAAATTAGCGGCGCTGTGGCTAAGTGCTTGGCTTCTGAACCTGGGGTCCTGTGTTTGAATCTCAGTGAAGGAAGACTGGGATTTTGAATTTAGGGATTTTTAGGATTGTTAAATCCATCCAACTCTAACGGGTACCTGACTTTTGTTCGGGAAAGTAAAGGCGGCTGGTCGTTGTGTTGGCCACATGACACCCTGCTCATTAAACATTGTCCATAGAAACAGATGACCTTAACATCATCTGCCCTATAGATCACCAGGTCTGAAAAGGGAAACTTTACTTTACAAGGATTAAATAGAATGGGAAATTAAAAACCACCATCAATTTTATAAAGGAAGAAATGATTGAGTCAATTTGTTTTTATGTTTACTTGTTTGAAATGATTGAGTCAATTTGTTTTTATGTTTACTTGTTTGAAATGATTGAGACAATTTGTTTTTATGTTTACTTGTTTGAAATGATTGAGACAATTTGTTTTTGTTTACTTGTTTGAAATGATTGAGACAATTTGTTTTTATGTTTACTTTTTTGAAATGATTGAGACAATTTGTTTTTATGTTATTTGTTTGAAATGATTGAGACAATTTGTTTTTATGTTATTTGTTTGAAATGATTGAGACAATTTGTTTTTATGTTTACTTGTTTGAAATGATTGAGACAATTTGTTTTTATGTTTACTTGTTTGAAATGATTGAGACCATGAAATCTTGGCGCTGGACGCTGTCAGTAACTAGCTTGTAAGGCGAGATTGGATGTATTGTTGCTTTGTTGTTATTTAGGTATGAAAGAGTTTATAATAATATATAAAACGCTGTTAACAAACATACTGTAAGCTCAATGCTTGACAGACATAAACACGAGCGTTCAAATGACAAACTAATTTTAAACAGATCTGAACATGTAGATTTTAATGTTTTTTTTTGAATGTAGAGAAGAATGTTGTTTTGTCTGAGATCAAGGGGGAGCGAGTTACAAACTTTTGGTTCATGGACTGAAGCAGCCCTCTAATCGTAACTTTTGAGGAAAAAAACGTAGCACCACTAGAAGCGTTGAGGGACAAATGAGAGTAATTAGCTCACTAAAGTACAGCGACATTTCTTTGTTGCAGATGCACTGGCACTGATGATCGATTCTTGCATTCACTGGAAGCCAATGGCGTGTACGCAAGAGAGCATTAGCAGAATCACTTTTTGTGTGTGTGTGGGACTACTCGTGCAGCGGTGTTCTGAATTTGCTGTAGCCTTTTCATTTTGTCATCTTGAATAGCTGCTACCATGGCATTAGTATGCGTCAAAAGACTGGGTTGAGTCAAAGAAAACTCAAAGATTGCGAACTACGTGGACAAAAGGAACCTGACAACTAGGTTTGTCATGTTTCGAGTGCCAGCTTAATTTATTCTGTCTAGAATCTAGAGCCATCCACTAGTACATCCTTGCAACGATTCTGCTTGTTTTTGTTGCCAGAGGCAACTGAAGAATCGTACAAATAAGGGGCGGACTGTGTGTCCAAATCAGTCCGGCCTTTTCTATGCCATCCGGCCCCCAAATTACATGCCATATGATAGGCATCGAATTATACATATCCTCAAAATCATTATGCTAAGTGACGAACACCGTGTTTACGTAACATAATGCATTTCTACTAGTAGTAAGCCTACATTTTAAACTACTTGGTATTATCTAATGACTCTTGAAATTGATTTTTATAACGTGAAAAAAAATCATGCCACCATGTAGGCCTATATTAACATAAGCATGTACTTGATATTCACATGCTAGGCTCATTAAGATCCCCATCGACGAACTATTCGACTGTGTCCAAATGGATTACTCGTAGAACGACTTTATCAAAAGTCATCACCATGAAATTTTCTACCTTTTGTTATGAGGCTTCTCAGCCTATTCTTTATACATCTTTAATGTGCAGTGACTTCGTTCACTATAGCACCTTGCGTATAAGACAGCATAAGTACACGATACACCCCTGTCAATAAATTGTACATCTTTATAATTCTGTCTCTATAACAGCAACAATAGCATCATAGGCACGTTCTCCTCGGATTCGGTTTCCCTCCTAGCCATGTTCTCGGGCACATGGAGTTAAATGTACAAATCTATTAATTTATTAATGTATAATAAATAAAATTACTTATCAATTAATTACGACTCAATAATACCAGTAACAATTCGTATGTGACTGAACATTTCATCTGTAAGACTGGAGAATTGTGATTGGTCCCTTTATAGATTCATCCGAATATATTCACACCAACGTGAATTTTATATCTTATGCTGCTTGTTAATCGCTAGGCCCTATAAGGGATGAAGCCTATGAAAAGAACTGTATACGGATGTAGGCAATTAGCCTACATTATTTCGGAAAATGCGTTAGATTAGTAGCCCTAGCTTGAGTCTGTAACTCACGATGCTCTGGATGCTCCTCTAATAAAAGGATATTATAAAATCTTGTACAATTTGATACGAGTCTTAGTGGCATCCATGCGGCCCGTTCACTGGCCCTACCAGCCCACCGACTGTCCATATAGCCAGCCCCCCCCCCCCCCTGCATACAACAGTGAGTCATCGGCAAAGTAGGCCTAGTATGAAATGCCGATTGGCTGTATGACACCGCTGAGTGGGTGTGTGTACACATAGTCAACTTTACTGAGTCTAGAACAGATCCTTGGGGGTACTCCGTACATCAAAAGTAAGTGTGTTACTGCCAGTTAACCACGATACTTTGGGTGCGTTCTGTCAGGTTAGGATCCAAGCCACTTTAGGTCGATTCCTGCTAAACCAAAAGTGGCAGAGAATATGGCTATCATAATCTCAAATTCTAGCATGTTAAAGGATGCGGACATGTCCAGTATGGAAAGGATTTATTTGCGGTCTAGGTTATTTAGTACTTTAACCACTTCTGTCTCTGTGCTTCGGAACTCCCAGCATGCAGATTGAAATTCTTCGAAGATAGAGTGCCGATCCAGTTTGAGTCGAAATTTGATTTCTTTAGTAAAATCCTGACAAGTGCGTGTTTGAATTATATGGTAGCCTACAACTCCAGAAGTAAGGAAAGAGTTCATACCCTTAGTATTATGGTTATAAAATATAAGTTTGTCTATATTTTCAAGTGGCAATAGTTAAAGTCGTTTTCGAAATAAAATTTATTTAGAAATATGTATACATATGATACATACAAGAATTACCTCGCTTAACAGTATTGGATTATCGATCTGCAGTAGTCAAAGTCATAGTGTTTCTAAGTAAGCCTACCTGTATTGAACCCAGTAAAAGTACTGAAAGATGCCTCTTACTTAAAACTATGATTTTTTTAAATGTCCCAGAAGGCACTTCAATCCGGACTTTTTGAAAAGCCTTGATCTTGCTTGCGATTTTTGTGTATGTCAAATGTCCATAATAATAATGAGATTAGTTTGTTGGATTTTCCTGTGTTCATTTTTCTGACACAGAAAGGGGACTAGCAGTAAATGATATTGACAATTCAAATTAAAATAACCTTAGAGTTGTCAGCATTTACTTCTTGCAGTAAGTCTAAATATTTTAACGAGTTTTATTCTGTAAAAACTTTTAGGAGCAACATTTTTTTCACTTTCAATTTTTCTTATACATAATCAGTACTATGCTGAAATGTGATTATTTGAGGATCTGTCTTACAGAGTCTCTCAACCCATACTTAATAAGTACAATGCTGAAATGTGATTATTTGAGGATCTGTCTTACAGAGTCTCTCAACCCATACTTAATCAGTACAATGCTGAAATGTGATTATTTGAGGATCTGTCTTACAGAGTCTCTCAACCCATACTTAATCAGTACAATGCTGAAATGTGATTATTTGAGGATCTGTCTTACAGAGTCTCTCAACCCATACTTAATCAGTACAATGCTGAAATGTGATTATTTGAGGATCTGTCTTACAGAGTCTCTCAGTTTTTGTACAGTTCATTATACATTAAGGCAGAAGGAATAAACCATTTTTAGTAGCAGCTTTATTAATTGGATGACAATAAAATTTATTTTGACAATTTGGTTTTCTAATTTTATAATTCTGAAGTTAGAAGTAGCTTTAAAAAAATAGAGGGAGCTTTATAGCAAGTACAAATTATTTACATTTACTTTTCTGAAAGTAATATTTTGGCTAGAATGATAAATCCCATTTCTAGAAGATAAACCTATTTACTTTGCAGGAATACTAAATCTTCTTCCCACAAACATTTTTTTTTCTTTAAAAGAAAAAGCAGCTTTTTGGTACAAAAACCTCAAAAAGCTTTGGTAAAAATGAGCTAAACAATGTAAGATATAGTAGAAATAGTATTTTATTGAATGGTCATAATGAAATAAGAGTTCATATAATGATCACATTTTACTTTGCATTCATGTGCACCTACTTATTTACATCAAGGTAATTTGGCTTTCTTTGTATATAATTGAAAACATATTTTTAGCAATGTGCCTCATGTCTATATCCCATGAGCTATCATTATTATAGTCATGAAAAAACAATCTTCAACAATGTACCTCATGTTTTCATGCCAATGGTCTATTATTTATATAGTCCTGAAATCACCTTTTTTGCTTTAGGTATATTGCATCCAATAAGAGAAAAAAAATGCTTCACATCTTATAAACAGACAATGAAACAACAGTTGAATTACATGAATGGTAGAATCATTGGAGGATTGTTCTATGCCACAGGAGGAACACAACATAGACTTTGCTGAGTATCAATTCACTTTTTTAAATGTTATCTTCAGATGTTGAGTCATAGCAGTCTTGTTGGTCTCCATAGACATCACTTGTTCCAGTTCATTGCCAGTTCTCTTTAAAGTTCTCCTCACCTGATCATGAACATTGACAGATTAAATGAACGAGTCAATACAACACTGACATAAGTAATGAACAACATTGACAGTTTATAACACTACAAATATGTGAGACTTCTTGAGAACTCATATACACATGTTCAGTCAGAATTCACATTTAGTATTATTATTATTATTATAAGTTTATGGTTCCTTACTAATCTTCGGACTCAAAGACAAGCCTTATTATTAGTATTAGTATTATAGTTTACTCATGTCTATAGACAGAATTCTACCCATCCCTACCACCTAGGGATCAATATTGTTAAAGAGAAAAATATCTAAACATTGAACTGGTCAACTTTTAAAATGTTATAAGCAGATTAACATTTTGTTAATATGGGCAATAAATAGTTTAAAGTAATACAATATATTGAGTTTAAATCTTAAGAGTACAACCACATAGATATATAAATAGCATAAATAGTTGCTTTTCACCAGGTGAAAATCTAATTAAAAAAAAAAAAAAAGACTTTATTTTCAAAATTGCTTAATGTATAGTAATAGATGTCAATTAGTGTTGCTACTGAAATTTTAAAATGCAAAAAAAAACTCAATTTCTTTGGAAAACTGATCTGGAAATCCCAAGAGAAAAACTAACCCACCATTATGGGCCCCTGCAGGCTGAGGTCTAGAATGTGATGGATGTTGTTTGTTTTTTTTGCCAATAAAGAGACAATGAACTGGTTTGACCACAATCACAGATTTCTTTCCGGCTGTTAAAGACGCAATTCTGATTGTGCTAAGTTTACTTGCCACTGTGTGTAGCTTTGAATGATCTTTCAGAAAACTACAAATCAAAATCTGGTTGCAGTCAACAATGACTGATGAAAGATTCTTAGCACTGTGCATGATAACCATTTACAGTGCACTAAATATCTCAATAACAATCTTACAACATAGCAATTGTAATTGTTAGTGAACAGGTAGCAGGTGCCAGGTAAAGAGGTAATGCCAGATTATTTTCAACAGAGGGATGGGTGGGGGTCATGGGTTTTCTTTAATATTCTCTGTAGTTAATATTTTCCTTAACAAGAAAGTTGAAGCTATGACAATGAGCCATAGGCTGCAACTTGAAAATAAACATCAGGTTTGAGACTACAACACCAATACCCTTTCATGGTCTATTAGTCCCTAAGGCATATTTAAATTTTTTTTCCTTGTAAGATAATTTCCAACTTACAGACTTGACTTCTGGAGGTTTGTTGAAAGATGTTCTCCCTAAACTAGTGGTCTGTACAGTCAACTCCTGACCTTGAACTTCTCCTTCCTGAATCTCTACTACACCTGTACAATGAAGCAGTTGAAACTAAGTGATGCCAAAATAAAGACATCCAAAAAAACTACTGTAAAACAAATACATTGCCTAGCACTCTGACCATAGTAGGAACAAAAATATACTCAAACTATGTGACACAAAGAAATAATAAAATTGAAATGAAAAGTATATACAGGTCATGTCCTTCTGAACGGCAGAAGGCCTGCTTCCCAATGTTGCTCTCAACTGGAAATATAACCCCTGGTGGACTGACAGAATTCAGTTAGACTGTGTTAAGAAGAAAACTTTATAGAATGTTGGCTTATCAGTGAGACATACTGCATGTAATAATGTGTCAGGGGGCAGTATGGCGAGAGTGAATATGTTACTTTGATATTTTGGTATGATAGTTATATCCCCTTGTTTATGTACTCCCAAGTTATGAATGTGAATAGTCTTGCACCTGTTATGAACTGAATGATTTAGTCTTCTTTGATTGTGCGAGAGAGTGTGTTAGTCAGTGAGGTCTCGTTTCCGGTCCAGAAAGGTTGGACAGTTGTATCCTGGACCAGTGGTTGTGTATTAATATTTATTGTGTGGTTTATTAAATATTTAAGTTATTATTATTTCATGGAGAGTATTATTGTTATTCATGGATGTTGGAGTTAAAGTAAATTTAGTATTTTAATTGTAAGTAAACCCCTAGCGAGCCAAGCAATGAAAAGAACCTGACAAAAAGAAAACCTAATAGAATGTTGGCTTTAATTTGAGACATACTGCATGTAATGAATGTCCTTCACAGTGAGACATACTGCATGTAATGAATGTCCTTCACGGTGAGACATACTGCATGTAATAAACATACTTCACATTGAGACATACTGCATGTAATGAACGTCCTTCACAGTGAGACATACTGCATGTAATGAAGGTCCCTTACAGTGAGATATACTGCATGTAATGAACACACTTCATAGTGAGACATACTGCATGTAATGAACGTACTTCACAGTGAGACATACTGCATGTAATGAACGTACTTCACAGTGAGACATACTGCATGCAATGAACGTACTTCACAGTGAGACATACTGCATGCAATGAACGTACTTCACAATGAGACATATTGCATGTAATGAACGTCCTCCACAGTGAGACATACTGCATGTAATGAAGGTCCTTCACAGTGAGACATACTGCATGTAATGAAGGTACTTCACAGTGAGGCATACTGCATGCAATGAACGTACTTTACAGTGAGACATACTGTATGTAATGAAATTACTTCCATAATCTAGCACTTTTGTTTTATTGTTACAAGAGTAAACATTTATGTCAAGAAGCACAACAAAAATCAAATACAAGGAAAGCTCCAAACAACAAAATTAATCTGTTTCAAGAACTTCCTCAACACTAAGCATTTAAAAAACTACAAACAGATAAGACAAACAAAGATCAGAAACAATTAAAAACAACAGAAACACAAGTGTCACTGGGTTGACATTAAAACCACAATTCTTTGGTACATACAAAAGTAACCTAATATGTGTGAAAGACTTTAAATGAGTCATTCTTGAATATTATATTCCACCATATATTGGAGTTAATAATATTAATATTCGTATCTTTATGATATCAAATGAATTAGTCTAACAAAAGAGCATTAATAATAATAATAATAATCTTTTTTATCCATAAGGAAATTTGTGCATTAAACCAAACAAAACATTATAACTATAGAAAACCAAAATATACATTTACAACAGACTCACTCATAATTTACATGCGAAAAGTTTATATCAGATAGTAGCTATTTAATGATTTGATTGCCAGGGGAACAATAGAGTTTTTGTGTCTGTTAGTCTTTGCTATCAGTGTCTTGTATCTCTTTTGTGATGGTAAAATCACTAAATCCTGACTCAAAGGGTGATTTTTTATTTCTAAAATATTTTTAGTTTTTTTATGAATGTTTGTCTCAAACAGCTGCCCACATTTTTTTGCAAATGGCTTTACCAACAGCATTTAAGATTCTATGAAATTTATTTTTATTTTGTATGTTCAGATTGCCTTACCAGGCAGTGATATTAAAACTTGAAATATTGCAGATGTGAGCATGATAAAACATAGCCAAGGTTTTTTTTGCAAACTTTAAACTAGGACTTTTTCTAAGCTATCGTAATCTTTGCTGACCTTTTTTTTGCTGAAAAAATCAGTATTTGCAGTAAAATTTAATTTATTGTCTAAGATAGTACCAAGGTATTTAAAAGTTTGCACTATTTCAACGGTCTCTCCAGCTACAAAAGCAATATTATTTTCCTTCTTTTCCATATGAAAATCGAGGATCATTTCTTTTTTTTTTTTTTTTTTTAAATTTAATAATAAAAAATTATCTTTACAGTATTTATAAACAAAAATAATAACAACACAAGCATGCATTTAACAGTCTCTTTCAAACATTAACTCTCAAGTTTACAGGAGAAAGTCTCCTTTTCTTTACTTCCTTGAAATCACCAAGATAAAAACATTGAAAAGTTTCTTATTTAAATGAAGAGAATTAAAAAAAAAAAATTGTTGGTATGCTTCTACATCACCTTCCCATGAACACGGTAGGTGTGGAAAGGAACTTTACTAATGAACTGAAGTTATCATTGAAGACAAACTCTTTTTACCTAGATTATGAGCAGCCATGAAGGCAATGTGGTTGGTCTCTGGTTTAATCCTGATGAAACCAGTTTCTCTGTGTAGCTGCATTTTGTTCTCTGGCTTCCAGGAATAAAATCTGTGAAGACATAAATAATTATAAAAAAAAACAACAAATAATTTAATCATAACTTTAAAGGCCTGGAAGGAAGGTGCAGTGGTTGAGTGGTAAAGCACTTGGCTTTTGAACCAGGTGTCCTGGATTCAAATCCTAGTGAAGACTGGGATATTTAATTTTGGGATCTTCAGGGCGCATCTGAGTCCACCCAGCTCTAATGAGTACCTGACATTATTTGGGGAAAAGCAAAGGTGGTTGGTGTTGTTGTGCTGACCACATGACACCCTTGTTAACCATGGGCCACAGTAACATCCCCTACCCTATACATTGCAAGGTCTGACTGAAAAGGGAATTTTACTTTTTACTTAACTGGAAATATGTTAGAAACAAGTACATTAACAGATACTGAAAAACATATTTGCAGAAATAGTGAATGTTGCATAAATTTAATCTGCACAATAAAAATACTAGAGAAAAAAAACTTCTCATTATAAAATAATGAATGCATATGAAATTTTAAAAATGATATTGGTCTAATCATGCATAAAATCTTTAGCCTACATCTCATATATGCATATAAGAAATTTAGCTCTTTAATCTTGGAAAAATTAATTTGGCCTCAAGATGATTCTATCAAAGATAAAGTTTGATATAAAAAAATGTTAACCATTAATCCAGACAGAGTATATCTTTCATATTAGCAAACTGCATTTATTATTCACAAACAATTAAAGAATCAATAAAAAGCTAAATGCTGAGAAACTGTTACACAAATATATCAACCATAGCAGTGAATATACTAGATCACAAGAAAAGACTATGTATAACCCTTCACTCCAGCACAGTCCCACTTACTTGTACTCTATCATGGGTTTCATCCCAATGGGAGTAAACTCTGCCTCCTCTCCATAAGTAAAGTCTGAAATAGTTGGATATTCTCCTTTCCCTGCTTCCGACTGCCATTTACCAAAAAGCCAAGACAAGGGTTTCAACATTTCATGGTACTGGGATTCTAGAACAAAACATCAACAAATGCAGTCATGCTATTTACTTGTAGTTTGATATATCAAAAAAAAAAAAAAAAGTAAAATATAAAAATAAAAGACTGATGGATGACATAGCCAAGTGGTTAAGTGCTTGGATGCTTAACTACATATTTCAGTTGACACTCTTTTTTAAATCTGGAATTTTAGGTCTTAAGTTGCTGTGTTTACCAAGTTCCAAATGAGTGACCGGCCCAGATATAGGAATATTAAGGTCACTAGGAAAAAAAAATAAAAAAAATCAAAGAACATATAAATAAAATGTTACTAATAAATGTAGAGGAGAGTTGGTGGCTGAGTGCTAAAGCGGTAGGCTTCCAAAGCGGGGTCCCAGGGTTGAAAAATGGTGAAGATTCGGATTTTTACTTTCGGGATCTTTAGGGCACTTCTAAGTCAACCAGTTCTAATGGGTACCTGACATTAGTTGGGGAAAAGTATGAAAACAATGTAATATCTAAAGATAACAACAAAAACCTATGGTCATACATTAAGTCTAAGAAAATGGAAACAACAGGCATAGCGCCATTAAAAGATGAACATAACATAATACATAATGATAATGAAACTAAAGCAAACATCCTAAACAAATACTTTGCATCAGCATTCTCAGCCCCAGGAGACAAAGACATATTTCTTAATTTGAACCAAGTAGACAACATAGAAGATTTAGTAGTACAAGAAAATGGAATTAAAAAACTATTAGCCAACACCAAACCAAATAAAGCGTCTGGACCTGATGGTATTCCAGCTAGATTACTCAAAGAACTAAGCAATGAGCTAGCCCCAGTGTTCAAAATACTCTTTCAGGCATCGCTTAACCAGGGCAGAGTACCAAAGGACTGGAAAGAAGCTAATGTCACCCCCCTATTTAAAAAAGGAGAAAAATCTGATCCAGGAAACTACAGACCAGTATCACTTACCAGCATCACATGTAAAATACTAGAACACATAATATGTAGCAACATCATAAACCACTTAGACAAACATAATGTCCTCACCCCATACCAACATGGCTTTAGGAAATATAGATCATGTGAAACACAACTAATAGGACTAATTGATGATTTTTCAAAAGGTTTAGATAATAGTGAACAAATAGATACTATCTTACTAGATTTTTCCAAGGCTTTTGACAAAGTTCACCACCATAGTTTGCTTAAAAAATAAAATATTTCGGCATTAATGGTCCACTGCATCAGTGGATTAAAGATTTTCTGATAGGGAGAGAACAAACTGTAATAATAAATGGCTCTAAATCAACACCAATAACAGTAAACTCAGGTGTACCTCAAGGAACAGTCTTGGGTCCACTACTATTTTTAATTTACATAAATGATTTACCAAATTGCATTAGTTCAGGAACAAAAGTCAGATTATTTGCAGACAATTGCATAATATATAGAACAATAAAAACAAAACAAGACACAGATATTTTACAAAGAGAATTAGATGAATTACAGAAATGGGAATCAAATTGGAGCATGTCTTTCCACCCAGAAAAATGTCAGTTGTTAAGAGTAACAAAAAAACTAAAACAAATTAATTCCACTTATCTTATTCATGGCAAACCAGTAACACAGACTAAAAACGCAAAATACCTAGGTGTTATAATAAATGAAAAACTGTCATGGAATCCACATATTGATGAAACTATAAAAAAATCCAACAAAGCATTAGGGTTTATTAAAAGAAATTTCTATAATCAAATAAGAACATAAAACTAAAATGTTATTTAACCTTGGTTAGGCCAATAATAGAATATGCATCCACCGTGTGGGACCCCTCAACTCAAGAAAACATTAAGAAACTGGAACAAACACAAAATAGAGCAGTGAGCTTCATAACAAACGAATATTCACATTTGACTAGGGTAACACCATTAGTAAAATCACTAAATTTAGAAAGCCTTCAGGACAGAAGACTCAAAAGTAAAGTAGCAATTATACATAAAACACTGAACCATAATCTTCAAATACAAAAACAAAATTTAATAAAATACTCTGAAAGACACAAAAATAAAGGCACATTCCTCGTCCCATATGCTAGGACAAATTTGTACAAATACTCCTTCTTCCCTAGTGCTATTAGAGCATGGAATGGGTTGCCTGAGCTAGCCAGAAAAAACAGTGACTTGGCAGAATTTAAGTCATTGGTTAATATGCATGACGCGTAGGACGTAATCATCTTCTTTTTTGAAGTAACGTCTGTATTATATAAGATAAGAAGAAGAGAAAGTAAAGGCGGTTGGTAGTTGTGCTGGCCACATGACACTCTTGTTAACAGTGGGCCACAGAAACAGGTGATCTATACATCATCAGCCACATAAATCTCAAGGTCTGAAAGGGGAACTATACTTTACTTTTAATAAATGTAGGTCTAATACTGACAAAACGTCTCTTTAGCGCAATGACTCATATGGCCATATTTGTGGACAATAAAAACTAAACAGGTCTGTTTATTGAAAAAAAAAATGTCTGTTAGCTGGTCAATGCCCATGGGAAGTAGAATCATTATAATGGTATGCAGCTTTTTCTTTTGATGTGTCTTTCATAAATAAACTATTGTTTTTACCTCTCATGTTTCTTATTAGAGTTTTGATAAACTAAACACTTACCAGACATTTTGGGTGCTCCACCTTGCGTTTCTTGCCTCAAAGATTTCTGAAATCTGTTTCCTAATTAAAGATGAAAAAAATAAGTAGACCAAAAGTGTGTTAAATGTGAATATAAAAATCACAACATAAACTGCACATTTCAAGGGATAGCAAAGTAAACATTACGACATAAAAACATTGACAAACAAGTTATTAGAATTGTATTCATAACACAACCTTTAGGTAGAAAAAATTTGAATGAACCTCTTTTCTCTAATTAAATAAAAAAAAAAAAAAGAAACAAATGTAATGACATTAACACTTTAATGTAAACAAGCTATATTATGCAACACTCCTTGTAAACAACAACATACTTATACAACATAAGATTGTGGCTGCACACACACACACACAAATAATCAGGAATTATTTACAAAAACTACATAACAATGTTAAACTCAAAAGCTGTTCTTTTCCATTTCAAAAGTAATTGATGAATCCTTAAGTTTCTATTTCATTGCTTTAGATGGATGTCTATGAAGTACCCAATTGGTGTCTTTTCTTTTCATTTATTGATATTTAAAAAAAAACTCTATTCCATTTAAGTCTGACTACACGATGTCATGCAAGACGCAGAACAACTATGTATAGTTTAACTCACCAGGTGTCTTTAGCCGTTCGTTGAAGAACAAGTTGACAGTGGCTTGCTGGAAATACTTTTTAACTAGGTTGTCTTTATCCGTCTGCACGGCAGATTTTTTCTTTTTCTTCTTTTCATTGTTCTTTGATTGCTCCTTCCGCCTGTGTTTTTTCAGTTTCTGAGTCTGAGGGTCCTGTGCATATTCATGATAAGCAGGCTGGTTGGTCGAGGGGCTGCTGGAAGAGACTGAGGAGGGGAGCTTTACTGTGATGGATGGCAGAGTTTGTGGTTCATTGGAAAGTAGGTCATTCTGATGTTCGCTGAAAGTGAGTGTAGATATAGTCTGATAGTTCCCAGCATGCAGGGTGGTTCTGCCAATTTCTTCAACAGCAGTCCAGTGCTGAAATGTATTTGTGGATGTAATGTCATGTCCATTTATTTCCTCAATACTTGGCAGGATATTATTTCCCTGCATAATAGGGATGCTTACTGTATAGGGATGTGGCGTTAGCTCATACACAGAACCAGTTGGGTACTGTTGAATATTAACTGAGTAGGAATCACTAGATTGTTGGTAGGACTGGGTTTCAATATAGCAAAGCCGCTCTGCTGGTGAGTCATTTTGGTTTTGCTGATCGATGATATCATGCTGGTCACCAATGGTCAGATGTGAACTGTTTTGCAATGGCAGGTGGACATCACATAAAGAGTGAACTTGGTGCTGGACGCCACTGGATTGTTGAATATCAGCCTCACCAAGCTCTATCGTACTGTTATTTGCAAGTGTGTCTTCTTTACTGATGAAAGAAATTTTATCTGCTGGAGATTTCTGTTTTTGATTCACTAGTCTGGTCTTAATATTGTGAATATCTTTCATCAAAATGACTTTCCCAGTGATCTGCATGAGTCTGTCTCTCAGAAGTTTTTTATCCGGTTCCATACACAGCAAATTGGCAATTTCTTCTTGGGAATCAATGTCCAGCTTTCTCTGTTTTGGATGAAGTCTAAACTCAGCCTGTTAACAAAGCAAAGGAATATTAATGCATACACACAGAGTGAGATATAAAAAACTATACTGATTACTCTGAATAAATATGCTTATGTCTTTCCAGAATATGGATTAATTCTTGATTACCCGGTACTCTGAATAAATATGCCAATGTCTTTCCAGATTTAGGATTAATTCTTGCATAAGTAAAATTTATTGAAGTCTGGCCCCAGTCAAGGCAGATATAAAGTTGCTGTCTTGGGCAGTATAAATAGTGGTTCCATTTTTTACCATGTCAGCCTTAATGATTAGGAATCATATTTTATAATTGCAAAGCAGAGCTGAATGTTTTCTGTAAATATGCTTGACTATATCATTGACTACACACAGAGGCCAGTAAAATGATAAAGAGTTTTTGATACAACAGAATGAGAAATCTACTAAAATGTTTAGAAAAGATATGTTACGATTTACTAAATGATTCACATTACAGACCTATCTATAGCTTCAACGAAGACAGTTTTTGATCCGTCTATGTTTAAGTTAGAACATAAGATAATGCAACACTCAAATTCAAGCCTACCTCAGATATTTCATGATTGTGAAGAGAACTCATTTCTCTTACAAACAATCTCTGGCCGTCAACTGTTGCACGTACTTTCAAAGAGAAAGGACATGACTGTTTGATAGTTCTGTTGAAATTCATACAAAATTACATTTATAACATGTGAGAAAAATGTAGGGGGACTACTGTTTCTTTTTTTTAAATTACAGTAATTGGGTTAAACAAAAATAACTCTAAAATATAAATTTATATAAATTCATGTTAGCTGACTTACTTGTGAATACGTTTCCCAGTTGAATGTGAGACATATTTTTTCCCACCATATGTGCAGCAATAAGAGATGTCACTATATTTAATAGCTGCATTATAACACTTGCGTTGATTTCTTTTAGCTGCTGATTCAACTCTACGTGTGTCTCGAATGATAAGATTAACAAAATTTGCTGCCTCATAAGCTTTAATGGCATTGGTCAGGTCTTCATATGTATTGAATTCAGCACCCACCTCAATTGCCATATCTGACAGGCTCACAGTTCATTTGAACTACAATTTTTTTTCAGGGTCAATGATATATGTGGGTCAACAGGATATATACTGTAACCAAAATTTAAGAATACAAGTTTCTGAAATGTCTAAAATATTAGTGTAAAGATGCTTTTTTTTAAATGCTTAATTCAAAAGTATTCTGGGTTGGTTAATTTTTAGAGCACAGGTTTCACCAATAATTGTCAAATAAACTCTCATAAACATTTATAATTAAATGCTACATATAATTGTAAAAAAAGTAACACGTTTATTTTTACAGGTTAGAGAAACACTGGCCTAGTATGTAAATCTAATAATAAGTAATCAAAAAAGAAGCATCCTCAAAATAGATTGATTATATTGAAGACTCTAGACCGAGTCTAGAATTATAGATCTAGACAATAGTGCATAATTATCATAAAAATATAATACAAAAATTCACAATATCTAGAATACCTCTACAAGTCATAGCAAGTGTATAGTATCTAAAAAATAGATGTCTAGATCTAGATGTATATAAAATATACTTATTATAGTACAGATTGATTATATTGAAGACTCTAGACTGAGTCTAGAATTATAGATCTAGACAATAGTGCATAATTATCATAAAAATATAATACAAAAATTCACAATATCTAGAATACCTCTACAAGTCGTAGCAAGTGTATAGTATCTAAAAAATAGACGTCTAGATCTAGATGTATATAAAATATACTTATAGTACAGATAGATCTATTTAAGAGACAATCTAGATTCTAGATTAATCTAGATCTAGTTTAAGTTAGTCTTACTCTAGACTCTAGGTTAGTCTAAGAGTCTTGATTTTGAAAGAAGACTTAATACTTAGATCTATAATTTATATTATTACCCTCGGCCCCACCTGCCCTGCCTTAAATTTCTAAATCTCTAGATTCTAGAGATTACTCGACTAGAAACTAGAACAGATTTTATGGAGTAATAGAGTCTCCAGTATTGTATAATATTATGTTATTGAGGAAGTGCTACAAAGAGCAGGGTGCTAGGACATCCGCTGTTATCAGCAGCAGACGCCTTGACTGGTTTGGCCACGTTCGTAGAATGCCAGTAGGTCGACTTCCACAGGACATTCAGTAAAATGTTTGTTTGTAAAATGTTTTACATATTTCGGATGTTCCTTCAGAGTTGAAGATAGTTTACTTCCTAGTCCAAACCTCCCGCAGTACGACGGGGGTTGGGAGCGGGCAGGGTTTGAACCCTCGACCGTCAATAAATCCGAACGACAGTCCAGCAAGCAAACCGCACGACCAGGCAGCCAGTATGGCGATCTAATAGAAGGCAGGAGAGCCGTTGGTCGCCCACTTTTACATTATATGGATGTATGCAAACGTGACTTCAAGCTCTTCAAGATCGACACTAGCAGCTGGGAAGAGGTGGCACTGGATAGATTCACGTAGTAGATCTACATAGAGAGAGAACATCATCATAAAGGAAGGGTCACGGATTGCAGATGTCAGACTCATACACAACAGAAGCAGAAAGAAGGGTGAAAATGCAATGACGCCTGGTGATTACATATGCCCAACCTGCGATCGCAGCTGTGTATCAAAGATTGGCCTCTTATTCTTTACTTTAACTTGAGTGACTTTAGTCACACAAGTGACAAGAATGAAGAAGTTGCATGAAAGGGAAAAGCCAAAGGGGGAAAAGATCATCTCTCGAGACGTAAAATGCCACAGAATCTTAATAATATATAAATAAAATCTTGACCTGAGATTGATAATATAATATAATAGACCTAGATTCAACGACCACTGTGATCAGTTTTGCTATATAGACGTTAGATTTTAGAATTTATAATGGTCTTTTAAGTCTTTAACTTAGTTCAAGATTACCTTAGGCCTACGGTAGTGAAGCAAGTTGTTTGGATCTTTAATCTGCAAGATAATTTTGTCACTCTCATTGATTTTAAACAAGAAAAACAAAAACAGTATTGACTTGCCTATATAGATCTATATTTATTCATAAACTTGCATATAGCAATTTATACAGATCTAGATCTCATGGGCGTAGCCAGGGAGGGGGGTTCTTGGGGGCTCACCTTCCCCCCCAGGGGAGGGGAATTTTGTGACTGATTTTTTGCTTTGTTTTTGTGTATTTTAGGTGAGATTTTAATATAAACCATCACTTGCCCCAGCGCAGCCAATCGGGGTTTTGTGTTTAAATTTCCCTTCCAGGGGGGTAGCTTATAAACCCCCCTCTTATATAAAACAAAAAATAATGCAGACGAAAATTCCCAAATTTCGAGAGCATAGCCAAGGGGATTTCTATTTGAACCCCCCCTCCCAATTTTTGTTTTAAGATAAAATCCCCTCTTCAATAATGAAATAATCGGACCAGTTTTGGGCAGCTACGCCAAGGGATTGAAAAAGAAAAAAAAAACGCAGAAAAGGCGATATTATTAACTGCCTCGCCTTTCAAAAAGAGACTGGAAGAAAAAAAGATATCTGTACGTGTTTCGAATAAGGTTGGTGGTGCTACTTCCCAAACAACAAAACAATTTAAAGGGAAAGAAAAGGCAGCAAAGCAAACAGTCCCAGCTGTTACTCCCTGTAGAAGTTGCTTTGAGAACTTCTATGATGATACTAGTGGGCAAATTAGGATACAATGCCAAAATTGCCAACTTGCCAAACAGGGAAATCCTAGTATAACTTGGCGCCACACTTTCATGGAGGACCTCATATGTTTCAATATGTTTGGTAAGTGACTCATCGGCTCATTTGGTACCGGCTCACCGGGCATTTGCCCAAATTGCCCAAATGCCCATATAACCAGTCCGCCCCTGACGGAGACGAACGAAAGCTTCAACGAAACCATTTTCTCATATGCGGACGCCCTCACGACAGCTGCGACATAAAGAAGGGAAATGAGAGACCTATTGCGCGTCAGGATTGGCCATAATTAATCTACAACGCATCGGGGACAACTCAATGCACCATATAGCACTAAATTCAAATCAAAATAACAATAAGTTGCATTTTACACGCCGAAGAAAGCGGGAATTTTTTGGAATCATGATTATCTCATTCAACTCATTGTTATTGTCACTGGTACGACGATGTTTGTAACTTATATGATAGGTCTACATTTTTCTTTTTTACATTTCTTGTTCAATTTTAAAGTAACAAATTATTTTCAATACCAAAGAAGCAATTCAAACAAACACGTTCCTCTTTCCATATTACTATGCTAGGAAAATTTTGGTTCAAATGCTCCTTCTTCCCTAGTCACTAGTGCTATTAGAGCATTAAATGGGTTGCCTGGGCCAGCCAGGAAAACCAATGAATTGTCAGAATTTAAGTAATTGGTTAACATGCATGACTAGATGCATGACGCGTAAGACTTGATCATCTTCTTTTTGAAGTAACGTCGGCATTATATAAGATAAATAAGAGTGGATCTATATTTCTAGAATCTAGTCATGATTCAACAATACTGTCATATATGAATAGGCCTATATTATCCCTATTATTTAATTAATTGGCGGGTCCGGACCTAAGTATAAAGGCGAACACTCAGGGCCGGCCTTACAGATTGGGGTGCCCAATTTAATGAATACTTGAAATCGTACAGTATCCTTAATATGTTAACGATTTAAGTTCTATATCTTTAAAAGCATGTGACAAGAGCCATTATTGATAGTGATATGCTTAATGTATTTAATAAAATACTCAGAAAGACACAAAGATAAAGGCACATTCCTCGTTCCATATACTAGGACAAATTTGTACAAATGCTCCTTCTTCCATAGTGCTATTAAGAGCATGAAATGGGTTGCCTGAGCTAGCCTGGAAAACCATTGACTTGGCAGAATTTAAGTAATTGTTTAATATGCATGACTGAATGCATGACGCGTAGGACGTAATCATTTTCTTTCTAGAAATAAAGTCTGTATTATATAAGATAAGATAAGATGTAAATAGCGGGGCCCGTGCCAGGCGCGATGCCCATTTTGGAGCATTGGCATACGGCCAGCCCTGTCTCCAGTTGTGTAACTTTGGTCTATTTTTTTGTGGCAAAATCAAGCGATTTGTTTTAAACAAATAACAGAAATGGTAATCTAACAGGAGTATGTCTTTCGACTCGGAATAGCAAAGTTTAAGTCTTTAATTGACATGCACGACTTAAAGGAAACTTTGATAAGAATAGGACGTAATCATATTCGGTTAAGAAGGAACGTCTGTAATTTATAACATACGGTAAGAATAGGAAATTATATACTAGAATGAATAATAAAAAACAAACAAACAACAACAAATAGTTAATGCTTGTTATAATTATAACAAGTAAATATTATGTTAAAAACCTAATGAACTAAAAATGTTATAATAAATGAAAATCTGTCATAGATTTCCCAATTAGAGGTCTACGGAAAAAAAAATAAAATATAGACTTTTATTTATAAAAATGAAACATCATCATCATCATCAAACTCCATTAGAGTGAGGGCTTGAGAGGCTTAAATCCTCTCTTGCAAAAGCCCTGGACAGAAACCCTGCTGTCTTGCGTAGTGCATAAATGTCGCCATACAGGTCGAGAATTTTGGGTTTCCCAGACCTGTCGAGACGGAGATCAGCAAGTCTGGGGCAGTCAAACAGAATATGAGGCACCATTTCCTCTTCTTCCTCTTCTTCCCCGCAGCGGGGGCACAGTGAATCAAAATTTGGCCATAGCCGCGATAAATATGAGCTAACAGGACAGTGGCCTGTCCTGCACTGTGCTTGCTCAGGCCTGGACAGCCTCCACCACGGGGAAGTGCGGTCAGGGCGCCTCATGCGCTCCCAGACTCCACGGGCTTTTTGGGACTTGTCCCAGCACTCAAACCACTTTTCCATTTCTGTTTTTTGTATTATAGCCAGGGCTTGATGAAAGCTTACAGCCTAATCAGTGGGTGGAATTTGCCCTCCCTGGTGGGCCAAAGAGTCTGCAATTGTGTTGCCAGTCACACCTATGTGACTCGGTACCCACTGCATTATTACAGGGGTGCCATAGCGTTGTTTAATGTTATGTGAAAATGAAACATCAAAACCCTTTATAACCTCCGATAAAAAGTATAATTATTTAATAAAAAATAGGGGAATAAAAGAAAAATGTACGCAATGTAGACAATATCAGTCACACCCATGTTCATGTTCTTGAGACACAGGCCTACTGAGACAGAAAAGTGACATCATTCGTATAAACCAAGAACTTACGAGAACTTACGAGAACTTTACAAAACAACAACAACAACAGGAAACAAAAACTATTTCTTTTTCCATATGTTCCTTCAAATATGAATATTCTACATCTAGATAGGTGACAGTGTCGTCGTCAGGAGAGACGACGCCATAACGTGAGACTGAAAGTTTTTTTTATATTGTAGTGAGTTAGACTTAAATTTGTTAAAAAAAATATTACTAAAGTTAACCACATTTTAAAAAATCTCATATGAACTTGATTTTGTCTCTATGAACATAGTATATGCCTATTGGACTGCGTTATTTTCTTTCGTTAGTTGATCACAATGTTACCGGGTTTCAACCCTGTCCGCTGTCCTCCCCAGTTTCCCTGAGGGAAGCTCGAGCTAGGATGTAATATCTTCGAATGTGAAGGAACACCCGAAACTTGTAAATTAAAAAAAAAGTGTTTAGTTTTGTTACAGTTTTGTTACAGCCATTCCAACGGGGATGATACGCCAATTCAAACTCTGGACGAGTCGTAACAAACCACAAAACCTAGTAGCCATCCTGGCTGCAGCAATATTCCCGAGAAAAACAACAAGAAGAAAACAAGTAAAATATAAACAAAAAAACCCCAACAAAAACAACATAAAAACGTTTCAATTAAAGTGTAAATTGTATCAATTCTTTTGAATCATTCATGTAAATCTTTTCTTTTTTTTTAAATAGATCTAGATTAAGTACGCCTATAATACATTTATGCGATTGGAAATATTTTTATCACTTGTTTTTGTTTGGTCCAACTTTCATGCTTTTAGCATTCAAAGCGCTTTGGTTAAAACATTTGTAAGGATCAGTTGGGGAGGGTGGAGGCGGAGAGGGGTATATAAGCGAAGGTTTTCGTGCTGGCTTGTTCAAAAGCAATAAAAAAAAATGTTCGAATATTCAAACTCGAGGGCTCAAGCCTCCGTTATCACGGAAGGCCGACGCGCTAGCCACTGAACTAACCAGTACTTATGAAAATAGAAGTTTATATAGTTATCTATTGTAAGTTTCCACCGACGACCTAATTCTCTACACTAAGCTTATAACCATTAGCTTAGTACTGCCTCTGCTAAATTTAAAAAAAAAATTACGACTAATTGATAAAATAATTGATCCATTTTTTCGATTGATTCATATGTTGTCATCGAAAATGAATAAATTTGTAAAAATAATTTTAAAAAAATGTGTACAACATTACATCCAGACATTGAGACAGTTACAAGCTTTGTAAAAAAAAAAAAGTCTTTATCAAGTTTATAAAACAGTGATTAACTATGCACTCTGAAAATACGTGTCGAAGGGCGGGGATGACCTTGTGCAATTGGAGGCCTAAGGCAAAGTGAGTTTGTTGGCCCCAAATGAATTAGAAATATAAAAGTACACGTCGAAAAAATAAAATTACGCAATTCATAAAAAACAAACAAACAACAAGAAACAACAAGAAGAAGGGTCTTCTAACTATCTAATATAAGAAGTCTAACAAGAGATTAAAATATTTGTCAATAAACCTTGAGTCATAGTAGAGAGAGTTAGGTTAGCAGACGTAGAGACCTAGTGCTAGCAGACGTAGAGACTTAGAGCTAGGTTAGCAGAAGTAGAGACCTAGTGCTAGCAGACGCAGAGACTTAGAGCTAGGTTAGCAGAAGTAGAGACCTAGTGCTAGCAGACGTAGAGACTTAGAGCTAGGTTAGCAGAAGTAGAGACGTGTTGCTAGCAGACGTAGGGACTTAGAGCTAGGTTAGCAGAAGTAGAGACCTAGTGCTAGCAGACGTAGGGACTTAGAGCTAGGTTAGCAGAAGTAGAGACCTAGTGCTAGCAGATGTAGGGACTTAGAGCTAGGTAAGCAGACGTAGAGCTCTAGTACACTGCTATATTTGAGATTTAATACAGGTTTCGCATTTTTCTGTGCGAGGCCGTCACCAATCGGAGGCCCTAGGCAGCTGCCTGGTTTGCCTATGCCCATGGCCGACTTTGTGAAGGTTGTATAGCTTGAATTGATCCCACCTGTTTCGTTTGTAAGAAATAGAATTTTAATACTTTTATACACAACTAGTAATTATTATTTCTCTATTTCTAGATAAACTTTCTGTGGATGATCCTCGTTGTCAATGGAGATGACTGCACATTTGATGTTAACCCATCTCTTTCTATTTACGAATATGAGAGAAGGTATAATAGATTTACTTTTAAATCTTATCAGAAGCCTCGCCACTTTGTCAGAAACTGGAGACTCGCTAGTAAGTTCAACTCCTCCTTATGTGGGCGGATGGTGGTGGATCCGTCTACCACCATATATGGACTAGAAGCAAGGATTGCACCGGTTAAATCATTCCCGTGGCACGTCACGCTGTTGAGAAAACAGAAGGACTTATGCAACGGTATCTTGATCCTGAGTCGCTGGGTTCTCACTATAGCCAGCTGCAGCGTGAACACAGATCAAATTAGCATAGGTATTTGGAATGTGAACAGCTTAACCTCCTACGAACAAGAAGTTAAAATCAACAAGAGATTTGAGCACGAGGACTACAACCCCTGGACTGCCGAGAACAACATCGCCCTGGTAAGACTGCAAGAAGAGGTGAAGTTCAATGACTATGCAAGACCCATCTGCTTCCCAACAATGGAGACGAACTTCGACGCTGCTGCCAAATGCTTCGTCACCAGCTTCGGAATGACTGCGCCTGGCAGTTTTATGAAGGGGGAATTTCTTCGCTACAGTGCTGTAACCATTCTGCCGCAAGAAGCATGTTCCTACTCCAGGAGCCTATTATCACGAAACACTGATCGGAGGAACATCTGCACGAACTATGACGCAGCTACGCTTTGCTACGGAGATGACGGGATACCACTGGTTTGTGAAGTGAATGGTACATACCGCCTAGCTGGACTTTTCAGTTCACTGAACAACCTCGGAGACTGCATTACACCGTACTTTCCAGCCAAATATACCAGAGTTTTTGAATATGCAGATTGGATCTATTATGTCATTGAAAAAAATTCATAGCGATTTTTCGATGATGTAAAATTTTAATTTTTCAACCATCAACTTTATGTTTTTTTTAGATTAAAATTGTGTTTCTTTTTTTTTATCTAAACTGAAAGTTATTTTTAATACTAACAATAATACTAACATTACCCACAGGCTATATTTATTATTCCCTAGTTTATCACAATATACCCATTGTTTAAAAAAAAATCCAAGTAGACCAAATCCTAAATTCTTTAAAGCATGGAACATTTCTCTGATGTCACCTTCATCTTGGTCCCCTCCCATGTCGGCATTGAGGGAAACGAAGCTGTAGACTGAGAAGCAAAGAGAGCCCTAAATCACGCGGTGTCAGGAACTCAAATTCCCTGCTCGGAACGGAGTCAAAGTATTGCCTCTGCCACCTATCGAGAGTGGCAGGACCGGTGGGAGGCAGATAATCACAACAAACTTAGGCAGATTGTGGCGGATGTCAGGTGGCAGCCCACATCTAAGTGTCTGACAAGGCGTGGTAGCACGACCATGTCCAGACTTAGGATTGGTCACACTACATCACGCACTCTTTTGTGCTGAAGAGAGAGGAGCCCCACTTTGTGAGTACTGTGACTCTCGCCTCACCGTGGAATATATCTTCATTGATTGCCCCAAGATACCAAGATGTCAGGGAGAAATTTTTTAGAGCACACAACTTAAAAACACTATTCAATAATGTCGACCCTGGGAAGGTACTGGGCTTTGTCCGGGAGGTGGGGCTGTCTACGAAGATCTGATTTATGAATTGTGAACATATAATATTTACATAAGATTTTTACCAAATTATTAAATTTTTACTACCTTTACTATTTTAACTGTGAATAGACCTTGTTTTTAATGATTTAACTGGAGAGTGATCCTTAAAGGATTACGGGCACGACATGGCCTAAATTGTGCCGATGTGCCTAAACTCAAACTCTGGTGGCCTGCCAAAAAGAAGCGAAGAGAAGAAAACAATAACAACAACTACTTGTGTGCTCTATATGAGCACATTTTCTATTATTCTATATTTACCAGATCCCCCCCCCCCTCCTTTTTGTTTGCTTCATCACACATACGGTGAGTAGACGTATCGATGGAACACTTAGACCCACAGTAAATGTGTGACACAAGGTGGAAGTAAGATCCGACTTAGGATTGGCCACATCTACATCACACACTCATTTGTATTGAGAAGAGAGAAGCCCTCACTGAGTTATAGCTCTAACCTCAATGCAGTGGACATCCTCCTCGGCTGCCTCAGATACCAGGATATTGGAAGAAAATATTTTACTGTTTGATAGCGTAGATCCTTTGTAATTGTCAGTAGAGTTGAGTCTGCCTGTCCTAAAAAACTTCTGTCAGGAAAAGATCTAGGTAAATGTAAATTATAACATCCTTATTATCGATTACTCATGTATGTATGGCAATGTCTTCGATTCTTGTTTTAAACTTATTAATAAAAAAAAAACTGTTTTAATACATGAAATATAAATTCCTACTGTACTTGCTGAAAAGAAGAGAAAACAAAATCCTTTAAAAAAAAAAGCTTATGTAAAGGGGAAAAACTCCCTCCTTAAAACTATATCTATCAATAATGTACAAGCTATTTCCCTTATTCGATATCAAACAAAATAATTAATTATCAGTAATTAATTGGCTAATTGAGTATTTTGTTTATTGATTCATAAATATTTGTTTAAAGTATCAACTTGATCGGAGAAGGCGTGAGGGAGAAATCGCGTTAACAATTATTTAAGGGGACTAAACCCAACAATTTTAGCCATATCTGTGAATACTAAAGTTTTATTGCAATTGCACCAATGCTGCCCCCCCCCCCCCCCCTTACTCCAATCCTTCGAGTGGGGGGGGGGGAGGCAGTAATGTTTTTGTGCAGAAATCACAGTTCGTTAACAGAATTAGTCACATATCTATATCATAAAAACTACTTATTGATGTTTAAATTAATTTTTATATTATATCTTTCCCTTCTGGTAGTTGTCCGATACGATGGGGTGTGGTGAGAAGTGGTGGCGATTATAACTACTGCCCTCTTCACCCCAATCCTTTGGAAAGGGGTGGGTCCAATTTTTATGTAGAAATCCGCCCCTAACCCTGCTGGGAAGCTTACAACACTACCCAGACCCCCTAGCCTTCAACAAAGGGACATATTTTTTTTCCGAAGGCTGAGAAACACTGCTCTAATTGCAATATAAACCTTTTTTTAATCTATACTTTTATAGATAAGGTAAGATATACTGGGCGTTAGTATCTGGGTTTGCAAAAACATCGACCCCCCCCCCTCATAAGTTTTGGATCCGCTAGTGGTTTCAGGCCACGAGAAGGCCCCAATGGAAAGCCCTACTCCCATTCCCCACATGACATTTATTTTTCATTTATCATTTTGTTTGTATTAGTTGTGGTCGTTTCTTTAATTCCTTTTCAATGTAGAGAAATGACAGTACGACAAGTATTACTCCTCACTCTCTTTCAAAAAAAGAAAATAGACTCTAGTTATCATATTAGGATAAGTTGTTGCTTTTTTTAAAAATATTTTCAGCGCGTCTTAAACGAAGCGGAAATGACGTAAAGAAAATAAAACATATGTTTACTAGAAGGATGAGAGGGACAAAGAAATCGAGTCATCCAGTTTCTATCAGTACATTTACACAAATTGCATTCCAATGTTACAAGTAATTATGTTCTTACCACGAATTCACTATGGACTACTCGCAAGTTATAGTGTCACGTCACTTAATGCATGGACTTTGGTCCTCTCGCGCGCGTTCGGCGCATTGGGCGGCAAGCTGTCTCCATAAAGATCTGTCACTGGCAATGTCTGAAGCCTCCTCCCACCTGGTGTCCACTGTTTTGAGGTCCTCCATGAAGGTGTGTCGCCAAGTAATACGAGGGCGTCCCTGTTTGCGCTTTCCTTGTTTTGGCTTCCATGTTATCGCAACTCTTGGTGTGCGTAATTCATTTTGACGTAGAACATGTCCCGCAAACCTCATGCGACGCTCAGTCACAACCTCACCAAGTGTTCGACTCCCAGTTCGGCATAGGATTTCCTTGTTTGAGACCCGATCTGTGTAACTGACTCCCAAAATCCGTCTCAGCCATCTCTGTTGAGCCACATTTAGTCTTTTCTCAATTTTGACAGATGACTTCCACGTCTCACATGCATATGTAGCAGTTGGGATGACGATTGTGTTGAGAAGGTGTATTTTTGTCTCGAGTCCAATGGCTTGGCTAGTCCAAATAGGCTGCAGCCTTTGGAAAATGCTCCCTGCCTTTCCTATTCGGCACTCTACATCATGGTAAGCATCTCCATCATTTGTTATGATGCTGCCAAGGTACGTGAACTTGTCCAGCTCTTCAAGCTTTGAATCGTCAAGTCTGACGTCTTCTTAAAAATAATAAAAACTTTCTTTCAATGATGAAAAGTGGACCCCAATTAGTTATAGATCCGGGCACAATAGGATAGAAGACTTAAAGTAAAGTAGCAATTATACATAAAACACTGAACCATAATCTTCAAATACAAAAACAAAATTTAATAAAATACTCAGAAAGACACAAAGATAAAGGAGCACTCTACGTTCCATATGCTAGGACAAATTTGAACAGATGCTCCTTCTTCCCTAGCGCTATTAGAGCATGGAATGGGTTGCCTGAGCTAGCCAGGAAAACCAGTGACTTGGCGGAGTTTAGGCCATTGGTTAATATGCATGACTAAATGCATGACGCGTAGGACGTAATCATCTTCTTTTTTGAAGTAACGTCTGTATCATCTATACTAATAAAAGGCAAAGCCCTGACTCACTGATTCACTGACTCATCACTAATTCTGCAACTTCCCGTGTAGGTACAAGGGTGAAATTTGGCAGGCGCATTCCCTACAGCTTACTTACAAAAGTGCAGCAGGTTTCGTTTCCCAATCGTACGCGTAACGGTCGTAACGGTCGACAACGTCCGCTCTGTGCTACACATTGCACGGCCACATCAGACTCACTGCTGATGTCCGAAGGGACATTGTGTTGTATGTGCTCAACAACTGGGACAGGTTCAAGGTGTGGACAGATGATGGTACAGGAGACAATTACACAACACAGGAACACTATCACGGTAGTCGTTCATCTTGCAGTGCATCTCGAGATCGGACAGAGAATTTATTTCACAGAGGGCAATGTTGCAGAAAAAGTACACAATCCACCACAGACGACTCTGTTAGCCTTTTTTTATCTTTGCAACCATGATGACTTTGCAAAGGAGCTTTATTATCACGAAGTTCCATCTTATTATGTGTGGACAAGAAACATGTTTCGTCGGAGGAAGCAGGGGAAGGCTGTGCCAGGACATTCGGGGGTGAAGAAAGATAATGTGTTTGGAAGGGTCTACACTGTGCACCCGAACAACTCTGAATGTTACCACCTTCGATTGCTGCTCTACAAAATCATAGGTCCCACCTCTTTCGAATCTCTCAGAACAGTTGACGGTGTTGTCCATCCAACCTACAAGTCGGCCTGCAGGGCAATTGGTTTGTTACAGGACGATGTCAACTGGGACGAGACTCTCCAGGAAGCTGCTCTGTTTTGCTCACCTCAAAAGATCCGTGAACTGTTCGCTGTAATGCTGGTCTTCTGCCAAATGGAGAACCCCTTAAATCTCTGGGAAAAACATAGAGACAGCATGGCAGAAGATGTTAGGAGACAGACTGAAAGAGATCATGGAGGAACAGAAGTCCAACAGTGGTTGCCTATGATCTACAACAAGTGTCTTCAGTTGCTTGAGAACTACGTCATTGCTATCGGAGGTCTCTCTGTCGATCATTATGGGCTGCCTTCACCTTCGAGAGAGCTGGCAGAGGTTACGTCGAATCCCGAGTACTTGAGGGAAACCTCTTACGACACCTCGGAGTTGGCCAATGTAGTCTCAAACAACGAGCCTTTGCTGAATGGTGACCAAAAGAGAGTTTACGAGCAAGTCATGAGGAGCGTTGTCTCGGGCACTGGCACGGTGTTTTTTCTTGATGCTCCAGGAGGAACTGGCAAGACATTCCTCATAAACCTTCTGCTTGCGAAAGTCCGAGCGGAAGGTGACATTGCTGTAGCTGTGGCTTCTTCTGGCATTGCAGCAACTCTTCTTCAGGGTGGGAGAACTGCTCATTCAGCTTTCAAGCTACCTCTCAACCTCAGCCACACCACTGATTCGCCCTCCACGTGCAACATATCAAAGCAGAGCAACATGGCTGAAGTGCTAAGACAGTGCAAGCTGATTGTCTGGGATGAGTCCACCATGGCACACAGAGGGGGTGTCGAGGCTTTGGACAGGACCCTCCAAGACATCCGAAACACCACCACACGTTTGGGAGGCTTGACAGTGTTGCTGGCTGGAGACTTTCGGCAAACCCTACCAGTCGTGCCCAGAGGAACACGCGCCGACGAAGTGAAAGCCTGTCTGAAGTCTTCGTACCTGTGGCGTCAAATCACTGTCGTCACTTTAAGAATAAACATGAGGGTTCATCTGAATGGCGACACAAGAGCCGGAGAGTTCTCTGATCTTCTGATGATTATTGGTGATGGCAGCTTCAGTCAAGAAAATTCTAAAATAGCAATTCCCTCAAATCTCTGTCTCCTGGTGAAGACCTTGCAAAACCTTCGTTACAATGTTTATCCCAATCTAAGAACTCTCCAGCATATAGACGTGTCATGGTTGAGGGAGAGAGCTATCCTAACACCACGAAACGACATGACCACGGCCATAAACCACATTTTACTCCAAGAACTCCCCTCACAATCTAAAACATACCAGTCTGTGGATTCAGTTGTGGAAATGGAAGACGCGGTGCACTATCCGGTAGAGTTTCTCAACTCTCTGAATCCTACAGGCACTCCTGAGCATCGTCTCATTTTGAAGGTTGGGGCACCGATAATGTTGCTGAGGAACTTGCAGCCACCTAAACTGTCTAACGGCACCAGACTTCAAGTCACGTCTCTGCAGAAGAACCTCATTGAGGCAACTATTTTCACTGGCAGTGGCTCAGGAGAGACAGTTTTGATTCCTCGCATCCCCGTCATCCCCTCTGACCTCCCATTTCAATTCAAACGCCTCCAATTCCCAGTAAGGCTCTGCTTCGCCATGACAATCAACAAGTCTCAGGGACAGACACTACAAAAGGTTGGCATTGACTTGAGACAGGACTGCTTCTCACATGGGCAACTGTACGTCGCATGCTCAAGAGTAAGCTTGGTCATACTGCAGCCGGAGGGCCGAACTGACAACGCGGTGTACAAAGAGATCCTCAACAAATAACTGTATTGGTACATGTATGTTTCTTCTCTATTTCAAAAGGTTTACTTTTCTTCTTAGTAATGAAATATTTAAGGCAGTACACATGACACATTATTTTTACTTATCGGACTAACATTGCAAAAAGCCACACAAAAAATGCGTTGTTCCGGTTATTCCAAAAATACATGCGCTACATTCCCTGCGGTAACACTCCTGGCACAAATGAGAATGTTTTGTTGTTACATGTAGGCCTATTAATTAAAGCAAATTTGAAATGTTAATGCAATATTCCTCCCGCTGCAAAGCGCGGGTATTTTGCTAGTATAAGATAAGACGTAGAACGTCATGTTTGCTGCGTCGCTGGGAGAAGGTAGAATAACAAAAAGGCTAAAATGCTATCTAAATCTAGTTCTGTAAATATCTAAAGTTCCTCGGGCCTCATTCCATCTAGCCCGTGACACGTCATAGTATGATGACATTGCAGGATGCCTTTTAATTTTTTTTTCTCTAGAAGATACATGCAACTTGCTTGAAGAACACTAGAAGTGCGGTCAAGTTGGTCGAATTAAGGGCATGCCGCAAGTGGAGCAGCTCGTTAAGAATCAACTGTTTAAACAGAATTATTTGCATAAGACGTTGAAGGCCAGAAGTCACGTGGGTCAAGATTGAACACCTTTAGTTTCAATGCTGCACCACGTCATTCGTTTGGTTTCAATTCAGATTGCATTTAACATTTTTTTTTCTTTTTTACTAGTGGGTTGTACAGATTGCTCAAGGATATGACACGTGATCATAATTAATTTGAATGTACAACTATTTAATAAACAGCGCATCACCGGTCCACGAGACACGTCTGCTAGGGTGTGGAATCAAAGAAAAATATGCTAAGAATAAAACAATAATAATAACAAGTACAATATAAAAAAAATAAAAAAAAACAACAACTTATATTACTCGTAATTGTATCAATTAGTTTGGATCAGTCGTGTTATTAAATTTGTAACAACAATAAATATGTGCTATTAGAAATGTTTTTATTTCGCGCAATTTCATGCTTTTAACTTTCTCACTACGCTATGATCCTATCACTTTCTCACTACGCTATGATCCTATCACTTTCTCACTACGCTATGACCCTATCACTTTCTCACTACGCTATGACCCTATCACTTTCTCACTACGCTCTGATCCTATCACTTTCTCACTACGCTATGATCCTATCACTTTCTCACTACGCTATGACCCTATCACTTTCTCACTACGCTATGACCCTATCACTTTCTCACTACGCTATGATCCTATCACTTTCTCACTACGCTATGATCCTATCACTTTCTCACTACGCTATGACCCTATCACTTTCTCACTACGCTATGATCCTATCACTTTCTCACTACGCTATGATCCTATCACTTTCTCACTACGCTATGATCCTATCACTTTCTCACTACGCTATGACCCTATCACTTTCTCACTACGCTATGACCCTATCACTTTCTCACTACGCTATGACCCTATCACTTTCTCACTACGCTATGATCCTATCACTTTCTCACTACGCTATGACCCTATCACTTTCTCACTACGCTATGATCCTATCACTTTCTCACTACGCTATGATCCTATCACTTTCTCACTACGCTACGACCCTCTCACTTCTCACTACGCTATGACCCTATCACTTTCTCACTACGCTATGATCCTATCACTTTCTCACTACGCTATGATCCTATCACTTTCTCACTACGCTATGATCCTATCACTTTCTCACTACGCTATGATCCTATCACTTGTCTCACTACGCTACAACCCTCTCACTTCTCACTACGCTACGACCCTATCACTTGTCTGGACCAGTTGGGAAAGGGTGGAGAAAGAAGGGACTATCTGTGCGAATATTACCGTGACATCTTTTTAATTTATGCATACAAAAAAGTTGAACGACTTGAATTCGAACTCCAGGACTAAAGCCTCCTCAAGTCGATACACTAACCACTGTGTCATGGAAGTGCTTATGAAAATAGAAGGTTTGATAGTTACCTATTGTTTGTTTTAAACTTTTATCTCTAAAAAGTATCATCATTATCATCTTTCCTTTGCGTTCCTCATGGAACACAGAACACGTCACTCTCCACGATCGCTTGTTAATTTTTTAATGGCTTCCCAATTCTTTCCTGTCCTCTCGGCTTCATCTAGTATACTGCGTCGCCATGTTCTTTTTGGTCTTCCTCTATAAAGGGGACTAATTCTATTAATACCATCGCATCAGTCAAGTACGATTTCATTCCCTTATTTGATATACCAAGCAAAATAATTTATTAGCAATAGTTAATTTAACTAATTGGTTAATTTATTTTTATTGATATCTGTGTTGTCAGGCTAAAGAAATAACAGTGCGAAATTTAATTTCAGCTTGATCCGAAATTTTATGTGGGAGGAATAAAGTGTACAAACTTTGGACCAGACAGACAGACAGAGTTGATATAAGCTTTGTACAAATATTTTTCATGGAAGAACATTAACATATATCGAATTTTATAAACTCGAAGATGGCTTTGAAGTCCGGCCTTTGCATTGAAAAGCCTATTGCTCTTAAGGCACAGGTAGGTTGCATCAATTGCAGAATTTCGCGATTGCATTTATGTTTTTTGACTGATTCTTTCTCCTTGCTGGCATCTATCTTCTTCGCATCGTATCTAGAAAAACTCACGACTCCGCGTCATGAGAGGCTATCATAGGCTAGATTTCTCAGTCTTGGGTGTTTATATTGTTTTCCTTGCGATGTTTCGAATGTTCCTTCGGAGTTGAAAATAATCTTTTTCTTAGTCCTAACCTCCCGCAGGGTATGAGTTCAGGACCATTGAGACGACCGAGCGATTGTCAAGCGCGCATACACCCCCATGGCAGGATCCAATAGAGAGCTCTTCCCAGGTCAAAGTTTTCAATAGGAAAGTCGTTTAGGCAGAGTACCCCTTTCAAACTTTGCGATCTATATGGCAGATGGCACAGTTAATGAGGGTGTTATGTGACCAGCACAACGACCAACCGTCTTTACTTTTCCTTAACAAATGTCAGGTACCCATTAGAGCTTGTGTGGACTCAGAGGCGCACAAGGATCCCGAAATAAAAAAAAAAACCGGTCTTCACTAGGATTCGAACCCGGACTCCCCGGTTCGGAAGGCAAGCGCATGACAACTCAGCCAACGCACCTCCTCGTTTACGTTTAGGGATGCAAAGAATTCAACAAATCATTGACTTACAATTTCGTATACACGTTTTCTTGAGGCACGACTATGCCGCCTTGTTGTCTTTTCTCTCGATGTGTATTCGGTTTGCTGTTTAGTGTTCAGCTATGTTCTAATATATAGTAACACTTATTTCAAAAAAAATTAATATAATAATTATAATAAGGCAGTCACTGTAAGTGGAGTATGGTTTCCGTTTTATGTTTGAGAAATGGTTTGAAAAGAGGTGAAGGTTTTTTTAAAAAATATGTTTTGATATATGTTTTTTGAAGTCATATAAAGTGCGAGCCATTGTTTTGTTCATGCTGCTCCCCCCCGTGTAATCTATAGAGTCCAACCAAAAAAAACCTATCACTTAGAATTGGTTTAGCCTTTCCCCTCACTAAGAGATACTGAATAGTTCCGAACAAATCCAACCACTAGTACCACACAAGCTCTCTCCAGTTCCTTCTCTAAAGCCTTAATTGTTAAGTGAGCAATACTTAAAGTAAAATTATGTTATGTTCTTTTGTTTTCTAGGGATTTATGGATTAGTTTTAATCACAGACTTACTGTATCTTTGGTAGGATATATACAAATAAGCTTACTACCAGTTAGAAAGAAAAATAAAACACACAACAGATATTGTAATTATTTTTTTTTATTCTACTGTGACAAAGTCTAACATTCAGTGTTACATTGGAATCGAAATGTATTCATTTCGACAACAGAAACTTGTCTCTAATCTGAAACAACAAAAAAATAAAATAAATTAATGTACAATTTAAAAAAACAACTGTATTTTATTTATTAATCGAATATAAGAATTAGAGTATCAAAACTGTGTGTTAAAAATATAGAAAAATAGTAAGATGGGATATTATAGAAGCATAAACTATTTTTAAAATGTTTCTTTCTAAAGTCGAGGTATAAGTTAAATCAAGTGTTCTAGTCCATAGCAAAAAGCTATGACTAGTATTTTAAATAGAAAGCTACAGAAGAGGATGTTTCCCTTACCGCCAACTGTGTTATGTAAGGATTCTGTCTAGTATCTATATCTGTCATCATATCTTTGCTTGGGAAAAACTTTTCCAAAGTAGTCACGGACGGGGGTCTGTTGACAAATAATTGAACATATTAAATGCACAAGGCACCAGTGGTAACGACACATAAGAGTGTATGTCTCGAATTTGTTTTTAAATATGAAACTATGATCGAGTTCAAGTAATTTGAAACACAAAATGTATGTCCTAAAAAGTATTGCCAACTTTACAAATAATTAGATTTGTAGAGCTAGAGAGGAGGATCCTAGCAATGGTGTTGAGATGTTACAGAAGGATCCTAGATACCACTTTTAAAGACGGCATCACAAACCAAGAGATTAGAGACAGGGTTACTGCAGCGACTGGACCCCATGATGACCTGCTAACTATCGTAAAAAAAAACGCAAGCTAAAAATCTATGGCCATATTACAAGGTCTTTGGGGCTCGCAAAGACCTTGCTTCTGGAAAAAGAAGAAGAGGCGGACAGAGAAAGCGATGGGAAGACAACATAAAAAAATGGACGGGCCTGAAATTGAAAGAGGTTCTAACTAAGGCAAAAGACAAAGAGAAATGGAGAAAGACGGTCGACAAATCTTGCGTGGTGCCCCAACGGTCCAACAGACTAAGGAATAGGTAAAAGTAAAGGAAAACATGTTCCTTCAGATTTGTAGGTAATGACCTCCAGAACGACGACTGGAGATGGAAACGGGCAAGCTTCGAACCCGGTACCATCGAATGACAGTTCAGAGCACATACCACACGACCAGGCAGTCATTAAGCAATACATTCGATAAATGCATTTGTTTGTTATTATGCATGTTAATCAGATCTGCAGTTAAACTTTAAAGCAAAAAAAAAAAAGGTAACATTTTCTTGTATTCTTATTGGAGCCCGAGTTCCCTAAATTCTGTAGATCATTTTTATAACTGTTTACATGAATGAAACAAACTAGATCTACTATAACTACGGATACAAAGCTATCTTAGATCACCCTAGCTTATCTCACACGTACTTGTTTTCCGTAAAATGTATTGAAAGGATTAGATGGGTAGTAGTAGCTACGTGCGGGTGTCTTTTGATAATTTCTTTGAGCAATGTAATTGTTGTAGTTGTAGTAGGAAGACGAGTTCTCGTTTTGTTTTCCGTAGACTCCTTTGCCATTGTAGAAACTGCTTCTCTTGTAACCTCGGATCTGGGACACACTGCTCAGAAATTCCAAGAATCCCTGGAGCCTCTGTTGGCTAAGATTCAAACATACATACAATTATAATATGGCGTAAAAGTATTTTATTATTTAATGTGGTCTAGTTCAAATATTTTAGTTCAATTAAGTTGGCAACGTTTTTTCGTGAGGAGTTGAGCTCGAGGCTCTACACTCCATTACAGATAGGCTATATCATGTAGTTTCTAGACCTAAGTAAGCGAAGACTTGCCAACTTTAAAAAGCACTATCAGAATAAGTAGACCACACTTACTTATCCTTGACCTGGTGCCATTGCTTGAAACTGAGAAACTCTTGCTTGCATTTATCGATGTCTTCGTGGTACTGGACGAATTTGGAGAATACGACAAACGCCCTCTGGAACTGACTTCTCTTGTCGCACAGGGACTTCTCGTACAGGAAATGGTTGAAACCCTGTTGATTAGAATTATTTACTTATGCAATAAGTAAATCGAAGCCTAACAGGCAACCTGCACTGAAATACTAGACCACCAAACACTTAGGATTAGGGACGAATGAAAGGATTCGAAAAAAAAAAGAGTGGATGAATGAAATCAACACAAGAAAAAGGTCGCACGTTTTGTTGGGACTCAAGCAGTTTACCTGCAAATCTTTCAAGGTAAAGGCAAATCAACTAATTACAATATTGCATTAGTTTTATCTTATTTATTAAAAATGCTGTTTCTATTCAGAAATTGCCTAAACTCTCAAAATTAGGTCGGGTATTGTACGGTTTTTACTTAAACGCAATATGAAGAATTTTGGCCAAATAAAAAAAAAACATTTTGAATGTAGCTCTTTCACCATCAACCATGTATACATTATTTAACTGTATAATGCGTTTCGCATAACCGCCATTTTTATTTTAGAAATCTAAGTAGTCACCAAACTTCCACGTAAAGTGTATAAGACATAGAAGTGTCGATGAAGAAAAATTAAATATGCCATAGAAAGAAAAATATTAAAAGGAAAAGACTTACTCTGAGTGCGAAATAAGAGGATTTCTCTTTAGCCTCGTTCTCATCAGCATCTTCAAAGAACTGTTTGAATTCGGCGGGCTTGTGGTCAGTCAGATGTTTGCGGAGGTTGCCGAGGTAGGCGATGAATGGATGCCTGTCCCTATATTCGTCGTCTTGATCAACATCGTAGCTGTCGTAGTCCCAGCCCAGGTTCTGGAAGACGTCGTTGTAGCTGTTGTCGTAGCCCAGCTGAGAGTAAAGCTGAGGGAAGTTGTGGATTCTCAAAAAGAGCGCCAAATGTCTGCCATCTCTCTCGTAATCTTCGTAGCCGCCTGTAAAACCGCAATAATAATGACTTCATTTCTTCATTTAAAATATGTATATATAATAGTAGAGTTTGCTTTAAAAAAAACTAAAAAGAAACAACTTCCAACTGACCAACACTTCTTGGGTTAAAGTCAAAGCCGAAATTGCCATAGGAGTCAAAGTCTACCCATTTGTTGCAGGTGCCGTACAGAGCGCACTGCTTGAAGAGACCGTAAGGCTGCTTGAATCTGGTCTGAAAAATCAAACAGAAAATTTTATGTTCACAAAGTCGTTTTATATTGCAACTAGAGTTTACCTAAATTAAGTTTTTTCCATGAGAATCATTAAAAAATTTGGACAGGTGAAGTTATGACCACGACTTTTAGAGTGCAGGGATTGGTCTAACAGACTTTGGGACAAACAGATCTTTTGTGAGTGCCCCATCCATCTAATAGATTCTAGGAAAGACAAAGGTGAATTTAAACGATGACCTTCACCTTTTTAAAAAAATTTTGTGCTGTTCCAATTTCCAACTGTTCACCAAAAAGTGGAAGATAAATTCATGGGTGTTACATAAACGCTTGTTGAGAACATAAGATTTGAGATACTTATTACAGATGAGCAGATTCCATTAGCTCTCGTATCTCAAACAACGATTTTAGTCTGGAAATAAGGAGCTTCAGTAAGGCAGCTAAGAGCTCTCAAATATGCTACCATATCCATTAATCAAGAAATATTAAAACAGAAACTAAATTGCTTTAAAATCGTCGAACACATTTTCCAATCAAAGAGAACGATGCTTTTAACCCAACCTGTCATCGTTATTTATTTATATTTTACCCCAGTGACAGCTAAAACCAAACAAATAAATTAAAAGCAGAAAAAAACCCGCCAATCCACATAAATGAGAACAAAGAAGTCTTAAAATAAGATCTGAACGAAGTGGTCGTCTCCTTTCCATTAGGACTAAGACAAAAAGATTTTAAAACTCCTTTATCCCACTTTCGGTCAGAGTGTTACAAGATCAGCTGTCGTCATCGAGAAGTACATAGAAGTCAAATTTATAAAGCGCTGGTTGTGAATGTGTATGTGTTTCGTGTGTGAATGTTGTTCGAATTTCTATTCTATACTGTTATTGTACAGTAGTTACGCTGATATTGTCAATTGTAGTCAAACTAAATTTCCAGTTGATTGGATCAATAAAATTATCTTATCTTATCTTATCTTATCTTAAAATAAAATATCAAGTGATTCTTACATCTATAAATGGAACAAATCTTGTCAACGCGGTCTTCTCATATTGAATGTATTTGGCAAAGACAATGAGGTCTGAGTACAAACTGTAATGTTGTCTCACTTTAACCTATGAGAAACAAATAACATGTTTTTAAATACAGAGCTAGCAGTTATCAGAGAAAAATCATTGCGCTAATTATTAAAACATTGTACATGTGTTATTCAGAAAATTTTATTCATGTTGGCTTAAATGCTTTTTTTCTTTCTTATCGCTTCTATGTAACACCAACCTCAGCTTTGGTGGCAGTCAAGGCAACGATCTTCTTCTGGTCCTGGTAGTGGGATCTGAACTTGAGGTACAGTAAGAACAACTTCTTGTAGCGGAACTCGCTGTCCAGGTCGTCACCATCACACAGGCTCAGCCAGTCCTTCTCAGAGTTCACGTAACTGTTGTACTGGGCCACGTTGCTCTGTGCGTACACCTCACGATCTTTGCCATAGTAGGACTCCTTCTTCCAAGCGATCTGGAAAGAGCCAAGTCAAATAGTAAAATGTTTAGAATAAAGCGCAGGTTCAAAGCAATCAGAAGAGTGTCATCAAGGAAGCTTGTGTTTTTTTTTTAAAGTATTTTTTTGTTCCGTATTTTTATGTTAAAAAATAATTCGATACCAATTGTTCAAAATGTTTCTCTCCCCCCCCCCCCAAGATAAATTAACAAAATATTCCATTTTTTTCTAAGAACTTTGGTGATGCATTGAAGGGCCCATCCAATACACACCCTAAAGTCACCAATTTCCATAAGCAGTTATACACTTTCCAGAGCCTTGCTACATCATGGTGGCTCCATCAATTATAATGATTTTTTTTTGTGTGTATTGTGGTTTCATAGATCGAATTTAAAATAACTCACTAGATATACTTCTAGTTCCCCCCCCCTACAAAAATTTTACGATGTTATCGTAATACTGGCCGCCCAACCTTTTTTTTGCACCCCTCAAATGAAAGTCCAGTAAAGCCCAGTTTGAAACAAAGCATACGCCACTTTGAATCCCCCGTTGCATCCAAGCATATAATAATGCCACCGCTCTACACACATTTTTGACCCTTAAATTCTAGAAGTACTGATGAATAAATCATGGAAGCTTTGCTCTTCCCACGGAGCAGTTGGAAAGAAGAAAATCAATATCCTCAACTTAGTTCACTCTTTACATATAAAAAAACAACAACAGCTAAATCTAGATCTATTTTAAACGGCTTACTTTTGTGAATGATTTAAAAATCTCCAGGAATGAGCTTGTGTCTTCTTCTTTCTTCAGGCTCAAGTATTTCAGAATTTGAAGGAACACCGTCACTTGGGACTCTTTCTCATAATCACTAGGACCGTAGGTTTCTAGAAGGTTATTATCACCCCAGCCGCTCCAGAGATTCTCAAAGGATGGAAGGTAGTCATCAACGTCCAAGCCGTATTCTGGTTTGTACTCTGGTTTGTACTCTGGTTTGTACTCTGGTTTGTACTCTGGTTTGTACTCTGGTTTGTACTCTGGTTTGTATTCTGGTTTGTATTGGCTGTAGTACCCGCCGTTGTATTTTGGTTGCTGGTACTCAGCATCCTCCCAGCCTTTGTACTGCCTCTGTCTATCTTCCCAGTTTACCCAGCCACTAGACTTGCTTTGCTTGTCTTCCCAGCCGTAATTCTGTTTGTCTTCCCAGCCGTAATTTTTGGGTTGTTTGTCTTCCCAGCCGTAATTTTGTTTATCTTCCCAGCCGTAATTTTTGGGTTGTTTGTCTTCCCAGCCGTAATTTTGTTTATCTTCCCAGCCGTAATTTTGTTTATTTTCCCATCCATAATTCTTATATTGTTTGTCTTCCCAGCCGTAATTCTGTTTGTCTTGCCATCCGTAATTTTTGGGTTGTTTGTCTTCCCAGCCGTAGTTCTTTTTGTCTTCCCAGCCGTAATTCTGTTTGTTTTCCCAGCCGTAATTTTTCTCTTGCTTATTTTCCCAGCCGTAGCTCTTCAGCTGTTTATCTTGCCAGCTGTCGTACTTTGGTTCCCATTCGTAATACTTCTGCTTGTCTTCCCAGCCGTAATTTTCAGGCTGTTTATCGTTCCAACTGTTGTAGCTTGGTTCTACGTAGCCGTAATCTTTCTTTTGCCTGTCTTCCCATCCGTAGTCTTGTTTGTCTTGATAGCCGTTGTCAGCTCCGTACTGTTTAAAAAAAAAACGAAACAAACATTAAGTAAACTAATACTATTCAAAATCACTCTTTCTTTTAATGTAATTTAATTTATGCAAACCTTTTTTTTTTTTTAAAGTGAGACAATGGATTAAAAAACAGTGAATAGTACAGAGCTACTATTCCTGTATGTAATTTAACAGGGAACATTCGTTTTAGAAGGCCTCACCACCGACCTGCGACGTCGCAACCTGTGGGCTGTGGAGACCAATAGCTTGTTGCCACTTCGTACAGGCATGTGACGTGTCAACACGTTATTCGTCTGAGCTGCCCACAGGTTGTGATGTTGCAGGTCAGTGTTCAGGCTTTCTATGAAGATAAGGTCTCGATTTAACCGGGAATACTTCAATGCAAGTAAAACGTTTTCTAAGTAATATTGGCGATCTTCAGAGTAACCTGCCTTTTGTGTACACTTAGATTTTAAAGATCTGGCTTAAGTTCTGTAAGCAACAAAATGTAGCCAGAAAGAAAAAGAAACCATATGAAGAAATGTGGCGGTGATGCAATGGAACATAAAGAAAAACTAAGAAAATCAAAAGATGAAGTTTGGGAGAGATTTTGTAACAAAGGGACAAACTAATGTCAAGGACGTCACATGGAAGGATAAATGTTGCCAACTAAAAAAACAATTACTTTGTGTTACAAGCGAAAGATACCATTAAAAATATCATTCTACGGTGCTAAAAAAGTGCATATAATTCAAATAATTTGTTAAATATACTTTGCTTATCAATACTTCCGTATTCTGTACACCGGATACACCAAATAGTTTGCTATTTATGTATTTGTCTTCATTAATGAAAATCTCCAATGGATAGTGACTGCTTGTTATTCAGCATCTTCTTCTATCTTATATATTACAGAAGTTACTTCAAAAAGAAGACAATTACGTCCTACGCTTTTCATGTGTCCATCTAGTCATGTATGTTAATCAATGACTTAAGCTCTGCTAAGTCATGGTCTACCTGGCTGATTCAAGCAACCCATTCTTTTCTCTAATGTCACTAGGGTAGCATGAGTAATACTATGCTCTAACAAAATTTTCATGTTAATCCAAGTGTTATGCTTTACTTTTTAGTAATGACAAATAATTTCAATATTTTTGTTAAGTATTCAATCCAGACTCAATTGTCACTCCATAAGGTTGAGTTTGTACAGTAAACATTGAGCTTTCGTATATGCCTATAAGAAATACAAAGCAAGCGTCACTTCAGCTTCCTATCAATCGTTACGTTTAAAGAGGACAGGTACGAGTGGATACCCATCGATAGACAAGCCATTGGTTGCCAGGATTATATGGAATAGGCAGGGACGATTTGAACACCCAGCTGGCCATAAGAGGCCCATATTCTCTCTACGCCTTACGGTTTTCATCGAATCAACATTGCCATTTTCAAGTGTCTCAACCCTTGTTGACACTAAGGTAATTAGAGGACTAGACATTATTCAATATTTACTTTAAGTAGAACTTAAGTAGGCGTATGCTATTGAAAAAAAAATCTGTTAAATATACCAAGTGTTAGATTCAATCTAACTTCAGAACTGCCTGGTATAATTTTTATTTCATTGTAAGCAGTTGAAACCAACAAATTCCTTATAATTACGTGTATACTGGACTAAAGGTAATAGCCAGACACTGTATCCTACCTGATAGCCATACTCTGTCCTATTGACCAGCCCAGCTAAAGAGGCGGCGACGTAGAGGCAACAAGTAAGAACGACTAGAGGGACTTGGGATGCCATCTGTTACGGAGAAAGTCAAACATCATTGAAACAAAGATATAGATTTGTAGTAGTAATATGAAACATCATTGTTACACATAAGAGTCAATGTTACACACAAGCCACATCAAATTTCTTTGCATCAACTAATTATGTTAATTTTCTGATTGGTTTTCTAACATTCTGAACCAACATCCCTTTCCCTTGGCTACTCCCATGAACATGTTCCTAATGGGGACAAAACAAAACAAAAAAGATGATAAATTCCTAAAAGTTATTAAAAGAAGAATAAATTACACATGTATTACATCTATGTCACTGACCTATGTCACTGATTTATGTTACTGATCTATGTCACTGATCTATGTTACTGATCTATGTTACTGATCTATGCCACTGAGCTATGTCACTAACCAAGTCTTTGAATATCAGTTGAACCCATAGCAACATTAATTACACAAATAATTATTTCAAAAACTAAAGAAAAGGATTTAAAGAAAAACATGTTAAAAATATAAAAAACAACAACAAACAATAGCTCTATTATTAAACTTCAAATACAATTAAAAATAATAATTTTAAAAACCTTGGTTCAATCCGTAACACCGTCAACTGCTAGAACTTAAGCATATTCTGAACGGCTAGAGAGGAAGGCAAACTTTGTGACTATTTATATGGACACCTAGATCTAGCACTAGACCTAAAATTCTGATTTAGAACCCTTAATTTCTAGTCTAGATCTACTTTTAGATCTAGAATATAGATGCAATCTATATTAGATTTAAGTAAAAATATAAAAAGTATAAACTTAAATAAAATAGAAGCAACTTTAAATTTACTCAGTTATACAATTATACGGCTGACTACGCCATGTTGGCTCTAGACCTATATATATTCTCCAGCAAAATATACATTTATTTATTTTTTACTTTGAAAAATTACAACGGTCAAACTATAATTTTCCCTGTGTGGCCAACGGGCTAATAATTATTTTCTCAGCGATATACATCAACTGTTAAATTTCTAGGAAAATCTTTACTCGTTTTTGAGATCAGCATCCAGGCTCCAGGTTCCATAAAGGAGTGACTTGAATAGAGGTATTGTAAAAAAAGATTAAAATCTTAAACTTGGAAAAAAAAATACATGATAAGAATTTCTCTGTTTGTATTTGTTGTAAACAGAATTTCAACACTCATGTGAAGTTTCTTTGAGCTCTATGATTACCAATCCTCTCAACAGTATTATAATAGCCAAAGGTATTCGTTCTACTTCATTGGTAAGAGTACAACATTAGAAGATATGGAATAAATGACTACATCGAGTTGGCAATCTTAACGTTTTGTCACTAAAGTAAATTTTAAACTCTAAATAGATTTAGAAAACAAGCACAATTCAGGTTCCAACAGCTGATCCACGACTTGGCTATAGCCAGAGTATCGCATTGTTTACAAATGAAGTAGGAAGCTTTAGTTATTAATTTCGCAGTTGCTGTTCCTGGCAAATTCAGGGGCAGCACTGTTCACGCTTGGTGTTTAGAGTAGAATGGACCCTAGCTAAATGAGAGTACTTCTTACCTTGTACTTTCCCAGGCGGGGCTTCCACGACGACGATGCTGCTCCACTGACCAGACATGCCACATTTATAGCCCTAGAACAGACTCCTCAGCCAAGTCACTTACCATCTTGACCCTAGCTTTGAAGTCCACTTAGCACTGACAAGCCAACGGGTACTTCCCCCCCCCCACCCGCCCCACCACCCTTTTTATTCAATGTGTACATCCCAGGTAAATAGAACCATTTTTTTCCCGTCTGCACCAGGGCGACTTTAGGACCATTACGTTTTAACTTTAGAGTTCGTCAATCTGATCATTTTTATTTTAATGATGTGGGCGGAGGTAGGTGGAACATGTCACCAACACTGAAGGAGACAAGTGGCTTAGCTTAGGACAGTTTTTCTTATTCTAATTAGTGCAAATTTAAATGGCTATTAATAGAACAAGGTCCCCCGGTGGTGCGATGTCACAGCAGAGAGCTTAGAACTAGGTCTTTGAATCTTGTCAATGTCTGCACAATTTAACTCTATTGCTACACAGTAGAGAGCTTAGAACTAGGTCTTTGAATCTTGTCAAAGTCTGCACAATTTAACTCTATTGCTACATAGCCATTTAAGTCACATGATTACCTTTTGAACATAAAGTGTGTGTGTGTGTGTGTATTACAAGCAAAAAATAAGTACAAGTGCGCCTTCTGCCTTAGTGCCATTAGAGAAAAGAACGGGTTGCCTGAATCAGCCATGAAAACCAAGCTCTTAATTAACACGCCCGACTAGATTAATACATGAATCAGCATAAGACGCAAAGATCTCTTTTCAAGGAATGTTTGTAATTTATAAGGTTATTATTTTGTAAAAAGATTACATTGTTACAAGAATGAAAAACAATAAAAAACCTAAAAATACTTTTTAAAAAGCTTATACGAATTGCAATTGTATCAATTAATTTAGGTCAGTCATGCAATTAAGCTTGCAATAGATCTAGACGAACAGCAATAAATATGTGCTATTAGAACTATATTTTTCGCTGTGCTTCTATCTCACTTATCTGGATCAGTTGGGGGGACAAAAGGGAGGGGGAGTAAGAATCAGAGATCTAGGTGGATTTGATCGTCATTGGTTTTTAAAACAATTTAAAAAAAAGGGGAACCACCTGAATTCGAACTTATCAGCCACGCCTCTTCGTGACGGCGTGATATCCACTCTGCTAGTGAGATACTTAGGACCAGCTTAGATTGTATGACTATATATTGTTTATTACTATTTAGACATATAAAGGAGACAAACTCAGCTTATACCACCGCTTCAGTGAAGTAAAATTTCTTTCCCTTGTTCGAGATACCAATAGTTTATGGCTAATTTTTGTTTCATTGATTCTTGTGTTGTCAGGTAAAAGAAATAATTGTGCGAAATTTCACGTTGAACCGAGATTGGGAATCGGAGAAATGACGTGTAGAAACTTTTTACCAGATAGACAGATAGATAGATAGACAGACAGAGTGAGTTCATATAAGCTTTGTTGAAATAATCAGAATATATTCGTTTCAAAGACAGTACGTATTTCATCCTGCTCTGTATTGTTACCCTTTGTGTTTTTTTTTAAATTTATTATTTTCTTCCAGAAATTTGGAAATCTGTTTTTTCTTGAGTTTTATTTTAATTTTTTTTTACTTTTTTATTTTCGTCTGCGGTTCACAGTTCAGAGGTTAACAAAAACTTCAAAAAAATACATTTTAGTCCAATTTGTTTTGTTGTTTTATAATTCGTATTTTTGTTTGTGATCGTAATCTAAAAAGAACGGAAAGAATTCACTAATCTTAATACAACATTATGATTTTATCTACATTTATTTTTACGATTCACTCGAAGATGGGTTATGCTGCTGGTATTGCCTATTTTCTGTGTATTGGTAACACAAGTGGTTTCCAAACTTTTTCTTCTCATAGACTCCTTGCCATGTTTTCTGGTTTTCAGTAGACCCCTGCTTAGCTTGCAATTTTTTGCAAATTCATCAACATTTTAAAAAACTAATTTTTAACTGCATTGAGTTGAAGAGTGAACAAATCATTTCAAGCTACATATTACATAAGTCATTTCAAGCTACATATGACATAAGTCATTTCCAGCTACATATGACATAAGTCATTTCCAGCTACATATGACATAAGTCATTTCCAGCTACATATGACATAAGTCATTTCAAGCTACATATGACATAAGTCATTTCAAGCTACATATGACATAAGTCATTTCAAGCTACATATTACATAAGTCATTTCAAGCTACATGTTATATAAGTCATTTCAAGCTACATATTACATAAGTCATTTCAAGCTACATATGACATAAGTCATTTCAAGCTACATATGACATAAGTCATTTCAAGCTACATATGACATAAGTCATTTCAAGCTACATATGACATAAGTCATTTCAAGCTACATATGACATAAGTCATTTCAAGCTACATATGACATAAGTCATTTCAAGCTACATATGACATAAGTCATTTCAAGCTACATATGACATTATCAGTTTTGGCAATGATCAAAGTTTCTCGTCTATTTCTTGGTCTTTTACGTGTGGCTCAAATATTGAGTCCGCGGAGCTGTTGTCACTAACAAGAGAAAGGGCGAAGGCGAGTATCTGTCGTCTGCAAGCTTCTAACAGGTAGGGCTCATTAGCCTTGGCTCGCAGAAGAAAAACTGAACTCAAAACTCTACTGCCATTCAACTATACCTAAACATGGGAAAGGTTTTTTGGGTCAACCCTGAGGAAAATAAAAAGCCAAAGACCATATGGCAGTTAGCAGCACACAGTGCTACACCCTGTCAGAGCCTGTGACGCCGCTGATCGCTGTTTTTGTAAAACAGTGTTTAAAACTACTTCAACGGCTGGTAAAACAAATGTTTTATCGAAAGTGTTCTCCGTATTTTGCCATAAATAAAGAGATAATGAGAATGAAAGAGATCTTGTAAGACGCTGACAAACCATCAACTTCTCTATATGATGTCGAGGAGAGATTTTGTGGTTCTATTCTTAACTAAATCTTTGAGTGTTCGAAAGTTTTTCAAATCTTTTTATCAGGGTGGCATTGTCTCCAGCGTAATTAGTTTCATATCGTCATAAAAAGTCACTTAGGCAACCGCTTATTTGATAAGGAAAGAATGAATCCCAATTTTAAACAATCAACAGTGTACAGTCTACATTCTTTTTGTTAAACATTAGTTACATGTAGACAAAATGAAGCTTTTTTAAAAAGTATTAAATACAACAATTTTTTTATTTTGAATAGCAGGATAAATATTTAAGAGATTAATTTAGGTAAAAAGCATATATTAGTGTATGACATAATTACATTAATGGGCTGTAAAAATTATTTTAAGCCACGACCTGTTTAAATGAAATCTATTATCGTAGACCCCCGTGGACATCTTATAGACCCTCATTTTATTTTTTCACTTTCCAAGACCCCTTGGACGTCTTTGTAGACCCTGGCCTAGGGGCCTATATAGACCACTTTGGGAATCTTTTTAATTTTTTTTTCAATGAAGAAAAATCTGATCTTGGTTAGAATGTTGTTTTATTTGCATGTTATGGATAGCGAAAGAACATGGGCCTCAGCCCTGGAAGAAAAACGGACAATGCGAAAAATAGCCAGCTCCTCTACCACTCTACCACCGAAGCAAAAGCCACCTTAACCTGCGATATTTGGGGACGAGATTGTCTCTCCAAACTAGGGCTCCACAGCCACAAGAGGAAGTGTGCGAGATGAACCAGAGTCGTCCTACGACTGAAGGAGGCCAATGAAGTTGTAAGGGAGGAGTTAGATAAGCTTTGTTTTTTTTTAAAGGATTTTTGTATTTCGCTTGTTCTTTTAAATTTGACAGCCAATGCCAATACACATTACACGCATGCAATTACACATTACACGCATGCAAAGACTTATGCACACACATAATAAGTAATCATCTTCTTGTTTAAGATGCGTCTGTATTTTAAAAGATAAGGTAAAGAACCTCCCCGCTCCACACAATTGTTGTTTTAATAGTAGATTCATAAATACAAAGCATCGTCATTGTTACTAGATCTACTGCTAGATACTTGTAGCCTATCAGTGCCAATGTTTATATACTGAGTGATGAGCGATCGAAGTGCAGTGTAAATATATTCATTCAAGAACAGATTTGAATTAATTACTGAAAAATAAAGAGTTATGTTTCGCTGTGTCCTAATTGTGGCCAGGCTCAGGTGATCCTTTAGTATGCGCTCGTATCAACAGTATGTTACGAAAGCATTAGGGGCTATGTTTCCTTTGTGCCCTAATTGTACCCAGGCTCAGGTGATCTATTGATAAGTATGCACTCGTATCAATATTATGTGACTGTTCGCTAGAACATGCTAAGTTTACAGACTCAGATGTTCCTAGATATATTCCGTTAAGTCATCGCTCTCTTCATTGACACACATTTTTTTTCCTCACCTGCCTTGTACACTTTCGTCTCCAGGTGCAACCGTTTCTTACTTTCCAGAGTCAATATTGTCCCAACTCGTGACCCACATTGATGTTGCGATGCTGTTGGAATACCTTCCTCCATCCCGCCCCCCTTTCTTGGTGGTCTTTTGAGCTTTTCTTGTGGAGGGAGTGTCAAGCAGAAGAGAGAGAGAGCTGTTCAATGACCGTTACAGTGCCATGTAATGGATACACACTCTCTGCCACTCAGGACGGCAGACCTGATACATGTTATATGTCACAACAGGGAGAGACTATCCCCCCCCTTCTCCTTTTATATTCTTTAAACTATAAATGCAATTTCGTTGAATGTAGAACTCCCCCCCCCCATGTGTTGCTTCCATTATTTGTAGAGAAAACAAAATCAAATCTTGTTGCACGTTGACATACTGGGTCAATACAAGTAGAGTTAGAGCTTTATCATCTATCTATCTGTCTATCTTATCTGTCTTATCTATCTATCTATCTATCTATCTATTTGTCTATCTGTCTGTCTATCTATCTTATCTATCTTATCTATCTATCTATCTATCTATCTATCTATCTATCTATCTATCTATCTATCTATCTATCAATCTATCTATCTATCTATCTATCTATCTATCTATCTATCTATCTATCTATCTATCTATCTATCTATCTATCTCATTCTATTCTTGTAGATTTAATTTATTACATTTAAAAGTTTTTCAGCTTGGGCATATTTGGTTGAATTGTAACAATATTAATACTTGTAGCAAAGCTCAGAGGAATTCTCTTCCAGGAGGCTGCTACTTAAATTTAAATTTGGCCTGTAAATATATTCGGAACAGGAAAGTATAAAATGTGTCGCTTTAAGGATTTTGTTATTAAGATACCATTGGTCAACAAAAATGTATGATTTTAGATTTGATTGAAGATTTTTATTCTACAATCCGCAGGTTATAATCTTCTTTCTGTTTTCATTATATCTTTTCAAAACTTATAGCAACTCACTCTGTCTGTCTGTCTGGTACAGAGTTTAAGCATGTTTTTGTTTTCTCCCATGTCCCATGTCTCGGATCAAGTTAAAACTTTGCACAATAAATTCACGGAGCCTGTCAAGACGGGAATCAATAAAAAAACATTTAAACAATTAGTTAATTATTGTTGGTCGTTATTATTTTGTTAAATTTCGAAATAAGGGAAATAAATGCTACTTAATGAGAGATGTGGATATGCCTATGGATTTAGTCGCCATATTACGTTTCGACACGTTTTTTTCCTCCCAATTCACATTCACGAATCAAGTTGAAATTTTGCATAATTATTTATTGTGGATAACAATACACAAATCAATATAAAAACTAGCCAATTATTTAATCATTCAGTACTAATTAATTAATTTTGTTTTACATAGCAGAAACTGAGATGAACCCTTAAATTCTCAGATAAAGGGCAGTAATTAGCGTTCTTTCCCTTAGATAAGCTTTGTTTTTAAAAGTATTCCCTTTTCTATTGCCTGTTAGTTTAATGCTACATATTTAAAAAAAATGTTCCCAAAAATTATTGTTTTATTAAAATGTATATTTTAACAGTAATTCCGTAAACTGTACATCGGATACGCCAAAACCTTACTATTTATGGATTCGTCTCACTTTTATGAAAATCTCTAAAGAATATTTAAAATGCAAGGTGACGTGACTGATCTTCCTTCTCAATTACATCCCTTTCTTATTTAGAGTCCCTTACTTTTGAAAAGGAATTGACGTCATGTTAGACGTCCATGAAGCAACTTGACTGAATCATATTTCTGTGTAAAGAAGCCAAAGAGAGACAGCCGAACTACGTTCTTATGTGCCTAGCGGCAATTAGTTCAGATAAAGTGAGTCAACAAGGTCAGGGAACACAAAATGTTCAACGAACTCTTCTCTTTATTGAACTATTCACTTTGGAATTCGTTAGAAAGAGAGAGAGAGAGAGAACAAGTGGTACAGCCAATACGTCATATTTTAGTGGTACGAAATTTTTTTAAAAAATATATAAAGAAAAATAGTTTTTTTTTTTTCATAAACGTCAGGATGACCTGATAATGTAGTGGAAATTAAACTTCGTAGCTTTGAGTTGGTAACACTCAGAAAATAAATTTTAAACTATAATTCAGTATTCTATGGATTGCGTTTAACTTATTCTACCCTCACACATAAACAGACATGACGCCAAGACAGTTTCTAGAAGCACCAGCCTGATAGTGTCCAAAGTCGGGATAAGATTACATAAAGACATTTCTGCGTTCCCTGGCAATCAAATGTTCAATGATTTTCCGTAACTCCTGTAGAGGTGAGAGGGTTGTTATGGAGTGTATGTTCGTTGTTTTTTTTCTGATGTAACCATGAAATAGGTGAGCGGATGGTTTGGTTGTGTAGGCTGAGAAGTTTCAATCTGATGAAATCACAAGGTGTTATGTCATAGTTCAAGTTATTAAATACTGGGAAGATGAAATGAAGAAGAAACAAGAGACGTGAAACAGAAGAGATTTGGGTATTTTTAATGAGTTAGATCTTGGTTAGGAAAGTTAAAAGCATATCCCTCGGCACCAAAATCAGACTGAAGCGCTCCCTTGTCAAGGCCACATTTTTATATGCTTGTGAGTCTTGGACACTGACTGCAGATCTAGATAAGAGGATCCTATCAAATTGAGATATTACATAAGGATCCTAGGTATCACATTTAAAGACCGCATCACAAACCAAGAGATTAGAGACAGGGTTACTGCAGCGATTGGACCCCATGATGACCTGCTAACTATAGTAAAAAAAACGAAAGCTAAAAATCTATGGCCATTTTACAAGGTCTTTGGGGCTTGAGAAGACTTTCCTTCAAGGAACAGTACCAGGAAAAAGAAGAAAAGGCAGACAGAGAAAGCGATGGGAAGGAACACAAAAGAATGGATAGGTTAGGCAAAAGAGAGGAATGTTGAAAAACGGTCGACAAATGTAAGGGATAGGTAAAGGTCAAAAAGATCTTGGTTAAACTGTTATATCACTTGTGTTTCTACATACATCTGCTTTCAAGTGGAATTGGTGTATATTTATAGGTTTTGTTAAATGGCTAATGGAAAATGCGAGATAACACACATTTTATTAAATTTCTAGAAAGATCATTTCATCAATATTAGAATATTTTTTATGGTAGAGTACAGTGTTTAATCTAAAGGAACAAACTCAAAAGTAGGAATCTATTTTTTTGGCCCCCGAAAGGGAAATAGCCGCCATTAGTTTTGTGTGGTCTGTCTGTGGGTCCGTCCGTACCGTTTGATCCAAACGGTACAGACGGACCCACAGAAAGTAAAATTGATATTGAACATTCGACATCTTGATATTTTAGACCTTTCAATGTTCTGATGCAACGGCCACTTTTGTCTTTCCTAATAAAATTATTTTTTAAAAGTAAGATGTAAGTAAGTTCTAAATAAAAATATATACCATTTTTTTTTACACATATTCACTGTTAATAGTAAAAAACATGGTAGACAATATTTCTAAGGGAGATTATTTCCATGTATATATTTTTTTTAGATATTTATGAAAAAGTTTGTTATTTTTTTAAAACAAATATTTAAAAAATATTTGTATTGCTTATTTAAATATGTATTAAATATATATATATATATATATAAATAACTCACATTTAAAATAAAATGCTAACTTTTGTTTTAAAAGTGGAAAAAATCCTTTTTGTACGTATGTAAGTGTACTTCAATTTAAAACATCATTTAATAAGCAGTGTTTTATATTAGGACCTTGCAACGCAATATACAACACATGGAAACCACGTAAACGTCTTAGAGATTTAACTCTTTCTCTCCGTAATTATTTTCCACATTGCGTTGGAATTTTGCACATTTGTGTTTCACTACCCTGTTATGATTAAACTTCAAAAACTTTTTTGTTTGTTATCAGGAAATATTATATTAGCTTTAGAATTATAGATGGCATCATGCTCTCTTTATATAACACAAACTAAAGTTTATAAAAACAAAAGTTAATTTAATTTAATGGAGTCAAATCAACGTTGATATCGTCAGTTAGGAGAGAAAGATTTAACCAAAGTGAAAAGTTTCTTCCTTGAGGCCTTAATTGGCCCTTTACAAAACGATCATTTAGATAATCATTCAATAACATCAAACCAAATATGCTAAATCATCAATTCATTGAATACATATGAAAATTAAAATTGTATAATAAAAAATATTATACTCTCGTATTTCCTTATTATTTGGTATCATGTTGTCAGTCGGCATAACAATATAATAATATCGACAAAACTATCGATACATACAAGTGTCTTCCTTTTGTATTTTGGAGATACGGTTGTGGTTGTTGATAATTTTAATTCACAGCTCCTGGTATTCTGGCTGAAAATATTTAAAGCTGCCATTTTACCTGCCTAAGTTGACCACTGCAGGGGCCGATTGTGAGTTTGTGTTTCCACACAAAATATCTTTGTAACCTTGTTTTTTTTTTTAATTTTCTTATTTCTTGTTAAAGTTTGGACAACAAAAAACGAGTTAGAAATGGACGTAAATCAGACGTATGTAAGTTACAAGCAGACGACGACAGACGTCAGACAATGTGAGTATTAACGGGTGCTCCATTTTCAACACTCTAGTATGTAAAACAAATTGATTCAAGATTCGAAGTCTAATATATCCAGGTAGTGTTGCATCTAGGTCAGTGCTCATGTACCCGATTATACCCCTCCCCCCTCTTCTGTTCTCTCAAATGATGCCCATTGCTAATTGTCAGTGGCGTAACTAGCGGGAGTGCGGGGGGTGCGTTTCGCACCGGGTGGCCCCCACTAAGGGGTGACACCCAAGTGGAAAAAAACACACTTTTTTTTTTTAAAAGCAGGCAACCTAAAAAGGTATAGGTAACTGTAGCTAATTACAATATACTTATTTATTACTTATGTAAGATTAATACACATATCTTTATCTAAATATATTTCATTATATTTTGGGTAGATGTATTTCTGTGAGTTTCCAAAACGTTATGTAGAAATAATAATTAATGTAAGCCTATTCGCATTGAATTTATTTCATTTTTAAGTATTGATCCAGTAACAAAAAACACATTATTAGCAACGTTTACAGATTAAATTATGATATTAATGGGACGTTTTATCTTCACCTTAGCAACAAAATTGATTCAAAAAATTATTTGTAGTTTCGACATTCTACTCCATCTTTACGTCAAAATGGACGAATTTCTCTCTCTACAAGTTCGAAGTTCAAGGTCCTTACAAACGTACACGTTCTATTGTCTTGAATGTCTCTCACACTTCAGTGTCAACATGTTCCAGCCTTCTTTGTTCAATGTTATTTTAGCTGCAATCGTCTTACTTGCATTGAATGAGAATGAGTTTCTGAAACTCAGATAAGCAGGAAAAAGCTTGGTGCCCGGGGCTCAGTTCTGATCCACGCTGGTGGAGATTAGGCGCTCCCTTTTATCTGAAGCCCCTTTCTAAACGAGCAACATCAAGTATTCATCACACTTTTAAATGATAACTTTGGTTCAATGTCCTAATAATGGTTAACTGTAAGGAAGAGGGCACTATTTCACTTGACTCTCACCTTTATATTGAATCAGATAGACGCATTACACTTTGTTCTTATTTACATTAACGAGAACAATGGCAAGCAAAAATAATTAATTAAAACAAAAGACAACATTCAATGACATTAAACTCGAGTGATAAGGTTTATTGCGTCTGAATAATAATGACTACATTTTTATTTGGCTTTCGTCTGACCTAAGTCAGAAGTTGAAACGGTTTTCTCCCAGCTAGAAATGTGTGCTAACAATTAGACTTGACTGTTCACCGCAGCCGATGCATAGTTCTCCAGTGCCAACATAAACGTCTTGAAGATAAAGAGAATCTGCAGTCTCATGTAGACAACGAGGCATTCCATACACTCACATGCTAGAGATCTAGTGGAGTTTCCAGGTAAGCACAACGCGATCAAGTTTCAATTTCCTGCAATATCTGAGTCTGAAATCAACACTATCAGGTGAAATGTTTGGACCAGTACACAGATAGCTAGATCTAATTCCAGAGCTCTATCACTCACAGAATTATATCACATGTGAGATCGAACCTTGTTCAAAAAAATTGTCGACTCAGTCTTCTTGGAGAAAAGTTACTAATATCACTAATCGTTTGCTAGAACTATAAAAAAAAAGTTGAACCGAAACTTTTTGAAAGAAGATTTGATGAACTACTGTGGAGAGAAGCGGGTCAAAGTTCAGTTAATTTAATAAAGTTAATTGGGTCAAGCTTAAATTAAGCCTGGGCACCCATTAGTATACGACTGACATACTCTGGCAGAACTTGTAGAGAATGTTCTGATTTGCGAACTTGCCTGATAAATGCAGATAGTTCAGAACTCCAAAGTACAGGTAGAGCTCATGGTAGCCTCATACACACAGTTAGTGATGGAAATTGGAAAGAGAGAGAGAGAGAGAGAGAGAGAGAGAGAGGGAGAGATAGATGGGCTGTCGATATTATAGAAATGTACTAAATGGTCATAATAAAATTTGAAGATGTTTAAATTAATTCTTCTTGTAGTTTAAGAATAAAATAAAAGAACTCGCCCATAACAATTATATAAATCTCTTCTCCTCTTTCTCATTCTTTCTTTCCATTCTTTTCATCTTTCAGCATGTATGTTAGATACCAGCTATACAAAGAACTAGATCTTAATTTTACTTGAATTACAATTTGATATTGTCTCTTCTTTTGACCTTCTTTATATATAAGTTGCATATCAGTGTCACACAAGTGTCTTAGTTCGTCCATCGAAATATTTAATTAAAAAAATAAAGTTCCCCTTTCAGACCTTGCGATGTAAAGGTCATCTGTTTCTGTGGTCAACGGTTAACGAGGGTGTCATGTGGTCAGCAGAAGGACCAACCGCCTTTAATTTTCTCCAACTAATGTCAGGTACCCATTAGAGCTGGGTGACTCAGAGGCGCCCTAAGGATCCCGAAATTAAAAATCCCAGTCTTTACCAGAATTCGAACTCAGGACCCCCTCGCTTCGGAAACCAAGCACTTTACCTCTAAGCTACCGCACCTCCCATCAAAATATTGTATACATGAAATTCTTAGGAAAATACAAATCAATTTGGGTTCGTTCAAACATGAACAAAAAATCTTATTAAAATCCCCTTTCACTAGACATTTGTTCATGAAAATCTTATTACAAAGCTTTAGATATACACAGTTCCCTCACCTCACATGCGCAATTATTCAATATCCTAACAAAGCACGAATCAATCCAAACAATCTGTATCCGTCTCAAGGTGTCCTAAAATAATTGTCACTAAGAACTAAGAACATGTTGAGAAACGGCGCTACTTTTCTGTAGAACGACTAGATCTGGGGTGGTAAGCCTATGGAGGATGCGCCAAAAGTAGTCATTGCACAATTATAAGTGGCGCCTTTCCTCCAGAGAAAAAAAAATGTAAAAAGGATGCCTGTTCGCAAAAAAAAATAATAATTTAATAACAAATTTTTAGCCAAAAAAAAAAGTTTCACAGGAATTTATTTGCAAGCTATTACAACGCTAAAATTGACCGAAATGTTTATACAACTATTCAGACCAAATAATACAGAACACGTTGGTGTCATGTAACTGATGATACCCTATGCCCAAAATATAAATCTACACTCTTTTCGTTAGGTTCGGACATTTTTGTTACCTATTTAAGCTTTTTGTTATTAGAAAAAAAATGATTCAACATTTTTAGGGACCTTATTGACTCTAAAGACTCAGGAAAAACCAGATGGTCAGACATATTTGAGTAAGTAAAGTCACGACAAGAACATAATCAGAGTAACTGGAACTGTCATCTTACTTTCGCCAATCAGATATTGATGCAAGCAAGGAGTTTCATTTGTGGAAATTTCGATAATCAAGATGAGGTCATGAAGGTAACTCTTAATATAATAAATAGAGAGCCGCCATTATGAATTGAAATATATATATTGTTGTCTGTATGTTTATATTTTTTAAAATTTAAAACTGCTATCAGTGTTCATGTATGATAATTAGTCTATATGTCATACAGAAATAATAAATTAAAATTATAAAAGCAAACCAAAAATGTTATTAACCAAGACAGGCATAATAAGTAAAGTTTTTTTTTTTAAATCACAAAATACACCATACACAAACGCGAATAACAAAGCAAATGTGTACACATGACCATACTTTCAATTACTAAAGCTTGTAAAATTTTTAGCGGCGCATCTGAATCAAAAATGAAAAAAAAAAATTGGCGCGTGGAGCCAAAAGGTTGGCCACCCTTAGACTAGATGCTTTGTTTTTCTAATTGAAGGGAAATAAGTGATGTAAATTTATTGATTATATTGGTCACCTCCCTTACTTAAAAAAAGTTTCTGATTTTGTTTTGTCTCTCAATTATATTTTTCTTTATTTTTTAAAAGGAAAAATCCTGTACAGAGTGTTTCTAATGGTCAATATACCAGAAGCTATGTTTTCCTAACATTTGCAAGTAAGCCAACATCTAAGATTTGTTGATTTTTAAAGTTCCCCAGACGTGGCCTTAAGTCAATACCTGCAAATGTCACTGGTAACATTTCGACTCAAAACATAATGTGTTACAGACTTCATCAGAAATATCTAGAACAGAAGGTTTCAAAGCATTGCATCCAAACCCAGAGGGAGGTCAACCTTTAGCACTTGTGCCAAAAAATCAGCGCTTTGCTTGATTTAAAAAATGAGTCCGAGTTATATAGACATCTGATGGTCATCGCAATTTTGAAAATGTCGATTGAATTTTTGTGTGTGTGTGAACCAGTCAATTTCATCGAGTAAGAGTTTTAACTAGTTTTGGGGTTTAAAATCAAATTATTTCTTTGTATTAATTCAAAGCCGGATTTATGGCAGTTCATGTTGTGCCAAGAGCATCATCTACAAAGGATGTTTTAACAAACTATACACATTAATATAAAAAAGGTATGATTGCTAAAGAGAATAAAAAAAATATTAAATTAATAAATATTAAATTGGCTCAAAACCAAAATTATGACATACTTTTAGATATAGTTATTAATATGTGTAGAGCAGTGACAGTTGTGCTTATTAATACCGCGGGCCATTTTAATTTCCAATACTCGTGTCGCGGGCCATACCACTTTAAAGGTGCAAAAACGAAAAGAAATTTACCACAAACTATTTTATTAGAAACCCGTGGCTCTGACCCTGGTACTTATATTAATAAATGAGATATTTGAGGTTTATTCCATTTTTTTTCAATTCTGAAAATGTCTTTAACTCTGCTTAAAATGTGAGCAACATTGTAGCTAGCTTTACCACTGACTCATTTTCTAGTCTATTTTTGGTAAATATTTCCATCAATCCTCTAATCTCTGGGCGTAGTTTAACAATCTCGTGGCTCAAATCAAGCATGACGCCATATTTGGTGTATGTCGTTTATATTTGTATTGATGTTGTTTTTTAACAAAATAGTCACACTTGCTTTATAAAACAAATATCTTGGCTTATTATCATATTACACAAAAAAACAAAGAACTGTTCACTTTTCCTAGAAGATTCTACTTTTAGAGTCCTAGTTCATAAACACACAAAGGTCATGGTACCAATCCATCAGGGAGGTCCATAACCTAGGTAAACATACTTTTTTTTTTTGAAGGGAATTTTCAACACTTATTACTGACGTTTCGGCGGGCCGGTTGGAACCACATCGCGGGCCGGATGTGTCCCGCGGGCCGTATTTTGGGCATCACTGTTGTAGAGCAAATGAGCATTGTTCTAATACACAGAATACTGGTAGACTCTCTCCAATTCAATGAATTCCAATGAATTACGAAAACGTTAGAAGTCCTTATGTGAAGTTGCTAAGTTAAACAATGTGTGTTCTCATGGATAATACCCTTTTATTACATAATAATAAGACTTTTCTATGTTTTATCAAAAAATTATGATATAATCAATCTAAAAATAAATTTTCTTTGTAAAGCCTTCGCTGTTTTTATATCAATGTTTTTTTATCTGTAGTTGTATAGATTACCTACCATTTGTTTCAAGTAAATATGTTTTGCAAAGAATTTATTGCATACACGCATTTTTGATCTCTCGCCATCAGTGATACAATCTTTAAAGAATGTTAATTGTTATTCTTTTTTAAAATCAAATATAACATGTTTTGTGTGAGTGTAATATTGACTACAAAAAGTAGAAACACACAATTTGGATCATTTGTTTTCATCCCCGTCCAGAAAGATTTCCGCTGTTTTAATGCTGCTCCTTTATTTATAGTAGAGTACACCTTTTTTGTTGTATAATTTCTTTTACAAGAATGGTAAACATTCCTGTTAAACTAATGACACTACCATCAAATCTTAGGCCCTATTGCATACAGTCATTGAAGTCACATTCTATACACAAAACACTCATTACACACAGTCTCTTGCATTGAAGTCACATTCTATACCAGAGCTTGTCACACAGTAAGAATGATTCAGTAAGAGCTGCCACTCTGTTACCTCCAACTCTACTGTCATTGCCTGCTTAAATCAAACAAATGTTTCTCTGTTCGGGGAATGCCTGCCTGGTCGTGAGGCATGTGCGTTGGCCTGTCGTCTAGATGGTCCCGGGCCAATACCCTGCCCGTCGCCATCCCTAGGCGACCTGTGGGAGCATCTTCGAAAGAGTGAGGCCCATTTGGACAGGCCAAGTTATTGGGCTCGAGATAAAAATACGCCTACTTAACACAATCGTCATCCCAGCAGAAACATATGCAAGTGAGACATGGTAGTCATCTGCCAAAAATTGGGAAAAGACTAAATGTAGCTCAACAAAGAAGTCCAAGACGTATGCCGAACTGACCACTTATTGAGGTTGTGACCGAGCGTCGTATGAGGATTGCGGGACATGCCCTGGGACAGAATGAATGACACATACCAAGAGTTGCGATGACATGGAGGCCAATACGAGGAAAGCACAAATAGGGACGTCCTCGTATAACCTGGCGCCACAATTTCATGGAGGACCCCAGAGTAGTGGACGCCAGGTGGGAAGAGGCCTCAGACATTGCCAGTGACAGATCCTTGTGCAGACAGGGGTCCCCGCATTACGATATTTGACATATGACATGAGATAATGTTCTTAAATTAGTCTAAATTCAAATTGGTAGAGTATATACGTAAAATTAACAAAAATAATCATTAAGAATCTTTTATTAAATAATACCGTTGTTTATTTGCATAATGCACAAGTGACAAATCTCAATTCCTATCGCCTCACGTCGTGCTTTCTGTCCAGCAAAGGTTTTCTATAACATCATCTCTAGATCAATGCTGTCTAGTATTTTTGACTCTACTTGAATAGTAAAATTACATGGCAGTGACGTAATATTTAATATTTGATGTAGAAAAAAAATAGGACATTTTTTTGGCGGCCTCCTCAAGTTGGGGCCGGGAGGGGGACTTTCGGATTTGGAATCCCCCCCATCTCACGACCATAACTACGCAACTGCATCTAATATTCAAAATTTCACTTGAAGTTCTCCGATTTGTCTGACAGTCACGTGGTTTAAGTCTTGACGCAATCAAGCTGAAGTTGAAACATCTAAATACATTAAAACTGTCATTTAATCATGATTTCATGTTGAGGCGATACGACAAATGGGAGCTGTCTTTCTTGAAATATAAATAGCATTGTTCGTGTTCGCCCTTATGTCTGACGTACAGAAAACAAACATTAAATACTAATTAAACGAATTAAACGAAATGCAATACATGTATATACCATACATACATACAACAAACAAAAAAAAACAACAAAGCCGTTTAGTTTGATTGTTGATATGAAAGATGTATTAATATCACACAATGAACGAAAATGTCCGCCACGGAAAGACCGAGATATAATAAAACCAGGACAGAAAGTTGTTATTTTCATACCATTACATACATAGATAGGCCTACAACAATTCAATCTCAATAAGCATTCTAGTTCTGCAAGGCTCATTGGACAGGTTTAGTCCCCGCAGTTCAGTAAGAAGGCATTGCTCATTGCTCATCATATTCCATCTCTCACGCCATTCCATGCTTTGACCCTAAGAACTGGACTTCAACTGAAGTCAAACGTACATGTTCTGTTTTATTTCAAAACTCGACAACATTCATGCCATTCTAGAAACAATAGCCAATCCCTAGTAACAGTGTAGCGGGATCATAAGCCAGACACAGATTCCTTGTATCTCATTATTGAACCAGACTCGAAAAGAACGATTGTAATGTAAACGTATTTTACTTAGTATGCATAATGGAGCGTATTGGAAAAAGGAACAATTCAATTCTCTAAATATATTAGATTTATATGTTTCGTTACTGGGCATTCTTCTATTATCAGTTTATAGTTTGTATTGTGGCATTGTGTCCGTTATAACGTTCAATAACAGTACATTTATCCAGCTTGCCACCATGGTATGCTATAGATTGTGTCCTTTGTTGCCACATAGCGGCCCATTCAACTAAATGCATATCCTTCAAAATCATTGAAACAAAAATGCTGAAAGGGAGATAGCATAAATTTTCAGTTCCTTATTAATTAACGTGTAATAATAATAAAAAAATATTTTAATAAATTTCCTTTACGCATGCTAAACATAGGTTGAATCGCCAATCTTAAGTAGGCCAATTGTAATTTCTTGTTGTAAGGAGTAATAGATTATCTAATTTATCCTGGCTCTAGACCTACGATATTTCTAGTCTTTACCTGAAACATTTAAAGGATAATTGAAAAACAAACTCTAAATGCAGAACATTTACAATAAATATGACACATTATATGAACAGGAATAGCTTATGAAAATGATTCCATTCAACGCCACATCAAAGCAGTCACACAAACATGTATAGGATAATGTTTGATCAGATGGTAGGGAATCCACGCGTTTAAATAATTCAATAATACTGGGGAAGAGAAAAAAAAAGGGGGTTTAGGGAAAACATAAAAAGAAAAGGCAATAAAAAAAAACATGTGGGTGCATAAGGGTTCATAATTGTGACACAATATATTCGAAGCATGCATAGCACAAAATATATCAATTCATTTTGAATGCTTTATTTGCCAAATTTTTTAATACAGGATTGTCTCTCTTGTTTGCGGAGGATTGTTTCCCTTTGTTTTTGAGATCAAAACATCTTGAGTACATATTTCAAATATCAGATTGTTTTAATATATAACATCTCTTCTTTGGAACATATTTTGAAAACATCCAATTTGTATATCTCCCTACGTTGTATATGGGCACACGTGAAAACTTCGAAATGATATATAGGAAATCTTTATGCTTTAAAATATCTCGATGTGATTCCTCAACAGCATTCTTCTGTGTAGTCTCTATGCTCATGCACGTAGTGCATTATGTCTAGAACATTAACAAGAGAGCAACCAAACCACGTAGAGGCATACCAAGTGCAAGCCGGTCTTTTAAAAATACAAAAAGAAACAACTTAAGAAAATGAAATGAAACAAACAAAAAAATTCGTTTCTAAACTACAAGTAAACTATTTCAGCTCCACGATGTCGCCATCCAGGTCAAGGCCGACTATCTTAGTGCCGTCATCGTTGAGTTTAATCTCCAGCAGCGCGACTTGCTTGATGGGATCCTTCTGGGCAAACTCCAAGGTGACCTTCTTGGGGTCTATGAGGTCGTTTTCGATCATGTAGACGAAGATTCCGTTGTCCAGCTTCTTGTGGGCGTGAGGGTTCACGTGATACTCTTGGTAACCGTCTGGAGATGAGAGATCGAAATGGACAAAACAAGGTTCAAATAACTAGCATAGCAAACGAGAATTTTCAAAACTCTCAAGGGAGACTACAATGCATTTTTTTTCTCGATTCTTGCCGTGCCAGCGAAATAATATTATCTCATTGATGAGATTTGCAAAGCTAATACACCAACACTTGGCTTTGACACAATTTGATCGGTAAGGATACTCCTCCTTATTATAAATACTCGCCACAAGAGGTTCTCGAATCTACTGATCATCTGCTTTACTGGGATAGGCCTATTTTGACCGACAAAACGGTAGATTTTAATCGCCCTGATCTACTGTACATTGATTAAAAAGAAAAAAAAACGCTATCATTATTGACATCGCCGTACCACTGTTTCATAATTTAAGAAAAACTGAAACAGAAAAACAAAGAAAATATGGGAACATAAGCTTGGAGTTTAAGCGTTTATGGAAGTTTAAAAAAACAACAATATTCCCCATTGTTATATCGACCGAGGAAATAATAACTGACCTCACAGATACCTTCAAGGCCCTCAACATTCCTAGGAACATTCTAGTTGCCTGTCAGAGGGCGGTACTGCTGCTGACCTGCCACATCACCAGAAAATTCCTCAGTGGAAACTGATAAAGGGACTACGATGAATTGTGTTTCTCTTTAACGAAACTCGACCCTGGCCGTGCCAGAGAATGACTACTCGTTCGTTTCTAACATATACTAATAATAATACTTCTATTACTACTGCTAATAATAATGTGAATATCTTAATTGAAATAGATAACCTTTACATCATCTGCCCCATAGATCGCAAGGTCTGAAAGGGTAAACTTTACTTTTTATCTTAATTATAATGGGCGGAGCCTGTCTATGTCAAAGTCATCATTGTGAAACCAAGGTTGCCAAACCAAAGCATAAAGTGTTATATATTTATAATGTATGTGTCTCTACTTTATGCAAAACCATTTCACACTAAATAAAAGCATGATTAAGTAAATGTACCTATATTAAATAGTGATGAGGCACATATGCACAGGAAGGTACATAGCGTTCTTTTTATCGCCGTTTTAAATAACATTTACGATGTTTGAAATAGATGTCAAAACATGACAGATCAAGGCTGAAGTCTTCAAGAAGGAATGATTCATTTTTACATTAGTTTCACCTAAAAGCTTTTACTTTTATTTTCGAATTCGAGGGATTTAGCTTTCAAGCAAGTCATACTGAAAAAAATGATTTCTTTAGATCTTGTTCTTAGATATTGAAAGTGTCTTAATCTGCAACTGCCTTTAAAGAGTCGTAGGAAAAATCTTCTTTACCGATTTATTTTTTAATCACACACACACACACACACACACACACACACACACACACACACACACACACACACACACACACACACACACACACACACACACACACACACACACACACACACACACACACACACTCACACTCTCACACACACACACACACACACACACACACTCACACACACACACACACACACACACACACACACAAATACACTAAACAATCATACACTAAACACACGTTGTAACTTTCACACACAGTTTCACTAACTCCCCCTCTCACACACAGTCATGTTTTATTTAGTTGAAAGAAGGGCATTAGGACAGAAAGTATAAATGATAGAGTTTTGTGCAGCTTAAATTTAGGGATTTAGGACAATATAAATACATATGGAGGAAGTCTCAGAGATCATTCAAGAATCTTCAAGAAAAGGAAAAGCTGAACAAATTATTTTTGTGATATTAATGTTTTCAAAAACCTATTTGAATGTCTTGACATTTTGTTCACACGTGTTACAAAACTAGTGAGTTAGTCCTAAAAAATATTTTTGTTTTCTCAAATTTATTTATTTATTTTTTATTTTTTGCTAATTGCAACATGCTATTCTGCTAATGAAGCAATTTTTTTATCTTCCCGATTCTCTGCCTCTGATGTAATGTAAAATGTTGGAGCATTATCATTTGAAAAAAAAAAAGAAAAAGAAATTTAAATTTGGCTAGAGATGTATATCTAGGATTCTAGGTCTAGATCCAACATAGGTTTTGAAAGGACTATCGCGTTCTTGAAAGGACTATCGCGTTAGGGAATGTAAAGTATTATTGATTCAAGAGTTGAATAAATTAATGTTCAGGAAAATTTTGCGCCTCGTCTTGTTAAGTCTAGACTACTCTTAGGTCTAAATGCTTATCAGTGGAATATTATAAATTATAAAGTGTACGCAATCTATACATTCGCTTATCCAGGATTCGTTCTCTGTGAGATGGGGGAGGGGGCGGGGTACAAAAAAGTTCCATTGTTTTTTAATCAAACATTTATTAAAACATGCGCTCTATAAATTGCATCAATCCACTTCACCTATGGCCTCCAATCACGTTAGGCCGGCCCTGTTCAGACTGCCCGTTCCACGTTCTATAGACGCTAGGGAAGAAGGAACACCTAAATGAATTCGACCTGACATGAATTTAGAACGTGCCTTGATCTTTGTGTCCTGTGTGCATTTAATTGGACTGTGTATATATCTGTAGGCTGTGTTTTATGAATTAATGCTACTTTACTTTTATCTCTTTAGTTCTGTGGTGTTTCTTAGAATAGTGATTTTTTTTTAAAATAGTTTTGTTACTCTAGTAAAACTCTAGTTAGATGTGAATAACCATTTCATAGATACTTCTGTATTACCTCCTTTAGAACGGAATATTTCATTATCATATCGAGAGATAATGTCACCATGATTGATCTTTGGCATGACAGAATAACTTGAATAAACCAAACTATGTACCTTCGTGATATTTGACGTGACATTTGAAAAAGGTTGTATTCGTGCTATATTCCATTACATCCTGTTTGCTTGCAATAAATTGCCTGAAGTGAACAGCTGTGCCTTCGTGAAAACCACGCCGTCTTCTTCAGACCTTTTTATTGCTTATTTTCTGCCAGTAGGAGCCGCTCTCGCTGAGACACATTAACTCCAGACTTCATTTTTTTTTTAAATTTCACATTTGCCTCCCATTGTCGATCTTTACGCATCATCATCATTTACATGATTACATCCCTTTGCTTTCTTCGTCATAATAAGCATTGCTATAATTCTATCCTGCCTAACCTCATTTTCGCCTATCGTTTCTCGGTTTGAATCTCTATTCTATTTTTTTAATTTCTTCCTTTGACTCTCTTCTCTCGCTTTGAGCGCTCTAACCGTCCATGCAAAAGGAGAGTGACTATTCATAATCTGCCTCAAAGCTTACCTGATTTTTTATCCCGGGATACCTCCTGCCACTTATCCTTATTCAAACTGTCTATTAATCCCTCCATATCTGAGGATACAAAGAAATGTGAAATGTATAATAAGAGAGAACAACTTTATATAAGAATGAATATTACATTAAAAAACATTTTTTACCCAAACCCATTCCTCACCTCCCCCCCCGAGAAAGAATCCTGGTTAAGCGAATGTATAGATCTACTAGACTTTATAATATGCCAATGATAGGCTTTGAGATCTAGACTTAGAAGACAATGCGCAAAATTTTAATTTATTAAACTCGTGAATCAATATGGGGTTACATTTAAAATTTTGAAGTGCGATAGACGCCTCTGCCTCCAGGATACAGCATAGAAATACAGACTACCTGGTCTTATCTCAGATATAGGACTTCATTTCAAAAAAGCGATTGTCCTTTAAAAACCTATCTTGGATCTAGATATAGTTCTCTATCTAGCCATATTTATTTATTTATTTTTTACTTTGAAAAAATGTATAACGGTCAAACTAGGGTTTTCTCCATGTGGCCAACGAGCAAGTAATTCTTTTCTCAGCGATATACATCAACTCTTAAATTTATAAAAAAATCATTAGAGCCGTTGTTTTTTATTCAGCGTTCCAGGTTCCATGAAAATCTGACTTGAATAGAGGTTTTGTAAAAATAGAATGAACTCGTCTTTTGAATTTTTGTAGAGATCACAGATGAAATAAAGGTTTAACTTTCTCCTCAAATGTAGGGGCAATCAATGGACATATTTCTATGTTGTCTAAAATTAAATTTGTGCTGAATTAGCTGTTTAATTTGTAACGAAAGCTCGGTCTAGTTACTGGCCTCTGCCTCCTAGTAAGTGAAACGTACGCTTGCCCCTACCCCATTTTGTACTAGTATCACATAGAAATATAGGCTCAGCCCTCTCACTACGCCTCTGCCTCCAGGATACCGCATAGAAATACCTGGTTTTATCTCAGATATAGGACTTCATAATTTAAAATCTAAACATCTAATTTTAATAAAGACATATTTAAAGAGAAAGAAGTAAACTACTTATGTTTGGAAACAGTCTGAGAGGTCAGTTTAATCTTCTGTCCTGTTTGAGGGACAGCCATGGACCGAGTAAGGGGACCGTACCGCGTACACAGCGCACCGCGTCTCGGTCCTGGGTCCACTCGCTATAAGTGGCCGAGGGCAGCGCAAACCATGAGGAGTTAACCTCATATTCCTATACTGACCTATACTGTAACCGTCTCGTTTCGTGCAGGGACTGCCACTCCAGTTAACTGGAGACACTGATGTCGGCCCCTTTGTGGAACGATGTGGCGGACTTTTTGGACTGGGTTAATAGGTGAGATAAAACACAAAGCTGACCCAAGGTCTATAATTGTATAAAGAAGGTATTGTCTTTTAAAAAAAAATTTTTTTTCATTGTTTTTCTTGTTTGTTTTTTTCGGTTCGCAAACAACGTCAATGTAAATGAACTAAAATCAGAGTGGAAAGCAGATTTTGAATGTAGACAAGGAGTAGCTTTTATGAGAAATATCTTATAGACGCCAATCTAAACATTTAGCCACTGCCAATAGAACTGATAGAACTAGAGATGTACAGGTGGGAACAGGTTTGCTTTCTTTATTCCCCAACATTAGGATAGAAGGGAGGAGCATGAGAAACATTGCCCTCTATCAGCTTTTGTTTTGTTTTGTGTTTTAGCTTCAGAATTGTTGTACAAGCGAAGACAGCAGTTCCGAAACCAAATAAATACACGTAAGACTCAGATTTTGTTTATTATTAGATATTGTCGATTTTCATTTATGGTTGATAACTATAGATAGCTAGTTTTATGGTGTATCCGGTATATAGACTATAGACAGTGTTGATCATTCTGCTTTTAAAAAAGTTTTACAACAATTTTATGCTCAATTTATATTTTTAGCAATGTGAAATTACATGTCTGAGCTCTTTCGCTGTAGCACAAATTAAATTTATTTTAAAGTTGGTAACAGTGATCTTTCAATATTGCTTTTTCGTTTGTCTGTTTGAAAATCTTTTCAGAATCTCCCTTGTTGCTTTAAACAAAATGATTAATTACCATTGATTAATTGTCTAATTGGTTACTTTAAAAAAAAAAGACTCATGTCTTGTCCATGTCAATGAATAATTGTGCAAAATTTGAGCCTGATCCGAGATTGGGTGTGGGAGAAATAACGTGCACACTCTTCTTACCAGACAGACAGACAGACAGACAGAGTAAGTTGATATAAGCTTTGTAAATCGAAACGCAAACAATGAGGAGATTACTGCGTTTTTACATATATCGCAAAAATCCTTTCTAACAAAAAGAGACAATTATTATTGTAAATTTTCATAGCGGAAAAACAATAAATAGCTAGCTTTATGGAGTATCCGGTGGTTACATCGTACTCTCCTTCCACAGAACAGAACCATACATTGCTTTGAAAATAGAGTCATTTTGTGTATACGTTCATGTTGTTTTTTATGCTTTATAAGCGTGAACAATAGGTCAGTGTTTTTTTTTTTAACTATTACAATTTTCCGATTCAAGCGTTTGGAAAGCAATAGCTCTTATAAAAGTTTAGATGTCTGTCCCAGCATATGGACAAAGAAAGGTAAATCTTTGTTTTGTAAGTTTCGGGTTTACATTTACTTTGCTTATTACATATTCTTCCTTGGAATGTCTCTAGAAATATTAGTTCTATTAGCCGAGATTATTTGTTTATGATAAATTATACTATTATATTTTTATCAATTTTTTTTTCTAGAGGGGATACATCTTTTAGTATTTGTTTAACGAAAGTTTAATTAAAGCGCATTTCAATTTTATTATGTCGGTAGATAACACCAGATCTTTAAATTTGAAACATCACCCCTGTTTATATTACACCATTAAAATATTTTTAAAAAAAGTTAATTAAAGCTGAACAAGTATTAAACTATGTAATGTAGGGCTACCCAGTGGTTCTCAACCTTTTATTTCCAGCATTCACACCGATGAACACATTAACTTTTGCATATATCCATCCTTTCAACCACGTAGGGGGTCTGCGCGCCAAGCGTTATATGGCATTCTGAGCTGCAAAATAGATTCTTCTGACGTCTACACTGCATTTTTCGTTCTAGTAAAAAAAAAAAGTAGGAAAAATTAAGTCAAAGAAAAAAAAAAGCGAGGGACAATCGAGGCAGAATTAGTGAGCTTTCGCCTTTAATTAATATGACCGTCACTATTAACAAGACGTCTTAGAGCGGGTCTGTTTTGATCACGCAAATGATGTCAGCTGAACGATATTAGGGAGAAATGCAACTTTCAGAAAGACGGAACAAAAATGCGTTTAAGGAAAAGTTTCAAAATGTAAAAAAAACAAAACTGTTAGAGTCAATTTTTGTAGCAAGTCATACACAGAATAAAAAAAAGCTAAATATATATAATATAGTATTATGTAAATTTTTAAACATTCCTCATTACTTAACCAATATTCACGTATGAATTTCAAACTACAATGCAAACACAAAGTGTTTTTTTTTTGTTGGTTAATAAGTAATTATATAAAAAAACAACTTTTTTGCCTTCCCCCCCCCCCCTACTTTTCTCAGCGCATGGACACATTTAGGCGGCGCAAACGGTAGGATGAGAAACGCTGGGCTACACCAAATCCCAAACTTTCTCCTTGTGTTTGTTGTCTAAGAAACTAAAGCTTTGTAGCTCAAGAAAGAAAATCTTCTATCATCGCAAGCAATGCAACATCCATACCTTCCAACTCAGCTATTCGGCTCATGATACAATACAAACAAATTGCTAATGCGGCATCGCAGTTTGCCCCGGACGGCTAAAATGTCACCATCAAAGAAAATTACGGCACTGCTGTTTACGCGATGATCTAAACATAGCCCTCCAAGATGGGGGCGTCCCCCCTTCCATCTCATCAAACCGTCTTACTCTCTGATTACATTGCTGGCCAGACTTCGACATTCTTGTTTCCAAAGTTGTTTATATTGTGTACGAATAGACTCTTTACAGGGATAGACTAAATAGATTTTGTTAAGGATAGATCCACGGGGGCCCAACCTTTATGGATCTAGGGGCGTGTGCGAAAGTTGTTCGTATTTGCATCTATATTGTTATTGTTACAGTAGTTACGCTGAGGTGGTCAATTGTAGTCAAAATGAATTTTCATTTGATTGGACCAATAAAATCATATTATCTTATCTTTACCATACATGTAGTACGACCGTTGCACACCGCACCAGATTGGACAGACCCTCAGTGACTTCATTATCACAATGGGCAGAAGTTTTGTTGAGCCTGATAGCACGGACCGTATTTGCCCCCCGGGCCGTAATTTGGACGCCACAGGGTGGGGATTAGACTATTCGTGTATTTGCCAAACAGTTGAACGCTGATTTTCTTTTTCCTTCTTGTATGTTTCAGATGATAACGCTAAAAGGGAATCGAAGCAATCTGCTGATGCAGCACTTTGTTTCATCCCGTCACAGCTTTGAAGTGAAAACGTACTCATTTCTTTGAACTCGCAATGCTACTTCGTTGACCTTGGTGTGTGCTTTTTTTTTCCCCAGGGTCATTTTGACGAAGTTTACTGAAAGTCTACATAAAGCTAGTCATTCTCTTCATGAAGCTAGTCATTCTCTTCATGAAGCTAGTCATTCTCTTCATGAAGCTAGTCATTCTCTTCATGAAGCTAGTCATTCTCTTCATGAAGCTAGTCATTCTCTTCATGAAGCTAGTCATTCTCTTCATGAAGCTAGTCATTCTCTTCATGAAGCTAGTCATTCTCTTCATGAAGCTAGTCATTCTCTTCATGTTCTCTTCAACGGAATGTAAAAAGAAATGGTCAAGGCAAAGAGCGATGCTGTCGGTACAATTAGAACATCAGAAGGTGATAATGCGGTTGAAAGATAAGAATAGGTAATGAGACAAACATGTCTTTAAAGGTGAGTGTGATATGGCTAAAAAGAGGGTAATGAGATAGACACGGCACAAAAAGATCGTCTTATCATCAAATCCTCAATGTTTCAAAAAGTCGTTAATGTTGATCAAGTTCAGAATAGAAAAAAAGGTAATTAAATATTTCTTTTATAATATCTTTTTTTTTTTAAAGCTTTTACCTGTCTGTCTGTCTGTCTGGTACACATCTTGTACACGTCATTTCTCCCATTTTCCGTTCTCTGATCAAGTTTAAACTTTGAGTATTTACCCACCGTCGTAGACAATTTATGAATCACTAACAATAATTAAATAACAATTTAGTGGTAATTGGTTAATTTTGTTTATATAGAAAATGGGAGAAATAAAACTTATGGTATTTAACAATATATGGGTAATATTTCTATTCTTTTCCTTAGATAAGTTAAAAAAAAACAACTTTATACATAATATTGCCCACAGTTTAATGAGTAAATACCGGCATGTAAAAAACAGTTCCCTTTTCAGACCTTATATTCATGGGATAGCGAATAGCGATTGATGTTTCTTATGTTTCTATGTCTTACGATGAACGAGGACGCCATTGTGTCATGTGGCCAGCAGAACAACCAAATTCCTTTACTTTCTCCAGCTTAAGTCGGACGACCATTAGAGTTGTCTGCTCTTAGTGGTGTTCTAAACATATCCTAAAGTCTTCATCGGTATTCGAACCTGACTCCACGAGTCGAAAGCCATGCGCCAACATGCCCCGAATACCGCTTATAACATCTTTATAACTCAAAGCACTAAATAATCCGAAAGCAAAGACAAACAGACACAAAAACTCTTTTGTTCCCCTGGCAATCTTTCATTCAATAGAAACTATCTGATATAAACTTATCGCATGTAAATTATGAGTGAGTCAGGTGTGAATGTAAAATTTGATGGTCTGTAGTTTAATGGTTTTTTTTTGTGTAATGCTCAAATTATAAGATAATTTTCCTTATGGATAATAAAAAGTATTATTATTATTATTTTTATTATTATTATTAATACAAATAAAATGGCATCATAAACAATGGAAAGTCAGATTATTTGCAGACGAAAGCATAGTATATAGAACAATAAAAACAAAACAAAATATAGAAATTTTGCAAAGAGAATTAGATGAATTACAGAAATGGAAATACAATTGGAGCATGTCTTTCCACCCAGAAAAATGTCAGTTATTAAAAGTAACAACAACAAAAAAACACAAACAAAAAACAACAACAATAACTGTAACAAATAAATTTCATTTATCATATTCATGGTAAACATGCAAAATACCTAGGTGTTATAAACGAAAAATATAACGGAATCCCCATATTGATGCAACTATTAAAAAATCAAACATAGCATTAGGGTTTATTAAAAGAAATTTCTACAAATCAAATAAGAACATAAAACTAAAATGTTAATTAACCTTGATTAGGCCAGTTATAGAATATGCAAACTCTTTTGGGACCCCTCAACTCAAGAAAACATTAAGAAACTGGAACAGACACAAAATAGAGCAGTGAGATTCATAACAAATGAATATTCACATTTGACTAGAGTAACACCTTTAGTTAAATCACTAAATTTAGATAGCCTTTAAAGTATAGTTGCAATTATACATAAAACACTGAACCATAATGCAAAGTGACAATCTAATAAAATACTAAGAAAGACACAAAGATAAAGGCACATTCTTGTTACCATATGCTAGAACAATTAGTTTAAATGTTCATTTTCTCTAGTGCTATTAGAGCATGGAATGGGTTGCCTGAGACAGCCCGGAAAACCAATGAATAGGCAGAATTCAAATCATAGCACCACAAACCAATGGTGCCACCACTCACCTCCACTATCTAAAAACAATCAGTGGCGTAGCATCCATGGCGCGAAGGGGTTCAATGAATCTGGGTCCATGACCACTAGGGATGGCACTTTAAATCTATCAAATTCTTATATAATGTACTTAGTATTATTATATATCTAACGTGAGATCTAGATATAAAAAAGCAATAAAACAATGACTGTAAACGCGATGATTACATTCGATTTCTGATGAGACTGATTTCTGAACCAAACGGATCTGGAGAACATCAAAGCCTTAGTAAGTAAGTTTAATAAGTGAATCGAATGCAATGACTCCGTTACTTATCAAATGCAGTATCGACAAAAGAGTGACTTTTTAAAAATGTACTTATTCACACTTGATACTTTCATATGTTTTTATTTTACTCAATGTAGGGAAGGGAGCCCACCATCATATTCTTGAACCCGGACCCACATATACCTTGCTACGCCACTGAAAACAATGCGTTTTAAATCAAGACAACACAAACCAATGTCACACAGGAATACCCTTATGAAATTTTTCTACTCGGTTAAAAATATCAACCGAAATAAGGGTTGGACAACTCACCCAGTTCTTTCATCCAAAAACCAGACATTTATATCAAGCTATTGCCTCCCATTTTTTTCTTACCTTTTTGGTTAGTCAACATACCTTTCACCTGTTTCTTTCAATTATTTGAAATCAAAGTCATTCAAATGATATCTCGCGCGGTGCCTCATATTTCATGTGTCATTCTTATCCCCGTGTTATCCTGTCAGTGTTTACTCTGCGAATTTTTGACTTTTCTGTTGCGAATCTAGGATTACGTTGACCTTCTAACGGCCCTGGCTTCATCGGAAGCGCAGACGTGAGACACCGTCTCCTGGCCAGCCTTATCCGTTGAGTTGGTGCCGCCTAGAGGTCAATCAAACTGGCAACATCTCACTGACTTTGTTGTTGAATTGTTTGTGGGCTCAGCTAGGATTTCTCTATTCTATTCTTTATTACAGTCCCGAATTCAGTTTCTCCCCCCCCCCCCACCCCGAAATATCTTATGGTATCTTTGCAGGTGCTACTACTGAGCATAGATTTTTAGCAGGTGGTATCAAAGCTCAAAGAAGGTTAAAACGCAAACGCACACACAGAAAGACAACTAAAAGACGATTTAAAAAACAAATCAAATAAAAGGGAATACAAGATTCTTGACATTGATCAAATGGATGCGTGTGAAGTTATTTCCCTTGAAGAATTTTTATTCTGGGGATTGTAGTCTGGGAAATATACCTGGGTTCTTGAAGTACTCTAGCTCAGTGACTGGGGGGTGATGCAACAGTAACTGGACAATAAACATTTAGTTGATGACATTTTGGTGAAATCACATTGTTTTCTTTTCTCATCACTTCACCTTCACCAATGCCCATGATCTGTTGGGGGGCACAACACACAAGATTTGTCAACCATTCCTCTCTGTCTTTTGCCTTGGATAGAACCTTTGTCAATGACAGGCCTGTCCATTCTTTGATGTTGTCTTCCCATCGATTTTTTTTGTCTGTGTGCCTCTTCTTTTTCCTGGTACTGTTCCATGAAGGAAGGTCTTTGCAAGATCCCAAGACCTTGTAGTATGGCCATAGATTCTTAGTTTCCTTTTGCTGTTTTTTTTTTTTTACAATAGTTAGCAGGTAATATTGGGGTCATGTAGTAACCCTGTCTCTAACCTCTAATATATATATATACACAGCTGTGACATAGAATTAAAAAAAAAGATATACTATGTGTATACACTGTATATGTCACATTCATACTATAGGATGGTACTTATAAATTTAAAGACAGGAATATGTTCTAATACTGACGAAATGGAAGTATGGAAATGACATAATACATTTCAAAAATGTCTGATGTACTGTCTTAGAATATTAATGTAACGCAGCGAACTGGTCGCTAATTGACACATACATACTGGTTAGTTGATTCGGATTTTTATTCACATGGATATTAATAATTCAACAAAATAATTTATCGCCTCACTCGTCGCATGTTGAATATTTATTCCATATTAACTAGTTGACTGTTGCCCCATTTGCTTCTTCACTGTATTGGATGCACGAGTATTGGTGTGAAGAGAATATGTTCAACTCTGTTAGCGGCCTAACCATTAGAGTGCTTTCCTAATGTTCGATTGTTAATAACAAAAAACAACTGGTGGAAAACAAGGAAACTGATTTAAAAGATTACATATAAAAAATGAGTTACAAAAACTATACACTAACTAAAATTACAACTAAAGCAGAAAAGTAACCTTGACCTTGTGATGCAACTAGACACAGCTGAAAGTAAATATAATTGTAAGTGATGACTCATCACTATAATATAAGAACAAGGCATGATGAGATAATTTGGATAAAATTACGGGATCTCCTCATAACGCCCTAGTTAGTCCGTTAAATCCTTAGTCAAGCCACCTACCAATTAGACAACATTGTAACGCTGAGCGAGCGGTATTGGAGCATCAGTTTCTGACTTCATACCTTGTTCATGCGGAGGTGTACCATGGCATTTTCCCTTCGCGTACCTTGGTCGTCTTGACCAACCTACTGGCCACACTGAGAGTTTAGAGCAAGGAAACGAAATCAGAGATGACTCCAAGAAAACAAAAACAAAAAACTTTTTTGAAAAGATGTAGATCTATTGCTTATATCGAGGTATGGAACAGACTGACAAGCGTTGACAACAAATCGATGTAATGTTGGTATTTAAAGCATACATCGGCGGAACTTCAGGGAAGAAATGAAACAAACACGTAATGACTAAACACGCTCTTGCAACTTTATCAGTTCATGAGAACATGTGTCTTTATAACAAGATCTTGGGAATTAACAATTGGTTTCTCTTTGTATCAGAGACTTAAGAAAGCTAATAGGCCTACTTGTACTAGAACATGACACCAAAGTTTCGTGGTTAAAAACGTTGTATGTTTACTTCGGAACTTATCCCCTATAGTAACGACAGCATGCTAAAGGTGACCTTTTTTGGACGAGCTTAAAGGAGGACTGGGTGACTGAGGTGTACCAGTAAGCGCAATAAAGATAAGCTCAGACGCCATTTTGCCCTCACTGGCATAGAGGAAATTAACTGGCTGCAGAAGGCCTCTGAAAGAGACAGTTGGAGAGCTCTCAATAAGGTTATGGAACACACGCCTGAGACTAAAAAAAAAAAGGCCTTTGTTAAAGACAGGCGTAGAAGATGTACAGAAAACGTAAATAGACCACCGAGGACAACAGCTTGTATGAGTGTATGCAGGGGGTGGCTGAGTGGTTAAGCGCTTGGGTTTCGAACCTGGGGTCCTGGGTTCAAATCTCGATGAAGACTGGAATTTTGAATTTCGGGTTTTTTAGGGCGCCCACGAGTCCATCCAACTCTAATGGGTACCTGACTTTAGTTGGGGAAAGTAAAGGAGGTTGGTCGTTGTGCTGGCCACATGACACCCTGCTCGTTAACCGTTGGCCAAAGAAACAGATGACCTTAACATCATCTTCCCCTGTAGATCGTAAGACCTGAAAGGGGAACTTACTCTGATTGTATGAACGTTTGTGCTAATGCTCTTGTGTGAATGTGTCTATGTGCTTGCGTGAGTGTGTGTGCTTCTTTCAGTATAGGTGATTGTGTGTTTGTGTGTGCTCGCGTGTGTATATGTGCTTGATGGCCAACATGTTAGGGTGTGGTGTATAAACTATTACACGAATAGAACCTAGGACAGACAGGTGAGCAAAGTGAGAGCCGCTTGTTTAGAGCACTGCGTAAACATGACAAAATGGGGGCCCCCTTCAGTATGTCTACGCACACGGGTGAGTGTATGTGCCTGCGTACTTGACTGTGTCAGTCAACTGCTGCTCTTGAAGAGAAAAAAAAAACCCCACACACCAAGATCTATAATTAAAATTTGAACTCTCGTTAACATTAGAATTCATGATACAATGAGACTTAAAAAAAACGTAGAACATTGTGAGTGTGTGCGTGTGTGTGTGCGTGTGGGGTGTAGTTTGTGAGGGGCGATCAAGGATGAACTTCCACAGCAGTAAATAAGACCCTAGAGTAATGACGTCATAGAAAGCTGTTTACTATGTGCTCCTTATGTAAACTGTGAAGTTTCCATGCTATAATTATCGTCATTTTTTGGTCTTTTAAAAAATGTTCTTATCGCCTCGAGTAAATTCCTATTCCAACTTAATTCCAAGTACCATGGCAAGGCATATGTTAATATTAGGTCAAAGTTTATTTAAATCAAAAGATTTAGGCGAAATAAGAAATACAATTATATTTTGATCAATTAAAATAGGAATAATTCTCTTCTTTTTAAAAAATAGACAGTTGATGTGATTGTTACGCTATATTATAGACCTTTATACTATATAAACTAACCGGATATGACCCGCAGCCTGTGGGCCTTAGTTTGGGTATTACTGATCTAGTGGAATGAATTTAGATCCACGTCAAACTTGGAGAATGTCTTCTTCACATTTTAAAATTCTGCGACGACAACAAAAGTAGAGTATGAAAATCTGTTTATTCGTTCAGCCGACATATTCATATCAAATAGAAACAACCGTGAAAACGGGTTTACCCGATTTGTTAAACGTTTCGTCCTTTAATAAAAAGATAAAATTTAGTTGTTTTGTTTTTAATTTTAGGACCCTCCAGGTGTGGGATGGTAATTACACTTACACAACGGTCCCCGCCACGATCTATGGAACATTCATACACAGTTTTATTCAGATTGGTCCAACGGTTTTGATTTTCTATTGGGACATACATACATACATACATACACACATACACACACACACACACACACATACATACATACATACATACGTACATACATACACATTACTTTCAATTTTATATATAATATAATATATACACACTTACGTGTTATGATAGTGATGAAGTGGGCTCCTCGAAGACAAGCCTTATCAATATTATTATTATTATTATTATTTTTATTATTAGTGCACACGTGAAAAAAGTCACGTGATATAAGTCTTTGAACGAAAACATACAAAGGAGTTAAGATCAATGATTCACTCAGGAATCAAATAGCGATTTCTAAAGGCCATCAATATGAATAGTTTGTTTTTGTTTCGTTTCACATTGCTGTCATAGTTTGAGATTTTAATATCCCCCAAAAAATGAACTGTTATCAAACAACATTTGCGTTTAGAAAATAAATTAAAAAAAAAAATTCGACATTCTAGCTAGTAAGATAAACAAGCATAAACATTCGTGCACTTTGTTTTTAGAAACAAGTCTTATATAATTTTACTACTGCATGGCTGCCTGGTCGGGTAGTAAGCGCTCTAGACTCTCATCTCAATGGTCTCTGTTTCTAACCTTTCACGCCTCACTTTCCTGCCGTCCTATGGGAGGTTTGGACTAGGAGGTAATACTCTTCAATTCTAAAGGGACATCTAAACGATGTAATATAATCAAACACTCGATAGTGTAAAGTAATCAAACACTCGATAGTGTAAAGTAATCAAACACTCGATAGTGTAAAGTAATCAAACACTCGATAGTGTAAAGTAATCAAACACTCGATAGTGTAAAGTAATCAAACACTCGATAGTGTAAAGTAATCAAACACTCGATAGTGTAAAGTAATCAAACACTCGATAGTGTAAAGTAATCAAACACTCGATAGTGTAAAGTAATCAACCACTCGATAGTGTAAAGTAATCAACCACTCGATAGTGTAAAGTAATCAAACACTCGATAGTGTAAAGTAATCAAACACTCGATAGTGTAAAGTAATCAAACACTCGATAGTGTAAAGTAATCAAACACTCGATAGTGTAAAGTAATCAAACACTCGATAGTGTAAAGTAATCAAACACTCGATAGTGTAAAGTAATCAAACACTCGATAGTGTAAAGTAATCAAACACTCGATAGTGTAAAGTAATCAAACACTCGATAGTGTAAAGTAATCAAACACTCGATAGTGTAAAGTAATCAAACACTCGATAGTGTAAAGTAATCAAACACTCGATAGTGTAAAGTAATCAAACACTCGATAGTGTAAAGTAATCAAACACTCGATAGTGTAAAGTAATCAAACACTCGATAGTGTAAAGTAATCAAACACTCGATAGTGTAAAGTAATCAAACACTCGATAGTGTAAAGTAATCAAACACTCGATAGTGTAAAGTAATCAAACACTCGATAGTGTAAAGTAATCAAACACTCGATAGTGTAAAGTAATCAAACACTCGATAGTGTAAAGTAATCAAACACTCGATAGTGTAAAGTAATCAAACACTCGATAGTGTAAAGTAATCAAACACTCGATAGTGTAAAGTAATCAAACACTCGATAGTGTAAAGTAATCAAACACTCGATAGTGTAAAGTAATCAAACACTCGACAGTGTAAAGTAATCAAACACTCGACAGTGTAAAGTAATCAAACACTCGACAGTGTAAAGTAATCAAACACTCGACAGTGTAAAGTAATCAAACACTCGACAGTGTAAAGTAATCAAACACTCGACAGTGTAAAGTAATCAAACACTCGACAGTGTAAAGTAATCAAACACTCGACAGTGTAAAGTAATCAAACACTCGATAGTGTAAAGTAATCAAACACTCGATAGTGTAAAGTAATCAAACACTCGATAGTGTAAAGTAATCAAACACTCGATAGTGTAAAGTAATCAAACACTCGATAGTGTAAAGTAATCAAACACTCGATAGTGTAAAGTAATCAAACACTCGATAGTGTAAAGTAATCAAACAGTCGATAGTGTAAAGTAATCAAACACTCGATAGTGTAAAGTAATCAAACACTCGATAGTGTAAAGTAATCAAACACTCGACAGTGTAAAGTAATCAAACACTCGACAGTGTAAAGTAATCAAACACTCGACAGTGTAAAGTAATCAAACACTCGACAGTGTAAAGTAATCAAACACTCGATAGTGTAAAGTAATCAAACACTCGATACTGTAAAGTAATCAAACACTCGATAGTGTAAAGTAATCAAACACTTGATAGTGTAAAGTAATCAAACACTCGATAGTGTAAAGTAATCAAACACTCGATAGTGTAAAGTAATCAAAGGCAGACGGCAGTGAAAGGGGCGTGGGACAGGACATTTAACTAGCCATTTATAATTGAAAAAAAAAATTAAAGTTGTGTTTGTAGGTGCAATACTACTTGTGGTCACCAATTGGGATTTTCAAAAATGACAAAATCTCTATAAAGGTAAGCTATTTGGTCTATCCGGTGTACAGAGGACGGAAGAATTGATGAGCTATGCATTTAATAAAGCAGCTCATATTTTTATGATGTATTTTTTTAGCAATAGATAATTAATTCTTTTACTATATCATTGATAGATCCCCTATGAAGTTGTAGGTTTTAACCCAATTAGTTGCGACCTTTTAAAATACGAACAAAAACAGAGAAAAACTAGTTAGGGCGTTGCTTGAACATTCAAACGTAAATATATGGAATAAATATCATTCCTTTTTTTTCAATCTTGGCTCCTCAGGATATTGGCTTTTTTTCTTTTTTTTATTTGTTTTGTTTTGTTTCGTAAGTTTTGTTTATTGCTTGTTTTCACCCCCCCCCCCAAAAAAAAAAACAACAAAAAAACAACAACATGAAAAGCAGACAAGTTCGACCTGACTTCTACTCTATCCCTGGTCACACATGTAGTCCACATGATCAGATGTTTGGGAGGAGTTCTATTTGTTACCCCCTCAGGGCTTCTATACAGACTTCAATTACACAAATTTATCAGTTTGTTGAGTCTGCAACGTCAACTTGAAAAAAAAAAAAGTTCCAAATCTAATGTTCCGAAATTGCATTGCAGTCAGTAGTTGAGAAATTTCTTTTTTTTTTTTTTAAACTTGCACGACTTTGACCATGGAGTCTCCGTAGAAACGATATTATCGCTTGAATTAATTGTCTAATACCGATGTTAGTGTCATATCGATAGAAAGATTGCTTATTTTAAAAAAATCAGATGTTAAAAATGTTATGGAAATATTCTGTAGAATAAGCTGAACAGCTTTTCTCTCTCTCTCTCTCTCTCTCTCTCTCTCTCTCTCAATATCTATATCTCCCTCTCTCTCTCTCTCTCTCTCTCTTGGTCTCCCTTTAGCTTTCTGTTTTACTCTCCATACTCACTCACACTCTTTTATTCAATCTCTCTCTCTCTCTCTCTCACTTTTCTCTCTCTCTGTTATTCACTATCCCACTATCTCTCTCTCTCACTTGGTCTCCCCTTAACTTTCTGTTTTACTCTCTCTCTCTCTCTCTCTTACTCTCTGTTTCAATGGCTCCCCCCTACTTACTGTCAGTCTCTTAATATCTCTCTCTCTCTTACTTTCTTACTTTCTCTTTATCTATAGCCTATCTTTCTATCTCCCATCTCCCCCTTTTCCCCCTCTCTGTCTCTCTCCCTCTCTTGCCTCACTCAAACTAAAATAAATAGATTAATGTCACTTTGACTTAATGCAAACTTAAACTCAGATGTTATTTGAAGTGTCAAGATTAAGAAAAAAAAAGTCTTTGATAACTCTATCTAACAAAATGTTTTATAAATATTTTTAAACAAAGTTGTGCTAAAAAAAACAACCCTGTTTTAATCGGGTCATCGTGAGGTCTTCGTGAGAAGATACACGCAAAAGTTTTAAATCTTAAAGTGAGCGATGTGTGGCTGTAAATGTCATCTTTTTATTTGGATATGCTGATGACGCGAATGTCTACTTGTATGTATTAGGGCCTCTTCTGGCCTTGTTAGAATGTTCTTGTGAAAACTTTTAATACCTTTATCCTCATCAACTTATTGTCGCGTAGTCCTACATTGATTACTGAGTGATTAGACCACACACACATATTTCTAGAAACAGACGCTGTTCTAGCAGACGACATATCTTTATTGCATAAGACAATAAGATAACAGCTTGTAGGCAATTCTAGCCATCACAAAATAGTTATATCAAGTCTCACATAAATCCAGTGAAATATTCTGAAGTATACAATCGATATCCAATGACAGAATTAAACATGGCAGAGTCAAATACGTCCTTACTGCTGGAGCTCTTCTTCTTCTTCTTCTAGCCAGCTTTATTGCTGCTGAGCTGTTAGCTCTTTTGCAGACTGTGCCAAGGAAAAAAAGTGTGCTGTTTTCTTCAGTTGTTCAGCACTGCCGTACAGGGTGTTGGTTATGTTGGGGTGTAGTGGAAGAAGGGTCTGCCTAAGGTGGATTAGGGAGGGGCATTCAAAGAGGATATGGTTTACGGTTTCAAAGGGGTGGGCGCAGTGCCTACAAAGGGGGAATTGTGTGGAGTTTATTTTGTTCAGGTGGTAATTTAAAAGTGGTGTGTGTCCTGTTCTTAGTTGGAATATTGTAGATTGTTCTTTGCGGGGGAGGAAGTTAATACTGTCCAGTTTGTTAGGCGTAGTCATTTCTTTGTACATGGCTCTGCTTGTGTTTCCTGATGCCCATTGGTTGAGCCACTCCTCTTTGTGATTGTTGACTAACATTGACCTTAGGGTGAGGTAGTTAACATTGACCTTAGGGTGAGGTAGTTAACAGGTCTATCTGCTGGACCTCTAAGATAACTGAGGTTGTCCCCTTGCGGTCAGTCACAGACCACCAACTTCTTCGTGAAAAAGGCACGAGATAGTTAAATGACTACAAGCTCACTTTGTGTCACAATGGTTCTCAAAACTAGTATGCGACAGTGGCTGAGCTGTATTAAAAGCTTGGCCTACCTAACAAGAGGGCTCGTGTTTCAATATTGTCTAGATTTAAGTTGTGTTCGTTAAGTGTTTTAAAGCAGCACGAAAAACTACGTCTAGATTACACCTCCCCTCCCGACCCCACATAGCCTATAAAACGATTGGAAATAGCGCACTTAGCATGCTATAGCATGAATAATACAACATAGAAAAGAGATTTTCAAACGAGAAAAATATATTTTAAAAACTTAAAAAAAACAACAACATTATATTAAGTGTACTTGTATCAATTAGCTTGGATCAGACATGGAATTAAATGTGTAAAAGATCTAGACCAAAAATACATATGTGCGATAAGAAATATTTTTACCAATTGTTTTTGTTCAACGCAATTTCATGCTTTTAGCTTTCTTAATGCGCATTGATCCAATCACTTGTCTGGAACAGTTGGGAAAAAAAAGAGAGGGGAAGAGGGGGTATCTGAGTCCTGAGGGAAGGTTACCGTGACACCTTTTAAAAATATATTTTATAACAAAAGTTGTACGAGGTTAACTCGAATTCGAGGGCTAAATCTTTATCGAGTCTATGCACTAACCACTGTGCCAGCGAAGTGCTTCTGAAAATAGAAGGTTTAATCTATTATTAGTTTCGAACTTTTGAGCTACGACTTGCTTCTCTACTAAAAGTATAAAGGGGACTAATTCAACTTATACCGCCGTACCTGTCAAGAACTATTTTCTTTCACTTGTTCGATACCAAACAAAATAATTGTTTTCCAATAATTATTTAGCTAATTGTTGATTTTTTAAAAACGATTATTGTTTTGTCAGGTGCAAGAAATAATTGTGCTACATTTCAGATTGATCCGAGATTGGTTGTGGGAGAAATTACGTGTAAAATAATTGTACCAGACAGACATACAGACAGACACTGTGAGTTAATATACGTTTTGTAGAAATTGTCTTAAGAAACAGCAGACCAAAGAGTCTAGAATCCAAAGAGGATTCTAACTGGAATCCAGTGGCTGACTATTCAAAGTTTACTGTCTTTGTTAACATGGTGACTGTGTATGGTCTGCAGGGATAACTCATCTGCCAGGGGCAGGTAATTCGTGACAAATCCAACAACCATTTACATACAGTCGTTCTGCCAATGTTTTAACTGCTCGGCGTCAACATTTTAACAAGCAGCAAGATTTCCATCTCGCATGTGTGGGCGTATATGTGTGTGTGTGTGTGTGTGTATGTGTGTGGGCGAGCGCAAGAGGAATCTGTATGTATGAACGGACGTGTGCGATGTGTCCAGGTGATAAAAATGTGTGAGTGAGTGTGTGCGTGTACAGTTGAGTTTGCAGCGACAGACAGTTGGAATCCATTAAAGATAGAAATCTTTGGGTGATTCAATGCACTTGCAACATTCCCTTTTGGCCAAAGTCGTCTTTGCTGTTGATTTTTTTTTTTTACAAAGATTATATCCCCTTATTCCGTCTGTCTGGTACACATTTTGTATACATTAGTTTTCTCACTTCCCCAATCAAGGATCAAGATAGAACTTGACAAAGTTAAACAAATTATAAACATAACAAAACATGATTCTATCCAAAAGAGTAGACAATAGGCCCACAATTTGTGGTAATAATTTTTTTTTTTGATATAGAAAAAAGGGAAATAAATCATAGAGATATATGGCTGAAAATGTGCAGTTTTCTCATTTATATACATATGTCTATATATATATATCTTCTCTATTCTCTCTTTCTTCTGTCTCTCTATTCTATCTCTCTTCTGTCTCTCTTCTGTCTCTCTCTTCTGTCTCTCTTCTGTCTCTCTTCTGTCTCTCTCTTCTATCTCTCTTCTGTCTCTCTTCTGTCTCTCTCTTCTATCTCTCTTCTGTCTCTCTTCTGTCTCTCTTCTGTCTCTCTCTTCTGTCTCTCTTCTGTCTCTCTTCTGTCTCTCTTCTGTCTCTCTCTTCTGTCTCTCTTCTGTCTCTCTCTTCTGTCTCTCTTCTGTCTCTCTTCTGTCTCTCTTCTGTCTCTCTCTTCTGTCTCTCTTCTGTCTCTCTTCTGTCTCTCTCTTCTATCTCTCTTCTGTCTCTCTTCTGTCTCTCTCTTCTATCTCTCTTCTGTCTCTCTTCTGTCTCTCTTCTGTCTCTCTCTTCTGTCTCTCTTCTGTCTCTCTTCTGTCTCTCTTCTGTCTCTCTCTTCTGTCTCTCTTCTGTCTCTCTCTTCTGTCTCTCTTCTGTCTCTCTCTTCTGTCTCTCTCTTCTATCTCTCTTCTATCTCTCTTCTATCTCTCCTCTGTCTCTCTCTTCTGTCTCTCTTCTGTCTCTCTTCTGTCTCTCTTTTGTCTCTCTCTTCTGTCTCTCTTCTGTCTCTCTTCTGTCTCTCTTCTATCTCTCTTCTGTCTCTCTTCTGTCTCTCTTCTGTCTCTCTCTTCTGTCTCTCTCTTCTATCTCTTTTCTATCTCTCTTCTGTCTCTCTTCTGTCTCTCTTCTGTCTCTCTCTTCTGTCTCTCTTCTGTCTCTCTTCTGTCTCTCTCTTCTATCTCTCTTCTGTCTCTCTTCTGTCTCTCTCTTCTATCTCTCTTCTGTCTCTCTTCTGTCTCTCTCTTCTATCTCTCTTCTGCCTCTCTTCTGTCTCTCTTCTGTCTCTCTTCTCTCTTTCTTCTGTCTCTCTCTTCTATCTCTCTTCTATGTCTCTTCTGTCTCTCTCTTCTATCTCTCTTCTGCTCTCTTCTGTCTCTCTTTTCTATCTCTCTTCTGTCTCTCTTCTGTCTCTCTCTTCTCTCTTTTCTCTCCTCTCTCTCTAACTCTCTCTCTCTCTCTCTTCTGTCTCTCTCTTCTATCTCTTCTGTCTCTCTTCTGTCTCTCTCTTCTCTCTTTTCTCTCCTCTCTCTCTAACTCTCTCTCTCTCTCTTCTGTCTCTCTCTCTTCTGTCTCTCTTCTCTCTCTATTCCCTCTCTCTCTCTTCTCTCTCTCTAACTCTCTCTCTCTCTTTATATATATATATATATATGCGTATTTCTTGTATTATGCTTGCTTTGTTTTAAAGTTTTAAAGTAACAGACTTACCTTCCTCCCACAACCCCCACCCCCCACACCACCATGCGTTGAAATTTGTTTTTCCTGCCTGGGCTTAAAAGTTTAGGTCCGCCCAAAACATGATCCTTTAGTATTGCATGACTCAAACCCTTCACACATCCCTCTTAATTTCCAACATTGGTTGGTGTCTGGCGGCATCGCTCTCGCGGACATAAATATACGTCCGGCACCGCCCACTTGTCTGATTCAAGACTAAAAGAAGCAACTTAAAATAATTGAGTAATAAACCTAAAAACAATTGGGGGGGGGCGTGTTTGTCTGTAGCTCATATCGGAGCTGTGCACTGGTAGAAAAGTTAGATTAGATTTGGCTTGAAATAGTTTTGACTTATACAGTCATACTATGCAGATTCTTTTACATCATTTACAGAACTTTGATCTATGTCTAATCAAACATTTTTTGTGTACTAAATACTAAGTCATAGAAGATCAAGGAACATTGGTACTCTTCACTAGAGGGCTTAAGCATAAACACCTGACTTTGTCATTTTAGGGGTTTAAAACACAAATGTAACCCAAGTAATAGCATGGACATAACCCAAGTAACAAAACAAGCCAAGTAACAACATAAGCATAGCTCAAGTAACAACATGGGCATAACTCAAGTAACAACATGGGCATAGCTCAAGTAACAACATGGGCATTGCTCAAGTAACAACATAACTCAAGTAACAAAATAACTCTAGTAACAACATGGGCATAACTCAAGTAACAACATAGCTCAAGTAACAACATAACTCAAGTAACAACATAACTCAAGTAACAACATAACTCAAGTAACAACATAACTCAAGTAACAACATAACTCTAGTAACAACATAGACATAGCTCGAGTAACAACATAGCACAAGTAACAACATAACTCAAGTAACAACATAACTCAAGTAACAACATATCTTAAGTATCAACTAAACATTACTGTTACTGCATAAACATAAGTAAACAAAAAAGTTTTTTTCTATTCCGCCTGCGGAATTCAAAAGGTCAGAAATAATTATATATTTTGTCATGCGGTCACAAAACCTTTGAATCTTTGATCGTCAGAAAAGCGTTATGTGTTACCTCCCCTGTGGGCTAATGATGAGATATCAAAGGGAAACAGCCCCATTTAAAAGTGCAATCGTGTTACTGAGATGGTAAACTAGAAGATGACATTATGCCAACTGTATGACACATTCAATGTTGCTACAATTAGCCGATTCATTAGGAAATCTGAGCTCATTTATGTCGAATGTTCTATCATTGCAGCATATTTATTTATTTTTTATTGATCTTACAACTATCTGGTCTCCACCAGTTCCCAAGCTAACGTAGTCACGTGCGCTGAGTGCATTATGGGGCCAGACATCTTGCATCATGAGATCATAACTCACCTGGTAGATGGATCACATGAAGTCTTTTTAACATTTAACACGCCTTTTACCCTCCCCATGACCTGCGTCATGCTAGCCCCCCCTCCACACACTTTTCAATACACAGACTGTTGAATAGCGTTAGTTCATTGTAGACACAAGAACAGAATGTTTGAGGGCCGTAGGTCTGACATTGCATCACTGCCCTAGACACAAGAACAGAATGTCTGAGGGGCGTACGGTTGACTTTGCATCACTGCTCTAAACACAAGGACAGAATCTCTGAGGGGCGTAGGGTTGAATTTGCATCACTGCCCTAGACACAAGAACAGAATGTTTGAGAGGCGTAGGGTTGACTTTGCATCACTGCCCTAGACACAAGAACAGAATGTCTGAGGGGCGTACGGTTGACTTTGCATCACTGCTCTAAACACAAGGACAGAATCTCTGAGGGGCGTAGGGTTGAATTTTCATCACTGCCCTAGACACAAGAACAGAATGTTTGAGAGTCGTAGGGTTGACTTTGCATCACTGCCCTAGACACAAGAACAGAATGTTTGAAGGGCGTAGGGTTGACTTTGCATAACTGCCCTAGACACAAGAACAGAATTTCTGAGGGGCGTAGGGTTGACTTTGCTTCACTGCCCTAGACACAAGAACAGAATGTCTGAGGGGCGTAGGGTTGACTTTGCATCACTGCCCTAGACACAAGACTTGATCGATCACCAGTAGCATGTTACTTGTCAATCTTACATTTGATTGGAGGCGAACTGACTGAGTGGTAAAGTACTCGAATTCCGAAACAGGGGATCTGGGCTAAATCCTGGTGAAGACTGTTTTTAATTTAGGGATTTTTAGGATGCCTCTGTCTGAGTCCCCCAGCTTTAGTGGTTACCTGACATTATTTAGGGAAAAGTAAGTAAGTTTAATATTGATTTCTTTTACGGAACATATTTAATATGCGTATTTCTAGATTTAAAAATGTATATTTTTGAATTTGTGGAAGGCAAGGCCCTTAGTAGACGCATTGTCGTAAATCCTGAGCTGTATTTAATTATTCCGAGCATGCAACAAGCGCGCTCTTATTAATAACATTTTTGCCAGCCATAAAATGCGAAAAAAACCCAACAACCTTCGTTTCTGGCCTGTCCAAATTCAGATATATACATGTACATTTTAAAATCTTTTTCGTGAGGGCCCCTTCCTCGCGGGCTACCAGGGCTGTTGCCCTGCCTGCTCTCCCTTAAATCCGGCTCCGAGTAGACTTATATAGAATAGAAATGTGTGCGCATAACGCAAGCAAGTCAACCCTCTTTTCTAGATAATATTTAAAACATGAATTAAAGCCTTTTATATCTGCTAGCGTAGCGATTGCTAATATTTATAATATTATTTTATAAAGTATGGAATATACATTTTGTTTCTTATGATCCGTGTGAAGTTAAACACGCCAATATGGCGGATTTATACAAGGGAGGTAAATCAAAACTATAACGGCAACAATTAGACAAAATCTATTAAAATAATTATCAATCCGTATCTGAAATCTGAGAGGATCACGTTTATCTTTTAAGTATAATCTTGAGATAACGACAGGTGAGGAAGAGTTTCATAGTTCACGTGTCCTGGCTTACCAGAAATGTTATGTGTTCTTTGAATAAACTACACTCGTAAAATTATTTCCATTTAATATCCTTTAAATTTATTTGGTTACCTCCCCTTTCAAGTGTTCTGTTTATTTTGAAAGCCTCATTATATAGAAATCATTTGTATTTGGTTTGTTTCATGTATTGTAAAAAAATTAAAATAATTACACCACAGAGAATAGGAAATTGTATCTCATTACATGCTCACACGATGAAGACTATATGTTATTTTTAATGCTAAAACTCTTGGGTAGCTATCTTGATGACAGTGGCGTCGCTAGGAATTTGCCATTGTTTGGGGCCGGGGTGGACTTGACCTCTTAAGGGGGCCTCCGTACTTTGCGTTATATTTAATATTAAATGTAAAACAATTTCCAACACTCATTTGCCCCCCCCCCCCCTAAAGAGGGGGCCAAAGGGGATTTTCAAATTCCCCCTTTTCTCAACCCTAGCTACGCCACTGCTTATTGGACTTTTCACCTTTTTAAGTTAACCAAACCGACGCACGAATGTCTGGCAGGAGGAAGGATTAAAGGTTTAACAAGGTATTAAAACTTCATTACAGAGACTGTAAACGTATAAGGTTGTAAAGAGGCGATCACCGTGAGTAGTGCCAATAGTTTAGTACGAGTTAAAGCAAGGGAAAAGAAAGGTAATTGGATCGTGGTAAATTGAAGAGGTCGACAGGTGGCAACAACTATTTAGGAGATAATTAGATAAGTATTTTAAAATATATATCATTAATTTTTGTTTTGTTCCTTTAGAAATGTGTAGAGTCAAATTTCTAAACTCTTCGTTTGCACCACAAAAGTAAAACGTTAAGTTCCCTTTTCAGACCTTACGATCGTCAAGGTCATCTGTTTCTTTGGCCAACGCTTAGCGAGCGGAGTGTCAAGCAACCAGCACAACTTTCCCTAACTAAAGTCAGATACCCATTAGAGCTGATTTAGACTCAGGGGAGCCTTATAAATCCCAAAATTCAAAATTTCAGTATTTCACCGAGATTCGAACCCAGGACCCCAGGTTCGGAAGCAAGGCGCCTAACTCCTCAGCCACCGCCCCTCGTTTGTAGCAAAAGGATAATTTTAATATCATCTTATCATTTTAATAACATCTTTTGCACTGTAATATTTGAGTTTATTCTTTACACAAACTCCCTTATCTTATGCTTATTTTCAGAGCTTTTTATTTTGAGAATAAAAATAGATAATAGTGTTTTTTAATGCTCTAAATTCTTGCAACAGTGCTATTGAGCACATTAAAATTATGTAGAAAATAATGTAGTGATAAATAAAAAGGGGTGTGAGAATAGTATTTAAAGTCTTTCCGCTGAGATTACTTGTTAGTGTCACTTACAAAATTGGGCCTGGAACAAGACAAACACAGGTTTGTGATAACTGTAGGTGTAGGCCCTTGAATAGCAATGTGATCTTGCAGAAAAGAGAATGACTCCCAACGTTGACCACGACTTAACTCTTATTTTCAAGCGTATGCCTGAGGAACGTTTTCTTTTTGTTGGTAATATAGTTAATTTACAGAATATCTCAGTAATCTATTCTTCTGAACCGGGGGTACCGGATTCGAATCCCAGTGAAGACTGGGATTTTTAATTTCAAGATCTTTAGGGAGTCACAATACACGAATCTTCCCAAAAATTATTCAATTAATTAATCATAAGTACTAATTGTTTTATTAGTGAGTAAGTCATTTTCAAATAAATGGTAGTAATTAGCGGTTCTTTCCTTTAGATAAGCTTTGTTTTTTATAAAATTAATATTTTTTTCTATAGCTTCTAGATAATAAGTTTGTTTTTGTTTTAAATTTCTAACATAGCTGCCATTTCCTTGTGCTTTATTTTCTTTACTATTTCATATGAACTCTTACATGATTGGCCTTGACTTGACCTTTAACCGGCCTTGACTTGACCTTTAACGTTATGGGTGGAGAAAAGTAAATGATTAGTGTTATTGCAGACTTCTTGGCTAAACGGGATCAGAAAAATGTAAGCAAGAATATACAAAACAATCTCCAACCATCATGAAGACGGTGTAATCAAATAGTACAAAACATAGAAACTCTTGAGTTGTACAGTTCAGTTTGAAGTTGAGACATGACAGTATTTTCTACATTTATAGATTCAACTTTTCATTGTGTATGGTTAAGACAAAGATTTGTAAACAAATATATTCACCGGAAATGATTGGTATTATTTAAACAAATGTTAGACTCTGGTAATATTGTAGTTTTTTTTTTTATTTTTTTTATTATTTCATTTTGTTTACGTTTTACCTGTCTCGGGATACAGAGTAAATAAAATGTTGAGAGAGAGAGAGAGAGAGAGAGAGAGAGAGAGAGAGAGAGTGAGTGAGAGAGTGAGTGAGAGAGAGAGTGAGAGAGTGAGTGAGAGAGTGAGTTAGAGAGTGAGTGAGAGACTGAGTTAGAGAGTGAGAGAGTGAGTGAGAGAGTGAGTGAGAGAGAGTGAGAGAGTGAGTGAGAGAGTGAGTGAGAGAGAGAGTGAGAGAGAGAGTGAGAGAGTGAGTGAGAGAGTGAGTGAGAGAGAGTGAGAGAGTGAGTGAGAGAGTGAGTGAGAGAGAGAGTGAGTGAGAGAGTGAGTTGGAGAGAGAGAGAGAGAGAGTGAGAGAGTGAGAGTGAGAGAGTGAGTGAGAGAGTGAGTGAGAGAGAGAGTGAGAGAGTGAGTAAGAGAGAGAGTGAGAGTGAGTGAGAGATAGAGAGAGAGCGAGGATCAGTGAGAGAAAGAGCGAATGGAGTGAGGATGACTACATAGTAATGCCAAGTATACTATTAAAAAAGAACGACGAAGAAATGAACCCCCCCCCCATTACAACACAGAAACGTCTCTGGACAATATCAGTACAAGGTTATAGGTTTTGGTTTTGTTTTGTATCAAGCACTCTAGTAGGAAGCATTCTAACTCTTATTTAATTTCCTGTTTGCTACAATCCACCACAATACGGGTTGAACAACTCAACAACAATTAGAAAACTGAGGTCTATGAGCTGACACAGAATCTTGACATGTAGCCTTGAACTATTCTTTTTTTTTTTTTTGTTTTCTAGTCAAAATGTTTCCACGTAAAAAAGATACATACATTTTAAATTTTCTTTGGAAACAAGTTTTTTTGTCTTCTCACCTTCCATTCTTAAGAAATATCTTTGCAGACGATTGGGCTATGAATGGTATTTTTTTCAGCACTATTTTTTTTTCAAGATTTAACATTTTGGTAATCATAACAGTGAAGTACATTGTTTTGTTTGGTTATGACTGTGGCTTGGGTAGATGTGTGGGCGTATGCCTGTTGGACGGTAGTGTTTTTCAAAGCTTTTTTTTTTCGCTGTTTCCTTGGCCAGGCGTCACGGCCAACATGTCATCACTTCAGTGCAAGACTTCATCTTGACATTTCTACGTTCTGGATGGTTCAAATGTGCTAGCTCTTACCATTCTCTTTTAAGTCTAGGAGATAGGGGGAAGAGTTAGACACTCAGACACAAAGAGAGACAGAGAGAGACAGAGAGAGAAACAGAGAGAGACAGAGAGAGACAGAGAGAGACAGAGAGAGACAGAGAGAGACAGAGAGAGACAGAGAGAGACAGAGAGAGAAACAGAGAGAGACAGAGAGAGACAGAGAGAGAAACAGAGAGAGACAGAGAGAGACAGACAGAGACAGAGAGAGACAGACAGAGACAGAGAGAGACAGAGAGAGAAACAGAGAGAGACAGAGAGAGACAGAGAGAGACAGAGAGAGACAGAGAGAGACAGAGAGAGACAGAGAGAGACAGAGAGAGACAGAGAGAGAGACAGACTGAGACAAAAGGGGGAGACGTAGAGATATTTCAATGTGTGAGAAAGACAGTGAAACACACACATAAACACCGGGTGAGAGAAACAAAGAGAGGTGGAGTCAACTTTAAAGACAGAGAGAGAGAGAGAGAGAGAAAGGCTATGATAGAGAGAGAGAGAGAGAGAGAAAGGCTATGATAGAGAGAGAGAGAGAAAGGCTATGATAGAGAGAGAGAGAGAGAAAGGCTATGATAGAGAGAGAGAGAGAAAGGCTATGATAGAGAGAGAGAGAGAGAAAGGCTATGATAGAGAGAGAGAGAGAGAAAGGCTATGATAGAGAGAGAGAGAGAGAAAGGCTATGATAGAGAGAGAGATAGAGAGAAAGGCTATGATAGAGAGAGATATGATAGAGAGAGAGAAAGGCTATGATAGAGAGAGAGAGAGACAGAGAGAGAAACAGAGAGAGACAGAAAGAGACAGTGAGAGAGAGAGACAGAGAGAGACAGAGAAAGAGACAGAGAGAGAGACAGAGAGAGACAGAGAGAGAGACAGACTGAGACAAAAGGGGGAGACGTAGAGATATTTCAATGTGTGAGAAAGACAGTGAAACACACACACACACATAAACACCGGGTGAGAGAAACAAAGAGAGGTTGAGTCAACTTTAAAGACAGAGAGAGAGAGAGAGAGAGAGAAAGGCTATGATAGAGAGAGAGAGAGAAAGGCTATGATAGAGAGAGAGAGAGAGAAAGGCTATGATAGAGAGAGAGAGAGAGAAAAAGGCTATGATAGAGAGAGAGAGAGAGAGAAAGGCTATGATAGAGAGAGAGAGAGAGAGAAAGGCTATGATAGAGAGAGAGAGAGAGAGAAAGGCTATGATAGAGAGAGAGAGAGAGAGAAAGGCTATGATAGAGAGAGAGAGAGAGAAAGGCTATGATAGAGAGAGAGAGAGAAAAAGGCTATGATAGAGAGAGAGATAGAGAGAAAGGCTATGATAGAGAGAGAGAGAGAGAAAGGCTATGATAGAGAGAGAGAGAGAGAAAGGCTATGATAGAGAGAGAGAGAGAGAGAAAGGCTATGATAGAGAGAGAGAGAGAGAAAGGATATGATAGAGAGAGAGAGAGAGAAAAAGGCTATGATAGAGAGAGAGAAAGGCTATGATAGAGAGAGAGAGAGAAAGGCTATGATAGAGAGAGAGAGAGAGAGAGAAAGGATATGATAGAGAGAGAGAGAGAGAAAAAGGCTATGATAGAGAGAGAGAAAGGCTATGATAGAGAGAGAGAGAGAAAGGCTATGATAGAGAGAGAGAGAGAGAGAGAGAAAGGCTATGAGAGAGAGAGAGAGAAAGGCTATGATAGAGAGAGAGAGAGAGAGAAAGGCTATGATAGAGAGAGAGAGAGAGAAAGGCTATGATAGAGAGAGAGAGAGAGAGAAAGGCTATGATAGAGAGAGAGAGAGAGAGACAGAAAGGCTATGATAGAGAGAGAGAGAGAAAGGCTATGATAGAGAGAGAGAGAGAGAGAGAGAAAGGCTATGATAGAGAGAGAGAGAAAGGCTTTGATAGAGAGAGAGAGAGAGAAAGGCTATGATAGAGAGAGAGAGAGAGAGAGAAAGGCTATGATAGAGAGAGAGAGAGAGAGAGAGAAAGACTATGATAGAGAGAGAGAGAGAGACAGAAAGGCTATGATAGAGAGAGAGAGAGAAAGGCTATGATAGAGAGAGAGAGAGAGAGAGAGAAAGGCTATGATAGAGAGAGAGAGAGAGAAAGGCTATGATAGAGAGAGAGAGAGAGAGAGAAAGGCTATGATAGAGAGAGAGAGAGAGAGAGAGAGAAAGGCTATGATAGAGAGAGAGAGAAAAAGGCTATGATAGAGAGAGAGAGAGAGAGAGAGAAAGGCTATGATAGAGAGAGAGAGAGAGAGAAAGGCTATGATAGAGAGAGAGAGAGAAAGGCTATGATAGAGAGAGAGAGAGAGAGAAAGGCTATGATAGAGAGAGAGAGAGAAAGGCTATGATAGAGAGAGAGAGAGAGAAAGGCTATGATAGAGAGAGAGAGAAAGGCTATGATAGAGAGAGAGAGAGAGAAAGGCTATGATAGAGAGAGAGAGAGAGAAAGGCTATGATAGAGAGAGAGAGAGAGAGAGAGAAAGGCTATGATAGAGAGAGAGAGAGAAAGGCTATGATAGAGAGAGAGAGAGAGAGAAAGGCTATGATAGAGAGAGAGAGAGAGAAAGGCTATGATAGAGAGAGAGAGAGAGAAAGGCTATGATAGAGAGAGAGAGAGAGAAAGGCTATGATAGAGAGAGAGAGAGAGAGAGAAAGGCTATGATAGGGAGAGAGAGAGAGAGAAAGGCTTTGATAGAGAGAGAGAGAAAGAGAGAGAGAGAGAAAGGCTATGATAGAGAGAGAGAGAGAGAGAAAGGCTATGATAGAGAGAGAGAGAGAAAGGCTATGAGAGAGATATGATAGAGAGAGAGAGAGAGAAAGGCTATGATAGAGAGAGAGATATGATAGAGAGAGAGAGAGAGAGAAAGGCTATGATAGAGAGAGAGAAAGGCTATGATAGAGAGAGAGAGAGAGAGAAAGGCTATGATAGAGAGAGAGAGAGATGATAGAGAGAGAGAGAGAGAGAGAAAGGCTATGATAGAGAGAGAGAGAGAGAAAGGCTATGATAGAGAGAGAGAGAGAGAGAAAGGCTATGAGAGAGAGATATGATAGAGAGAGAGATGAGAGAGAGACTATGAGAGAGAGAGATAGAGAAAGAGAGAATAGAAAAGAGAAAGAGAATCTTATACTGTTGGTTCGTGTATTAAAGAAACAGATGAATGCCACAGAAAGAGCTAGAAATTACTACCAGACAAAAAAAAATTTTTTAAGCATACCTAAAGCTCTCCTGTTTCTGAATCTTTAATTAACATGTGGGAATAGGGAGAGCGGTATCTGGAAAGGTTGTCCAGTTGCCTTTAGGCGCTCATTGAACACAATTTCAAAAGTCTTGTCTAGTCTAAGTTTCGGCGGCCAATCAGCTTAAGCCACTAAGCAACACAGTGTATCTAAGATGGAATACAATGATGCACACACTCTGGAAATATATATTTCCTCTTTATTTGACTATGGTTTTCCTTTTGCTCAGATCTAACAGCCTCGATAAGTTGGTGTCATCAGATAACAAAACGTTTTAAGTACAGAATGACTCCACCCCACAAAGGTAAATCTTGTTTTACTTACAATGAAATATTTTATATCCCACACCCATAAGAATCTCTGCTTCTTATCACTTATTCATCCCTTTTTTCATTTTGTTTTCTTAACGCTGCATATTGTTTTCTTGTATTTATTTTTATGTGAAATAGACGAAACCACTAACTAACTAACTAATGAACTAACTAAGCTATTCGCTCTATAAATGATAATTTCCGGCAATTAAATAAACAGTTTTTTTTATCTTTTAAAATCTTTGACATATAAGACAATGTGCACGCATGTAGACAATGTGGACGTATGTATACAATGTACATGCATGTAGACAATGTGGACGTATGTAGACAATGTGGACGTATGTAAACAATGTGGACGCACGTAGACAATGTGGACGTATGTAGACAATGTGGACGTATGTAGACAATGTGGACGTATGTAGACAATGTAGACGTATGTAGACAATGTGCATGCATGTAGACAATGTGGACGTATGTAGACAATGTGGACGTATGTAGACAATGTGGACGTATGTAGACAATGTGCACGCATGTAGACAATGTGGACGCATGTAGACAATGTGGACGTATGTAGACAATGTGCATGCATGTAGACAATGTACATGCATGTAGACAATGTACATGCATGTAGACAATGTGGACGTATGTAGACAATGTGGTCATATGTAGACAATGTGGACGTATGTAGACAATGTGCATGCATGTAGACAATGTGGACGTATGTAGACAATGTGCATGCATGTAGACAATGTGGACGTATGTAGACAATGTGGACATATGTAGACAATGTGGACGTATGTAGACAATGTGCATGCATGTAGACAATGTGGACGTATGTAGACAATGTGCATGCATGTAGACAATGTGGACGTATGTAGACAATGTGGACGCATGTGGACAATGTGCATGCATGTAGACAATGTGGACGTATGTAGACAATGTGGACGCATGTAGACAATGTGCATGCATGTAGACAATGTGGACGCATGTAGACAATGTAGACGTATGTAGACAATGTGCATGCATGTAGACAATGTACATGCATGTAGACAATGTACATGCATGTAGACAATGTGGACGTATGTAGACAATGTGGACGTATGTAGACAATGTGGACGTATGTAGACAATGTGCATGCATGTAGACAATGTGGACGTATGTAGACAATGTGGACGTATGTAGACAATGTGGACGTATGTAGACAATGTGGACGTATGTAGACAATGTGGACGTATGTAGACAATGTGGACGTATGTAGACAATGTGCATACATGTAGACAATGTACATGCATGTAGACAATGTACATGCATGTAGACAATGTGCAAGCATGTAGAAAATGTGCACCCATGTAGACAATGTGTACCCATGTAGACAATATGAACTTATGTAGACAATGTGCACGCATGTAGACAATGTGCACCCATGTAGACAATGTGCACCCATGTAGACAATGTGCACGTATGTAGACAATGTGCACCCATGTAGACAATGTGCACCCATGGAGACAATGTGCACGTATGTAGACAATGTGCACGCATGTAGACAATGTGGACCCATGAAGACAATGTGCACCCATGTAGACAATGTGCACGCATGTAGACAATGTGCACGCATGTAGACAATGTAGACAGATGAAGACAATGTGCACCCATTTAGACAATGTGCACTCATATAGACAATGTGCACGCATGTAGACAATGTGGACCCATGAAGACAATGTGGACCCATGTAGACAATGTGCACGCATGAAGACAATGTGCACGCATGTAGACAATGTGCAATCATGTAGACAATGTGCACTTATGTAGACAATGTGCATGCATGAAGACGTTTGTTAAGGTCGTGTTTGTTTCACCAAATGTCTTTCTATCTATCAATGTTGTACGTTTGTACGTCAAGAAAAGAAAGAAATAATTTTGTTGTTAAGAAAAGAAATAAATAATTTTGTTGTTAAGAAAAGACTGAATCTCTTTTCACGCTCAAGGAATTCTAAGGGACATATCAGATAGGAGCAGAGAGATAGATGAAGTGGGTAGTGTAAACCTAGGTGAAGTGGGCATCCATTGAGAGAGTGGAAGTGGGCATTCATTGAGAGACTGGAAGTGGGCATTCATTGAGAGAGTGGAAGTGGGCATCCATTGGGAGAGTGGAAGTGGGCATTCATTGAGAGACTGGAAGTGGGCATCCATTGAGAGTGTGGACGTGGGCATTCATTGAGAGAGTGGAAGTGGGCATCCATTGAGAGAGTGAAAGTGGGCATCCATTGAGAGAGTGGAAGTGGGCATCCATTGGGAGAGTGGAAGTGGGCATTCATTGAGAGACTGGAAGTGGGCATCTATTGAGAGTGTGGACGTGGGCATTCATTGAGAGAGTGGAAGTGGGCATCCATTGAGAGAGTGGAAGTGGGCATCCATTGAAAGAGTGGAAGTGGGCATCCATTGAGAGAGTGGAAGTGGGCAGTCATTGAGAGACTGGAAGTGGGCATCCATTGGGAGAGTGGAAGTGGGCATTCATTGAGAGACTGGAAGTGGGCATCCATTGAGAGACTGGAAGTGGGCATTCATTGAGAGAGTGGAAGTGGGCATCCATTGAGAGAGTGGAAGTGGGCATCCATTGGGAGAGTGGAAGTGGGCATTCATTGAGAGACTGGAAGTGGGCATCCATTGGGAGAATGAAAGTGGGCATCCATTGAGAGAGTGGAAGTGGGCGTTCAGTAATAGAGGTGGGGCTGGCGTTCAGTGAAGAAATGAGATAAAAAGTCCGAGGGTAGAACTGACTTGAGCATTTAATGAAAGTTAATGATTAGAATAGAAGTGTCAAATACACCAGTAACAACGGTTCTGAGGATGTTGAAACACGATGGTTAGTGTTTAGTTTAGGGTAATACAAAATTCAGAATAAATTCTGTATGACATTGATTTTAGGCTGAGAGAAGAATATGAAAAATGTATAAAAAAAACACACACAAAAAAAAACAAAGATAATCTAAAGGGGAAGATCACCGTCCTTAAAACTATATCTATCAATAATTACAAGTTCTTTCCCTTATTCGATATCAAACAAAATAATTAATAATTTTGTTTTTTTATTGATTCATTTCTTGTTAGACACAATAAATCAGTGTTTCAAAGTATCAACTTCATCGGAGAATGCGTGAGGGAGAAATAGCGTTAACAATTAATTAACGGATTAAACCCAACAGATTTAGCCATATCTGCGAATACTGAAGTATTAGTTTCATGTGTTGCTATTAAAAATTAATTAATTATCAGTAATTGTTTATGTCAATGAATAATTGTGCAAAGTTTCAACTTGATTCTAGAATGGTTGTGGGAGAAATAACGTGTACAATCTTTTTACCAGACAGACAGACAGACAGAGTGAGTTGATATAAGCTTTGTTAAAAATCACTATGTGTCATTTGTAGAAGAAAAGAACTAGTTTCTATGTTTTTAAAGTTCTCATACAACTTGTTACAGCATATCTCAAATCTAATATATTAGATCTATATTCAAAGTAAGTTATTGTCCAATACCACAATAGTCTTTCACGCATATCAAGATTTTATTTTGTTATCATCTGGGTTTTTCTTGGGATAAACTTCACATTTTGACATTCATAAATACCAACCTGTGCCCCGGGCATTGTCTCTTTTTAATCTTCAGTAGAAGCGTGGACAAGTTGGCGCGCGCGCGTGGTGTTGCCTAATACACTCCTTTCACGTGCAATCAATACTTCAATCAAAACAAGCTGGCAGTTTACACTTCTCCACTTCTGCTGAGGGCAAGGGTTCAAAACGATTTGATCTTGACGATAAATAAAGAAATAGGTAGAAAGTAGGAGAGAGAAAAGAGAGAGAGAGAAAAGAGAGAGAGAGAGAGAGAAAAGAGAGAGAGAGAGAGAGAGAAAAGAGAGAGAGAGAGAGAGAGAATGGAGTGAGAAAGATAAAGAACGAATTGAAGCCGCACATGATTCGTTTAGAGCAAACGAGATCTATTTAGTATTAAATTAATGATCAAATCAAGTAAGCATCTATGTGCGCTCTTGATTTCCTTCTATGTTTATATCTATTTTGACTATATTTCAAAGTCGAACAAGGCCCCTCCCCCCCCCCCATCTCGACCTTGTAACCTCAACATATAGCGTAAGAGCGTGTGATTTAATAATTCACATGACAAAACTCAACATACAACATCTAAGCTAACAATACACACGACAACATTCAACATACAACGTCTTAGCTAACAATACACATGACTACATTCAACATACAACGTCTTAGCTAACAATACACATGACAACATTCAACATACAACGTCTTAGCTAACAATACACATGACAACATTCAACATACAACGTCTTAGCTAACGAGTCACGTGACAACATTCAACATACAACGTCTTAGCTAACAATACACATGACAACATTCAACATACAACGTCTTAGCTAACAATACACATGACAACATTCAACATACAACGTCTTAGCTAACGAGACACACGACTACATTCAACATACAACGTCTGAGCTAACGAGACACACGACTACATTCAACATACAACGTCTGAGCTAACGAGACACACGACTACATTCAACATACAACGTCTGAGCTAACGAGACACACGACTACATTCAACATACAACGTCTGAGCTAACGAGGCACACGACTACATTCACATTTTCCCTTACGACCCAGATGTTTATTGAGATATACCACCTTCGACCTTGTCTTCTCCACCACAATATTTTGTAAGCCGGAGAAGTCATTCACCAGATTCTAAACCTATTACTCAGGGTAACTTGTAGCTTACAGAATGCTGAAAAAGCTATTTGCTGATGAAGCCTACGCACTGATTCCTGGGAAGGCTGGTATGCTGCTACAGTGATGTTTTGTCTTACCCATGCCAAGAAGTCATTGTCTCTCTCTTCTGTATTGTAACTAATCCACTGAGAAACATAAGAAGTTACTAATGGCAGGTGGAAAAAAAAACTTTAGACCCTAGCTTATTAGTTTTTAGATAAAAGTTCATCGGTAGAAATCATTGTGCGGCACATCGGTACATTTCAGCTCGTCGAATGCAAAAGAAGCGCTTTAAGGTCCATAGCTAGTCATCTATGTGAAGACTGTCATTAGACTCTTACAAAATAATATAAGACTTTAGAAATTGTAAATTTGATACACTTGCATCTTAGAGCCAACAACACTTATATATAAAATGCCTTTTTTAAAATCTTACATCGCAGTTGTAGCAGGGTCTTTATATGTTTACATCAATTTAAAACATTTTGATTTCGTTTATTTTATTTTGACGAACAATTCTCTTTCGGTGGCCGAGTGGTAAAGCGCTTGCCTTCCTAACCAGGGGTCCCGGAGTCGAATCATGGTGAAGACTAGGATTTTTACTTTCGGGATCTTTAGGGCACATCTGAGTCCACCCAGCTCTAATGACATTACCTGATATTAATTAGGGGAGCGTAAAGGCGGTTGGTCGTTGTGCTGGCCAAATGACACCTTTGTTAGACGCAGGCCACAGAAACATTACTTTTACATCATGTGCCCCTAAGGTCTGAAGCAAACTTTACTTACTTACTAATAATATTTTCATGGCAAAAGTAAATGTAAATTTATATCTTAACTTTATTAGTTGTTTTCTTTTGTTTTATTTTATAAAAATGTTAATATTTTCAGGCTAATATATTTTGTGTGGATTTAAGACTTATCTCCTCTTCAAAATGCTAGTCCCTAATTAGAATGTAAAAACATGTACATCTAAATTAGCTTTTAAATTACATTTCTTTTTGTCTGTAATACTTAATTGCATTTCAAACTTAATTTCATGAGCTTCAAAAACTATAAAATGCATTTATAATTCAAGCCTAGCTAAGTTATTCCAATTAACATATTAAAACCAATTGGACAATGTATGTCACGTTATTAAGGCTAAGCTAATAACATTAAACTTAATGTTGCAAAATGTGTCTAAATTCACTGTCTATTAATTGTTGGAGGCTTGTTGAATAGAAGAACAACCAGAGAACAGTGTGACTTGACAGGATTTAACTTGTAAAAAAAGAAATAATGTTTCAAAATACATGTGCAGTTAAACCTCAGGAATGTCTCTGGCTGGCTGGATGTCGCCGGCTATCATTTCCTGTCAATTATCTTCCATTACCGTTTGGTCACACTGATGTAATGAGCCCCCACGATTACTTGCACGTCTAGCTGATTGAAAAGCAGGGGGGGAGGGGGGATGATGAAATCCTGACCAACGGGAAGAGAGAGAGTTAAAGATGATGACACGAATATTTACACTCACACACACACACGTAAAAGAGAAGGAAGTAAACAAAAATCCCCCCCCCTCTCTCTCTCTATTACAACTCTCACTCTCTCTTTCACCAAACACCAATCTCTCTCCGCCCAACACAAATGTCTCCCAATTCTCTCTGTGTTTCGTATAGCATACTTATTTGACATCAAATGAATCTTATGCGTAAAAAGGAAATAAAGTTTATGTTTTTTTTTTCCAGTGTGTGCGTGCATGTAAAAAGTGAGAAAACATTAAGAATAATAATAATAAAAAAAACACCTGCAAGTAGCGACGAAACAATCTTGTGTTTTGGTTCTCAAGATCGAGGTTAAGTGTGGGGGCGAGCCATGTTTCCCTGGGTTGACCTAATAAATAGTTCGATGTACTTGTGAAATTCTGTGAAGTCTTTTGATTCTCTCCCTCTCGGTCTGTTTTTCTTGTAACCAAGATTGTATACCTTGTTGGTTACTTTCCGTTAGAATACGGTTAGAAGCATGTAACGTTTGGGTCTGAGAGTTTAGTGTGCTAGTAGTTTTTGTTAAGGAACGTTTGAGTCTGAGAGTTTAGTTATTAGTTTTTGCTATGTAACATTTGGGTCTGAGAGTTTAGTTATTAGTTTTTGCTAAAGAAGTGTAGATGATTTCACTTAATATGTAATTGCCGAGTGGTAGAGTTCGAACCCCGGTGAAGACTTGAATTTTGAGCTTCCTGATTAGAAGGGAGCCCTTGAGTCCACCCAACTCTAAAGGCTACCTGGCTTACGCTGGGGAAGCAAATGCGGTAGGTCGTTGTGCTGGTCACATGACACCTTCGTTAGTCGTCGGCCCTCATAGTGTAATAGACACACTAAAACAACACAAGCTTCAATAAACCCAATGATTTTATTAGTCTCTATTTATGTTCTTTACTCCAGCCACTTGTTCTCTAAACTGACTTCCTTTTACACACAGTCCTGACACACTGCTGTTCACTCAACCATGTACACTCAAGTTCCACTGGTCATTTCACACACAGGCACACACACACTGCACTACCAGCCACTCAAAACACATACACTTACTATCACATATAGATCGCAAGGTCTGAAAATGGTGCTTTTTGCCTTTATGCATATATTGATGCTAGTAATAGTAATAATAATAATAATTTTCAGATACATATGATGTGATTCTTAATCTTCTAAAGCGCCGATTGAAGTCTAGGTATACCTCTATTTGGAGTCGATATTTCATATAAACATTCATTCATTAAATGATACTTCAAGGTTGTGTGGGAGGAGGGGGGGTAAGAGGCTAGGTATTATATAGATCACATGAAAAAAAAAAGGATATAATTTAATACTGCTGTGGTATTCCTTGTAGTTTTCTCTTGACTCAATGTAAAGAAAAAAGTACTGCAATTTAAGACTGAATGCATCCTTGTGCTACCGATTTGTTACAGGTAGTAGATTTCAGAAAGACTGACACTGCAGGTGTTACTAACTGGGTCTTTTTTTTTTTATTATTTGCGATGGTTTCAAGGTAGCTAAGCACATTCTTAGAACAGTTTAGTCTTTGACTATTGAACAGAGAGCATATTATAGAAGTAACCAGTACTAGCTAGGTTAGTCTAATTAAACTCAATAGTAACTAGAACTAGCTAGGTTAGTCTAATTAAACTCAATAGTAACTAGAACTAGCTAGGTTAGTCTAATTAAACTCAATAGTAACTAGAACTAGCTAGGTTAGTCTAATTAAACTCAATAGTAACTAGAACTAGCTAGGTTAGTCTAATTAAACTCAATAGTAACTAGAACTAGCTAGGTTAGTCTAATTAAACTCAATAGTAACCAGTACTAGCTAGGTTAGTCTAATTAAACTCAATAGTAACTAGAACTAGCTAGGTTAGTCTAATTAAACTCAATAGTAACCAGAACTAGCTAGGTTAGTCTAATTAAACTCAATAGTAACTAGAACTAGCTAGGTTAGTCTAATTAAACTCAATAGTAACTAGAACTAGCTAGGTTAGTCTAATTAAACTCAATAGTAACACGAAGGCTTATAAGCAACATTTAGTTTGAACTTTGTACACAGGAGAGCGCCTACTGAGGAATGTGTCTATTTAAATGAACATTATGAACATCAAGAGTGTACTTTTTTTCCATGCTGTTATTAGAGGATCGAAAAAAACTGTCTGAATCAGCCAGGAAAACCAATTACTTATTAGATTTTAAGTCTCCTATTAACATGCGGTGGCTGAGAGGCAAAGCGCTTGGCTTCCGAACCGGGAGTCCCGTGTTCAAATCAATTTCCGGATATCTAAAAAGCCTCTTGAGTCCATCCAGCTCAAACCTGACATTAGGGGTTGATCGTTGGTCGCTGCTGACCACAAGACACCATCGTCAACCCTGCGCTACAGAAACATTTCCATCAACTATCCCTATAGGTCGTTAAGTCTGAAAGGTGAACTTTTTTTTTAACAACACGCACGAGTAAATTTGTTAATAACATATGCTGAAGACCTAATTATCTTAATTGTTAGTCTTATTATTTTGAAAGAACAACTGTGATTTGTAAAGTATAATAAGATGAAATAAACAAAGAAAAGAAAACACCAGTTACAGAGAAAATAACTTTACAAAACTGCATTGAATCGCTGGGACTAGGTACTTCCACACCTAACCAGACACAGTTAACAGATACACAAAACTGCATTGAATCGCTGGGACTAGCTACTTCCACACCTAACCAGACACAGTTAACAGATACACAAAACTGCATTGAATCGCTGGGACTAGGTACTTCAACACCTTACCAGACACAGTTAACGGATACACAAAACTGCATTGAATCGCTGGGACTAGGTACTTCCACACCTAACCAGACACAGTTAACAGATACACAAAACTGCATTGAATCGCTGGGACTAGGTACTTCAACACCTTACCAGACACAGTTAACGGATACACAAAACTGCATTGAATCGCTGGGACTAGGTACTTCAACACCTAACCAGACACAGTTAACGGTACACAAAACTGCATTGAATCGCTGGGACTAGGTACTTCAACACCTAACCAGACACAGTTAACGGTACACAAAACTGCATTGAATCGCTGGGACTAGCTACTTCAACACCTAACCAGACACAGTTAACGGTACACAAAACTGCATTGAATCGCTGGGACTAGGTACTTCAACACCTAACCAGACACAGTTAACGGATACACAAAACCGCATTGAATCGCTGGGACTAGGTACTTCAACACCTAACCAGACACAGTTAACGGATACACAAAACCGCATTGAATCGCTGGGACTAGGTACTTCAACACCTAACCAGACACAGTTAACGGATACACAAAATTGCGTCATCCTTACATTTGCCACAAAGATTCTACCTTTGAAAGAGTATATGCTTAGACTTAGAGCACTGCCAGAGACAAGTGTAGCCTCAAATCTGGCTCAGCGGTAGGAAGACGGGCCTGGAGAATGGCACGTAAACAGGTTATTTATTGACTTACCACATAACGGAACAGTTCGGTGTGTTCCCAATCCCCCTCCTTACTGGTGATCCCCTCCCATTAGTGCACTCTACTAGTACGCATGTACAGGTTCGAGGTGAATGTCATACAATTTCTTATTCTTTTTTTTTAATTTTTGGTTATTAATAATCATTAAGTGTGGGACCTTAACCAATCAGACTGTCAGCTACAACACACCCCCCACACACACACACTTCTGTCTTCCATAAGAGTGATCTATAAATTTGAAATTAGAACCAAAACCCAAAAAATTAAATGTGTTGTTTTTTTTTCACGTTAATAAGACTTTGAAAAGAACATTAGAGCGTAAGGGAGAAAATAAGAACATAAGGGAGAAAACTCTTTCTTAGACAATCTAAACATCAAAATTAGCTTTAATAACATTAGAGCGTATAATAAGGGAGAAAACTCTTTCTTGGACAATCTAAACATCAAAATTAGCTTTAATAACATTAGAGCGTATAATAAGGGAGAAAACTCTTTCTTGGACAATCTAAACATCAGAATTAGCTTTAATGACATTAGAGCGTATAATAAGGGAGAAAACCCTTTCCTAGACAATCTAAACATCAGAATTAGCTTTAATAACATTAGAGCGTATAATAAGGGAGAAAACCCTTTCCTAGACAATCTAAACATCAGAATTAGCTTTAATAACATTAGAGCGTATAATAAGGGAGCAAACTCTTTCTTGGACAATCTAAACATCAGAATTAGCTTTAATGACATTAGAGCGTATAATAAGGGAGAAAACTCTTTCTTAGACAATCTAAACATCAGAATTAGCTTTAATGACATTAGAGCGTATAATAAGGGAGAAAACTCTTTCCTAGACAATCTAAACATCAGAATTGGCTTTAATAACATTAGAGCGTATAATAAGGGAGAAAACTCTTTCTTAGACAATCTAAACATCAGAATTAGCTTTAATAACATTAGAGCGTATAATAAGGGAAAAAACTCTTTCTTAGACAATCTAAACATCAAAATTAGCTTTAATGACATTAGAGCGTATGATAAGGGAGAAAACTCTTTCTTGGACAATCTAGACATCAGAATTAGCTTTAATGACATTAGAGCGTATAATAAGGGAGAAAACTCTTTCCTAGACAATCTAAACATCAGAATTAGCTTTAATAACATTAGAGCGTATATTAAGGGAAAAAACTCTTTCTTAGACAATCTAAACATCAAAATTAGCTTTAATGACATTAGAGCGTATGATAAGGGAGAAAACTCTTTCTTGGACAATCTAGACATCAGAATTAGCTTTAATGACAAGAGAGCGTATAATAAGGGAGAAAACTCTTTCCTAGACAATCTAAACATCAGAATTGGCTTTAATAACATTAGAGCGTATAATAAGGGAGAAAACTCTTTCTTAGACAATCTAAACATCAGAATTAGCTTTAATAACATTAGAGCGTATAATAAGGGAGAAAACTCTTTCTTGGACAATCTAAACATCAGAATTAGCTTTAATGACATTAGAGCGTATAATAAGGGAGAAAACTCTTTCATAGACAATCTAAACATCAGAATTAGCTTTAATAACATTAGAGCGTATAATAAGGGAGAAAACCCTTTCCTAGACAATCTAAACATCAGAATTAGCTTTAATAACATTAGAGCGTATAGTAAGAGAGAAAACTCTTTCTTGGACAATCTAAACATCAGAATTAGCTTTAATGACAAGAGAGCGTATAATAAGGGAGAAAACTCTTTCCTAGACAATCTAAACATCAGAATTGGCTTTAATAACATTAGAGCGTATATTAAGGGAAAAAACTCTTTCTTAGACAATCTAAACATCAAAATTAGCTTTAATGACATTAGAGCGTATGATAAGGGAGAAAACTCTTTCTTGGACAATCTAGACATCAGAATTAGCTTTAATGACAAGAGAGCGTATAATAAGGGAGAAAACTCTTTCCTAGACAATCTAAACATCAGAATTGGCTTTAATAACATTAGAGCGTATAATAAGGGAGAAAACTCTTTCTTAGACAATCTAAACATCAAAATTAGCTTTAATGACATTAGAGCGTATGATAAGGGAGAAAACTCTTTCTTGGACAATCTAGACATCAGAATTAGCTTTAATTTCATTAGAGCGTATAATAAGGGAGAAAACTCTTTCCTAGACAATCTAAACATCAGAATTGGCTTTAATAACATTAGGGCGTATAATAAGGGAGAAAACTCTTTCTTAGACACTCTAAACATCAGAATTAGCTTTAATGACATTAGAGCGTATAATAAGGGAGAAAACTCTTTCTTAGACAATCTAAACATCAGAATTAGCTTTAATGACATTAGAGCGTATAATAAGGGAGAAAACGCTTTCTTAGACAATCTAAACATCAAAATTAGCTTTACGACGACTAAGAACTATGTAAGGTGATAGAACACAGCTTTTATCTTAGGGCGTTATTTTGATCCTTCCTACAATACTTACACAACTGTAAAGAAAAAAAAAAGTTTGTGTAACTTTATAATACACTAAGTCCAAAATTGCTAGACAGGTGTCAAGATGCGGATACTGCTCACACTGTCCAATATAAAACTGTTCAAGATGGGTTTATGGAGATTGAGCGAAATGGGCTATCGGTGAGAACCCAGATATCTAGATTTAGGTTTATTTATAGTTGGCTAGATCTCGGGCTACTGTACTGAGTCTGTGGATGTGCAGAGATCTACGTGTAAACGTCGTATAGTCTTTCCTGAAACACCAGATCGCAATGACGTTTGGCTTTCAAACAAAGTGAGAGAGGGGGGAGGTATAGAGCACTTAGTGAGAGGAGATGAATGCAGGACACGCTGTAGAGACAGGAGCAAGCAGGACACATTATAATGAGAGAGAAGCATGCAGGATACATTGGAGAGAAAGAGAGAGAGGCATGCAGAACACATTGTAAAGAGAGAGGCATGCAGGACACATTGTAAAGAGAGAGAAGCATGCAGGACACATGTCAAAGAGATAGAAGCATGCAGGACACATTGTAAAGAGAGAGAAGCATGCATGACACATTGTAAAGAAAGAGAAGCATGCAGGACACATTGTAAAGAGAGAGAAGCATGCAGGACACATTTTATAGAGAGAGAAGCATGCAGGACACATTGTAAAGAGATAGAAGCATGCAGGACACATTAACAAAGAGAGAAGCATGCAGGACACATTTTAAAGAGATAGAAGCATGCAGGACGCATTGTAAAGAGATAGAAGCATGCAGGACGCATTGTAAAGAGATAGAAGCATGCAGGACACATTGTAAAGAGAGAGAAGCATGCAGGACACATTGTAAAGAGAGAGAAGCATGCAGGACACATTGTAAAGAGATATAAGCATGCAGGACACATTAACAAAGAGAGAAGCATGCAGGACACATTTTAAAGAGATAGAAGCATGCAGGACGCATTGTAAAGAGATAGAAGCATGCAGGACGCATTGTAAAGAGATAGAAGCATGCATGACACATTGTAAAGAGATAGAAGCATGCAGGACACATTGTAAAGAGATAGAAGCATGCATGACACATTGTAAAGAGATAGAAGCATGCATGACACATTGTAAAGAGATAGAAGCATGCAGGACACATTGTAAAGAGATAGGAGCATACAGGACACATTGTAAAGAGATAGAAGCATGCAGGACACATTGTAAAGAAATAGAAGCATTCAGGACACATTGTAAAGAGATAGAAGCATGCAGGACACATTGTAAAGAGATAGAAGCATGCAGGACACATTGTAAAGAGATAGAAGCATGCAGGACACATTTTAAAGAGATAGAAGCATGCAGGACACATTGGAGAGAGAAAGAAGCATGCAGGACACATTGTAAAGAGATAGAAGCATGCAAGACACATTGTAAAGAGATAGAAGCATGCAGGACACATTGTAAAGAGATAGAAGCATGCAGGACACATTGTAAAGAGATAGAAGCATGCAGGACACATTGTAAAGAGATAGAAGCATGCAGGACACATTGTAAAGAGATAGAAGCATGCAGGACACATTGTAAAGATATAGAAGCATGCAGGACACATTGTAAAGAGATAGAAGCATGCAGGACACATTGTAAAGAGATAGAAGCATGCAGGACACATTGTAAAGAGATAGAAGCATGCAGGACACATTGTAAAGAGATAGAAGCATGCAGGACACATTGTAAAGAGATAGAAGCATGCAGGACACATTGTAAAGAGATAGAAGCATGCAGGACACATTGTAAAGAGAGAGAAGCATGCAGGACACATTGGAGAGAGATAGAAGCATGCAGGACACATTGTAAAGAGATAGAAGCATGCAGGACACATTGTAAAGAGAGAGAAGCATGCAGGACACATTGGAGAGAGATAGAAGCATGCAGGACACATTGTAAAGAGAGAGAAGCATGCAGGACACATTGGAGAGAGATAGAAGCATGCAGGACACATTGTAAAGAGAGAGAAGCATGCAGGACACATTGTAAAGAGATAGAAGCATGCAGGACACATTAGAAAGAGAGAGAGTTGGGGAGCAAGGAGGGATTTAGGACAATTAGTAATGAGGAAGGTCACATTTAAAATAATGAGGTATTGAAAGAAGGGGAGGTGAACTCCGAAGACACTTTACAGATGCTAGTGAGAAATACCGATGCCAATGCATTACACTTTTTAATCAGTATTTAGAATACTTTATCAAAGAGATTAGATTGATACTGGAAAAATGCAAAATTTATTTACAATGTTTTTTTTTTAATATTGACTTTTATGTATTAGAATCCCATGCTTGATTAGAAATTGATATCAACATAATAAAAACAATACGCTGGATTCGAGAAAGTTTAATTAGCGTATTGCCAAACAAAGATGCGCAAAGTATCTGAATCACCAGATAGACATAATGCTCTTCCAATGAGCAATTGGAAACAAATTATATCGCACACATTACAGAGATTTATAATAATCTCGCTGTTTTATTAACAGTTCTTCAATGGAAACAATTCTCAAATACAACTTATAACCTCTCTCTACTTCCTATTTTTTAATTCCTAAATCTGAAGATTCTTCATTAGTCATTACATTAATTTTAAACAATTATTCAAAGACAGATCTCACGGGGCTAATAACAATTATATTGTATTTTTCCTATTACTGTAATATCCTTTTTACATATGGTCGCCCCCATAAAAAGGTAAAACATTTTTGAAAAATAAAATATGAATGTTTAGTACATTATTTGTACATAAAGCAGAAAATTATTTTCAACTACTTGACTTGTTCACCAGGACATACAGACTGGGCTTTACTGGCTAGACTAGATCTTTAAGCTGTCAAAAGACTGAACAAGGACCTAGAGGTGCTAGTCAGCGATTTAATCCCCTAGACAACGACCTTCTCAACCACCCAAGGCAGCCCCTATATCTAGGCATTTTTCGGTCTAGTTTGTACATAGTTTTTATTTGTTAGCTTTTATATGCATTTATTTATCACCCAAAGCCTCTTATGGTGTAATTAAACACAAAGTGAGCTTGACTAAAAAAAAAAAGCATATCTAAGGGAAAGAACCGCTAATTACTGCCATTTATGAAGTATATGAAAAAATAAAATTGTTCTAATTGATTAACTAATTGGTTAATTTTTGGATTGATTCGTGTACTGTCATCGAATATGAATAATTGTGCAAAATTTCAACTTGTACCGAGAATGGGAAATGGTGGGAAAAACATTTTCAAACTTTTACCAGACAAGCAGACAGACAGAGGTCATATAAGGTTTGTAAAAAAAAAATAAAAAAATCAAGGGAGAGAATAAGCGTGCACTTTTCTTTCCTCTCTGGAATCTTCACCGTTTCACGAAACATTTATTTTACAGCTTTTAAAACGAGGCTCCGTGACGGAACCATCTTGGCGAATCTCGATAGACGAGCGCAGTGAAGTGTGGGAAGATTAAAGTGGAAGTGATTCTGAACACGCACACTTCAGATGATGTAAATATGACGTTAAGAAACACTTCCGTTGTACCTTTGAATTGGGGAGGAGTACCAATAGTATTAAGGCAATCAACAAAATCTGATTCTTTCAATGGACTAGGAACACGTACTAATATTCAGATAGAAAATGCAATCAGGTACATTCAGTATCATTTTACAGTAGTCAAATAGTTGAACAATATACATACAATGTCAGTTATTTCTAAAAGCTTTCTGTCATGAGGAAAGTGATGTTGGGTTTTTTGTTTTATTTGAGAACGAACAATAAGTTGCTCCTATCTTTACAAATGACAGAAACCCGAACAGAAATTGTTGTGTTGTGTACAATATCACACACCTCTTTGAGCATACGTCCAATTAAAGTTATGAAACATTTGTCAATATGTTAAATACTTTCATCTATAGCGGTAAAAATATAAAAAAAGGTTTTTGGTGTATCCGGTGTACAGAACAAAGGAAGTGTTGATAAGCTATGAGTTGTTTTTTTAAAGTTATATGATAATTTTCGTGCAATGTAGAATCCCATTTTCTACGCTCTTCCCGTTTGTAGCTCAATTTAATTTTTTTTTTTGGTTTTTCAGTATTGAAGATCAATTTACTTTACATCACAATTTTTTGTGTATTTATCTTCAAAATCTCCAATTAACACTTAGGAGAAATCATCGTGGTGGTTTTGTAGGCTTAAGAGATGTTGATGAAATCACGAGGTAGTCTGTTGTAATTCTAGGCATATGAAGTTTGAATGGGAAAACAAGCAAGAGACATGTGACAGAAAGAATTGTATTTTTAGTGAGTTCAATCTTGTTGAAAGTATTAGGCCTTAACTTGTCTATCTGAATACATCTATATATAACTTGAAAGCTGGGCACGGCACGTATGGGGCACGGCACGTATGGGGCACGGCACGTATGCCAAAGTCAGTCTTTTTTTAGTGAGCTGAAAGGTGGTCGACGTAAGAGGTGCCCACGGATACGTTTTAAAGACTAGCTCAGGCGCCATTTTGCTTAAGCTGACATGAAAGAGACCACCTGGCGGCTTCGGAACACGACAGCTGGAGATCATTGACAAAGGCCGCGGGATACACATTGGAGACCAAAAGAAAATCCACTGCCGAGGACAGACGTAGACGGCGAAATGAAAATCTAAATCGACCACCGGTGGACAATGGTAATGCTTGCGCTGGATGTTGCAAAATATGCAGGTCGCAGATAGGGCTAAGTAGCCATGTTAAATACTGCACTCCTCAATAATCTTTGTACTCGAAGTCAATCCTTTTGATTATTATTATATTTATAAATTAAAGTTATTATCAGGTTTCCTTAAAAAGAAGTCTGCTCAAGATTGTTTCAAGTTCTAAGCCAAGAATTTGATACGCCTACATTGGTTTAGGGAGCGCGGTTGTTGAGTGATTGAGCGCTTAGCTTCTGAACCTGAAGTTCTGGATTCGAATCTCGGTAAGGACTGGGATTTTGAATTTCGGGATTTTTAGGGCGCCCATGAGCCCACCCAGCTCTAAAGGGTACCTGACTTTAGTTGGGGAAAGTAAAGGCGGTTGGTTATTGTACTGGCTCGTTAACCGTGGGCCACAGAAACAGATGACCTTATCCTCATCTGCCCTATAGATCGCAAGGTTTGAAAGGGGAACTTTTTTTTATACACACACAACACAAGAATCAATTTCAAAAATTCAATTAGTTAACTAACTATGGTAAAAAATTACTTTGTTTGGTATCTCAAACAAGGGAAAGAAATAGTACTTGACTGTTGTGGTGGTATAAGCTGAATAAGTTCCCTTTATAATAGGCTGCCGTCTCAGGCTTAGTGAACGCAAACATGTAATAGAAACAACATATAACTATAAAAATATTTCGTGTTCATAAACTGTTTGCTAGCAGAGTGGTTAACGCGTTGGCTTGAGAAGCATCATAAGGCTCTATCCCACAAGTTTTGATTTCAGGTCGTTCCCTTTATTTCAAATATATTTTTATAAATTCTTTTTATTGTTAGTTTAGAGCTATTACAAATTTAATGACATCACTGATCCAAACTAATTGACACAAGAACGCATATTGTAAGCTTTGTATTTTTTAAAATTATTTTGCTATTTTTTCTCACAGACCATGGCTTCTTGGTCACAATGGTTAAGTCCAGTCCTGCTATTTAGTGACAGGTGAATACCCCCTCTTTTTTTTCGCCGCTTAAGTTACGTGGGGTAACTCTAGTCCGACTTGCAGAAATAAAAGAGTGATCTTTCCTTTACTTCTTCTTGTCCAAACTGTTGAACCATGAAGAGAATTATATATATATATATATATATATATATATATATATATATATATATATATAACCCTAACCCTAACCCTAACCCTAACTACATATATATATAAATAGGTCTGTGGTTTTTCTTCTCTATTTCAGTTACCTATAGAAAAAAATGTTTTACATTCCTGGGCTTTAGAAAAACGGAAAACAATTGATTCAAATTCACGGGAAACGAAAAAAAAAATGTTTTGCGGTTTGTTCCCCAGTAGCGAGGAGAGCTCCATCACTGTGCATTAATCACATGCTACCCGCACGTGCTGCAAAATTAGCTCCGCGGTTGGCTGATGCTGATATTTATAAACATGGGGGCTTGAATTTCACCATCATCCCGAGGGGGTTGCATTAGCATGAGGAGAATTGAATCCTCCAGGCAGACTACATTTTTAGTTCACTGCTAGGGGGAAAAAAATTTGAGAAAAAAAAAAGTTTATGACATTGGAAAGAAGCAACAGGAAGTTTACATGTTTATTGTTTTGCTTAAAAACATCCGAGTTTGAATTTCTTCGTTTTCTTCCTAAATGTTTGCAGACACCGCCCACTATCGAGTTGTCTATTTTTTTTTTGTTTTGTTTTCTTGCTTGGCCCATCATTCTCTTTTTATTCCTCCTCTTTCTACTTTTTGAAGTATTGTACTTCTTCATATTTTTTGTTTGTTTCTTTTAACTTTCTGACACAGTTTTTGTTGTGACCTGACCTCGATTTTCTGTTCCTTTCCTTTTATTTTAGCAGTTCGGTTAATAGCAAAATGACTTCAATATAGAACAGTGTTTCTAGTTTTTTTGTTTGCAGCTGTTAGTTTTATGAAGGTTTTAAAACGATACACATACACACTAAAACATGCACTCACTAGCACACACAGACACACACACACAGACGTGTGTTCCTACAAAAGTTTTATTAACATCTTTGCAATAAAGTGGATAGTAAATATCGTCTTTTGTGAAGCAAACAAGCACTACACTACAAACAAGCACTACACTGTAAACAAGCACTACACTATAAACAAGCACTACACTATAAACAAGCACTACACTATAAACAAGACACTTTCAACAAGCACTACACTATAAAAAAGCACTAAACTATAATCAAGCGCTGTACTCCAATCAAGCACTACATATATAATCAAGTATTGCACTATAATAAAACACTACACTATAATCAAGCACTATATTGTATACAGGGCCGGTCCTACAGATTGCGGGCCCTATGCGAAACGGATTGCGCGGGGCCAATTCTGGGTTAAGAATAATAAGTGAAAATTAAGATTTTGTATAAGAAAATAAATTCGTCTTTGTATTTTATTCATACTTAACTAAGTACAAAATCCCTGTCAAATTAACTTTACGAGCCATCTACAGTAGATAGTAGTTTACCAACAAAAAGCCGATGAACATCCAGATCTGCCTTTTAGATTTACTATCGACTAGCGAAATATCGCTTTTGTTTTGTTTTCTAAGAGGTCGAGATAGATTTATGTATATATTTATATGCCAGTGACTATAAAAGTCAATTAAGAATTTCAACTTCTTGTTTTGGTTAAAATTCGCCTTTTTATTACATTTTTATCAAATGAAAGCTGACATTTCCGGTTTTTTTTTATCGTGAGTAGGATTGGCGTTTTCCATATTGAAGGACACACCAAAATGACAATTTTGTTTATTTTTATGGAGATTTGCATCAGTTTTCCGTTTTTTTTTGTAATAATATCAGGAGATTTTAATGACTTTTTGTGTAGATTTCAGGAGAATTCTTGGAACCCTTTAATAATAAGTTAAAATGGTTTATTTTAATAATTTACACCTAGAATTCGCGCGGGGCCTATGAAAGTGCGGGGCCCACTGCGGCCGCATAGGTTGCAGTGGCTTAAGACCGGCCCTGACTGTATATATAACTAACATAAGGCTTGTTTTCGAGTGCGAAGATTAATACACAATACTGTAAAGGGTAAACCAGCATTATACTGTTAATTACAGGATAGAAATTAAAAGTATAAACATTACATTGGAGTTTATCATACAAGGCTGAAAGGTTATCAATAGCAAGCTTTTTTGGTGTATCCGGTGTACAAAATATAGGAAGGTTGATAAGCTAGGTTCATTTTTTTATAAATTTATATGATCATTTTGTACACTGTTTGGCACTGCAGAAAATACCTAACATTGTACTTTTCTTTTATGACTTTCCACTTATTTATAAACAAATGGGCAACCAACTAGCGATAGTAAAAGTGATTTGATACCAAGATCAACTGCCACTCATTGAGATATTATTAAAATTATTGCACGGTTTTTTTTTTTTTAGTTGGCAACAGTGAAGTTAATTAAGCGTCATTGACATTGTTTAGTTCAGTGGTGGGCAACCATTTTGTATCGAGGGCCACATAAAAAAAGTTTGGGAATGGCGGGCCGCATATATGTATATATCTTAGAAAGATACGCTAGCTAAGTGTGTAGAATGTCTTTTAATTCATATTTACATTGTATTATATTCACGTTTCTTTCTTTTGTTTTTTGTCACACTCCTCGTTGAAAAATTACAACAAGAGTTAGCAACGTTTAAAACCAATTTTACGATTCTTTAAAATTGCTGTTGTCTTTTTATATCACAATATCGCCACAAATATACAGTTGTACTTAATGTGTAGTGTTTTACTTTTTACACTCGTGCATAATGTTCCGGAACTGTGAAACTATCTTACTAGTTTGTTACCCCTGTGACTGCTGTCAAATTACAGTCAGTCAACATTGACCAGTGATTATACTTGTTTAGTTTCCAAAACAAAATGTTTACTCACTGAATGAACAATATATGTCCCGGAAGTTAAATGTAGGGACGAGCGAAACCTGCCCTTGTGGAGCATCACCAGAGAATGCTGACCATGTCCTTCAATGGTGCATACTAAATCAGGGGACCCGAACAAGACTTTCCGAAGACTATTCGGAGAGCTGCCTGATCTGGAAGCCACTGCGCGGTTCATCTCAGATATAGAATTACTGACCTGAACCCTCCAACATGTAAAATGAGAATGAAGAAGAAGAAGAAGAACAGATGTATGTGTACCCAAATAGTGTGAACAGCAGCAAATGTTTTTTAAGTGTGGAAATACAGCTTTTGGCACCCATGGGACTCCCGTGGTAGTACTGACTGGAACTTCACTCTGCTTGGGATTATGTCCTCTGGAATTAATCAGCTTCTGCGCTAAATGGTGAGCTGATGGTATTGAAAACTGGTTCTTGACGTCTTAAAATTTGCTTTTATAAATTGCACAATTACGGATTCTTAATAAGTGTTGTACTTTTAATTATTTCACTAAAAATAGTTTCACCTTTCAGGAAAGGAAAATGACAAAAACTATTTTCTTTTGCTTGCCTGTAGAAATGGGGAAGCCTCGTTTGAAAAGATTTAACATGCATTTACATTTCATATGTAAACAACCAATTGCAGTAGCAATATAGAATACATGAAATCTGTCTTCCACTCTTCATTAGAAATACTGGTAACAAAGTCCCAGTCAATGTCCTTCAAGTAACAACAATTTCTTCCTTCAGATTTTATATCTCATTTGCCTTGACCATGCTAAGCTAGCGGATACATTTATATATATTATTACTAAATCGGAAATACCCGTGGTTAACACTCTTAGCCTTAATAAGTTTGATATTTTGATGGTTGTGTAGTTGTAGAATACGAATTTTTATGCAGCTTTGTGCAAACTTTCCTGTTTAGAGTTTATAGTTGGGATATTTTTAAATGAAAAAAAAATATTTTTCTCAGTCAAAGATCGAGCTCCATCAGTTGTTAACCTTGCCATCTTGTTCCAAGACTCAGAGATTGTGTCTTAAATCGGGTTTATTGATGTATAGCGAATAAGCATAATCTTCGTTTACTTAAAACTTTTATAATGAGACAGTTTCAATAATTTATATAGGTATTATTTTTAATATTTACATTTTTAATTGTACATACTGTGGTGAGTGTGGGCACATCTGATTTCTATAGGTGTCGGCGGGCCGCACAAAACACTTCAGCGGGCCGCATGTGGCAAGCGTTACGTAATTTGCCCACCCCTGGTTTAGTTGATTGTGAAAATCTTGAATAATAATTAACCCTTACAGAAGTAGAAAAAAAAAGATACAATTAGAAGTTGTAAGATCTCTACTCAACTGATACAATTAGTAGCTGAAAGATCTCTACTCAACCGATACAATTAGTAGCTGTAAGATCTCTACTCAACTGATACAATTATAGTTGTAAGATCTCTACTCAACTGATACAATTAGTAGCTGTAAGATCTCTACTCAACTGATACAATTAGTAGCTGTAAGATCTCTACTCAACTGATACAATTAGTAGCTGTAAGATCTCTACTCAACCGATACGATTAGTAGCTGTAAGATCTCTACTCAACTGATACAATTAGTAGCTGTAAGATCTCTACTCAACCGATACAATTAGTAGTTGTAAGATCTCTACTCAACTGATACAATTAGTAGCTGTAAGATCTCTACTCAACTGATACAATTAGTAGCTGTAAGATCTCTACTCAACTGATACAATTAGTAGCTGTAAGATCTCTACTCAACTGATACAATTAGTAGCTGAAAGATCTCTACTCAACTGATACAATTAGTAGCTGTAAGATCTCTACTCAACTGATACAATTAGTAGCTGTAAGATCTCTACTCAACTGATACAATTAGTAGCTGTAAGATCTCTACTCAACTGATACAATTAGTAGCTGAAAGATCTCTACTCAACTGATACAATTAGTAGCTGTAAAATCTCTACTCAACTGATACAATTAGTAGCTGTAAGATCTCTACTCAACTGATACAATTAGTAGCTGTGAGATCTCTACTCAACTGATACAATTAGTAGTTGTAAGATCTCTACTCAACTGATACAATTAGTAGTTGTAAGATCTCTACTCAACTGATACAATTAGTAGCTGTAAGATCTCTACTCAACTGATACAATTAGTAGCTGTAAGATCTCTACTCAACTGATACAATTAGTAGTTGTAAGATCTCTACTCAACTGATACAATTAGTAGCTGTAAGATCTCTACTCAACTGATACAATTAGTAGCTGTAAGATCTCTACTCAGCTGATACAATTAGTAGTTGTAAGATCTCTACTCAACTGATACATATAGTAGCTGTGAGATCTCTACTCAACTGATACAATTAGTAGCTGTAAGATCTCTACTTAACTGATACAATTAGTAGCTGTAAGATCTCTACTCAAATGATAAAATTAGTAGCTGTAAGATCTCTACTCAACTGATACAATTAGTAGCTGTAAGATCTCTACTCAACTGATACAATTAGTAGTTGTAAGATCTCTACTCAACTGATACATATAGTAGCTGTGAGATCTCTACTCAACTGATACAATTAGTAGCTGTAAGATCTCTACTCAACTGATACAATTAGTAGCTGTAAGATCTCTACTCAACTGATACAATTAGTAGCTGTAAGATCTCTACTCAACTGATACAATTAGTAGCTGTAAGATCTCTACTCAACTAATACAATTATAGTTGTAAGATCTCTACTCAACTGATACAATTAGTAGCTGTGAGATCTCTACTCAACTGATACAATTAGTATCTGTAAGATCTCTACTCAACTAATACAACTATAGTTGTAAGATCTCTACTCAACTGATACAATTAGTAGCTGTGAGATCTCTACTCAACTGATACAATTAGTAGCTGTAAGATCTCTACTCAACTGATACAATTAGTAGTTGTAAGATCTCTACTCAACTGATACAATTAGTAGCTGTAAGATCTCTACTCAACTGATACAATTAGTAGCTGTAAGATCTCTACTCAACTGATACAATTAGTAGTTGTAAGATCTCTACTCAACTGATACAATTAGTAGCTGTAAGATCTCTACTCAACTGATACAATTAGTAGCTGTGAGATCTCTACTCAACTGATACAATTAGTAGCTGTAAGATCTCTACTCAACTGATACAATTAGTAGCTGTAAGATCTCTACTCAACTGATACAATTAGTAGCTGTAAGATCTCTACTCAACTGATACAATTAGTAGCTGTAAGATCTCTACTCAACTGATACAATTAGTAGCTGTAAGATCTCTACTCAACTGATACAATTATAGTTGTAAGATCTCTACTCAACTGATACAATTAGTAGCTGTAAGATCTCTACTCAACTGATACAATTATAGTTGTAAGATCTCTACTCAACTGATACAATTAGTAGCTGTAAGATCTCTACTCAACTGATACAATTAGTAGCTGAAAGATCTCTACTCAACTGATACAATTAGTAGCTGTAAGATCTCTACTCAACTGATACAATTATAGTTGTAAGATCTCTACTCAACTGATACAATTAGTAGTTGTAAGATCTCTACTCAACTGATACAATTAGTAGCTGTAAGATCTCTACTCAACTGATACAATTATAGTTGTAAGATCTCTACTCAACTGATACAATTAGTAGCTGTAAGATCTCTACTCAACTGATACAATTAGTAGCTGTAAGATCTCTACTCAACTGATACAATTAGTAGCTGTAAGATCTCTACTCAACCGATACAATTAGTAGTTGTAAGATCTCTACTCAACTGATACAATTATAGTTGTAAGATCTCTACTCAACTGATACAATTAGTAGCTGTAAGATCTCTACTCAACTGATACAATTAGTAGCTGTAAGATCTCTACTCAACTGATACAATTAGTAGCTGTAAGATCTCTACTCAAATGATACAATTAGTAGTTGTAAGATCTCTACTCAACTGATACATATAGTAGCTGTGAGATCTCTACTCAACTGATACAATTAGTAGCTGTAAGATCTCTACTCAACTGATACAATTAGTAGCTGTAAGATCTCTACTCAACTGATACAATTAGTAGCTGAAAGATCTCTACTCAACTGATACAATTAGTAGCTGAAAGATCTCTACTCAACTGATACAATTAGTAGCTGTAAGATCTCTACTCAACTGATACAATTAGTAGCTGTAAGATCTCTACTCAACTGATACAATTAGTAGCTGTAAGATCTCTACTCAACTGATACAATTAGTAGCTGAAAGATCTCTACTCAACTGATACAATTAGTAGCTGTAAGATCTCTACTCAACTGATACAATTAGTAGCTGTAAGATCTCTACTCAACTGATACAATTAGTAGCTGTGAGATCTCTACTCAACTGATACAATTAGTAGTTGTAAGATCTCTACTCAACTGATACAATTAGTAGCTGTAAGATCTCTACTCAACTGATACAATTAGTAGCTGTAAGATCTCTACTCAACTGATACAATTAGTAGTTGTAAGATCTCTACTCAACTGATACATATAGTAGCTGTGAGATCTCTACTCAACTGATACAATTAGTAGCTGTAAGATCTCTACTCAACTGATACAATTAGTAGTTGTAAGATCTCTACTCAACTGATACATATAGTAGCTGTGAGATCTCTACTCAACTGATACAATTAGTAGCTGTAAGATCTCTACTCAACTGATACAATTAGTAGCTGTAAGATCTCTACTCAACTGATACAATTAGTAGCTGTAAGATCTCTACTCAACTGATACAATTAGTAGCTGTAAGATCTCTACTCAACTAATACAATTATAGTTGTAAGATCTCTACTCAACTGATACAATTAGTAGCTGTGAGATCTCTACTCAACTGATACAATTAGTAGCTGTAAGATCTCTACTCAACTAATACAATTATAGTTGTAAGATCTCTACTCAACTGATACAATTAGTAGCTGTGAGATCTCTACTCAACTGATACAATTAGTAGCTGTAAGATCTCTACTCAACTGATACAATTAGTAGTTGTAAGATCTCTACTCAACTGATACAATTAGTAGCTGTAAGATCTCTACTCAACTGATACAATTAGTAGCTGTAAGATCTCTACTCAACTGATACAATTAGTAGTTGTAAGATCTCTACTCAACCGATACAATTAGTAGCTGTAAGATCTCTACTCAACTGATACAATTAGTAGCTGTAAGATCTCTACTCAACTGATACAATTAGTAGCTGTGAGATCTCTACTCAAATGATAAAATTAGTAGCTGTAAGATCTCTACTCAACTGATACAATTAGTAGCTGTGAGATCTCTACTCAAATGATAAAATTAGTAGCTGTGAGATCTCTACTCAACTGATACAATTAGTAGTTGTAAGATCTCTACTCAACTGATACAATTAGTAGCTGTAAGATCTCTACTCAACTGATACAATTAGTAGCTGTAAGATCTCTACTCAACTGATACAATTAGTAGCTGTAAGATCTCTACTCAAATGATAAAATTAGTAGCTGTAAGATCTCTACTCAACTGATACAATTAGTAGCTGTAAGATCTCTACTCAACTGATACAATTAGTAGCTGAAAGATCTCTACTCAACTGATACATTTTGTAGCTGTAAGATCTCTACTCAACTGATACAATTAGTAGTTGTAAGATCTCTACTCAACTGATACAATTAGTAGCTGTAAGATCTCTACTCAACTGATACAATTAGTAGCTGTAAGAACTCTACTCAACTGATACAATTAGTAGCTGTAAGATCTCTACTCAACTGATACAATTAGTAGCTGTAAGATCTCTACTCAACTGATACAATTATAGTTGTAAGATCTCTACTCAACTGATACAATTAGTAGCTGTGAGATCTCTACTCAACTGATACAATTAGTAGCTGTAAGATCTCTACTCAACTAATACAATTAGTAGCTGTAAGATCTCTACTCAACTGATACAATTAGTAGCTGTAAGATCTCTACTCAACTGATACAATTAGTAGCTGTAAGATCTCTACTCAACTGATACAATTAGTAGCTGTAAGATCTCTACTCAACTGATACAATTAGTAGCTGTAAGATCTCTACTCAACTGATACAATTAGTAGCTGTGAGATCTCTACTCAACCGATACAATTAGTAGCTGTAAGATCTCTACTCAACTGATACAATTAGTAGCTGTAAGATCTCTACTCAACCGATACAATTAGTAGCTGTAAGATCTCTACTCAACTGATACAATTAGTAGCTGTAAGATCTCTACTCAACTGATACAATTAGTAGCTGTGAGATCTCTACTCAACTGATACAATTAGTAGCTGTAAGATCTCTACTCAACTGATACAATTAGTAGTTGTAAGATCTCTACTCAACTGATACAATTAGTAGCTGTAAGATCTCTACTCAACTGATACAATTAGTAGCTGTAAGATCTCTACTCAACTGATACAATTAGTAGTTGTAAGATCTCTACTCAACTGATACAATTAGTAGCTGTAAGATCTCTACTCAACTGATACAATTAGTAGCTGTGAGATCTCTACTCAACTGATACAATTAGTAGCTGTAAGATCTCTACTCAACTGATACAATTAGTAGCTGTAAGATCTCTACTCAACTGATACAATTAGTAGCTGTAAGATCTCTACTCAACTGATACAATTAGTAGCTGTGAGATCTCTACTCAACTGATACAATTAGTAGCTGTAAGATCTCTACTCAACTGATACAATTAGTAGTTGTAAGATCTCTACTCAACTGATACAATTAGTAGCTGTAAGATCTTTACTCAACTGATACAATTAGTAGCTGTAAGATCTCTACTCAACTGATACAATTAGTAGTTGTAAGATCTCTACTCAACTGATACAATTAGTAGGTGTAAGATCTCTACTCAACTGATACAATTAGTAGCTGTGAGATCTCTACTCAACTGATACAATTATTAGCTGTAAGATCTCTACTCAACTGATACAATTAGTAGCTGTAAGATCTCTACTCAACTGATACAATTAGTAGCTGTAAGATCTCTACTCAACTGATACAATTATAGTTGTAAGATCTCTACTCAACTGATACAACTAGTAGCTGTAAGATCTCTACTCAACTGATACAATTATAGTTGTAAGATCTCTACTCAACTGATACAATTAGTAGCTGTAAGATCTCTACTCAACTGATACAATTATAGTTGTAAGATCTCTACTCAACTGATACAATTAGTAGCTGTAAGATCTCTACTCAACTGATACAATTAGTAGCTGTGAGATCTCTACTCAACTGATACAATTAGTAGCTGTAAGATCTCTACTCAACTGATACAATTAGTAGCTGTAAGATCTCTACTCAACTGATACAATTAGTAGCTGTGAGATCTCTACTCAAATGATAAAATTAGTAGCTGTGAGATCTTTACTCTATCAATGTCTCTCTTTTATCTTATTGTTTTTACGGAATAAGGGGCTATAATTCTTACTTTCTTTACTTCCCATGCTGGTGTTTAAAAGGATGTGACTGTGTTGTTGATAAATATATACAATAAAAAGATTTCTTCTTTTCTAGTAGCACGCAGGAGATGAGCAGTACAACAGAAGAGTCTCTAGGGTCTTGATCTAGGATGTATTCAGGACTGTTTGTGTAAGTCTTCTGATGGTGTTACGTTGTCCAGGTGAGCTAAATAAGGTCACGTGACATCCCACATCAACATTTTTGTAAATATTAATTAACTTTTTTTTCCTGGCAAGTGTCTATTATTGTTACAAAGCTTCTAATAACTCATCCCGTCCAAGTCTGGTACACACATTGTGTGTACACGTTAGTTCTCTTACTGCCCAGTCTCGGATCAAGCTCAAACTGTAGCACAATTATTCATTGTTCCTAAAACCAACATGAATCAACTTTAAAAAAAATTCCAATTAATTAATTATTTTGTGGTAATTAATTAATTTTGTTTGATATTAAAAAGGGAAATGAATCGTATAATATTGAGATAGATGACTGTAAATGTAGAGTTCTTCTCCTTGATAATCTTTGTGTTTTTTTTAAAGTATTTTGCTTGTTTTTCTCGCGAAAGTAAAGAGAAAAAAAAACCATGTTCCTTCCTTCCCAGTTTCCAGCTGGACAACAGAAAAAAAGAATCCCCTATAATGTGAAAAACAAAATGAAAGTTAACTTCTGGGTTTAAACTTAGACTCTTGCTCTACGTTTCTCTGTTTCGCAATAAAGACACAACAGTCCTAGCAATTCGTCTAGGTTATATCGTTGTTGACACTTCCTTAAATCAGTCTGGTAGCTTCATTTCTATTCTTTCAACAGTACATAATTTACTTTTCCAAGTTGTTTACACCTTTCCCAGGGCTAGAAGCTGCGACTTATTGACGTCACAGAAAGTCAAAGTCTAGTGGTACAGCAAAGGCACCAGAAAAGAAAATATTACAGCCGAGTAAAAGTTGGCAATAGTGCTGCTAGTTTAGCTGTTTTGCTCCCACGACAAACCCATTCAATATAACAAAACAGCAAGTCATATGGAGAATAGAAAACGTAAAGACTTACATAACTTACAAATAAAATACATTGTTGTCAAGGTATAACTTCTTTATAGAACATCAACATATCTTTGGTCAATATTAAATAACATGTTAAATGCAATAAAATAGTAAATAAACATTACCAGACAAAAGTATCAAGCATTCACTTTGATTTGTACTAACGATAAATGTAAGATGTTTTACATGTCCCGGATGTTCCTTCCGATTTCCAAGGATAATTACATCCTAGCCGAAAACCTCCCGCAGGATTATGATGAATGGCAGCGAGATGGGTTCAAACCCGGGACCTTTGAGACCACCGAACGACATTCCAGAGCGCATACCACAAGACCAGGCAGCCTTCCAGATAAGATGCGATAATTATATTGGTCCAAACAAATGGAAATTAAATGTGACTACGATTGTCCACTTCAGTATTATTACAATGACAATAGCAATATAGATGCAAACACCAACATCATTCGCACGGAGATAATGACATTAAATAAATAAGACTTAAAATATTACGTACAGACAGGTTCAGATTCTGTAACAATAAATCCACATACTTATACATAACTCTACAATATCATCAGTGCAAAGAAGTAGACAGAGAAACTCGCACAGAACTCGAGACGCCTGGAGAAAGCTAGTTGGTGAACCCTAGCGCAGACCAGACCACATGGACGCCTGGAGAAAGCTAGTTGGTGAATCCTAGCGCAGACCAGACCACAGGGACGCCTGGAGAAAGCTAGTTGGTGAATCCTAGCGCAGACCAGACCACAGGGACGCCTGGAGAAAGCTAGTTGGTGAACCCTAGCGCAGACCAGACCACAGGGACGCCTAGAGAAAGCTAGTTGGTGAACCCTAGCGCAGACCAGACCACAGGGACGCCTGGAGAAAGCTAGTTGGTGAACCCTAGCGCAGACCAGACCACAGGGACGCCTGGAGAAAGCTAGTTGGTGAACCCTAGCGCAGACCAGACCACAGGGACGCCTGGAGAAAGCTAGTTGGTGAATCCTAGCGCAGACCAGACCACAGGGACGCCTGGAGAAAGCTAGTTGGTGAACCCTAGCGCAGACCAGACCACAGGGACGCCTGGAGAAAGCTAGTTGGTGAACCCTAGCGCAGACCAGACCACAGGGACGCCTGGAGAAAGCTAGTTGGTGAACCCTAGCGCAGACCAGACCACAGGGACGCCTGGAGAAAGCTAGTTGGTGAACCCTAGCGCAGACCAGACCACAGGGACGCCTGGAGAAAGCTAGTTGGTGAACCCTAGCGCAGACCAGACCACAGGGACGCCTGGAGAAAGCTAGTTGGTGAACCCTAGCGCAGACCAGACCACAGGGACGCCTGGAGAAAGCTAGTTGGTGAACCCTAGCGCAGACCAGACCACAGGGACGCCTGGAGAAAGCTAGTTGGTGAACCCTAGCGCAGACCAGACCACAGGGACGCCTGGAGAAAGCTAGTTGGTGAACCCTAGCGCAGACCAGACCACAGGGACGCCTGGAGAAAGCTAGTTGGTGAACCCTAGCGCAGACCAGACCACAGGGACGCCTGGAGAAAGCTAGTTGGTGAACCCTTGCGCAGACCAGACCACAGGGACGCCTGGAGAAAGCTAGTTGGTGAACCCTAGCGCAGACCAGACCACAGGGACGCCTGGAGAAAGCTAGTTGGTGAATCCTAGCGCAGACCAGACCACAGGGACGCCTGGAGAAAGCTAGTTGTTGGACCCTAGCGCAGACCAGACCACAGGGACGCCTGGAGAAAGCTAGTTGTTGGACCCTAGCGCAGACCAGACCACAGGGACGCCTGGAGAAAGCTAGTTGGTGAACCCTAGCGCAGACCAGACCACAGGGAGATAACGATAGAATGGGCGTCGAGCCCACATAATCCCCAATCATGCTAATGCAGCGTAGGTTGTAATTTGACGATCATGTCATCAAGCCTTTTAGTGAAGCCAGGGCTCATATTGGTCGATAAAATCGTGTCCATGTCGTCAAGCATTTTAGCAAAGCCACGGCCTGAATCTGGTCAACGAAATCATGCTTATATAACAAAACATCTCAGCGGAGAATGACATCAAACTAGTTGCCCACATGCACAGAGACTGTATTCAACTTATCACGTTTCTCTGTTTTGCCTTGCCGAATTGGCAGGTGCACAGTGCACCGTGCACTGCTATTCATCACAGCGTGAGAGATCAGTTCAATCAACTCAACATCTTATAAACAAAAGTTGGATTGGATTCGAAGTGAAATAAAATCCCTAAGAAGTTGAACGCGTTACGTCTTCTGGTTTTTCATCGAGCTCACGGTACGAGGTCTCAAGTAAAAACAATAATTGGAAACGTGTGCAATTGTCGACATGGCTATTTAGTGACCCATGGAACTTAGTATCATTCCATGAGTGACCTGGGGCAGATTAATGTTAGGTTATTTAGAAGCGTTCTTTTTCAATGGTTTTTCAGGTTGTCGGAAAGCGATTTTAATCGAATATGTTTATATCAACGGTCCCACCGATAAAAAAAAATCTATCCAGTATGCAAGTTCCTTAACTCTTTCACCTTCTACTCTGAGAACGAGCAAAACATCTTTCACAATGGCATTCCTGGAACCCATTTTCACCCCACTTGCAGTGCTTTCTATAGACCCCAATAATAGAAGGTTTTGCAATCGCCTCAAAAAAAAATGTTTTTAGAAGCGTCTGGAAAGAGAGACAACGAAATTGGTTGTCTGGAGGGGAGTGGGGGGGGGGGAGAAAGCGGGAAGTAGAAGGGGTACTATTGTCACTGTGAGATATACATTCGTGTAGTCTGTCACGTGACCTGTGGACCAAGTGAAAACAATGGAGGGCTTTCATGTTTAGTTAGCTGCACGCTTTCAACCAGCTCTATTTCTCCAAGCGGAACCCCCTTGATTGATATCACGCATGCGCACGTCGAGGGCGCGAAAGCAGGAATTACCGAAAGTCAGAGCCGGAAGCACGTGTTTTGAAGGAGCGCGAGCTAAAGGTCAAAATAGTGCAAGAAAAGTAGGAACGGGATAAAATACAGTAGACGGGGGGAGTGGGGCGAGAAAGGAAGACAGAAGGAGAATTGGAGGCGCCTTTTTTTTTCTTCTCTTCCTTATGTACCTTCTTTTTTTAATCATTCCAGTGCTGACTAGAATTTCTCCCAACTTCTAGCAGGGAAAATGATTGATGGAAGGAACATGGCTCTCATTCACAGGGAACACTTTAAGAAATGTGGCTCTCAGTCGTAGCCTCAGTTGGTCTAGTCAACGTTGTCTTCAAACTGCACATCTGTACATTAGTTTTAGCTAACCACCCACTTAGTCATACACCGGTAATACAGTTATAACCACACACGAGCTATACATTTAGGAGAGTTATAACCCCACACCAGCTATACATTTAGGAGAGTTATAACCACACACCAGCTATACATTTAGGAGAGTTATAATCACACACCAGCTATACATTTAGGAGATTTGTAACCACACACCAGCTATACATTTGGGAGAGTTATAACCACACACCAGCTATACATTTAGGAGAGTCGTAACTACACACCAGCTATACATTTAGGAGAGTCGTAACCACACACCAGCTATACATTTAGGAGAGTCGTAACTACACACCAGCTATACAATTTGGGAGAGTCATAACTACACACCATCCATACATTTAGGAGAGTCGTAACTACACACCATCCATACATTTAGGAGAGTTATAACCACGCGCCGTTCTTTCAGTTGGGTTAGTCATAACCATACAACTATCATATAATGATATTTTTGGGAAAGTTAGATCAGAGTTTCTCAAAATGTGGTCCGCGGAACCCCAGGAGTCCGCGAGACGACCGAAGGGGGTCCACAAAAATATTATAATTGTCTAAAGTTACAATTACTTCTCTAATAGGCAGCTTATCAGATCGGATAATTTGAATAATAATCAAGATGCCACTCATCATTGTTTAATATGTTTATTACGTACGACCTAAATCAAAGATTTGAAAATATTCTTCACTTGGATATAACAGACTACAAACTAAGATCCCAATCACAGATGAATCCATACTAATGCATGCTCAGCTTATTGAATGTCCACAAACGCCAGAGCTCAAACAATTTTGGAACAAGAACACCACACATTCTGATTACAAAACAGGTCCTCAAGTTATATCCTGCGTTATGGCCAGTTCAGGGTCATTGTGGGTCATTGTAAAGAAGTTGTTGGCTGGTTTAACGTATTCAAATTTGGTACAACATGATCTCATTGCCATAATAATAATTATAAAAGAAACCGACTCGACATTTGTGCTCGTTGAGTCCGGCTTATATACACTCGTCAAACCTCATCAAAAGTCATTGTTTTAAATTTCATATCAAACAAAAGTTATAAACCTGAATGAACACTCCTTCAACCATTTTTTTTTTAAATTTGTTACTTATATAACTTTTCACTTAGGGGTCCTTGGGCAAGTTTTAACTATATAAAGGGGTCCCCAGTCAAAAAGGTTTGAAAACCTCTGAGTTTAGGGACTGTTACAATCATGCACCTATCATACACATAGGAGAGTTGCAACACGCACGTCATAGAGAGTTAAAACTATGTATAATAAAGACATACTGGAGAACGAGGAATCACGTGACAGTTATTCAGTTAGAACATATCGCAGTTAGTACAATGCAAAAAAAGTATCTTTCTGATGCGAAAATGGTGAGTGTCACGAGATATAACGTTTCAATGACGCCATAAACAACATCAAGTGATTTTATTACAAATATAGTCCAGACAACACCGAAAGCTTAAGGAAGATTTAAAAGTTGCGTTGAAAGGCCCAAGGGAGCTAAACTTAAGCAAAGATTTTCTTAACCGAAATTATTGGTGGTGACTTCCGTATGTTCCAAAATTATGTCACAAATATATATATATTGTTTTTGTGTCTTGAAAAAGGTGTAAGCACTGGAGACTGGAGAGTTACAAGAAATAAGTGCTCATTCTTCAGACTATTATTTTACCACGCTATATTTGTTGCTGTGGCCACTGGTCAGACCCTTCGCCATACCGCATCTTAGTTGGCAGCGCTCAGTGGATCATCTTATTCTCCAAGTCTGGCGCTAATGAACAAATCTAAACTTCAACTTGAACTCGTGAACTAAGTCGCCGACTCAGCAACCTTCTTGTTTGTCATGAAGAAAACACAACAATATCAACATCAGTCTAGTCCTCATTTCACTTTTTGACAGGTTATTAAAAATATATAGTTTCTGTGCTGTCATTTCAAACAGGCGAAACCCCCCCCCCTCCCCCTAAAAAAAACAACAACAACAAATGCTTGCTCAATCAAATGTGTAAACCATTTATTTCTAGAGTTGTCTACCTTGAGGTTTTGAATCAACAAAATGTGTTTCACATTTTATCACACACATTTTTAACCCTCCAACTAATTAATTAGTAAAATCATTAGCAAAAACTTGATTTAAAATAAATGAATATAATGATTAGCACGTTAAGAATTAAAGATAGCCGTGTCTAGCTACTGTTGCATTTGTAGCAAGCTTAAAAAGGCGGAGCTATTGCTGTCTTGGAAGCTACTGTAAAGCTTCTAATGGATATGTTGTATAATCAATACTTAAAAAGATAACCAATTAGTTAATTAACCATCGGTAATTAATTATTTTGTTTCGTATCTCGAACAAGGGAAAGAAAGTATAATTGACTGAGGTGTTTTTATTAGTCCCCTATTATTACTATTATGTTATTAGGTCGCCGCTTTGATGTACGTTTGAAACAAAAAATAGGTAACTATACAATCTTCGACGAGGGGTTAGAATGTCGGTTTAGGTCATTATTCACGAATTCAGGACGTTCCTCCCAATTTTATAAATGCTTTTTTTTCTCTCACCCCCACCCTCATTTTCTCAACTGATCCAGATAAGTGATAGGATCATAGCGTATTGAGACAAGTGATAGGATCATAGCGTATTGAGACAAGTGATAGGATCATAGCGTATTGAGACAAGTGATAGGATCATAGTGTATTGAGACAAGTGATAGGATCATAGCGTATTGAGAGAAGTGATAGGATCATAGCGTATTGAGACAAGTGATAAGGTCATAGCGTATTGAGACAAGTGATAGGATCATAGCGTATTGAGACAAGTGATAGGATCATAGCGTATTGAGACAAGTGATAGGATCATAGCGTATTGAGACAAGTGATAGGATCATAGCGTGTTGAGACAAGTGATAGGATCATAGCGTATTGAGACAAGTGATAGGTTCATAGCGTATTGAGACAAGTGATAGGATCATAGCGTATTGAGACAAGTGATAAGATCATAGCGTATTGAGACAAGTGATAAGATCATATTGTATTGAGACAAGTTATAAGATCATAGCGTAGGGAGAAAGCTAAAAGCATGCAATAGCGTTAAACAAAACAATTGGTAAATATATTTCTAATTTCACAGGTCTAAATCTTATACAAATTTAATTACACGACTGATCCAAACTATACTTCATAAAAGCTTTGTTTGTCTATTTTGGTTTTCCTTATATTACGGGATAGCGGTACGGCGATGTCATTGATTGTAGCGAATTTTTTAATTTTTGTTTGGTCAATAAACAGCTGCAGGCAGTTCAGGGCGGTTCGAATCCAGATGTTGTTTTCACCGTCTGCGGCTGTCCTCGGCGGCGGATTTTCTGTTGGTCTCAAATGAGTATCCCGCGGCCTTTGTGAGTGATCTCCAGCTGTCTCGTTCTGAGGCCGCATGCCACCAGGTGCTCTCTTCTTTGTCAGTTAAGGCAAGTTGACGCTTAAGCTGGTCTTTTAAGCGTTTCCGTTGGGCGCCAATATGACGTCAACCACCTTTTAGCTCACCAAAAAAGACTGCCTTCGGCATATGTTCGTCTCCCATACAAGATACGTGCCCTGCCCAGCGTAATTGTCGGACCATAAGAAGTCCCTCTGTACTGTCCATACCGGCGTTCGCAAGGACATCGCTGTTTGTAGTGAGGTCTTGCCACCGTATGTCCATGATGGAGAGCAAACACCTTTGGTGAAAGCGCTCAAGTAGTCTTAGTTTCTTTCTGTATAGTACCCATGTCTCAGATTCATATAGAAGGGTTGAGAGAACCACCTGAAGACAAAGGTTATGCTTGCCCTGGGTGTGGCAAAAAATATGTAGGTCACAGCTGGGGCTGTACTAGCCACCGGAAATACTGCATTCCTCACTAATCTTCGGACTCGAAGACAAGCCTTATTATTATTAATATTATTATTTTTTAGAAACGTTTCGTTAAAGAGAAACAAAATTCATTCTAGTCTCTTTATCAGTTTCCACTCAGGAATTTTCTGGTGATGAGGCAGGTCTGCAGCAGTATCGCCCTTATTATAGAAAGATTTCATTGCATTTTTCTAGTCTTAACACTAAATATACTGAACACCATACAACTCTGGTTTACCAGGAGGTCTGCCTGGTCGTGTGATATGCGCTTGGAACAGTCATCTCTATGGTTCCGAGTTCAAACTTTGACTATGCCATATCCCCTCACGTCCTGCAGAACGTTTTGACTAGGACGTATTACTTTTTATTTCTGAAGAGACGTCCGAAATTTATAAAACAAAATAAAGTTGAGTGAGAATTATTATTGCCTAATTAAATACCTCACTCCCTTGTAAGTAATCATAGAGAAAACTTATTTCATTTTTTAAAACTGGAATTTGATAACGAAACAAACGTGCATCCATGTCTGCTAGCAATGAAATTAATAAAAATAGTAATTTTAAATGCCGAAACAAAAGCATTTAAAAAATTACAATTGTTACAAAATGAAAGGTAACAGTATTAACAACAACAACAACAACAACAAAAAAACATTTATGAAAAGTTAAATAAAAAAAAAGGATACGAACTGAATGGCTTAAGCGTTCACAGGGTTCTCAAGCCAACGCGGTAACCACTCTGCTAGCGAAGAGTCTATAAACATGGATCATTGTATAGTCTACTTTGTGTTCACTAATCCTGAGACGGCTGACTAATATAAAAGGGACAAGCTCAGCTTATACCACCACTTCAGTCAAGTACTATTTCTTTCCCTTGTTTGAGACACCAAACAAAATAATTTCTGACCAATAGTTACATTAATTGGTTAATTTTTATTTTATTGATACTTGTGTTGTCAAGTAAAAGAGTAAATTCCTCAAAATTTCAACTTGACCTGAGATTGGGTGTCGGAGAAATAACGTGTACAAACTTTTTGCCAGACAGACAGAGTGAGTTGATATAAGCTTTGTAATATAAATGTTACTGAATACTGAATGGTACACCTGGGCCGACTCTCTATCATTCTGCGACAAGACCTAACCTCTAGATGCTGGACCACCCAATTTCCTCAATATAATGAACGCTGCTTTCCCGTACTAGTAGAAAATACGTTTCTCACAATTTTTTCCCATCACGACGTCTGCTCACATCTGATTAGAGTACTTTCCCTTTTGTGTCTATTACTACCTGCGGCTCGCTGTCTGACGTGACAGGTTCAGTTTGATGGGTCAGATGTACACAATGGCTTGACATATCAGAGTTTGCGAGGGTAAGGGTTGTGTCTTCAGCTAGAGAAGTGTGTAGTTCCCAAAGTATATACAATACAACCATCACTATTCTGTTATGGCTTCCTATCGGTTTCGATTCTACCATTATTCTTTTTTATTACAAAGCTTATATCAACTCTTGTCTGTCTGGTCAAAAGTTAGAACATGATTTTTTTCTCCTGTTTTCCATTCTCAGATCAAGTTAAAATTTTGCACATTAAGCTCATTGAACTTAACAAGACATGAATCAATTTAAAAAAAAACCAATTTGTTAATCATTTAGTACTAATTAATTATTTTTTTTATAAAGTAAAAAGGGAGCTAAAACTGAAATGTTAAGTAAATGGCAGTAATTAATGGTTCTTTCCCCTAGATAAGCTTTGTTTTTTAAAAAGTGTTCTTCTTTCTATTGCTTGTTAGTATTCCTTTTATTGATTTGCAAACTCTTCATGGGTGGGTAGGCACGGATTCGGAAAACGGATACAAAATGTAACAATTTATGTATATCTTTGGGAAAGCAATTCCTAGCTAATTAGTTACACAGTGAAAACTCTGGTTTGGCCGATATAATTTTGTAAAATAGTAAAGTTATTTTCAAATATGGCTATTTGAACAGCGGGTATTTCCTCAATCGCCTCAAATATTTCTTTGATTTTTCGTTAGGAGTTGAATACATAAGTAAGCGAAGACCCCGACTGTTGTAGACATTAGCTGGATTGTAATAGAATAACTTAATTGTGCAAGTGTATGTCTCTGTGAACTTTAAATATTGAAGAATTACAAGAAATATATAGATTATAGAATGAGACATTATTAACCAACATAACATTCAGGGAAAAGGAATTGATGAGAAATCAACAACTTTTTCTTTGTTACTTGTATTTTTGTCAGTCCGATATGTCTTGAATTAAACCGAAGCAAACAAGCGATATTGAAAAAAAAGGGTTACTTATAAATCTAGAGAGAAGCCATACCATTATTCAAGTAACATGAGAACCGCTGTAGCGAGTCAAGGCACTCTCCCAGTGAAATGTACCAGATGTCTATTATGACAGTTATCTCCCTTTATTGTCAGATCTGCCTCATGTTTCCCTTGACTACTTTCAGTTCGTGAGAATACCGGACTGGGAGTAATATAAGTAAGTCATGCCAAACATGTTTGAGTGAGACTGCTGAGACCTAAACTATCGAGTATTTAGTAGGTATTCATATTAGTGGCAAGTGGTATATACTTTCCCACATATAGAAAATGTAAACACAAACATATATATGTATATATTATGGTTCAAACATTAATAAATAAGGTTTGGATTCAATTTTTTTGTTAATTTATTTTAGAATCATCTGTTGTTGTCTTGCATTGGCGTATTCTGTTTCCATTCCTGCACTCTGTTCTTTGGTGGAAGGGAGAACTGAGAAAATTGATGCCTGGAAACTGAATGGGAATTTCTAAAGCGCTTGAACGATTTTACTTTTAAATGTACAGTTGATATGTATCTTTTGGGAAAAAAATAGCTAAATGTCTCCACAATGAAAAACTCTACTTTGGCCGTTATAACTTTTCAGAATTATTTAATCATCTTGAAAACAAAGTTAGGATTTTGATCAATAAAATAGTTCCAAATGACGTCAAGCAAAAAGAAATAAATAAAATATTCGTTTTGTTTTTACCACGCGGCTTTAGCGTTAATTATCTCACTTGACTCAAATGTTGCTTTGTAATCAGGAATAAGTTGAAAAAAAAATAAACTAACGTACATAAAAATGATGCACACAGTGTTAAGTAGACTTGATGTGTACACTCCAAGAATGTATTCAAATATGCAAATGTAAAATACTAGATCCCGATATAGATTAATGAGTGTATGGAGCTCTTTGTAAAGACTCCTCGCCATTACGAAACACTATCAGAAAGGAATTTCGAGTCCCAGCTTGGCGTTGTGTATTTTTAGGCCTATGTATGTTCCGAGGAGAGAACAGCGCTGGCAGGAGAAGAAAAGCAAGGCAGATGACACTGGCTCCGGCTGAGGTAACCTGCCCGGTGTGCAGCCGAACATTACGGTCTCACACAGGTCTCACCAGCCACATGAGGAGGCACAGAACCCCAGTGCAAAGCCCTCAGCCCCCCTGGATGACAAAAGTGGTCATCATCGAACCACGATGGTCGAACTAAATGTTCCGACTTTAAGAACAGGTTCCGAAAAAAATTATTTTTAAGGCTGCCGTCAAGAACTAACCATATTGAAAGCATTATCGAGATCTAATTGCTAATTTTCTGGCGTTAGAGCAAAAATGCAGACAGTACCAGCTCTCTTGCGTAGCAGACATATGTTTACAGTATTTAGTCGAACAATATAGTATTAGTTTATGCTCCCTCATGACATGGAATAAATAGATGTTTGTAAATTTGAATTACGATCTCGTGTTCTTAAGTAATCTGAACTGCCTGGCCTTCCCTTACTCAATAGAACCGGTTCTGTTATAATGAGAGCAAAGCTTTAAATCAAAGTCTTTGCCTTCTTCATTGTCAAAACATCGGCAACACCAGAGCCGCAAGTCAAAAACACAAAACCACAAGTCATTGCAATGAATCATTTATTTCCAACTAAAAGTTCACACACAGTTAATGGCATCTCAGCTAAGTTTTTAGAGCGTCGTGCTACTAACGTGAATGCCTTGGGTTCAAACTGGCATTATTTTTCAATCACATGAAAGGAAAGATGCGTCTCAAAATATTTTTCTTTAACTGCAGACGAATCAGTTACTTAATAACTGAATTAATAACAAAAGTTCTTTTCCCTGGAAATACTCCTTATAATAATGAAGCATTACATAAAGTGAATGGAAGGAGAAATAAAACACCGTCGTCGGCTTCATACAGTAAGGTTCCCCCCCCCCTTTTAGACCTTGTGATCTATAAAGCAGATGATGTAAAGGCCATCTGTTGCTGTGGCCAACGATTTACGATGGTGTCATGTTGCCAGCAAAAAGAACAACCGCCTTTACTTTTCCACAGGTACCCATTAGAGCTGGGTGGACTCAGAGGCGCCCAAATATCTTGAAATTAAAAATCCTTGTCCCGATACCTGGACCAGCGGTTCAGAAGCCAAGCGCTTTACCACTCAGCCACTGCGCCTTATAAAGTAGGAATTTATCATCTTTTTTTCAAACTTGATTGAACTTAAACCTAATGCTCTGCGCAACTCCTCCGTTGTATTATGTAAGTTACATTATTAATTTCAGGTTTCCTTTCAGTTCAAAAGAAACATTTCAAACTCCAGGTCAAGAGAGGTGTAAACTGGAATTCAAACGAAGACTAACTCGATTCTGAGACGCTGTTAATGTGTTTATAAATAGACGCCTGAGTCGGGAGGACCAGACAGGGGGATGTCTTCATCGCCTCAACCAAGGTTGATGTTGTGTCCATGGCAAGCGCAGGTGTGCATCTGGACAGAAACTGATTATGCGTGCAGGGTCGGGTAGTATTTACATCTGGAATCGATTTATTTAGCGCTGATAAAAATAGAAAGTTTATTCTGACCTGTGCAGGGTTTTATTTGTGATGTCATGACTTCAGTGTTTCTGTTGGAAGCCACAAAAGTCATGTGACAAAAGAACATATTAAAAGAAGGACAGAGGGGAGAGACAAACATACAAACATACAAACATACAAGACATTTTATAAGACAGAGGGGAGAGACAAACATACAAACATACAAACATACAAGACATTTTATAAGACACAGCGAAATACATAGGGGAAAACATGTTGCACAAGGACAGACATTCGAGAAAACAATACGAAAGACACAGGGAAAAACTGATCTCACAAGGACAGACATTTCAGAAGACACTACAGCAGACAAAGGTACATGTCACAGCCTTAACCTTTGACCTTTCCAAGGAGCACAGATTACTTTGTTTCGTTTCATTCTTCCCGAGTCTGTTTTAAATCATTCTTTTGAACTTTTGTAAATTCATAATAAAAAAAATTACTAAAAAAAAAGTTCCATGAAAACACAGATACACAAGAGACATGCGGGCTGAAGTGTTATGCCGTCTGCTTAAATATTTATGGGAAGGAACTGAGATAAGTTCGCAGAGGTCAAATCAAAGGAACAAAAGGAATTTTTCTAAGCAAATATTTCTCTAGAATTAATTTAGTAATTATCTGTAGCAGAATGGAATATGTTTTTTTTTATTCTTGCGTGTGTGTTTGTCATTTGTTTGAGTGTGAGTGTGAGTGCTAGTTTGAGCAATTTAAATAGGTTCAACTACTTAAGGGACTCAGTGCAATCGAGACAATTCGTCATACTGCAACGTCGCAACTTGTGGGCGATTTAGACCAACAGCTCGTTGCCATCACAAGTCTGTAGGACGTGGCAACAAGCTATCGGTCTCCACAGCCTACAGGTTGTGACGTTGCAGATCAGTGTTGAGGCCTTCTGTAACGAATGGTCTCGGTGTAATTAAGTTATGCAGTTTCAGTAGTGAGAATCGATCAATATGTATTGAATTGGCGTTTACCAATCGATATCCATCAAATAAATAACATTATTCGTGTTCGATATAAACTATAAATTTTTTTTTCAGCATTTTTCTAAACACGTTCATCACACAAGAACAAATCATTGACAAACAAGAAACAAAAACAAGCACTCTCAAACTGTTGGCACAAGCTGAATCTTACTGCGCCCTGGCTTAAGTGTCAGGCTATATGATTTTAGCAACGCCTATTACATTGTTTAATCTTAGAAATAATTAATGTTTTAATAACCTAATAGAATGTTATGGGGTGTATGTACGTGTTTTTGATGAAACTATGTGGAAAGAAGGGCGGATGTGTTTGGTTATGCAGGCTGAAGAGTTTCTAATGAAACCACGATCTGGTCTGTCGTAATTCAAGTTCATAAACAAGCCAAACTAAAAATAAAAACTTACAAAAAATAATGAAAGCCTATATGAGTGAAAGAACTGCACATGTACAGCCATGTATCTCAATAGTGTAGGGATTATATTCCCTTTGTCTCTATCAAACAAAATTCAATTACTACTAATTATGAATTAAAGATTGTTTTAAAAATTGATTCATGTTTAATTGGAGGCAATGGATAATTGTGCAAAGTTTCAACTTGATCTGAAAAGGGGAAGTGGGGAAAATAACGTGTTCAAATTTGTACCAGACACACAGACAGACAGACTGACGAAGTGAGTTGATATAAGCTTTGTAAGGACTGGTGTGAAAGTGGAAGATAGAGAAACTAGCACTAGACGTGAGTCAGAAAAGATTTGTGTCTTTGAAGTGAGTTAGATTTTGTTGCATTGTTGTGTCACTTGTGTTTTTACATAATGTACTTTCAAGTTGAATCTGTGTATCAATAAAAGTTCTATTTAGTTTAGTTTTTTTAAAAAAAGCTTGTTAGTCTTTATTTCAAGTTCCACATTAAGAATGTAATACACCTACTTCGGTTTAGGTGTACTAGATTTTTGGAGCTACAAACCAACGATTGAGTATCAACATAGAATTATAAAGGGTAAGCCTATTGACAACCTGGACAGGTGCTATGGAATTTTGTTTTTGGAGAAAATCCTGATTCCTCTATTATTCTCGTCCAATCCTATTTTAATTTTATCTTTTTTTAGATAATCAACCCAGACCTACTGATCACGGGTTGTATTTAGTTGGCATGATTTATTTCTAAAGGAACTCTGAATAGCAATTTAAAAGTATAGATTGTCCCATTAGCCAGATGATGCAACAGTCACATCTTGTATTGGCTAACGGTTAACGAGCATGTCATGCGGCCAACACAAGGACCAACCGATTTTTTTTTTCCCCAACTAAATGTCAGGTAGCAGAATGAACTCATACGTTATAAATTTTAAAATAAATAAAGGCTTCTAGGGGATACGAACGGGACTACTCAGTTTGGCAGCCAAGTGCTTTACCACACGGCTACTACATAATCAACAGTATTCTAGCCACTACATTATTCTCTCTCTTCTCCCTATCTCTCTCTTCTCCCTGTCTCTCTCCCTCTTCTCCCTGTCTCTCTCTTCTCCTTGTCTCTCTGTCTCTCTCTTCTCCTTGTCTCTCTGTCTCTCTCTTCTCCTTGTCTCTCTGCCTCTCTTCTCCTTGTCTCTCTGTCTCCCTCTTCTCCTTGTCTCTCTGTCTCTCTCTTCTCCTTGTCTCTCTGTCTCCCTCTTCTCCTTGTCTCTCTGTCTCCCTCTTCTCCTTGTCTCTCTGTCTCTCTCTTCTCCTTGTCTCTCTGTCTCTCTCTTCTCCTTGTCTCTCTGTCTCCCTCTTCTTCTTGTCTCTCTGTCTCCCTCTTCTTCTTGTCTCTCTGTCTCTCTCTTCTCCTTGTCTCTCTGTCTCCCTCTTCTCCTTGTCTCTCTGTCTCCCTCTTCTCCTTGTCTCTCTGTCTCTCTCTTCTCCTTGTCTCTCTGTCTCTCTCTTCTCCTTGTCTCTCTGTCTCTCTCTTCTAGTTGTCTCTCTGTCTCTCTCTTCTCCTTGTCTCTCTGTCTCTCTCTTCTCCTTGTCTCTCTATCTCTCTCTTCTCCGTGTCTCTCTGTCTCTCTCTTCTCCTTGTCTCTCTGTCTTCCTCTTCTCCTTGTCTCTCTGTCTCCCTCTTCTCCTTGTCTCTCTGTCTCTCTCTTCTCCTTGTCTCTCTGTCTCCCTCTTCTCCTTGTCTCTCTGTCTTACTCTTTTCCTTGTCTCTCTGTCTCTCTCTTCTCCTTGTCTCTCTATCTCTCTCTTCTCCTTGTCTCTCTGTCTCTCTCTTCTCCTTGTCTCTCTGTCTCCCTCTTCTCCTTGTCTCTCTGTCTCCCTCTTCTCATTGTCTCTCTGTCTCTCTCTTCTCCTTGTCTCTCTGTCTCTCTCTTCTCCTTGTCTCTCTGTCTCCCTCTTCTCCTTGTCTCTCTGTCTCTCTCTTCTCCTTGTCTCTCTGTCTCTCTCTTCTCCTTGTCTCTCTGTCTCCCTCTTCTTCTTGTCTCTCTGTCTCCCTCTTCTCCTTGTCTCTCTGTCTCTCTCTTCTCCTTGTCTTTCTGTCTCTCTCTTCTCCATGTCTCTCTGTCTCTCTCTTCTCCTTGTCTCTCTGTCTCTCTCTTTTCCTTGTCTCTCTGTCTCCCTCTTCTCCTTGTCTCTCTGTCTCCATCTTCTCCTTGTCTCTCTGTCTCTCTCTTCTCCTTGTCTCTCTGTCTCCCTCTTCTCCTTGTCTCTCTGTCTCTCTCTTCTCCTTGTCTCTCTGTCTCCCTCTTCTCCTTGTCTCTCTGTCTCTTTCTTCTCCTTGTCTCTCTGTCTCTCTCTTTTCCTTGTCTCTCTGTCTCTCTCTTCTCCTTGTCTCTCTGTCTCTCTCTTCTAGTTGTCTCTCTGTCTCTCTCTTCTCCTTGTCTCTCTGTCTCTCTCTTCTCCTTGTCTCTCTATCTCTCTCTTCTCCGTGTCTCTCTGTCTCTCTCTTCTCCTTGTCTCTCTGTCTTCCTCTTCTCCTTGTCTCTCTGTCTCCCTCTTCTCCTTGTCTCTATGTCTCTCTCTTCTCCTTGTCTCTCTGTCTCCCTCTTCTCCTTGTCTCTCTGTCTCTCTCTTCTCCTTGTCTCTCTGTCTCTCTTCTCCTTGTCTCTCTGTCTCTCTTTTCTCCTCGTCTCTCTGTCTCTCTCTTCTCCTTGTCTCTCTGTCTCTCTCTTCTCCTTGTCTCTCTGTCTCTCTCTTCTCCTTGTCTCTCTGTCTCCCTCTTCTCCTTGTCTCTCTGTCTCCCTCTTCTCCTTGTCTCTCTGTCTCTCTCTTCTCCTTGTCTCTCTGTCTCCCTCTTCTCCTTGTCTCTCTGTCTCTCTCCCTCTTCTCCCTGTCTCTCTGTCTCTCTCTTCTCCTTGTCTCTCTGTCTCTCTCTTCTCCTTGTCTCTCTGTCTCTCTCTTCTCCTTGTCTCTCTGTCTCCCTCTTCTCCTTGTCTCTCTGTCTCTCTCTTCTCCTTGTCTCTCTGTCTCTCTCTTCTCCTTGTCTTTCTGTCTCCCTCTTCTCCTTGTCTCTCTGTCTCTCTCTTCTCCTTGTCTCTCTGTCTCTCTCTTCTCCTTGTCTCTCTGTCTCCCTCTTCTCCTTGTCTCTCTGTCTCTCTCTTCTCCTTGTCTCTCTGTCTCTCTCTTCTCCTTGTCTCTCTGTCTCTCTCTTCTCCTTGTCTCTCTGCCTCTCTTCTCCTTGTCTCTCTGTCTCCCTCTTCTCCTTGTCTCTCTGTCTCTCTCTTCTCCTTGTCTCTCTGTCTCTCTCTTCTCCTTGTCTCTCTGTCTCCCTCTTCTCCTTGTCTCTCTGTCTCCCTCTTCTCCTTGTCTCTCTGTCTCTCTCTTCTCCTTGTCTCTCTGTCTCTCTCTTCTCCTTGTCTCTCTGTCTCCCTCTTCTTCTTGTCTCTCTGTCTCTCTCTTCTCCTTGTCTCTCTGTCTCCCTCTTCTCCTTGTCTCTCTGTCTCCCTCTTCTCCTTGTCTCTCTGTCTCTCTCTTCTCCTTGTCTCTCTGTCTCTCTCTTCTCCTTGTCTCTCTGTCTCTCTCTTCTAGTTGTCTCTCTGTCTCTCTCTTCTCCTTGTCTCTCTGTCTCTCTCTTCTCCTTGTCTCTCTATCTCTCTCTTCTCCGTGTCTCTCTGTCTCTCTCTTCTCCTTGTCTCTCTGTCTTCCTCTTCTCCATGTCTCTCTGTCTCCCTCTTCTCCTTGTCTCTCTGTCTCTCTCTTCTCCTTGTCTCTCTGTCTCCCTCTTCTCCTTGTCTCTCTGTCTTACTCTTTTCCTTGTCTCTCTGTCTCTCTCTTCTCCTTGTCTCTCTATCTCTCTCTTCTCCTTGTCTCTCTGTCTCTCTCTTCTCCTTGTCTCTCTGTCTCCCTCTTCTCCTTGTCTCTCTGTCTCCCTCTTCTCCTTGTCTCTCTGTCTCTCTCTTCTCCTTGTCTCTCTGTCTCTCTCTTCTCCTTGTCTCTCTGTCTCCCTCTTCTCCTTGTCTCTCTGTCTCTCTCTTCTCCTTGTCTCTCTGTCTCTCTCTTCTCCTTGTCTCTCTGTCTCCCTCTTCTTCTTGTCTCTCTGTCTCCCTCTTCTCCTTGTCTCTCTGTCTCTCTCTTCTCCTTGTCTCTCTGTCTCTCTCTTCTCCTTGTCTCTCTGTCTCTCTCTTCTCCTTGTCTCTCTGTCTTACTCTTTTCCTTGTCTCTCTGTCTCCCTCTTCTCCTTGTCTCTCTGTCTCCCTCTTATCCTTGTCTCTGTCTCCCTCTTCTCCTTGTCTCTCTGTCTCTCTCTTCTCCTTGTCTCTCTGTCTCTCTCTTCTCCTTGTCTCTCTGTCTCTCTCTTCTCCTTGTCTCTCTGTCTCTCTCTTCTCCTTGTCTCTCTATCTCTCTCTTCTCCTTGTCTCTCTGTCTCTCTCTTCTCCTTGTCTCTCTGTCTTCCTCTTATCCTTGTCTCTCTGTCTCCCTCTTCTCCCTGTCTCTCTGTCTCTCTCTTCTCCTTGTCTCTCTGTCTCTCTCTTCTCCTTGTCTCTCTGTCTCCCTCTTCTCCTTGTCTCTCTGTCTCCCTCTTCTCCTTGTCTCTCTGTCTCTCTCTTCTCCTTGTCTCTCTGTCTCTCTCTTCTCCTTGTCTCTCTGTCTCCCTCTTCTTCTTGTCTCTCTGTCTCTCTCTTCTCCTTGTCTCTCTGTCTCCCTCTTCTCCTTGTCTCTCTGTCTCCCTCTTCTCCTTGTCTCTCTGTCTCTCTCTTCTCCTTGTCTCTCTGTCTCTCTCTTCTCCTTGTCTCTCTGTCTCTCTCTTCTAGTTGTCTCTCTGTCTCTCTCTTCTCCTTGTCTCTCTGTCTCTCTCTTCTCCTTGTCTCTCTATCTCTCTCTTCTCCGTGTCTCTCTGTCTCTCTCTTCTCCTTGTCTCTCTGTCTTCCTCTTCTCCTTGTCTCTCTGTCTCCCTCTTCTCCTTGTCTCTCTGTCTCTCTCTTCTCCTTGTCTCTCTGTCTCCCTCTTCTCCTTGTCTCTCTGTCTTACTCTTTTCCTTGTCTCTCTGTCTCTCTCTTTTCCTTGTCTCTCTATCTCTCTCTTCTCCTTGTCTCTCTGTCTCCCTCTTCTCCTTGTCTCTCTGTCTCTCTCTTCTCCTTGTCTCTCTGTCTCTCTCTTCTCCTTGTCTCTCTGTCTCCCTCTTCTTCTTGTCTCTCTGTCTCCCTCTTCTCCTTGTCTCTCTGTCTCTCTCTTCTCCTTGTCTCTCTGTCTCTCTCTTCTCCTTGTCTCTCTGTCTCTCTCTTCTCCTTGTCTCTCTGTCTCCCTCTTCTCCTTGTCTCTCTGTCTCCCTCTTCTCCTTGTCTCTCTGTCTCCATCTTCTCCTTGTCTCTCTGTCTCTCTCTTCTCCTTGTCTCTCTGTCTCCCTCTTCTCCTTGTCTCTCTGTCTCTCTCTTCTCCTTGTCTCTCTGTCTCCCTCTTCTCCTTGTCTCTCTGTCTCTCTCTTCTCCTTGTCTCTCTGTCTCTCTCTTTTCCTGTCTCTCTGTCTCTCTCTTCTCCTTGTCTCTCTGTCTCTCTCTTCTAGTTGTCTCTCTGTCTCTCTCTTCTCGTCTCTCTGTCTCTCTCTTCTCCTTGTCTCTCTATCTCTCTCTTCTCCGTCTCTCTCTGTCTCTCTCTTCTCCTTGTCTCTCTGTCTTCCTCTTCTCCTTGTCTCTCTGTCTCCCTCTTCTCCTTGTCTCTCTGTCTCTCTCTTCTCCTTGTCTCTCTGTCTCCCTCTTCTCCTTGTCTCTCTGTCTCTCTCTTCTCCTTGTCTCTCTGTCTCTCTTCTCCTTGTCTCTCTGTCTCTCTCTTCTCCTCGTCTCTCTGTCTCTCTCTTCTCCTTGTCTCTCTGTCTCTCTCTTCTCCTTGTCTCTCTGTCTCTCTCTTCTCCTTGTCTCTCTGTCTCCCTCTTGTCCTTGTCTCTCTGTCTCCCTCTTCTCCTTGTCTCTCTGTCACTCTCTTCTCCTTGTCTCTCTGTCTCCCTCTTCTCCTTGTCTCTCTGTCTCTCTCCCTCTTCTCCCTGTCTCTCTGTCTCTCTCTTCTCCTTGTCTCTCTGTCTCTCTCTTCTCCTTGTCTCTCTGTCTCTCTCTTCTCCTTGTCTCTCTGTCTCCCTCTTCTCCTTGTCTCTCTGTCTCTCTCTTCTCCTTGTCTCTCTGTCTCTCTCTTCTCCTTGTCTTTCTGTCTCCCTCTTCTTGTCTTTCTGTCTCTCTCTTCTCCATGTCTCTCTGTCTCTCTCTTCTCCTTGTCTCTCTGTCTCCCTCTTCTCCTTGTCTCTCTGTCTCTCTCTTCTCCTTGTCTCTCTGTCTCTCTCTTCTCCTTGTCTCTCTGTCTCTCTCTTCTCCTTGTCTCTCTGCCTCTCTTCTCCTTGTCTCTCTGTCTCCCTCTTCTCCTTGTCTCTCTGTCTCTCTCTTCTCCTTGTCTCTCTGTCTCTCTCTTCTCCTTGTCTCTCTGTCTCCCTCTTCTCCTTGTCTCTCTGTCTCCCTCTTCTCCTTGTCTCTCTGTCTCTCTCTTCTCCTTGTCTCTCTGTCTCTCTCTTCTCCTTGTCTCTCTGTCTCCCTCTTCTTCTTGTCTCTCTGTCTCTCTCTTCTCCTTGTCTCTCTGTCTCCCTCTTCTCCTTGTCTCTCTGTCTCCCTCTTCTCCTTGTCTCTCTGTCTCTCTCTTCTCCTTGTCTCTCTGTCTCTCTCTTCTCCTTGTCTCTCTGTCTCTCTCTTCTAGTTGTCTCTCTGTCTCTCTCTTCTCCTTGTCTCTCTGTCTCTCTCTTCTCCTTGTCTCTCTATCTCTCTCTTCTCCGTGTCTCTCTGTCTCTCTCTTCTCCTTGTCTCTCTGTCTTCCTCTTCTCCTTGTCTCTCTGTCTCCCTCTTCTCTTTGTCTCTCTGTCTCTCTCTTCTCCTTGTCTCTCTGTCTCCCTCTTCTCCTTGTCTCTCTGTCTTACTCTTTTCCTTGTCTCTCTGTCTCTCTCTTCTCCTTGTCTCTCTATCTCTCTCTTCTCCTTGTCTCTCTGTCTCTCTCTTCTCCTTGTCTCTCTGTCTCTCTCTTCTCCTTGTTTCTCTGTCTCCCTCTTCTCCTTGTCTCCCTGTCTCTCTCTTCTCCTTGTCTCTCTGTCTCTCTCTTCTCCTTGTCTCTCTGTCTCCCTCTTCTCCTTGTCTCTCTGTCTCTCTCTTCTCCTTGTCTCTCTGTCTCTCTCTTCTCCTTGTCTCTCTGTCTCCCTCTTCTTCTTGTCTCTCTGTCTCCCTCTTCTCCTTGTCTCTCTTTCTCTCTCTTCTCCTTGTCTCTCTGTCTCTCTCTTCTCCTTGTCTCTCTGTCTCTCTCTTCTCCTTGTCTCTCTGTCTCTCTCTTTTCCTTGTCTCTCTGTCTCCCTCTTCTCCTTGTCTCTCTGTCTCCCTCTTCTCCTTGTCTCTCTGTCTCCCTCTTCTCCTTGTCTCTCTGTCTCTCTCTTCTCCTTGTCTCTCTGTCTCTCTCTTCTCCTTGTCTCTCTGTCTCTCTCTTCTCCTTGTCTCTCTGTCTCTCTCTTCTCCTTGTCTCTCTATCTCTCTCTTCTCCTTGTCTCTCTGTCTCTCTCTTCTCCTTGTCTCTCTGTCTTCCTTTTATCCTTGTCTCTCTGTCTCCCTCTTCTCCCTGTCTCTCTGTCTCTCTCTTCTCCTTGTCTCTCTGTCTCTCTCTTATCCTTGTCTCTCTGTCTCTCTCTTCTCCTTGTCTCTCTGTCTCTCTCTTCTCCTTGTCTCTCTGTCTTTCTCTTTCTCTGTTACCTTAAGACAACGTGAATGTTGAGAGCCCTGTCAGCTGATGCAATAGTTTAAATTGAGTGACTAATCCGAGCCTTGCAGCTGAGTACAAATAGGTTAAACTGTTCGTCACTGACTCGGTGTGTCTGGGGGTGGGGGGAGAGAAAGAGGACAAGATGGGAGTAATGATTGAGGAGCTGAACACTTGTGTGTGTAGATGTCTGGATGGGGCGTGGGAGAGGGAGTATTTTTTGTTGTTGTTGAGATTGATGTCTTGTCTCCAAGAATCTAAAGCCACTTAAAATATGTAATGACACCAAGGTTTTCTCTTGATTCATCGAGCTGATATATAAGACTTAAATAACGGGACGCTAGAGTAGCGTATAATTTATTATCATAAATACATTTAAATGTCCTGGTAACTGCACCAGTAACGCACTAACGAGATTTACTTCTTATTAAGGCATTAAATTCAATCGATAAACATTGGACACACAATTTATAAATGAACTTTTCGATGACAAACAAAGATGATCAGAATGGCGTTGTTTTTGAAAAGTGTATGTCGCTGACCGGATGAACGCAGTTTGATGAAAAGTGTATGTCGCTGACCGGGTGGACGTAGTTTGATGAAAAGTGTATGTCGCTGACCGGGTGGACGTAGTTTGATGCAGCTTACATTTTGTTTCCTTTTTTTACACCCCTAACTGACTTGGCTTCAAAACTATGATATCGGATATGTCTCTCCTAAACTTTGGACCCAGGGAAAACAAACGTGATCTACCCCCTCTCTGGTACACATTTTCCGGTTATTTGCATGAGTGTCACGTGACCAGCTAGTACACGTGTAAACAGAAGGCTGACATATGCTCTTGCCATTTTTACCATTACTACTCCCCCCCCCCCCCCCCGTCCTTTCTTTTTCCCATCAAGAACCTTTCTTCTTTTTTCCTTGACTTTCTTTTTTTTTTTGCGTGTACAATAGGACTTGTTAATCATGGGCGTCGACAGATTCTGACTCTTTGTTTTCTCTATTTGAACTTAACTCTGCTGGCATTTTGACTCGCGCGCGTGCACATTCAAACATAGACGAAAGGCCTTGACATTGTTCTAACCCCATTTGTGTAACATGCAGAGGTTTTATCTTATGGTCTGTGAAGGGTTGGGTCCTATAGTATTCTATGTAATGTATACACATGGCCTGCTGCGCCATTGTCGCCCTTTACATGCACAGAGTTATCTCTCGTGTACTTCAGACATGGACATTTCTTTACCTTTTAATAACACGACTTTTTGAGGCTCAATTAAAAACATAACAACCATCTTTTAATTCCCTACTTTAAATTAAAACGAAATCCCACCTATCCCTTAATCCCATAGTTTCATTACAACTTGAACATCCATCTCTCAAATTCCAATTTAAATTATCCAGCATACACCCCAACCTAATTTTAGCATAATGAGGATTCTCAAGATAACTTTTCGAGTCTAAAAAATCACGGGTATGCATTCAGTGGCATAAAAAAAAATCGCTTGAGCTAGAGTCGAAGAGCTTACAAATGTGCTTTTACACTGCTAAATAGAGATATCTATATCGCACTAGTTCTCAATTATAAAGCTAATAATCTTTTTCTATTTGATGTACAATTGATTGACAAAATAGTTTTTTTTTTGTTGCTATAAATGAAGGTCTTCAATTTAAGAAAAACAAAATATACAAAATAAGTTTCCGTCGGCTAAATTAGAGCTTCATTTGTACCCTCCAAGTGACCAATAGTACTGTCACATAGCAGATGGCCAGGCGTATGACTGGGTTATTGGATGACATTGTGTACATGAATAAAAAACGTGTTCATTGGAAGAGTGAAAAGTCTCGAAGATCCTGGATGTAATTAAGTAGGTATTTAGAAAAATAAATATAGACTGTCGAGGAAAAATGTAAGACTAACAATGATGTAGACAATCCAGAAAAGTCCTTGCATGAGACTATATAAGGTGCGTAACTATCGAGGTCATTGTTCAATATCATTGTTTAGTGGTCGTTATTCTATGCTGGGAAGTTATAGACCGTCAGTATCTTGACTGTGCTTTATTAAATTCAATGATAATATTTCATGCCAGTCAAGTTAATATTCTATTTGTACAAGTTTTATGCACTATGTGAATTTGTTAATCGCTGGATGACTTGTTTTATTGAATTGAGTTTCACGGCATTAAGATCAAGCAATATTTATTCTTCCCTGTGTTTGTTTAATGTGTTTCAATAGAGGCATAGAGCCGCCCCCGAACTCGCATGTCACGTGACTTGAGAGAGAGAACAATACTCTCCAAGACGAAATCGGGACAAGAACAATGCAAGCCACTCACCTTATTAAGTGAAGTCTCTGCACTGGTAAATGAAGTATTGAAATGAGTTCTGTGCCAGCCACCTACAAAAACGTTTTTGCTCACGTAAAAACAATGTGTATCAAGAAAAGTCCAAATTTAAAATCTCTTTAGAAAAAAAATGTTTCGGTTACAAATTGTCACTACTGAAAATGTCGAAATGAAAACTTTGGTTTTACAGTTCTGAAATAGAAGATAACACAATATACAGTATCTAACTAATTGCGGTGTTAAGTAGATAATTAATTTTTAACTACAGGCTACAACAGTAAATATCAACGCGGAGCACTGTACAGGTTGATCCTACGTCTGAAAGTGTCCAGGGTTTTAAGTCTGACTGTAGGTAGGAGACAGGTAGAAGCGGTACTTAGGTGTTGCAGAGTGAGCCGCTTCGCGCGTTCCTACCCGCTTCGCGCGTTCCTACCTGCTCACCAATTCGAACCTCGTAAACGATTTTTTTTTCATCTCTTTCTTTTTAACAGCTCGTCCCCTGGAGTCAGATGTCTGTAGTTCACCTTGCCTCCCTACCTCTACCTAGCTAAAGGGAGTTAGTCTGTACATTTTATTTGTTGGGAGTTAACGAGACTGTAGCTTTGTAGTAAGCTGTAGCCATTGTCTATGACTGGAGCATTATTCTGAGTAGCTTTGTAGTAAGCTATAGCCATTGTCTATGACTGGAGCATTATTCTGAGTAGTTTTTTTTAGTAAGCTGTAGCCAATGTCTATTACTGGAGCATTATTCTGAGTAGTTTTTTAGTAAGCTATAGCCATTTTCAATGAATGGAGTATTATTCTGAGTAGTTTTTTTTTTTAAATCAAGCTACAGACAATGTCTATGAATGGAGCATTATATGTACTAGCTTTGTAGAAAGATCTAGCCATTGTCTATGACTACAGCTTTAAAGATGTATGTTTTTATTCAATTACTTGTACATTTATGGCATACGTTCTCTGTATGGAAATACTCGTAAAAACCTTTAAAGAAACTAAAAGGGAAATAAAGAACAAACAAGAAAACAATAGAGGTTTCTTTTTTGTCTTCACAAACTTCATTGATAAGCAGCAAACCAGTTGAAAGGGCACATCTTGATACTTGTTCTAACACAACCAACATGCGGGGGGGGGGGAAATCAGACTTCAATAGGGCTTTTTGTATTTCAGATTTGAATATATCATGAATGCGTGCATTGTAGTTATTGCTAGTATAATTAGCTAAGCGTACCTTTGGGCTCATTTGTGGATTTCAGAAACTATCAAGACTCAAAATCACAATCGAATGAATTACAGACTGTCAATAACAACTATCCTATGACTTATAGACTAGTAATGATCGCTATCCTATGAACAACAGACTTACTATGATAAATATCCTATGAAGTACAGACTATCAATAACCACTATCCTCTTCCGCAGAAAAAAAATTCATTTAAAAATTGATTGCCTGCAATCACTTCCGCAAAAGGACCAGCGTTAAAAAAAAAACAAGTAAATGTTGCATCTATTTCGAGTACCAATTTCAATAAGGTTTTAACTTTTGAGGTTAAAACATGAGATCATTCTGACGACGCCGCTAGACTATTCAGGTTTTCTCTACCTTGGAGCTGGATTCAAATTGCAACAAGAGCAGCTTGTAGAGCTAGTTGTTTTATTTCTCAAGGAACTCAAAAGATGCTTGAAAACTTATTGCATTTTGTTCGATCTGATGTTTAATGCTGTAGATTTAGTCAGTTTTTCTCGATCAGGCAAAGTGTATGTGCTTTTACAATCAGAAGCTACGCCACAGGTGTGAACACAAGCAAAACAAGAGGTGACTGGTCTATTTGAAAAGTGTTGGTAGAAGCAAAGATGAGAGACTCTCATTGAAAGAGCATTGAATTCTGTTTTAATTCAAGACCATTCCCACCTTCTCTCTCTCTCTCTTTCTCTCTATCGGTAGCCAAGAGTGTCTGCTTTTAAATATATAGTCAATGATCCATCCTTACCGGGTTACCCAAAACTAATATCATTAGCCAATGATACGAGAATAAAGGTTAAACTAGCCAATGATTTTATAGTTCTGTAAACCGAATGAGCAAAATCCATATTCTCATTAATACCCATAATTCTCTATCCAGTCTCGCGTTAACATATTGTTACAAATTATGTCTGTCTGGTGAAAATTCTGTGTGTGTTATTTCTCCCACACCCATTCTCGGATTAACCTAAAATTGTGCAAACTTATTTCTTTTACCTGTCAAAAAAAGAATCAATTTAAAAAAGTAATTAATTAGTTAATTAACTATTGGTAATTAATTATTTTGTTTGGTATCGAACAAGAGAAACAATTTTACTTTGCTGAATTAGTCACCTTTACATGTCGTCGCTTCAATGTAACTTTATACAAAAAATAGATAACTTTGCAATCTTCTATTTTCATGGGCGCCACACTAGCAGAGTGGTTAGTCTGTTGGCTTGAGGAGGCTTGAGCCGCGAGTTCGAATTCAGGTCGTTCTTTTTTAATTAACGCTTACCAAAAACAATTGGTAAAACTATTTCTAATCGCACAGATTCATTGTTTTTGGTCTAGATCTATTACAAACTTAATTACATGACTGATCCAAACTAGTCGATACAACTACACTTCGTATAACTAGAAACTTTTTTTAAATGTTTGTTTATCTTTTAAGATAAGCTAAGATAAGATAGGAAAAACGTTCGTGATAGTTACCTTTCAAAAAACTAATAGTTTTGGGTACAGTTTTTCTCTGTATGCAATAATTCTCGTCAGGAAATGTGCACTGCTAGACATCTGTAGTTTATGCTTCTCTGCATAGATTAGTTTTTGCTTGAACTGACCTCTTTTATTTCTAATAACGAATCTTAAGAATATTTATTTTTGAAACAAATTGTGCACTACTATTATCACAGGGGAACAAATACATTTTCACTTTTCTTCTGATATTTAATGAATTGTCCCCCTTCCGACACACTATTTTGGTTTTGTTTAAAATTTTTTTAGTCCAAATTAATAATCAATAAGTACAAAGTTCTTTTTTATGAATACGAAGATGGAAGATTTCGATCCACTGGCTGATACTGATGGTTCAAAAATTATAAGTTCCAATTTTTTAAATCAGCAGCTGTTCTTACAGGAATAACAAAAGAGAGGCGGGCAATTCTTTAATGTTGTCCAACAATAGATATAAGTAGGCCCTATATATGACCAACATCTATATCTACACATCATCATATGTTTATAAATGGTCGAATTTCTCCCGATTTGTTTAAAACTTTCGTTCTTTAAAAGAGATAAATTCAGATACCGGTATTTCTTTTTATTTCGAGGGCCCCCTGGACATTAAACATACATTATGGTCTCTGCCATGTTTTAAGGAAAATTTATGCCAAGTTTTATCAAGATTGATCAAACGATTTTCATTTCTATGCGGGACAAACATCCATACATTTATACTCCTTACATTCTTTTTTATATATTAGATTTATATTTCAACACCTTTTCGTAATACTTCGTAAGGGTAAGATTATTTATTATTTTCTACATTTTCTTTAGAGATATAGTTCTAAATGTGAAGTTCTAACCCATAGATAAGCCTCTCTCTTTTTTTTTTTTTGAAGTATTTTTTTTTCTCATTTTGCTTGTTTTTGACTGTAGGAAGTCCCAGGGGAATAGTGATCTAACTCTTATTATAAAGTTTATAAAGTAGAAACTATTTCAAACAAGTGTCCTCTGAAGGACTAAATCTTGTTTTAGAGAACACAGAATTTCTATTTACAAATACTTCGACATTATACCACAGATTTTATAAAATACTCAGAAATACACAAAGATAAAGGCACATTCCTCGTTCCATATGCTAGGACAAATTTGTACAAAAGCTTCTTCTTCCCTATCGCTATTAGAGCATGGAAATGGGTTGCCTGAGTTAGCCAGGAAAACCAGTGACTTGGCGGAGTTTAGGTCATTGGTTAATATGCATGACTAAATGCATGGCGCGTAGGACGTAATCATCTTCTTTTTTGAAGTAACGTCTGTATCATATAAGATAAGATAAGATAAGATAAAAATGACTGCAACAGAAACAATAAAGAGGCTAGCGGTGTCCATGGCTAGATTTTTTTTTTGACAGCGAAGAGTTCTCCAAATGTCTGAAAACACTTGAACTGACGTAGAACTGAAAAAATTTAAAATCGCAATGCAAGGCCGACAGTCAAAGTAGAAAGAAACAACAAAAGTTTACCGAAGGCCAAAGTTTATCGTGTGACAATTTTATCTTCTTGAGTTCGTTAAAGGGAAATAAAAATACATTCGCTATTGTCGTTGACCTATAAAAAAATATTTCAAAATAAACTATTTCTGTTATCAGTAGTTTTGACTTTAAGGTCATTTGGTCCAGGTCACACATTCTGTCAAGGATTTCATCCAGACCGGATATAAGATCCTTTTAAAACGTGACACTAAGTAAGAATATGAAGAATACAAATACAGTGTTATATGAATATGCCTGCATACTATGGCAAATCTAAGGCAAGCACTCAACGAAAGGAGGTAACAATAGGCAATGTATTTATTTACAGTTATACAATACACAGTGAGACCATGGACTTCAGCCATCAAGTCGCATGGAGTCTTTAAGGTTTTAAAGTCCTTTTTTAACTAAATATTAGTACAGACCACCGACACACTTCGCTGTGTCGCTCCAGGCCAGGTCCTCAATACAGTTCACAGGTAGCACTAAGGACGGCTCTTAGTCCCAGACATATCAGACTCAAGTAACCTGCAGATAACTTCAGCCGGATCTAAAACAATCCTTCCTCTGAAATCACTATGTCGTCTATTTCTCGTGTTGAACGGTGTGCTGGTGCGCATCATCAGTGTCAACAATATATTTGCGTACCTATTATCTGTTTACACCATATACCCTTTGTTTTGTTTGATAAAGTGCACAAATTGTAAGACAAATATACTTACGGACAATAAAGATTATTATTATTATTATTGTTATTACTATAAGTGTGAGACGTAGCTTCAAAAGGAAGACTTTTACATCCGAGCCCAAACTTCCTCCGGGACAGTAGGGGGTGGCAGAGTTAGGGTTTAAACTCAGGACCATCACCACGACAGCGACCTCTTTTCAAGAAAGATTGATCAGAAATAATAAGCTTAACTCTTAATACATCACAAAATATTCCAGATTAATCTATGATTAAGTTTTTTTTTGGGTTGAGTTGAGCTTGTAAACTTCAGGGGCAGAACTGAAGCTTTCTCTAAACCACTGTCTAGCTGGCATGATTGTCCAAGAGCGTATTGATTATGCATAGAGAATCTTTTTACCAGGAAAATAATAATAAATAAATACTATTTTAGTTTATTTCAACATTTTCAATGTTAACAATCAAAGTCTGAGTGTTTGTCTGTTATTTCAATCTCAGTTCTGTTTTATAAATATGGATCATATAATATGTAGCTTCGTTCAACATTTGACTTGAAAACGGTGTAGTGTAGGAATGATTATCTTGAGCCTGAGTTAACTCTTTCTCTCCTAACTGACGATACCAGCGTTGATTCCATCATAATCTAGTAAATAATTACGGAGAGAAAGAGTTAATAGTTCTTTTCTGGAACCCTGAGGATCGAAAGCTCTTAAAAGGAAGCAGAAATTTGTGTGTGTCTCTCGAGGAATTATCTAATAATGTGGCGGGTCTGCAACAATTGATCTTACCGTAACATGAGTCTTCCTTGATAAACTAGAACCTGTTGTCGATATGGATTAGCAACATTATCCCCCAGCACATGTTATTGCAGGTTTTATTTTATGTTAAGCTTTAATAATTGCCACACCTCCAAGAGTAGCTTTTTATATTTAGCACTTTTTTCCCCGATTTTATTTATTTAAATATCATTATTAATAGTTTCATAACGCATCGTTTCTATTAAGAGGTTTATGAGTTTTGTTTCAGAAAAGCAATTTTTAAACACTATACACACTCTTTATACTAGAAAATGATTTAATATTTTCATTAGTAAAAATAAATAAATCTGAAAAAAGAAAACTTTTTTTTCGTGCGTAGAAGAAACAGATTTTAGTTTTTATGGCGTTGCTGCTGTCGTTGATGTCGCCACGTCTGCCGCTGAAAGAATGAGCAAATACAATGTTTTTCAGTGAATGCCTTTTCTTTTTAATTTAATTTTAGCAATTTTCTTTAATGCAAAATAATAATGATTAATGAAATTTATTATGAATATTAAAATAGAATAGAATATTTCCCCCTCGCCTGGTCGTGCGGTATGCGCGCTGGACTGTCGTTCGTTCGTTTCGATGGTCCAGGGCTCATACCCTGCCCGCTGCCATCTCCCGTCGTCCTGCAGGAGGTTTGGGCTTCGGAAACATGTCAACTATTAACAAACTATTATTGTGACAACAAAGGACACACATAACAGGCAGTGCAACGATTATATTTTGATCTGGAGATATTAAACCAGTGCTCTGCATGTCCTTTTACAAGATGCTTCGATGTTTCTCTTTGTAAAGGGGAATGACTTTGAATGACTCTGAACGATGAGTTGTAAGACTTTTTATGTCCCTTTTCTAAGCCCGATTTCGTTCAACTTACGTGTAAGGGTTTTGGGTGCGAAATGTCGGATAGGAATTAAATTGGGGAAAATCATTTTTTTGCTTTCATAGATAAATATTACTCTCATTCTCTCTGTATTTCTCACTCCCTCTCTCTTTGTCTCTCTGTCTGTCTGTCTCTCTCTATTTCTCTCTTCCTCTTTTTCTCTCTCTCCCTATGTGTCTCTGTCTCTCTCTCCCCATGTCTCTTCCTGTCTCTCACTCTCTCTCTGTCTCTCTGTCCCTGTCTGTCTCTCTGTCTCTGTATCTCTCCTTGTCTCTGTCTCTGTATCTCTCCTTGTCTCTCTGTCTTTCTCTGTATTTCTCTGTCTCTCTCCTTTTTCTGTTTCTCTTACCAATAAAAAGAGTCGATTTAACTTAATAAATAGCCCCCAAAAAATGTGAGACCTACTTGTAGACATAACATCCCCAAATATTCCGTCTCTCTGGACTTTGCAAGAATCAAGAGAATCACAACAGAAGTTACAGTGTCCATCAACAGTCAGGTCACAGTGTTGGGTCTCGTGGAGGTGACAGTTCTGTTGGATAAGAGAACACAACTATTCATCACTGCATGCCTTTGGATAGACCGCCATTGAGAGGATTTTAAAAGGCCTTGTTTATGTTTTATCCCGCTCACATCAGCAATATTTTAAGTTTTAATATCACTGCCTGGTATAGCAATCCGATCATTAAAAATAAAAATAAACTCCATAGCATCCTAAATGCCGCTGGTAAAGTCAATGGTAAAAACCAAACCCAATTTGGGCTGCTAAAAATATTCTAGAAATAAAAAATCACCCTTGGGTCAGGATTTTATCATCACAAAGGACAAACAGATATAAACACTTTCTTATTTGCCCGACAATCAGATCATTAAATAGAAATAATCTGATATAAACTGTTCACATGTAAATTATGAGTGAGTGTTGTGTAAATGTACATTTTGTTTTTTTTATAGTTACAATGTTTTGTTTTGTGTAATGCACAAATTGTAAAACAAATTTTCTTACGGACAATAAAGATTATTATTATTATTAATCTGATAAGTTACTGTCATTTTATTTAAAAAATTAATTGTCCAATCATCAAATCAATATGAGCTGGGGCTTTTTTTTTAATCAAAGGGCAAAATTTTGAAGCTATTTATTTCTGAGTTAAACAAGCTTTCTTGTTCATTTAGTTCTTAATTTTAGACAAGACAAACATTAAAAAAAAATACTTTAAAAACAAAAGCTAGAAAAATGGACTATTGTTCGGCACTTAAGCGTAGCGATGCACGATATTAGACGGACTTTGAACGCGACATTTTGTGACGTCATGGATAGTGGGATTTGGCTTGTTTTGTTATTTTTATTAATTTTTGTGTATTTCAAGGTGAAAGAATCGATTATTGACAGAGACTCGACTCGCTTTAGATATGGATATGGATTAAATATTATTTCATTGTTCAACAGTCTGCACTTACTTCTTCTCTTGTTCATGTGATAGTTTGTCTTGCAGTAATACACCAGTACAAGACAATGAAATATTTCCCGAGTAATTTGTCAGACATACATTTACAACTGCAAAGCAAAACCCATTATACTTACTGCAGCAATTTGGCAGTTGTAGAGCACACGGTGATGGCCGTTGCTTGTTGTTATTGAGAGATGACATATCTGGAAACATTGAAATAGATCAATCATCTGTCAAAGTTATCTACGAAATAAAAATAATGTATGCTTGTAATTAAAAAATATAATTAAAAAAAGCATATCACTCGAACACAGCTACCATCTCTTGAGGAGCTTTTTCATGAAAGATGCTTTCCAAAACACTCACGATTCTTAAAGATAACCCGCACCCATTAAACCACTGTTACATCAGATCTGAACGAAGTGGTCGTCTCCTTTCCATTAGGACTAAAACTGAAAGATTTAAAAACTCCTTTATCCCACTTTCGGCCAGAGTGTTACAAGATCAGCTGTCGTCATCGAGAAGTACATAGAAGTCTAGTTTATATAGCGCTGGTTATGAGTGTGTATGTGTTTTCGTGTGTGAATGTTGTTATTGTACAGTAGTTACGCTAAGGTTGTCAATTGTCGTCGAACTGAATTTCCCTTTGATTGGATCAATAAAAAATATCTAATCATCTTTCTTTCTAGACTCTAGATCTACTCGAATTTTCTAGGCTAGTGTTGACCTTACAAGAGTTTCCCTGGGCTATTTTTAGCCTTACAAGAAGCTAGTATATAAATGACGTCATACTAGATACAGTTTCCAATGCACTAGATTGCTAGAACATAACAGTGAAATTTGTTGTTGTTGTTATTATTGTTATCAAGTTCAAGGCCAGGCTGAACACCTTGCCAAATCGGTTTGCATGGGTATGTTACTTTTTATTCCACTAATGTAGATGCATGTCGGTAATATTATAAAAATAGACTCACGTCTGCAGTGGCGTTGCTACACGTCCGTGTGTCTGTGCAGGAGGCCGGGTCAGCTTGATGTACACATCTTGGGCAGATTAGAGCACTGACACCTGGACAGCAGACGTGAAGGAATGACACACAATTTTATAATTTCTTGGGTTACGAATAACATTTCGCTGTCAGTTAACATCAATACGAACGCAAATGAGCTGTGATGTTGTGTTGCCAGGTCAAGAGAATACTTGATTTGTTTGTTCTCCTGTATGTTAGTTTGACTGTCTTAATTGTAAATGCAAATGTGGGTATGCAAGGGAAAGTACTGGGGAAATAAAGAAGTGTATTCAAATATTTCTGCCTTTTTGGATACATCTTGCATATCTGTCTCTTTATCTCTTCTCGCACACTCTCTTTTTGACTTTTTCTATCCTACTCACTCTCTCTCCCTCTCTCTCCATCTTTCTTTCTCATTCTCTCTTATTGTATTTAATATATATATACAGGGCCGCCGCTATCTATTGTGCAATGTGTGCATTGCACGCAGGCGGCCGACTTTAGGGGGCGCCAAATCATTATTTCTAGGTTACTTTAAAAACAAAAAGTTAAATTAAAAAAAACAACTTAAATAGTTGAAATGAATTCTAATTATTACATTATCCTTTAAAAATATAAACGATATTCGTACCTAAGAAATTATTTTGGAAACTAGAACAAATAAAATAGAGCAGCGTGCGAGGGATTCCCACTGTTTTTTTCCATAAGCGCCTGCTCATTTCAAATGAATTTTCGCAGGTTGTTTGTAATATTTGTTTTGAGTCGAATAGCAACGCCATGTAAGTAGATCTATTACCGGTAATTAAAAATTCATTTTTTAAAAACATTTTCACTGGGGGGGGGGTTTGCGAGTTCTTTTGATATGGAGGGGGGAGAACACAACGTCATGACAAAAAGGGGTGCTATGGAGTGCGGGTGTTTCCTAAGAGGCGGTAAGAAGAGGATAAGTGATTGATTGGTGGTTATGCCGTGACAATGATGAAATTAGCGTACCTAGTGCAAATGTGAGACGATCTTAAGATATGAAAGAGTAAAGACTTTATTTTTGTTGTGAGCTAGATTTTGTTTAAATATCAGTTTATTTCATTACTATTAGCAATTAGATCTATATTTCATCTCAAGTTAAATCGTGAATAGTAACAATTATATCGAGTTTTTGTTCACAAAGAAGTCTGTTCAAATTATTTTAAAGTTACGTTGTTACAAATATAAAACTCCTTCATCGGGGGTCGGCAAACAACAAAGGTTCAGACCCCTTGCCGACTTGAGCGGAAACCTGCGGCATCTTCAATTTTACAATTAAAAATTATGTAGGTAATACAATCTCCGAAAAAAACAACACGTTTTAGGGAACTTTCATGACGTAGCTTTGGATACACAGTGTTTGATTAATATACATAAAAATAAAACCTAAAATTGTGATGAATTTTTTTTTCTTTTTTATGACATTCTTTAAAAATAAACTATCGGATATCACTGTGGAAGGTTACATTGCTCCGCTCCTCTGGGCTCCAGCTTCTAAAGGGGGCTCGAAAGAAAATTTTGGGAGTCGCCACCTGGGAATTTGAGAAACACTGCCATAGTATGTTTTATTTCAAGTCATTGTATAATTGATTTATACTTTGGATTGTTTTCTTTGTATTAAACTCAAGATATTCAGTGCTAAGTTGCTTCATTTGTTGGGTAAATTTGTAGGCAACTCTGAATCCGTGCATGTCAGATGCACATTTCTCCAAAATACAAATGTGATTATTAAGAAAGTGTTGAAAACGTTTTCACTGTCAATGGCTTTTGTATTTAGAGCTTTTTGTTTCGGATTACACTTTAACTTTCAATCAAATAAAACGAGTGAACATTTCCACGTCCAGACCATATAACACTGTTGAGCAGTCAAAGTTATCGAGAAATTGTATCTATACATCATGATCAATGACACTGTTCATTGTACTATACCTGCCGCAGCTCACCAGTTTGTAATATTTATCACAATGAACCAAAATGTCAGGTTTCTAAATGCAGGGATATCCGAAATTTTTCCTAGTGCTTGATTTATAGTTGTACTTGAGGGGTACAACAGCGGTGCAAATGTGAATGAAAAAAAAAGGAATGGGCTACAAAAAATTGAATTTAAATGAAAATGCACTTTTGGTAGTGTCCAGCTCAGTCTTAATGGAATTTTTTTTCTTTAAAAAAGGGGGCGGCATTTCTTAATTTCGCACGCAGGCGGCCACAACCCTCGCGGCGGCCCTGTATATATATATATACATACATATTTTTTTTCTCTCTCTCTTCCTTTCTTTCTTTTTATTTTCTCTCCCAATCACTTTCTTGTAACAATAACACAAGACTAAATTAAACTAAATTTGTACAAATACTCCTTCTTCCCTAGTGCTATTAGAGCATGGAATGGGTTGCCTGAGCTAGCCAGGAAAACCAGTGACTGAATGCATGACGCGTAGGACGTAATCATCTTCTTTTTTGAAGTAACGTCTGTATTATATAAGATAAGATAAGATAAGATAAGATAAACCAGTTTAACTACTACAATTACGTTAACAAACAAACTGACACCAAAAAAAAAATAAATCCATAGAGATTGTCACGTCTATAGAGCCTACAGTTGGGTATCCAAGAGAGTGCAGTGTGAGATCCAGTTATTGAGTTGGTTTCTTGGGGGAGGATTAGTTTGAAAAACACAATTTAAAGGACGACGTAAGGCAGAGTGACTATGTAACTACGTAACTTCCGGAAATATCTTACTACTACTTACTACTCTTTACTTCTGAAATAAGTAAATTTCCCCTTTCAGACCTTGAGATCTATCAGGCAGATGATGTGAAAGTCATCTGTTTCTGTAACCAAAGGGTGTCATGTGGCCATCACCATTAGAGCTGAGTGGACTCAGAGTGGTGCCCAAACTTATCAAAAACTTAAAATCCCAGTCTTCAGCAGGATTCGAACACGGGGGCACCGGCTCAGAAGCCAAGAGCTTACTGCTCCTATATAGGTTTAAGGAAAAGTGTCATTGAAGAAAGAAGAGCTCTACAAATATCATCAAAAAGATCACTGGTTTCCACTGACCTATCAAATTGATGATACTGAAGTGCATAGCAAAGTACAAGTAAAGATCAGACGATGAGTGCCTTGCCTCCCTTTAAAATCTTGTTGAAACTCAATGTAATTTATCTAATATTAAATACAGAAGTAATTGCTATACAACTAAATGAATGATATGTGTGATCGTCGATGATTTCCAAGCATGATCTTTATCCTTTGAAAAATCGTGTTGAAATGTGACTGAAATTTGATTCGTAAACTTTGTGTATGTTTAAGTCGGCAGAGAATTAAGTGACAGAAAAATGTGTGTATTGAAGCCGCTGAATAAGAAAAAAATGATTTAAAGAAATGATAAAAGGAACAACATTAATGTTTATAAGTATAAAAAGAATAAGTAGAATATTTTTTAAAACAAAATCAGGTAAAATATTTCAGTGTGTTAAAATTACATCAATGCTCAGGAATGCTACTGAACTTCAAATACTTGTAAAGAAAGAAAGAGCCAAAGTCTTGTGTCACAGTAAATTGTATAAAGCTTTCTTTGCTTTCAAATTACTTCTAATATAGTTCATACTATTTGTTAAGAGTGAATTTGAACAAAAATCAAATTAATAAGAAGACATAAAACTGAGAGGCTTTAAACGTGTCAATACATTACCACAGAGAACAGCAACAAGAAGAACAAGAAGGCTGGTGGTGTTCATGGCCTGAGATTGAACCTTCAGCAATGGATACAATACACTTGATTTAATTGACTTTGAAGTTGTTGAATATACAAATTTGATGCTTATATATACCTTACATTAAAAACCCTCGGTCAGTAATTAAAAAAAATACAATTGATTTATAATATTCTGAAGGACATTTTTTTTTTATATTTCATTACACAAATTTCTATTTAATATCTTTGATGATCCAATTTTCTACTATCACAGGTTCATAGAGTAGGTTTGTTGGGTCAGATTACCACAGTCTGTACATACTTTCAGTGTAGTTAAGTCAATTTCATGCATAAACACGCTAGAGTTGTGTGCCAGTTGCCAGTGAAATAAACTGTAAAGAGATTTTTAATTAAATTGAAGTCATTCGAGCATATTTAGACGCGACAGCCACAGAAATCGAATTGTGGGCTCTTGTAAATAAAGTCAATAGGTTTTAGAGTGTTTTTGATGTTGCGGTCGTATAATCAGAAATTAAGATCATTACTTCCTAAACCCAAACCTCCTGCATGACGGCAGGAGATGGCATGGTGTTATGGAGTGTGTGTGTGTGTGTTTCTATGGTGACGGAGGGAAGAGGTTAGCGATTGGTTGTTAATGATGCAAGATAAACGTCATAGTCGTCAGCGGTCTTGGATAGACTCCGTAAAGCGAGACTGAAATGACATTTTATTGTAGTGAGTTAGATTTTGCTCAGAATACCATTTTATATTATTACTAAAGTCTACTACATTGATTTCATTTTATCTGAAGTTAAATTTGTTTATATTGCAATACAAGTTCTATTTAGTGCAGGTCTGTAAGGCGTGGCAACGAGCTATTGGTCTATATTGTCAACAGGTTGTGACGTTGCAGGTCGGTGTTCAGGTCTCTTATAACGATTGGTTTCGGTTGGACTGGTGGTCAGAGTCTATTTGGGACGCATTGTACATTTTATAGGTAGTGGAGAGCTTCTTACCATTTCCGGCAAAAACAAATATTGCGGAACCATACATATGGGTTTATGGATGCAGTTGTTGCTGATATATTGCCCAGGTCATTTTTAATTTTAACATATGACTGAGGGTCTTTCTTGAAATTTTTTTTTATGGTTACTGGAACATTTTTGTGTTATGACTCATAAGTACTGATGTGTTTTGTAAGAATAAAAGAAATAAATAAAAATAAAATAAATCATAATTTGTTTTTTTTTAAATGTATTAATTCATCTTTTTATGTAAATCAAAATATAAATAACGTTTCCACAGAGATGTTACATTTGTGTAGAAAAGATCTCAGGATTGAAGTTCTTTATCCTACAATACAAAATAAATAGAGTTAATAATTTGTTATTAGTTAGTCAATAGTTAGTTCAGTATCAGCTGAACATAAATAGTTTCTAAGTAAACCCTCCCTGTGTCTGTGTGTCTGTCCGTCTGTCTGTCTTCAAAACATTTCTTTAAAAAAGAGAACAAGAGGACTTACTGCCAGAGCTTGGGAAGAGTCCGTCTCTCTGTACCTTGCATGCAGCGATAGAATCACAACAGAAGATGCAGTGTCCGTCAACTGTCAGGTCACAATGCTGAGTCTCGTGCAGATGACAGTTCTATAGTGCCAATTGATCAACAACAAATTGATAATTGTATTTTTAAAAAAATTTTCTACTACTATTGACATAATTTTACAAACGTTACGTTGATCCAGAAGTCAAAGACCAGAGAGTATTTACAAAATAAACCACAAATAATAATTAGTCTTTAATTATGGTTAATATTACCAAATATTGACAATATTCGCAGCAGCTTTGACCTCTGGCCAGTCGATCCTTTACCTGAGCGGGCTCGGGTTCGTACCTTAATGTAGACTCTCATTTCGAGCAATAATGTATGAAAACTTACTTACAAAAGCAATGCTAACAATACATAGACAAAACAGTTTCGATTATTTCCCTTACAGGAATGATATCCTTCCCCCTTTGACAATAGTAAAAAAAAACATTCGACTTTTAATTGTATTTAAATTTAAAAAATGATGTATTTAAAAACACTTCGCATACTTAATGTTAATAACAAAACACTTCGCTTAGATGAAGTTAAAAGTAGGTTAGGCCTCTAGTTTAAAGACGATTTATTGGATGAAAATGTGATCTTTAAATAGCACGTTTAATGTTTAACTAAAAGTTTATCTTAACCATTTTAACCATTGTTTTTTTTTTTTTTTTTTTTTACTAAAAGTTCTGATAAAATAAATAATTAAAATCAGGAATAAAAAATTACACCAAATAAAAATAGGATCGAGCTTAGATTTCATTTAATTTTTTTTCCTTCAGTTTAAATTAGTCATACGACTGAATAAAAAACTTGGGTCTACAATTTCTGGATTACAAACAAATAAACAACGAATGTACTTACAGCAGCGATCTGACAGACATATTGTACTCTGCTGTGGCCGTTGACTGTGTTTATGTTAAGATGACAGGTCTGGACAGGAACATACACATATTGATGTATTCGTGAAATAGCAGTTAAATATCACATTTTTAAACTTTTAAAACTGTCTGCCTTTGCCTATAAGTATTATGTGTGTAATTATCACTTGTAACATTAGCATGTTGATGTAACAATGAGCTAGTCTAGTTCTGAATTCTTTATCAGAATCAAGAAATCAGAAGCTAGGCCAGATGATTCCCTACAACTTTTTAATTCCAGAATAGGAAACTTAAGACACATAATCTATTAGCAGTACATCACAATATTTTATATAGGTAGACCCACTAACCGGACATTACCCACGGCCTGCGGGCCTTAGTTTGTGTTTACTAATCTAGTGGATTGGACTTAGATGTATGTTAAACTTAGCTAATGATCCTTTCAAGTTTTTCTCTTTCGCCACGAAAATAAAAGTAGTTTTGCGAAAATGGGTTTACCCGTTAAGCCGATACATTCATATCTATTAAAAACGAAAAGAGAACGATATGAATAGGATATAAAGTACAATTAAAAGGGTTTACCCGATTTGTCGGATGAATGGAATTGGAAAGTACGTCAGGATGTATAAATTCGCACTTAAAAGGAACGAATTTATGTAAAAATGATTTTGAAACACAAATTTGAAGGTTAATTTTATTAAATCTTAACTTATCTTATATAATATAGACGTTACTTAAAAAAAGAAGATGATTCAGTCATGCATATTAACCAAACTTAAATTCTGCCAAGTCATTGGTTTTCCTGGCTGGCTCAGGCAACCCATTCCATGCTCTTATAGCACTAGGGAAATCAATGAAATCAATAGACTATATTTTGTATTTTTATGTGTCAAAGTAAAAAACTATCTGTGCCAAGTGTAGTTTTAAAAATTAGATCTAGATCAAGATCCTTTTGATCTACATGGAAAACATGGCCTAGTTCCATGAAATACTAAATACTTTCCTTGAGTTGGGCACCTTTTTTTTTACGGTCTCAAGTTGGTTTTAGGGCTCTAATGCCTAGTTACGGTTCCAGTTTGTACTCAAGGCACATTTCTGCCAAGTTTTATCAAGATTGGTCCAACGTTCTACTTTATATTATAGATATAATCAGTTGACTCTTGTTGAATCGATATATTTATATTTATATTTCATTGATCCATCGTAATCACCACTTTTGTCGTCCAGGGGATGAAGACTTTGCATTGCATTTGATCTATCATTCTCATGTGGTATAGAAGTGTATGTGGGCCCGAAAATATCAGTTGAACACTGGACAAAATAGATTACAATTTACTAACAGTCTACAATAATTACATAAATTTACCCTATTTAAAAAAAAAAAAATAGTTTTTTTTTGTTTCTTTCTACGCAAACAATGTCATGTGACTTGTTCATAAATGTATAAAATATTAAAATACGCAGCTAATGTATATGGTACCACCAAAGTTCGAGCTCTGACATTTGATAGAAAATATAAGAGTTTACCAAAAACAACAGCAATTGACTTACTCTCTATTCTATATTCTAACAGTATAGAGTGCGATCTTTACATATATGTCAGACATTTTTTATTTATTTCCGAGATTATAGTTTAAATTTTAAAAAAAAATTATTTCCTACTGACTTCATGGCAGAAAATATGAGGGTGCGATCCCCATAATGGACAGGATTTTTTTTTTTTTGTCAATGACGATCAGATTCGATCCGATCCAATCCAATTACATCAGAACCGATCCGAATTTTCTTAAATGCGTACGAGTGCCATTGCCTATTTTTAGATGTCAGTCGCTCAGCAAAAATACGAACAATAACATTGAAGTATGTTGGCAAGAGAAATGAAATAGAAACAGACTCACGTCTTGATTGGCGTTGGTGCAATTGTGTGTCTCGGTGCATGAGTTTGGGTCATTAGGGTGAGTACATCTTGGGCAGACGAACGCACTGACGCCTGGACAACACAGGAGATGGAATAAAATACATTAGTATTAAGTTAGTACACTTGTCTTGTTACTGTCTGTTATGTTATTGAACTAGGGTAATTGCATTAGATTGTCAGAATGCAGGAATAATAATGGCCTTTGTCATGTTATAATAAAGAGGGATTGAAGTATAAGTCTTTTTTTTTTTTACTAATCGTATATTGTAACAGGGATATCAAAATTAAGAGTGTAATGTCACCGAGTAAAGTCAAACAAAATGAACAGTTGGCGATTGTGTGTGTAGCGATTGGAGCTATTCATAATTAACAAAGTTATTTTCTATGTTGATTTATTCGTAACGTTACTAAACTTATTCTCTAAACTCTCTCTCTCTCTCCTTCTATCTCTCTCCTTCTCTTTCTCTGTCTTCTCTCTTAATTCACTATCTTACTTATCGCTCTATCTCCAGATGATGTAAAATAAAATAATCATTATAAATAGGGTAGCTGCCTGGTCGTGCAGCATGCTGTCGTTCGGTCGTCTAGTTGGTCTGTGGTTCAAAACCTGCTCGCTGACCTCCCACCGGTTATCCTTCAACTCTGAAGGAACATCCGAAATATGTCAAACGTTTTTACAAACAAACAAAATGTCTCAATGTTATTATAGCTGGAGTTGCAATAGAATAAAGTCCCTTTGTTTTCAAGCTATATCTAAATGGCATGCGTCGTAAATAACATTATAACATTACTTTATTTATTTTATTTATTTGCCTCGCTCTCTGAGACATTTACTCATGTCAACCACTCGTTATCCGAGTTCTCTTTGCATTCATTCATCGAGAGGCTCATCTATTTTTATTTTTTGTAGAGATAAGCTTCGAAGATTGTTAAACATGTTTATTCACTTCTAAATGAATGTTGCAATCTGCCTCGTTCGTACGAACAAGGCATTATAATGAGACTTTAAAGATGCAATAATTTACCACAGATGACTGCAACAGCGATAACAACCAGGCTGGCGGTGTTCATGATTCAAAAGTGTAACTGCTAAAAGGAAAAACAAAAAACTGTAGCTGTATTGGATGTTTCAATTAGAAAATAGTCTGATTAGTAGACCCTATTTATACTTTCAACAAAAATTAAAACACGTAGATCTCAAATAAAAGAAAAATGGACCAAATTGTTACACGTGGTATCGGGAGAGAAAAAAAAATACTGATAGCCTCGAAAGATTTAAATTCAATATGAAGAAATATGGAATATTGTTGGAACTGAAATTTGTCGGTCAACTAGAGTAGTATTTCTTCTGCACACATACGCACACAGACATAAAGAAATGATTCAGATGTTCTTTAGACAAATATACCTATCAGTAGTGATGGGAACTAAACTAACTTTTAAAAGTTAAACTAAAACTAGTTTTCAACTAAAATAAAGTAGTTCAACTATTAGTTTATCATGAATTTCAAAATATAGTTAAACTAAACTAAAGAAAATTAATTAAACAATTACAAACTTTTTCATAACCTTTTCTTTATGGGGGGCGGGGTTGAACTAGACGTATATAATCATCCGGCTGTATGTCTACTCTATTCTTTTAACATTGTAGAAATATTTATCCATAATAAAATCCGTAATAAAGAATATGTTTCTTACATAAACGTTAATGCACAATAAAATGTTTAAAGAAAAAGATGTCTACATAAATATGTGTGCTTGTATTTTTGCCTTGAATTAAAACCTTTAGAAAAGAATGGTACTCTTTTTTTAAATTATACTAAGTTGCTATATAACGGAAAATCTTACTTATATCAGTAAAGTTTTAAAATAGCATAGATTTAGGATATCAAATTTAGATCTAGTAATTAAAGAAATAAAAAACGAAATCGTTGGAGTTTTAAGAAACATTTGACATGTATAACTATTTTATAGTGTACAATACAGGCTGGACTAACCGACGTGTGCTATTTTCTTGTCTGACCACTAAAAATACAACTAACACTATTGCATAACAGTTACACGCGCAAGGAAAAATAAAAGGGCTGTCTTGTCATTATGGACTGCACACTCAGTACACTATATAGGTCTACACGTGTACGTCTATCTGGCCAGGTTGTTAAAATCAGTCGGACACACGTCTCTTTACTTTCTGGGCAGGGAGGGTGTAAAGATATATCTACGAACATGCTTGACTAGCCATGCCAGTGTGTTATTTTCTTGTCTGACCACTCCACATTAAGCAAACACTATTGCATAACTCGTAATAAAAAAAATGCAGGGTAGTCTTGTAGTATCATCGACTACACACGTACGTCTACAGTACACTAGGCCTACATGTGTATGTCTAGCTGACCAGGTTGTTAAAATCAGTTGGACACAGTCTATTTACTTTATGATCAGAAAGGGTGTGGATTAAGATTTTTTTTTCTAGTTGGTTATCCTAATGCTTTTAAATCTATATAGGCCTAGCTGTTGATTTAGACTTAATAGATCTCAATAATAAGTCTTTAGACTATAAAAAGGTGTACTTGATGTTACTGCAGTTAAAAAATATTGTTTGCCGCAAATGAATTGATTAAAACCACTAAATATTGACCTAACTCACTCATCAGATTCCCACTAGAAACAGAAGTTAAACACCTCCACGTGGCTCACACAAAAATTTGGAACAACTCCATTCACACTGCATAGAAGCTTTTGGCGAAAAATGTTTAACATTTTATAATACAGCTACTTTCAGCTGAAAATATTTACTCCCATAACTTCTACCAGCATCTTACTTTACCCTCTTCAAATGCAGACTGACTAAATAGTTGTTAACTGCATCATTTTTTTGATAATCAAAGTTATTGATATCACATTAATTATATCATTAAATGAGGGATGTGCGTTTCAACCCTGATCACAAGTTGAAAAGTTGTACAAATTTTAATTAAATTTATTAGTTAGTAACTAAAACAAATTAATTAAACTACGATTTTAACTTAACTTTTTTTTTCTAGTTAAACAATGGCCTTAATTAATTTTTTTTAGTTAAACTAAAAGTTTCTAGCATTTTAGTTAACTTTTGCCCATCACTACTTATAAGTCACCTATAGATCACTTTAGTTCTTTTACAGAAGCATCATAGCCTGTCTGCTTTATATATATATATATATATATTGCTTTTTTGTAAAAATAAACAGGCGCCGGTACTCAGTGATTGATTGCCTTCCATTTAACTACTAATAAATTAATAATATACGTTAAATACAAGAAAAGTAATACTTTTTCCCCACATTCGAAAAGGTGCCGGTACGCCGTACCGGTGCGAACCGGTATAGCCGGAACAAAAAATTATTTTTTTTTTCATTTTATTTTAATAGACGGACATTGTTTTAACAATCATTCTAAAACATAATTTAAAAAAAAGTGAATGACTGTATCTGTTACAAATACATTTCAAGGACCGCTCTCTTTTCCCTCTCTCTCTCTCTCTCTCTTCACTCTCTGAAACACCTTTTTTTTTAAACTGCGTATCGTAATTTCTCCGGCATAGACTTTTGACTTGATTTGGAAAGACTTGCTTCATTATGCTCCCCCCCCCCGGACACATACACGCTCTTATATTTTGTGTCCGTTAAATCTAGTTTACTTTTACGTATCTGCTTATAGATTGTTTATTAAGGCCGGAACAACCTTTTCTTTTTTTATTGTATTTTAATAAACGGACCATGGTTTAACGATCAACCTTAACATACTTTAACAACAGACAACATCAACGCGAATGAGTTTATCTGTTACAATAACATTTCAAGGCCCGCACTCTTTCTCTCTCTCTCTCTCTCTCTCTCTCTAAGCTTTCATTTCCATTTCTAAGCTTTCCTTTGCAACATATTAACAATTTCTCAGCGTTCCTTTGAGACAGTTGACTAATGTCCATGAGACTACTTGTTAACTACATTGTTGCTTGACTGACTTTTATCAACGCCTACAGTAATCAAACGATTCCAGCCTAAAGTTGTGTCCCCTCATCCCATAGTGCCCACAGTCTTTAGTTCGCCCATCGCTCAATGTTTTGCCCACATTGGTTTAAATGGTGTGAAGTGTGTCCTCCCCAGGATTTCCGTTTGCTCATTAGCATAATTTTTTATTTTTTTTACATTGGCCTGGAGTCGGACTGGAGGTCATCAATTTGCCACAATTAATCAGAAGGAGACTAAAGTCCTGACCAAGGCCAGACAAAGATAGCAGTTTCCGGTCAAAGTAAAAAACAAAACAAGCACGTGTTGTCATTTGTCCTACAAACAAACAAAATTTAACCAATTTCTCTTTATCGTCCACTTTCTTTGTGCTCTTTAACTTCTCTATCAACCCAGCCTTACACACACACACACACACACACACACACACACACACACACACGCACACGCACACATACACACACACACACACACACATATATATATATATATATATATATATATATATATATATATATATATATATATATATATATATATATATATATATATATATACATACACACACATACACGAACACACACACACACGAACACACACACGAACACACACACGGACACACACGCGAACACACACGCGAACACACAAACACACACACATACACACACACACACGAACACATACACACACGAACACACACACACGTTTTGTTTTTCAACTTTCTCCATCTTATATATTGAAAAATAGTATAAATTAGGGGTGGGCAACATTTTTATGCCGAGGACCGCATTAAAAAAAATGTGGGTTCTGGGGGCCGCATAAATATCATATGTGTATCAAGAATTGGCCTCCTTAGTCACACAAGAAGTTGCAAAGGTAAAAGATCGCCTCTCGAGACGTAAAATGCCAAGAGTTAGCAATTTCTTGAACTCAAATTTTACGCATGATTTTTATTTTATCTCACTATCGTTTGTTTCCATCACATTTCACCACAAATGTATAGTTGTACTTAATGTGAAATATAGAACTGTTTACTCTCGTACATAATGTTCCGGAACCATGTAACTAGCTTACTAGTTGTTATCATTGTGACAGTTGTTAAATGACAGTCAATTATTGATATTTGATATATTTTTTTTTTTTTGCATATCAATAAGTATCGACCAGTTGTAACACTTGATAATTTAAAAAAAAAAACAAAAAAAAAAACATATTCACATATGAATGTGGTTCCAAATAATGTGAAAGTTTAGCATCAAATTTTTTCAAGTTTGGATATACAGCTTCTGACACCCATAATATGACTGAAACTTCTCTTTCAGGTCATAATTTGCTTGGAGGTATGTCCTCTGGAGCTGAGTCAGCTTCTGCATTAAATGGTGAGCTGAGGTTATTGAAAACTTTTTTCAATTTGCTGAAGTCTTAAAATTTGCTTTAAAAATCCACAATTAAGGAATACAATTAAGTCTTGTACTTTTCATCCATTTCACTGGAAATAGTTTCACCTTTGAGCTAAGGAAAATGTTAATGCCTAATTTCACTTGCTGGCCTCAAGAAATGCACATACATTTCATGTGCATAAACAAGTTTCAATACTCTTAATAATAAACATGAAGTCAACTCAACTCTTCATTAGAAATATTAGTAACAAAGTCACTATAATTGTCCTTTAAGGAACCTAACATTTTTTTTTTCTTGAGATTCCATAGTCCTCAAATGCTAGACCATCGAATACTATTGTTACCGAACATCGGAATGTTTTGTTTCCAAATCTTAAAGTACTTTTCGGAACTACCTGTCAGGGCCGGCCTTAGATAGTAGGAGACCCCAGGCGAAGGGAATTTGGTAGCCCTAAATAAAATAGAACGATATAAATAAACATAAAAAAAATAATTATGAAGCTTATTAAAAACCTAGTGTCCTTCAACAATAACAAGTTTCGCTATTTTTTCTCTGAAACAATAATATATTCATACTGTTCGGGGCTCTCAACAATCTTGGACCTATTTCTTTTATGATGCAAATTTATATTCTTCTTGCAATTTATTAATAGGTATTCAATGCAGATTTGTGTAAACTTTCCCGTAATGAGTTTATGGTTGGGGTTTTGCACTTTATTTTATTACAAAGTCTGTTTTTTCTCAAAGCATCAGTTGTTACTCTTGCCTTTTTGTACAAGCCAATCCAACACTTTCAACTTTCAACACAGTTCTTCATAGCATTGAATAAATACTGGCCTGAGCTTGTGTCTTTGACTTGAATTATTCGAAATATTGCCATTTTTAAATAATCTTAGTTTACTTTGAACTTTTTAGAATGACGTTTAGAGACAATGTTTCTTTACCTTCTTCATTAAAAGTGATAAGAATCAAATGTTTCAATAAAGATATTTACAATTATTTATTTTTAATATATTTGCATTTTTATATGTGTAATATGATTTCTTTAGGTGTTCTCGGGCCGCATAAAACACTTCGGCGGGCCGCATGTGGTCCGCGTGTCGTATTTTGACCACCCCTGAATATAAATTAAAGACTCCGTCACTCTTTATATTGTGTATACGTTTTCTATGATAGTTATTTGCTTTCTTTACGAAAAAAAAAAAAGCCAAATCGCCAAGCACGAACGCCATCAGTCTTTCCAATTTAGCCGCTGCAGTTATTTCTCGTGAGAAAAATCTGGGCACCATTGAGCTAGTAGCAAACAGTGCTTTTAAACTTTTTCTGTCAATTTTAAATCCTAAAAAGAAACAGGAATATTATGTGATTTAGATGAAGCAAAGTAAAAATAGAAATGCAGATATGCTCCCCCTTTGAAGTTATGTACGATCTCATTATCTATGACAGGGCCGCCCTCATGTACTAGGAGGCCCTAACAGAAGTGTAAGAGTGGACCCGAATGAAATAGAAAAACACAAATTAGAATAGGATGGACCCCAATGAAATAGAAAAACACAAATTAGAATAGGATGGACCCCAATGAAATAGAAAAACACAAATTAGAATAGGATGGACCCCAATGAAATAGAAAAACACAAATTAGAATAGGATGGACCCCAATGAAATAGAAAAACACAAATTAGAATAGGATGGACCCCAATGAAATAGAAAAACACAAATTAGAATAGGATGGACCCCAATGCAATAGAAAAACACAAATTAGAATAGGATGGACCCCAATGAAATAGAAAAACACAAATTAGAATAGGATGGACCCCAATGCAATAGAAAAACACAAATTAGAATAGGATGGACCCCAATGAAATAGAAAAACACAAATTAGAATAGGATGGACCCCAATGAAATAGAAAAACACAAATTAGAATAGGATGGACCCCAATGAAATAGAAAAACACAAATTAGAATAGGATGGACCCCAATGAAATAGAAAAACACAAATTAGAATAGGATGGACCCCAATGAAATAGAAAAACACAAATTAGAATAGGATGGACCCCAATGAAATAGAAAAACACAAATTAGAATAGGATGGACCCCAATGAAATAGAAAAACACAAATTAGAATAGGATGGACCCCAATGAAATAGAAAAACACAAATTAAGACCTTAAAATACGCAATGAATTCAAAAACACCGTGCATCTATATCTAAATAAAAAAAATGTTGCATAATTTAATATAGCGCCGATAGCAATAACGTACTTCAGTTATAGACCATTCATGATCACTAGACTTAAAAATAACCATTTAGCCATTTCACCAATGATCTTCTAATACATGTATTGAAAATGTATTCTAATAAGTAGATCTAAACCAGGGGTTCTCAACCTGTGTGTCGCGACCCCTTTGGGGGTCGATTGACGATTTGCCGGGGGTCGCCTAAGACCATTGAAAATATGGATTGTTTTTGTCTATTCTTCTATTGCTGTATGGATGTGTGCGGGTGGGGTCGAGGCAGGGGGGGGGGTTGTAAAAGGGGTCGCCGAGTTTAAAAGGTTGAGAACCCCTGAAAAACATTGTAAACATTCGCAAATAAATCTTTATTCTTAGTAGAGACTAAGAGCTAGCCTAACAGACATAGAGCCATTCAAGGAGGCGCGATGGCTGAGCGGTAAAGCGCTTGGCTTCTGAACCGGAGGACCCGGGTTCGAATCCGTACGAAGACTGGGGTTTTAATTACGGGATCTTTGGGCGCCTCTTAGTCCACCCAGCTCTAATGGGTACCTGATTTAAGTTGGGGAAAAGTAAAGGCAGTTGGTCGTTGTGCTGGCCCCATGAAAGCCTCGTTAACCGTTGGCCACAGAAACAGATGACCTTAACATCACCTGGCCTATAGATCACAAGGTCTGAAAAGAGAACTTTACTTTACTTTTACATAGTGTTCTGCTGTATTTAACATTTGAACCATGTTTTGCATTTTTTTTCTCTAAAAAAAATGTTTCTTTGACTCCTATGCTAGGCCCTAGTGGGCTGGCTAGTTTGCCAATGTCTAAGGCCGGCCCTTTTACATATATATTATATCAGAACGATTAATACCCACGCTTGTATATGTTGGTAATGAAAAATCAATTCAAAGAAAGTAGCTTATTCGTGATGCTGTTATTATATATTTGTACATAAGATTGTCATTGCCAGAAGAGGTAGTGTCAAGAAGCACTCCACTACCTATAAAATCCTTCCAATGGCATGCGTTTCAAATAGCCTCTGACAACCATTCCAACTCCTGGCCTACACGAGTGACTCAAATATTGAGTCCGTTGGAACTGTTATCATGGGCAGAACAGGGGGTAAAAGATGAGCAACTGGTGCTTAAACCAGTAAGCTTCGGGCAGGAAGGGCTCTTTAACCTAGGATGTCTACCCTCCTAGGATAATGTATATATTTGAAAATAATGTTTAATTTGAAAAATAACTTAACATACAGTTTGAAACTGAAGCCTCTTTCTTCAATGAAGGCATTTTTTGAAACCAGATATTAACTTCGGATAATCCAAAAATTTAGTCTATGCAATTTGAAGTTAGGGTTAGGGTTAGGAATATATTGGTTTAAAACATCATATATAATGATATAATATATAAAAAGAAAAGCTAATACTAGATCTTTGTTTCAGATTGAACTTTATTAATATTAAAAAAAAGTCACACCGACACATATTGTAACATAGAATCTAATCTAGTAAACAACAGACAAACTCTCAAACTTTTGGCTTTCTCACTGACTTGTTAGGGCACTTGTTACATCACTGTAAAATATTTAAAAAAATAATTATTATTTTATCAAATAAAAAAATGTTTTTTTCTCTTTTATCTTATCTTATTATTACAGACGTTCTCTTATTTCTCTTATGCGATATCAAATAAAATAATTGCCAATAATTAATTCACTAATTAAGTATTTTTGTTTACTGATTGTCTAATTGATTACTTTCTTCATGTCTAGTCTATTTCAATGAATTGATTCATGTCTTGTCTATGTCAATGAATTGATTCATGTCTTGCCTATGTCAACGAATAATTGTGCGAAGTTTAAGCTTTATACAAGAATGAGTGTGGGAGAAATAAATTCTACACACCTTTTACCAGACAGATAGACAGACAGAGTGAGTTGATATAAGCTAATTAAAAAAAAACCCTCTAAAATATAAAGCTGCAAGAAGATCAATCCAAGTAAGCCAATATGGGCGGAGACCGCTGGACTAACATTACTATAGTTTACATATTTGTACTATTTGACTAATCAAATCATGATTTACTTACAAGAGTCAAAGAGTCCCTCTCTCTGAGTTCTGCAAGCAGCAATAGTGTCACAGCAGAAGTTGCAGTGACCATGTACAGTGATATCACAGTGTTGGGTCTCATGTTGTTGACAGTTCTGTGAAGTTTTATTTTAACAACTGTTGTAAATGTTTTCAATGGCATTTTTTTGTTTGCGTTAGCTTTATTGCTATGTACATTAAATGCTAGCTGGACACTAAGTGAAGCTAACTGGTCATCTGAAGTATTTTGTTCTCATCTCTCTCCTCTCCTGGGAATGGGCCGCCAACAGCTTTATCCATGCGTCTCGGAACTGGGCAAGTCTCTCCAACTGTCCCCACGTAACGATAGTGGTGATGGTCCCGGTGGAAGGGATGGTATTCTGCCTGTAAGCTTCCAGTTTACTCGGGCTTTCCCTGACATGCGTCATACACCTTCCAACTGGAGGTCCATCTTCTCCCAGGGCCGCGATGTCGATTAGCTGTTTGGTGTTTGTGTAGCTGGTGATTTTCCTACATGATAGGGTAGCTGATCCTAGGTCCAATTCTCCTTTTACATTCGGGCTCAGCCTGTGCAATTTTTTTTAACGCAACTAAATATTGGATTCTTTAATATGAACATAATATGAACATTATATTAACTTGAACACTGTACAAAAACAGTATTTTACCTGGCTTTGTGTACAATGGTAGGCTAGTTTGTGTCTAGTACCGTCATTCTCTACAACCAGTTGGCAAGTCTGTTGGGAGAAAACATTATGCCTTAAGTGCCGTCTGCTATGCAGGATGAGCTATGCAGGATGAGCTATGCAGGATGAGCTATGCAGGATGAGCTATGCAGGATGAGCTAAACAATAACGCGCAGAACTTCTGCTGATTTGTTAGCATATCAAGGTAAACGTATGCTGTCACAAAGGTTGTAAAAAGATGACAGCAAAAAATAGAACAAAAAAAAGGGCAGTTTTAAAAAGTATTTGTAGTTTTTGCTTGTTTGTTATGTTTTGTTTTTGTTTTTGTTTTTCTTAAATCCTTTGTATTTTTGGCCAACGAGAACACTAAATTCAACGTCTTATTTGTATGCATTCGCGACTAAATGGCGGGCTTTGGTTCAGAAATAAAAATTGTTGCACCTCGCGCCTTGTTTATAAGTAGCACTCTGCTGGATGGCTGATGCAGCATTCTTTAAGAGTGGTTGGATGTGTAATATTTAACGTGGTTGGTGCATCCTTTAGTGTCGTACCCTTTAGAATGATTAATTTAATTGGTGGTGGTTGGTACACAAATAGAAGAATCCCTACAATAATTAGAGATGTTTTGACAATTAAAGCCCTGGCATGCTACCCTGCCTCATAGTGGCGCCCGGGTGGAAACGATCGTAGGAGGAAACGATTAGGCTATAGGGTGGCAAAACAAGACACCCGTGGGGGTGCCTAAGGGGGTGCGAGAGCATCCTCTTTGCACAGTGTGGAGTTGTAAAAAAGCTCCCACAACCTTGTCACAATCCAGGCGCTGTTCCTCAAGGGGCCGTTACATAAATGGCGTGTCCCGCATGGTTAGTTTGGTATAGAAAAGGAAAATGGCAGGGGTTATGGTGCATGCGGTCTCTGGCAGCGAGTCTGACACCCCGCCAGACAGAACAGTGTACACTGTTCTCATTTCAGGCCGTTGAAAGGGAGCTCTTGTTCATTTTTGCTGGCCTAGAGTTCCAAGAGCCGAAGGCTCAACTCAAACTGACAGTTTTCAGGAAGGAAGGAAGGACAATTAAAGACTCGACGCCCTTAAGATTTATGAAATAGTTTTGCCATTGGTGAAGCATGAGAGATTGGCTCTGCACTGACCGTTACGAAAAGCCTGATCAACATTGTTAAAAGGTACATCCTTTGTTGAGGTTTCTTTAATCATAGAAATTTCTGTGACTAAGACGAGGCCTTCACAAGGGAACCAATAAGTATTCGCATGATTAAAAGATGGCAGGTGCTGGGAAAGTTACATAGACCGCAACTGGAATCAACGTGCATACCTAAAATTAAAATTATTTATTGACTCTTTGACCAATTAATATTTGATTCATAATGTTATTAAGTTTTAATTGGCAATAACGTTTTAAAAGTCAAACGTATGTGCGTGTGTGTGTGTTACTGGCGTGTCGGCTTTGACGCTATCCATAAAGCACACACATACTTACATCATCATTTCCATTACATGTGTGTGTGTCAGTACATGTCGTCCAGTCATTCTCATTTGTACACCTGGGGCAGGTGATGGCACTGACACCTGGAGTAGAGAAATACTGCTGAATACATATTGTAATTAAATAATTATAACAAGTCTTGCTCTATTACGCTATCGTTTTAATATATCTCAAAGAACTAAAAGGCCACTGTACAATTTAAATACTGGAAATAATTTTCAAATCAAAGAAAAAAATCGCTTTCTTTACTGGAAGCAGTCAGCAGGGAATAATAGTAAAAAAAAAGAAGATTTACTCGGGGCTAACATCAGGGTATCAATATTAATACAACTACTTAATATATTATATAGCATATAGCATATATTATATAGCAGTTGTTGTTTATTTCTATAGAGCAATGTATCAGAAATGTATTTTATTCGATTCTTTAAAGATTTCAAACTTGTCTAGCGCAATATGTTACTCTTTCTGAATATTCAAACTTAAATGTCGTCATATTCTGATCAATGTATTATAAAGTTAGATACACGGTTACACTACAATGTGGACGTGTCATTGTCTCTAAGCATTGAAATGAATTTTAAGATCGAAAAACTAATATATACCATAAATAACAGCAGCAGCAAAAACAACGAGGCTGATTGAGTTCATGGCTGAAAGTTGAGTTCTCGTTACGCGGAAGAAGTATGTATATGTGTATGTATGTGTCACGTGTTAGAGGAACGTTCCGATTTGTAAAAGCGGCAAACTCTATTTCCAATTTATACTTTTAGTAAAACGCAAATCCACATTTTTTAACCTAATTAAAAAAAAAAATTAGCAAATGTCAATTTTTTTTTTTTCAAGATAAAACTTTGATTTGATAGACAATAAAGTATTTGATAAAGAATTGCTTGAGATGTGTTTTTTTTTAAATTTTCTTGACACAGGAAATCACACAGGAATCAACCAGATAAGAGTTTCAACATGACCTTGATACAAGGGAGATAAGCGGGTTACAAATTAAACAGCAGACGATGCATACTTATATTTAATTATAAAAGTCGTCTTCTCATTAATTTTTCTTTGCTTTTTTTCTGAATACTTACATGCACAATAATTTCAAGATTACTCATTCATTACTGTTGTATTTGCTTCTAATGTAGCTCCAGATAGCTTGTCACGAATATTACTCCCTTGTCGGTGATGGATAGGCTACCTATAGGCAGCACAAGCTACAGCTGAAGAGTCCTCACTTTCTATGGGCCCCTCCCCCTCCGCTCCCAAAAAAAAAATAAAAGTCTTTCCAGCGGTTAGTTGTAACCATTTTGAATAAAGAGCAAAAGAAAAATTGCCTCATGTTGATTTCACGGGGATCTATATCTCAAATAGCTTAGGGCCTTATCAAGACTAAAACCGGCTCTGTTCGTTGCAAGTGTATACCTATTTCAAATTTAAATACTGATTTGAATTAGCTTGTGATTCACTCTTTTAATCTAATACATAAAGTAGAATGTAAGGAGTATGTATAAATGTATGTATGCTTGCGTGCATGTCCCGATTAGAAATCAAAACCGTTTGTTCCTTAAATGTTCCTTAAATCATGGCGGAGACCGTAGTGTGTTTTTTGTCCCTCCCACAATCATAGGCCTTCAAAAAACATAACAAGGTTACAAAGACAGTGTGTGTGGAAACGCAAACTCAAAATCGGCCTCCGAAGTGGTCCACCAAGGCAGGTAAAAAGGCAGGTTTCAATATTTTCAGAAGAAGATCAGAGCTAATTCTATCAAAGGCAAATGACTGTGGCGAATGGATAAAGAAGGTGGATAGATCCTGTGTCTTCCATTGCAATACATCATCGCTGCAGTTCACGCGATAATATGAAAAACTACTTATTAATTGTTGTTTTAAATTATGTTCCACTTATATGCATAGTAAATAGATTTTTTCTATTTAAAAAAAGTAAACATTTTTTTTTGTAAATGTAGTAGTTAGTATGACAGATTTTACATAGCTTTATTTCTTTGGACCTCAAATGTGTGTCCGGGGCCTTCGTGACAAAGCTCCAAATGACTCTTTCAGATGTCATCTGCTGCCAGCTATCTCCCTCTTTGACATTAGAGGGCAAAAAGATGCCTAAAATTGATCTTTATGGCGCTTAGGAAAGGCATCTCTTTTTTGAAATAGTAAACAAAAATAATTTTGTTCCAAATATATAGATATCAGTAAGCCCAGATTCAAAAGAAACCAGATTTAAAAACAAAAAGAGTATAAACTTAATTATGCTGGTGTGTTGTTTCGTTCCTCCCTGTTTGATCTATATATGTGTGAACATGGGGGGGGCTGTTTTGATGGATCTTGTCTTTATAAGAACTAACTAGATCTTACAATAAAAAGCATTTATATAAATAAAATAAATAAAAGGGAACGACTGCAATCCAGACTTGTGGGCTAAAGCTTTCTCAGGCTTCCCAAGCCAACGTGGTAACCACTCTGCTAGTGAAGAGTCTATGAACATGGAAGATTGTATAACTATTGTTTGTATTGTATATATTGTTTCTATTTTATGTCTGTTTTCACTAAGCCTGAGACGGCAGCCTAATACAAAGGGGACTAATTCAGCTTATACTATCACTACAGTCAAGTACTAGTTCTTTCCCTTGTTTGAGATACCAACAAAAAATGTGCTTTATTACCAATAATTAATCAACTAATTCTTCTTCTTCTTCTTCGTTCTCATTGTTATGTTGGAGTGTTCAGATGACTAGACCAATATATGAGATGAACTGTTAGAGTGTTCAGATGACTAGACCAATACATGAGATGAACTGCGCAGTGGTTTCCAAATCAGGGAGCTCTCCATATAGTTTTCTTTCTATTGGGGTGATTTGGGGCCAGTGTCTTATTCGGGCCACTTGGTAAAAAGAGCAGTTTTGGAGGACGTGATCGGCATTCTCTGGTGATACTCCACATGGGCAGATTTCACTGGTTCCAATTTTGAGCTTCCGGTACATGAGTTGTCGCATTCTGTTGTGTCCGGTCCTGAGTCGAAAGATTAGACGTTGGTCTTGTCGGGATAGCATCATCTTTCTTGTGATGTGGATGAGAGCTCGTCCATTTCTCATTTGACTCTTGTATTGTTGGGTAAAAGAAATAATTGTGATAAATTTCAGCTTGATCCGAGATTGAGTGTTGGAGAAATAACGTGTAAAATTTTTTGGCCAGACAGACAGACGGAGTGAGTTGGATATGAGCCTGATAAAAACAAACAGATTCCTTATTAATGTTCTATTAATATAACAAACTAAACATTTTTATTTTATATTTCGTAATTTTCTAATAATGATAATTAAAGATTCGTGATAACCAAAACACAAAACAGAGAGATGCTCTTCCTTGCAGTTCAAATTTTCCTTCTGAAGAAGTCAATTGTAGTCGAACTGAATGCCCATTTGTTCTGACTAATAAAGTTATCTTATCTTATCTTATTTTCAATTTCCATGGGTGGAACCATAAGAAAATAAATATAACTGATACTTAGAAATAAAAATACGTATAATTGTTCCCCTGAATACCATAAAATAAAAAAATAATAATTCAATATTTACCAATTAATAATACTTCTTAAATTTAACTCTTTCTCTCAATTGACAATACCTACGTCGATTTGAACCCATTAAATTAAATTAAATTTTGGTTTATGAACATTAATTTGCGATTTGTAAAAAGAGCATGCAACCCTCTTTAATTCTAGACCAAATTTAACATTTTCTCAAAACAACCAAACAAAAAAGGTATTGAAGTTGAATCAAAACAGGGAAGTGAAATACAAATGAACAAACTGAGTAACTCGATTGGAACGTGGACAATAATTACTGAAAGAGTTCATTCGATATTACGTAGCTCGAGTTTTTGTGGATTGAAATTTGGCAGTTTTGACTATGAAGAAAGTGTGAGTTAATTGAATGTAATAAAATAGTTTCTTATATTAGACACATTCGTCAACTCAACACAAATCGGGTCTCAAACAAGGAAATCCTATGCCGAACTGGGAGTCGAACACTTAGTGAGGTTGTGACAGAGCGTCGCATGAGGTTTGCGGGACATGTTCTACGTCAAAATGAATTACGCACACCAAGAGTTGCGATAACACGGAAGCCAATAAGAGGAAAGCGCAAACAGGGACGTCCTCGTATTACTTGGCGACACACCTTCATGGAGGACCTCAGAGCAGTGGACACCAGGTGGGAGGAGGCTTCAGACATTGCCAATGACAGATCTTTATGGAGATAGCTTGCCGCCCAATGCGCCCAACGGCGAAGGAGGACCTAAGTCTAAGTAAGTCTAAGTCAACTCAATAGTATGACTGGCTATTTTACGCTCACGTTATAAACATTTAAACCTATTTGTATTTGAAATACAAGTTACAAAAGACTGAGAAGGAGTGCAGTCTTCACTTTTACACAACGTGATGATGACTAAGTGATGTACAGGAACATTCTTTGCCTTGATTAGCCCAGTTCTAAGTGCTACACATTGTTGGACATAAAAACAGTTACTATTGGAATTCCTGCTTGTCAACTGGTAAATGCACCAACAAAAACAGTTAGCTTTATGTTTCTTGGAATTTTCGGGCTTCCATAGAAGCTAAAGACAGTGCCTTACGAAAGAATCCCAATGTCAAGGACTCCGTTCGTTTAGCATGTGTACGTACATGTGTGTACAACAGAAGACAATAGACAACCTAATGATCGTCAAGTTTGTACAATGTCTGGACGACGTTAACCCTAATTGTTGTGAAGGAACTTACTGTTTTATGTTTTTGGCAATGTAATCTTGTTCTGAATAAAAATTATAATAATATAAAAAAAAGAGTTTTTTTTTTTTTTATTAAAAAAAGCAGTATTTCACGTTGCTACGTAGTACTTGCTGTGATCTACATATTTTTTTTCATATCCACCACAGACATAACCGTTATCTGATAGTTATCTGATAGTTACGTTTCTCTTTCCGCAGTCTACGTGTGTCCTCCGCTGTAGATTTCCTTTTGGTCTCAAGGGTGTATCCCGCTGCCTTTGTAATAACTCTTCAGCTGTCTTATTCGGATACCAGCTTCTGTCAGTTTACTCGGTTAAAGCAAGCTGTGGCTTCAGCTGTCTCATTCGGATACCACCTTCTGTCAGTTTACTCGGTTAAAGCAAGCTGTGGCTTCAGCTGTCTCATTCGGATACCACCTTCTGTCAGTTTACTCGGTTAAAGCAAGCTGCGGCTTCAGCTGTCTCATTCGGATACCACCTTCTGTCAGTTTACTCTGTTAAAGCAAGCTGCGGCTTCAGCTGGTATTTAAATCATTTTCTGGGGCACCTCTGTTGCTCCGACCACCTTTCAGCTCAACAAAAAGTAGTGCCTTTGGCATACGGTCGTCTCCCTTACGGGACTTGCCCAGCCAACACAGCTGTCGAACCAAGCAGTCCCACTATAGTCTAGTACTAGTGTTTCTCAAACTTTTTCCTTAATGGAACACTTCGCACATTCTGAGTATTTAGCGGAACAGTTTGCTTATTTTTTTAAAGAGATTAATTCACGTGCTGGCCTACTAGTTAATTATTACAGTAGATAGATAGATAGATAGATAGATAGATAGATAGATAGAAAGATAGATAGATAGATAGATAAATAAATAGATATATAGATAGATATAGATAGATAGATGTTTTGCTTGTGAAAAAAATTCTTTAGGTATTTTTTCAAACTGATAGTTCCAGGATGATTTAATCATTACTTTTATTTCTTACAGCTTCAATGGGAGATCTGATGTATATAGGAAGACTTTTTTTGTCTCCACTTACATTTCAAGATGAAAGAATTGAACAATATAATTTCGTTGCCTATAAAACGTTTATTGTTAATACAAATGTGATATTATGCAAATACATCTCCACCATCATAATTAAACAGAAATAAATGTCTCCGTGATATTATTTCTGATGATCGCTTGCCGTTCCAAACCAACATGCCATGCGAGTTATGTAAGGACAATTAAGCCACTGTAACAACAAACAAATGATATTATTATTCATGAATCAAGAATTGATATTCCAACTAACAAAGATAAGATATTGATTTAAACTCCAATAAGTTAAAATTTAGTTTAATAACAAATATCTATTTTGTTAGTATTATTTATTACATCTGATACACAACAACAGTACACAACAACAGTACACAACAACAGTACACAACAACAGTACACCACAATATATATATATATATATAAATGTTAAGATGTTTACCTACCAACTTTTAAGACTACTTATTTTTATCTAAAAACATATATAAAGAATTAGTTTAGCACAAAAGTGAATGTTTTTGGAATTTTCAAAGTAGATCAAGATTTAGTTATTGCACTAATAAACTCCTATTTAACATTATATCAATAACACAGTACATTTTACGCTGTTTTTTAAATATATTTTTGTGTATACATTTGAGTGCTTAAAGAAGTTGTTACAGGAGAAACAAAACGAAAATGTTTACTCTACGTAGTTGGCACTGAAAGCACAGGCTGAAAGAAGAGAGTAAATGCTACAGAAAATTGCTGGGTATCAGATACCAAGGAAAGATAACAAGCGACTACTTTAAAAGGTCATCACTTGGGCTGGCAAATAATAGCAACTCGTCCATACCTTGAAAAGAAGACGAAAGATGAGATGGTTCGGTCATAGCGTAAGACATGATTCCATTTTTAAATCGTCTTTCTACGTCCAGTGGAGAGAACACGAAGAAAGGGCCGTCCAAAGACAAGATGGACGACACGAAAGAATGGGCCAGCTTCTTTCTGGATATTCTGCTAAGAAAGCTGCTGACTGAAAGGTGTGTATGTATTTGGTTACACAATTATTCACAGCACCCCTACGTTTAAAGTCAAAGGATGAGTTGACTCTATTACTAATGAACTAGCATTTAATACTGCATATGTAAATTCTTTCATTAGTTTTTTTAATTCGTTTATAATCAAGTTTTACTTACAAGAGTCGAAGAGTCCCTCTCTCTGATTTCTGCAAGAAGCGATGGTGTCGCAACAGAAGGTGCAGTGTCCATGTACGGTGATGTCACAGTGTTGGGTCTCATGTTGTTGACAGTTCTGTGGAAAGCATGCAGCAATACTTGTTCATTAGTTCAGTGTAACAGATGTTCTGTTCTTGTTGTTGTTGTTAACATGATATATTATGATGAAGCAAAGAGTAATTGCATTTCGCACTTTTATAATAACAGCGTTTGACAGAAAATTTCAGATAAGGTATTAGTAAATTAGAGATTTTCAATTGAGGCGGGAAACTAAAAAATATCTGGCGTGTTCCGGTGAACAGAATAAAGAAACAATATCACTAGAACCGCAATGTTCAACCTTTCGAATGCGGTCCATACCCAAACCTCTATGCCCTGCTATTTGGTCCGTGACTAGGTTCTATCTGGCCGTAACAAGGTGCTATAAGGTTTTTCAAATTTTCGGCTCTCAGTACATGATGAACAAGTATTGTATCAGTTTCATTAGACTTTCAAATTTTGTGGAAATTGCTAAGCACAAAAAAGTTAGCAGCACTGCATTAGAAGACTAGATGCAAATATTAACAATGCCAATGCGTTTGTAAGTTCCCCTTTCAGACCTTGTGGTCTATAGGGCAGGTGAAGTAAAGGTCATCTGTTTCTGTGGCCTACGGTTAACGAGGATGTCATGTGGCCAGCACAACGACCAACCACCTTTCCCCTCCCCAACGAATGTCAGGTACCCATTAGAGTTGGGTGGACTAAGAGTAGGATCCCGATATTACAAATCCCAGTCTTCACCAGGACTCGAACCCGGGACCCTCGGTTCGGAAGCAAGCGCTTTAACGCTCAGCCACTGCGCCTCCCAATACATTTGTACTCCCCCCAAAAAAGATGAGCAGATTTTAATAAGAAAACTTCTAAAACTTATTATTTATTTACACAGGCAAGTGAGGTTTGTTTATAGAAGACTCCTTAATCAAATGATACACGTACACAAAGTGTTTGTTTTTGTCCGTTTGTGTTTGTATGTGTTTGTGATGTGTGGTTGGAGTGTGTTTGTAAGGTGTGATGTCAGTGATGTGTGTTAGGTCTGTATGTGTCCTTGTATGCAAAGCATGTTCTAAGAAAAACTTATATGCACGAGCAAAGGGTTATTGTTCTTTGAATAAAATGCGGACAAGTATGTACATTTAACAGAACGAAATAGTTGCTCCTGAATGTGACCCCTATACGTAATGCCAATGTGTTTGTACTTAAATATTACCTGGCTGTGTGTGCAGTGGTAGTTCAACCTATGTCTGGTGCCGTCATTCTCAACAACCAGCTGGCATGTCTGTGGGTAAGGAAACAAGATGATCTTAGAGACCTTAGACATGTCTGCTGTGTACTGGTAACATAGACTTTTTCTTTCATGATAAGGTAACTCATGCATTTTTATCACAGAAACAAAATAATACCTCATTATCTTTTATTGTGGGTGGTTGGAATAGCTCTTTATATTGCTGTTGAAATATTTCGTAATTGTGGTGTTGAAGTATCACAATTGAAAGTAGAAGACAGACACCAATAAAGTGCTTGATGTAGCAATCTGGTATTGATTGGAGTATTTTCAGTACTACACTTAGAGCAGCACTTTAACTCTCAGTATTGAAAGAAAGCTGGGGCAATGGAAAACAGCTTATTACAACGTTCAGGCCAACCATTCTAAATGAACAGTAAACTAAGAAATCTTGCTTCTTCCAACGTTCAATCTCTTTGTTGATGACATGGCTACGACTTACAAAAGACAAGCTTCAGACTCATTGAAGTACTTGGGGCTAGGACTGTAAACTAGACGCTTCAGTTAGATAAATGTGAGAGTGTGCATTTGGGGACATGATGGCTGGCTGGCGAAATAGTCTAGTAACAGAGATGGCAATATACCAATATTTCTATCATAATAGACAGTTTATAGATGAGTCTCATTATCAGATAATGCGAGAACCAACCACGTCATCTTCAAGAACCTTAACACCTTTAACAATAAAAATCAAAATGAAATCTATAACAGACAGAAGTTTAGTTATTAAATGCAGACTAATAGTAAAGTAAAGTTTCCCCTTCAGACCTTGCGATCTATGGGCAGATGATGTTAAGGTCATCTGTTTCTTTGGCCGACGGTTAACGAGCAGGGTGTCATGTGACCAGCACAACGACCAACCGTCTTTACTTTCCTCAACTAAAGTCAGGTACCCATTAGAGTTGGGTCGACTCAGGAGAGCCCTAAGAATCCCGAAATTCAAAATCACAATCTTCACTGAGACTCGAACCCAGGACCTCAGGTTCAGATGCCAAGCGCTTAACCACTCAGCCACCGCGCCCCTTAAATACAGAGTAATTTGTTAAATTAAAGGGAGAGCGTGGAGTCAATTTGATCGACTTACGTCATCATTCCCGTTACATGTTTGTGTGTCAGTACATGTCGTCCAGTCATTCTCATTTGTACACCTGGGGCAGTTGATGGCACTGACACCTAAAGTTTAAAACAAAGTGCTCAAAACATTTTATATATTAGATTTGCAATGTATTTAACGTTTAATATAGATACAGTAATTGACAGTACATTTAAAATTATTAAAATAATTGTATGATGTTGCATAATCAAATTTGCTATGCACCTCATTCACCAAAACGAACGATCACGTGTTAATATTAATAAAACAAAGAGAAAAATAAATGTCACGTGATAACCATTGTTCATTAAAATTAGATCGAAATTTGTATGGAAGAGTTAGAGAAGCACGTGACTAAATGTTGCTAGTTTACGATTGGTGCATGAAGTCCATTGGAAATGTTTTATTTTATGTTCTGTGTTGTACAGCATTCGAACATCAACAATTTGAAGAAGACTTTTCCTTTAACTAAATATCAAACATAAACATAAACCTAGAACATCAAATAGTCTATACACTTGCCGAAAGTATTCATTATTTTAAAAAGAAACTTAACTTAAAAATCCATAAATAATAGAGCAACATATTTTCTGACTGTGTGTTATTCTGTAATCAACAATTTTATCTTTGAGTCTAAACAATTTAATTACGGAAGCGACATTAAATTAAGCTTACTTAGAAGAGTTTAAAATCGAATAACATACCATAGATAACTGCAGCAGCAAAAACGATAATACTGATAGCGTTCATGGCTGAAAGAATAGTTGTAGTGGCTAGAGAAGCAAATCAAAATGTGCAAGAAAACCTTCGAATTAAAAAGTATCACAAGAGTTCCTAAGTTATACGTTTCTCAAAAGATGATACAATTATTATAAAAAAAATTAAAAGTATTTTTGACCGATAATGAAACAAGGTCAGACTGTGAAATAAAAACAAAACACCAAACACAGTCAATAGCTGGTAATGTTTATCTGTTTTCCTGACACAGGAAATAAAACGGAAATTGATACAGTGATTCTGGTCATGGCCTCTCTTATAAAAAAAAAGAGTTAGACCTCTGCACGTACCTATATATTATCCGAATTCTAAGTATTGTCTGATGTTTCAAACAGAGTACATTTACAATTATTTGTACTGAATACTAACACACAATAATAAAAGATACTTTAAATTTCTCAACTAGATTACTTCTGGTAGTGCGGCTTTCGCATGTTGGCAAAGAATGTGTCTATTTATAAGACTATCTTTCTGTCTATCTATTCATCTATCTATTTATCTATCTGCCTATAGATCTAAAAGTGTATATACACAATTGCAAGTGTTTATTAGTACGTTGATGGGAATGGGGGGGGGGGAGGCACACCAATTCTTCTGTGTATTCTTCAAACAAACATTTGTTGTTGTTTTCTTTCACACTGAGAATATTGACTTAAACTAGTTTAGGCTTTTCTCCTTATTTGATGTCATATTGAACAATGGGTATTTTCTGTATTGTTATTATTCCAGTTGTAATTTATTTCATTTAAATAGGAACATACGAATCACTTTGTTGTTTCTCCATTGATAGTTTCACTCAGGGCCGTCGCGAGGGTTGTGGCCGCCTGCATGCGAAATTTAAAAAATGCCGCCCTTCCCCCCCCCCTTTTTTTTTTAGAAAAAAAAATTTAGACTCAGCTGGACACTGTACCAAAAGTGCTCTTTGATTTAAATCCATTTTTATAGACCATTCCTTTTTTCCTTTCTTATTCACATTGTTGTCATATCCTCATGCCCTATAAGATGTTTTAATTTCAGTTTTAACTTTGCATTTTTTTAAAAAGAATGTAATGAAAATGAAAAGAAACTTAGTCTTAATTATAATGCAACTTTACAACTTTTAGGTTTTATTTTTCATTAAATTTCACCAAAACGAGTCAGTTTTTTTTTCAAAAATAGTGTTGCCTACATGATTGTTAAGCGTTGCATAAAGTTCTTTCTGGAGCTAGATTTTAAGATGTGGCAGGTTTCCTCTCAAGTTGACAAGAGGTTTGATTCCGGGCGGGACTCCGGCGCTAAGCGTCTTCTGACTTATTTTTTAACTTCAGAAATTATTTTCCTGGCCTTTTTTTTCGTAGTAACAAGAGAGAATATAAAAAAAGACCAATATTGATTTGTGTGACTCTCCGTCCGTCCGTCCATCTGTCCGTCCGTCCCGTTTACATCTCAGAAATGTGATTTCTTTCAGAACGGACTATTCATTTAAAAAAAAACAACTCGAGGGCCATATTAAGTCTAATAATGAAGTGGCAACCCTGGCCAATAGTAGGCCATATTATGCGAGAAACATTCTAAGTAGGCCTACGTAGGCCTATTGCGCACAGACGTCTGTAATGGGCGTGATCTTTTTTTTAAAAATATTCTGCATGTTAAGTAAGACGTCACTGTCTCGGACCTTTTTTTTCACGCAAAAATCGTCACCATGTTGAAGTGCACTAGTCGGAAGAACTGCGGCCATTCTGGGACACAAACTCCAGAAGAATCCCGCTAGCGGAGACGTTTGAAAAGGTTGTCTTCAAAACGATTTGATCCATAATGTGGCATATGCCTTTCACAAACAAACGGTCTACACTTGACAAGGTCTTATTAGTAGACGAAACGACGTCTCTTACTTGAGATATTTTAATGTTTCAAACATTGGTCATAATGTAATTTTACTAATATTCAGATAAATTACACCTCCCTTTGTTGTTGGTTGGTCGTTGGCTTGTCGCTCCAAACATCTAGTACAACTAAACCTATGTGGGCGTTTACTTTGCCAATAGGTAGCGGCGGCCCTGGTTTCACTTTATATTTACCTGTCTAACCAGTTTTCTCTTCAGCCAAAGAATTTATTTTATAGTGAGTTAGATGTTGTTAAGAAATAGTATTACTAAAGTCTATTAAAGTTTTTTGATTTAATAGTAGCTTGATTTTATCTATATTATAAATAAATGTGTTATTATGTTCACAAAAGGACGCTGTTCAAGTTATTAGAAGTTTTAATAGTTTAAGATACATTATACCCCACAACGGTTTAGTTGTCAGCCAGCTACAAGTCAATGACCGGTGACAACAGTAGTTGAGGACGACCAGTTCTTCTCGTGTCAGCCGCAAATTTTTCATAGGGGATGACTTTGGGTACTCCATTTGGCGGACTTGACCAAGTCAAGGGAGGGACGTTGTCTGGGGATGGTATATACACGTCTATGTTTCTAATTCTGTCATGCCAATTTTTTCGTTAACATTAAAATTATTCGTTTGTATTGTGACACTTTGGGCGTGAGGTGGCTGAGTGGTTAAATACTTTTGCTTCCGAATCTGGGGTCCTGGGTTCCAATCTCGGTCAAGACTGGAATTTTCAATTTCGGGATTTTTACGGCGTCACTGAGTCCACCCAACTCTAATTGGTACATGAGTTTGGGAAAGTCAAGGCGGTTGGGCGTTGTGTTGGCCACATGACACCTTGCTCGTTAACCGTTGACCAAAGAAACATGATGTCCCTAACATCACCTGCCCAATAGATCGCAAGGTATGAAAGGGGAACTTTAGTTTTAATCTTTTGTGACATTAGAAGTTTTGAGAGACAATCTGTTCCTGTTTTCAAACGATGACATGACACCAGGGCGTTCATTGGAAACTGAGCCCAACAATTTGGTCTAATGGTATAACAAAAGAAAGTCCGGGCACATATTTGTGTACAACAACATGTCCCTATCAAATTATACATTTTAGAAAATGGAAGCTGAGTATCACATGACTTTTTTTTTTTTTTGAAAAACATTCCTTCCAAATGAAATCACAGCGCTGGCACTTTAGCAAGCCATTGGCAGAATGCCAGTCAATTTCTGATACTGAATTACCGTTCTTGTCATATGAGTTTCTAAAACTGCACCGATAAACCCATTAGACATTTCAGAGCCAAATCGGCCAAATTTGTATAACACATTTTAAACAACTTCTCAAAGAAACGTGAAAGATCAGTTGTTGATGGTCTGTGTTGATAATTATAGATTCTAGATGTTGATGTTGATGAAGACACAACAACAGATTGAATAAAGAATATATTTGATAACGCAGTCTGATAACTTCAAACAATTTTAAAAATAATAAAAGTGCACAGTCTTCTGTCGTCACCAGCCTAGCGTCGCCCTCTAAGGCGTCTTCTCCGTTACTCTCTTCCTAGTTCGTAATCCTACTTTTGAATTACTCGTCACGTCACTAAGGAAAAACCCGATTAAACTCAACTTCTACGCGTCTTGTGTCCTTACACAGTCATTACATTTGTTTTAGAAGAAGCTGCTTAAAAACAACAACGAAGTTTGCAAGAAAACAAAACAAAATGTCAGACGTAATATTGTATAAACTACTCGCACTTTCTCCTCAATAAAATTAAACTACTTGATAGTAAGTAGATATAATATGTAGGACGTAATCATCTTCTGTTGTTTTTTCTTTTGAATTTTTGAAGTAACGTCTGCATTTCTTAAGACATTATAAGATCTATCAAAAGTATATGCCAAAACATGTTAATTCTATTTGAATGTAACAGTGAACATTGTTTAGGACACTTTCTTTTGTATTGACATAAAAAACAACTGAATCATGAATTTTTGCTTTTATTGTCATTGAACAATTAAAAAAGAAATATTTATATATGAAAACCCATTCTGTCACTGGATGAACATTTGTTTAAAGTAGACCAAGCTCACGCGGATTAACAAATGACTGGGCCAAGCAGATTGATATATTGTCTATTATACATGTATACATTTATATATGGACGAGAATTCTACACATGTACAGGACACAACAACACATTCAGTTTCTGAGATTAAAAAAATGTGAGTTTCGGAACTACATAAAAGCCCACAGTATCATAATTTGGGGACAACATGTGTAACAGTAATATTGCTGCATGGCTACAGTAATATTGCTGCATGGCTTCAGTAACATTTCTGCATGGCTTCAGTAACATTGCTGTAGGTCTCTTGGTTCTTTCATATCAACAAGTTAATCCTCTGTAAAATAAAATGTAAAAAAGTTACATTATTTATCATAAATTCACACTGTTTAATTTTAAAACTGACACACAAAAAGAAATAGATAATGCAAATTTCAAATTTCACACATTGAAACTAGTCAGTATGAACTAAAATGAATAGTGTGTAAAACACTTATATTGGATCTACAGTGACTTCTAGGAGACAGGAAATAGGCATTACATTTCTGGAGAAGTAACTGAACAAAATGTTCAACATATTGACCTCAGTCGTAAAACGGCTGTAGATCTAGTTCATCTGAGTTTGGTAAAAATGAAAAAAATACCCATTGGGTACTTCAGCAACCTAATTATCACAAAGTAGAACCTCCCGCCCCATTCTCTTGGGTTTTGTTGTATCCATCGGGGCTGCAAATATCAGTTGGTGATCTGAATGTAGCAATATGTGGTGCAAGCTGGACAAAGGTCACTGGCTCCTCATTTTTCCTCAGGATTTTTGTTTGTAAAATGTTTTACATGTTTCGGATGCTCCTTCAGATTCTCAAGATAATTACATCCCAGTCAAAACAATTCCTCTATTCATGTCACTCCTTCATTGCGGGCGACGCTGATCTCAAAAAGCGCTTTAGCCCTTTGTCTAGAAATTTAATAGTTGATGTATATCGCTGAGAAAAGAATAACTAGCTCGTTGGCGCATGGGAATAAAAGAAAAATAAATGTAAATTTGGATAGAGACTAGATCCAGGTCTAGATCCTAAATCCGTTTTGAAAGGACTATCACGTTTTTGAAAGGACTATTGCATTTGGAAATTTCCGAATGTAAGGCTTGATTCAAGAGTTAAATAAATTCGGGACAATTTTGCGCATTGTCTTCTAAGACTAGATCTAAATGCTTATCTTTGAATATTAAAACGTTATAAATTGTATTAGATCTATACATTCGCTTTAACAAGGATTCTTTTCGACGAGAAAGGGAAAGAGGGTAGGGTTAAAAAATAATTTTAAATATAACATTTATTCATTTCCAATCACTCAATAAGCTGCATAAAGGATATTTTTAAAAGTATTTTTAATGTTTTTCTTATTTCTTATGAATTGTTTTTAGAAAGGGAAAATGGTCACATAAGGAATCTAAACAAAAAGTTTTACAGTAAATAAAATGATATGAATTTGAACTTCTAATTGCTCTTATAAGCGATTTTATTTGTATTTGTTTACTAAATTGAAGCGCGGTGGCTAAGCGGTAGAGCGCTTTCGAACCGGGGCTCCAGGGTTCGAATCCTGGCGTAGACTGGAATTATTAATTTCGGGATCTTTATGCGCCTCTGAGTCTACCCAGCTCTAATGGGTACATGTCATTATATAGGAAAAAAGTAAAGGCGGTTGGTCGTTGTCCTGGCCACATGACACCCTCGTTAAACCGTAGGTCACGGAAACAAATGACCTTTTATCATCTGCCCTATAGACCACAAGGTCTAAAAGGGGAAGACTTTGTCTACATAATAACAGTTTTATCTCGTGATAACAGCTTTGTCACATGATTACAGCTTTATCACATGATTACAGTTTTGTCACATAATCACAGCTTTGTCACATAATCACAGCTTTGTCACATGATCACAGCTTTGTCACGAAATGTTCCTTTTAAGTATATTCTACTTACATGGGTCAAAGATGCCTTCTATCTGAACTCTGCAAGCATCAGCAGTGTCACAGCAGAAGTTGCAGTGCCCGTGTACTGAGATGTCGCAGTGTTGAGTCTCGTGCTGTTGGCAGTTCTGTAGCAAAGTAACTAACACGAGTTAGGAGAATTATAAAAGATGTTCCTTTGTTCACCCTACAACCGTGATCACTTGCTGACTACATTAAGTGTTTAGACTTTTTTTTTTAGAGTAATGGTGAAAAGATTACGAGCATATTGTAGATATGTTTGATCCTTCAATGTAATGGCTATACTTTAGTAAGACGAATGTATTCCATTACAAGCAATAGCATTAGGTATATTTTTTTTTAAAATCACAGCTTATCTAAGGGAAAGAACCACTAATTACTGTCATCAACTGAAAATTACAGGGTTTATATCCCTTTCTGCTATAACAAACAATATTAATTGATTAGTTCTAAAGGAACTAATTGTTTTTTTTTAAATTTATTCGTATATTGTCATTAACTATGAATAATTATGCAAAATGAAAATGGAAAAAAAAAGTGTCAAAACGTAATAAGAAGATTAATCCATATATACATCCACGTCTCACATTAAGCAGCATTTATTCCCCTTATTTCGATATCAAACACATTAATTAATTATGTACAATTAATTAACTAATCAGTCTATATTTTTGATTGATTCGTGTCTTGTCAGGTCGAATGAATAATCGTGCAAAGTTTTAACGTGATCCGGGAACGGGAAATTGGAGAAAAAACCTGTTCAAACTTTTTACCAGACAGACAGAGTGAGTTCATATAAGCTTTGCAAAAAATGTAGATCTAAATTTTACCTGTCGGTGTATACAATGGTAATTCACTTTGTGTCTTGTACCGTCATTATCAACAACCAGTTGACAACCCTAATGGTAAGAAACAGGATGATATTAGTTGCGCAGACCCGGATTTAAATCTGTGAAGGCCCTGGGGCAGAACTTTTGTGGAGGACCCTACACTTTTTTAAAAGCTACGTTTCGAGTTCTGTTTGGCATTTCATTTCAGAATTAACATCTTATTCACATCTTACCCACATCTTATCAACATCAAGTTTACAACTCGAGTACAACATATATATAAATATGTCTAAATAAAATATATATAAAGCAGAATGTAACGCGTATGTATGTATGTATGTATGTATGTATGTATGTATGTATGTATGTATGTATGTATGTATGTATGTCCCGCATAGAAATCAAAACCGTTTGATCAGTGTTGATAAATCTTTACATATATGTTACTTAGATCATGGTGGAGACCGTAGTGCAGCGGTTCTCAACCTTTTTTGATCTGCGACCCCCTAATACAATTTTTTACTAGGAGGCGACCCCTATCCAAATTTTTTTGTCATAGGTCTAGGTAAATGTGGAGGCGCGGTGGCTGAGCCTTAAGGCGCTAGGCTTTTGAATCGGGAGTCCCGGGTTCAAATCCTGGTGAAGACTGGGATTTTCAGTTTCTGGATCTTCGGGCTCCTTTGAGTCCACCCAGTTCTCATGGGTACCTGACATTAGTTGGGGAAAAGTAAAGTAATGCGGTTGATCGTTGTTCTGGGCACATAACATCCTCGTAAAACGCTCAGAAACAGTTGACCTTTACATCATCTGCCCTATACACCACATCAACATGTATAAAACTAATATACATGATGTTAACTTCATTGTTAGAAACGTACCATATTTATTTAGTGTAAAAAAAATGTGTGATTTAATTTTCTCAAAAAAAAATATTTTATGATTTTTATTTATTTACTTATTCATTGCGTGTTTATAATACGATAAATAAATATTTTACAATTTAGAAAGTATTACTTATCATGGAAAACGTTGCGACAGTATTTTCAAACTCGCCAAAGTTAGTGCCAAGGTTGAGCTTGTGTTTATGTCACTAGATTAGGAATTCACATCGAGTTTATTTTTGTATTAAAACTTGATAACTGACAGGCAGAAATAAAAAAACATGTTTTACAAAGATACGGTGTTGGAAATGGAAGAGGACGTCTGGAAAATATCTCATAGAACAGAATGACTGCAAACAGTGGATCTAGATTTGTGTCACTAACACTGAAGAAAAATATTTAGATGCATTGCTATTGGCGTTGCTAGCATATGTCGATGAATCAATCCTACAATGAGTTACAATGGCTCCTAATGGTGACTTATTCTGTACCAAACATTGACATCCAGACCAACATAAAGCATACTTAGAGCAACATCTGTGCAGACACTACAGATATTTTTTCAAGAAGTCTTTTACTTTTTGAAATGAAACCAACTTTGTCAGTTACATCACTCACTGTAGAGGCCGTTTATAGATGTTTGCATAGGAACTAAACTTTAAAATCGCCTTTATGTATATATCGTGAGTATACGGAAGTAGTAGTTGTGAACAATCTACAAATATCATTCCCTTAATATCAGAAGACATGTCAACTTATCTCTTGTGAATAGTGTCATTAGGTATGCAAATGGCACAAAATTTATTTACAAAATTTGCTCCAATCATAGCGAGCAATGTCTTTGGCCGCTGACAATAACTCCTTGGTAATGGTGTGAGGTTTTAGAACTCTGGCGATTCCGAGAGCCACCAAAAATAAGAAGCTTCATAGGCTGATATGTTTTGATTATGGTATTTTCCATCTGAGTCAAGTATGAGTTTAATCAGGATTCAAAATTAAACTACTGTATGTCGTTATCCGCAAAGCTCTGACGAATGTGCGGCCTTAATACATACGGCAGAGAGAACTTCATTACAAATGTTGCATCGGGGTCTCTGAATTCCTGCTTTTAACTATTGAAGTAAAACTATACCGCAAAATGATCGTCATTCTCTTTTCTTTCCTTAACTTTGTTTTGTTCAAAGTCCGTGTTCACGAATTGTTCCATAATGAATTTATTTCCATTGACGATGACGTATTATTGACGTGATTAGATCTTCACCACACATTCGACACATTGATGGACATTAAAATTAATTTTTTGAAAAATTTATTCTGCAATAACAGAGATATGGTGTGCAGCATCTAGTTTTGAACAACCATTATTAAAAAAACACAACAACAAAAAAAAACAATTAAAAAAAAAACAAGGATGATACATTGACTAAAAGTGCCCTCTGTATCCTCTGGCAGTATGCAATTGTTTATATTCGTCACTCACACATTTATTTATTGTTTTCATTGAAGATTAAAATTGACGATCGTTTTCATAATTTGTTTGGTAATAATGTAATTTGAGTAAAGTCCCGTATCATGACCACCACGTATGTAAATATATATCCACTATAGTACAACACATAAGAAACAAACAAAAAATTCGTATAAAAAAGTTCCACTCCCCCCCCCCCCAATTTTCCGATGGTCTTAGGCGACCCCCGAATAATGGTCATTCGACCCCAAAAGGGGTCGCGACCCACAGGTTGAGAACCCCTGCCGTAGTGTATGTTTAATGTCCCTCCACGACAGGGGGGGGGGCACTACAAATAAAAGAAAATATCTAAGTTTATCTCTATCAAAGAGCGAAAATTGTTAGCAACTCGGGTAAACCCATTTTCATAGTGTTTATATGTTGGCTAAACGGGTTGACCTATTTTCATAGTGTTTATATGTTGGCTAAACGGGTTGACCTATTTTCATAGTGTTTATATGTTGGCTAAACGGGTTGACCTATTTTCATACATTACTTTTATTTTCGTAGGAAAATAAAAGTGTGAAGGGAACAATCAACATATACAATCCACTATTTCAATAATACCCCAAGGCCCGCAGGCAGAGAGAGAGAAAGATAGATAGATAGATAAATAGATAGATAGATAGATAGATAGATAGATAGATAGATAGATAGATAGATAGATAAATAGATAGATAAATAGATAGATAAGATAGATAGATAGATAGATAGATAAATAGATAGATGAATAGATAGATAGATAGATAGATAGATAGATAGATAGATAGGTAGATAGATAGATAGATAGATAGATAGATAGATAGATAGATAGATAGATAATATAAAGATAGATAGATAGATACACAGATAGATACATAGATACATTAATAGAAAGATTTAAATTGATAAAGTGTAGAACTCAAAAGTTAACCAACATCTTCACTGCCATGACATATTTGAGTATTTGTACATGACATCCAGTCATTGACATTAGTACACTTGGGACAGGTTATGACACTGACACCTGCAGCACAGGAAATGTAGTTATGAAAATGTGCTACCTTACATTCATGTGATAAACACCATATGAAACTATTGACTATTTGGGCTATGTCTTTTGCAACAAAAATGCACTTTAATATGTCCTCCTTCACCGCGAAACAACTAGCATCATCTCATGGAAATAAGAGCATTAGCTATGGCCGGAACGATGTCGCCAAAACATCATTTACCCATCTCTCCAAGTGGCAGATCTATCCAAAGAAACGGAAAGTTACGACACAGTTTAGGATCGGCGGCAAAGCAGGTTCTGCCTAGATGTAATACTGTGCTGCAAGCTGCACTGCCTAAGAGTCCTGAGGCAGTAGAGGTCAAATTGCTGCTTTAGTTAGTTTTTACCCCTTTGAAGTTAAATGCAGTTATTGATATTTCAGTTGCATTTTGTTTTAGAAATTGCTTTTTGTTTTTTATTTATTTTAGGTTGGTTTAGAACTAGAGGCTAGTTCTTTTATTTGCTTTAGAAAGAACTGGGTTTTTGTGGTCATGTGAAATAATGCACTCATCCTTAATCTTCGAAATCAAAGACAACGCCTATATATTTTCGAACAGTGCTATTGTAGAGGCTGACTTACTTATGTTGAGTCTTTCATTTGTGATGGCATAAAGACGAAGGTTTATTGTGTTTCTACTGTTTGATGATTGTTAGTCTCATTATGCTTAATTTTCTGCAGTCCATCTAATTGAATGTGGTTTGTTATTTGGATGATTTAAATAATTCCATTTCAGCAATTTTTTTGGGGTGATCAGTCAATGTTTTGAATAGTGAAAATGACCAGTGTGTAGTTTGAATATAGAGGACTGTGACTCAGGAGGCCATTTGTTTGGTCTTATGATGTTCTCCATAGTGTTCTAGTACTTCTCTGTTGGTTGCTATCTTCATTGACTGGGTTAAGTTAAATGTTTTTTTGTTTTTTTTTGAGTTCTTATGAATGTGAAAGAATCTAGTACCTCTTCAACGAGGTCATTTCAGCTTCCCGTGGCTTCAACGTGGCACCTCGGTGGGAAGGTCTGTTAGTGGAAGTAGATAGACAAACAACAAATAGCTAAACAGATGACCTGAGTGGATGAGTCTGTTAGTGGAAGTAGGTAGACAAACAACAAATAGCTAAACAGATGACCTGAGTGGATGAGTCTGTTAGTGGAAGTAGATAGACAAACAACAAATAACTAAACAGATGACCTGAGTGGATGAGTCTGTTAGTGGAAGTAGATAGACAAACAACAAATAGCTAAACAGATGACCTGAGTGGATGAGTCTGTTAGTGGAAGTAGGTAGACAAACAACAAATAGCTAAACAGATGACCTGAGTGGATGAGTCTGTTAGTGGAAGTAGATAGACAAACAACAAATAGCTAAACAGATGACCTGAGTGGATGAGTCTGTTAGTGGAAGTAGGTAGACAAACAACAAATAGCTAAACAGATGACCTGAGTGGATGAGTCTGTTAGTGGAAGTAGATAGACAAACAACAAATAACTAAACAGATGACCTGAGTGGATGAGTCTGTTAGTGGAAGTAGATAGACAAACAACAAATAGCTAAACAGATGACCTGAGTGGATGAGTCTGTTAGTGGACGTAGGTAGACAAACAACAAATAGCTAAACAGATGACCTGAGTGGATGAGTCTGTTAGTGGAAGTAGATAGACAAACAACAAATAGCTAAACAGATGACCTGAGTGGATGAGTCTGTTAGTGGAAGTAGGTAGACAAACAACAAATAGCTAAACAGATGACCTGAGTGGATGAGTCTGTTAGTGGAAGTAGGTAGACAAACAACAAATAGCTAAACAAATGACCTGAGTGGATGAGTCTGTTAGTGGAAGTAGGTAGACAAACAAGAAATAGCTAAACAGATGACCTGAGTGGATGAGTCTGTTAGTGGAAGTAGGTAGACAAACAACAAATAACTAAACAGATGACCTGAGTGGATGAGTCTGTTAGTGGAAGTAGATAGACAAACAACAAATAACTAAACAGATGACCTGAGTGGATGAGTCTGTTAGTGGAAGTAGATAGACAAACAACAAATAGCTAAACAGATGACCTGAGTGGATGAGTCTGTTAGTGGAAGTAGGTAGACAAACAACAAATAGCTAAACAGATGACCTGAGTGGATGAGTCTGTTAGTGGAAGTAGGTAGACAAACAACAAATAGCTAAACAGATGACCTGAGTGGATGAGTCTGTTAGTGGAAGAAGTTAGACAAACAACAAATAGCTAAACAGATGACCTGAGTGGATGAGTCTGTTAGTGGAAGTAGGTAGACAAACAACAAATAGCTAAACAAATGACCTGAGTGGATGAGTCTGTTAGTGGAAGTAGGTAGACAAACAAGAAATAGCTAAACAGATGACCTGAGTGGATGAGTCTGTTAGTGGAAGTAGGTAGACAAACAACAAATAACTAAACAGATGACCTGAGTGGATGAGGTCGATAACCCAGTATTACAAGTCGGCCGTTCCACAAAGGGGACGTCATTAAGCGGTATGTGGCTGTTACATAAGAGAAATATGAAGAGACTTCTCATTGTTCGTGAGGTCCAGCGCCGAGGACATCGCGAAAGCTTTAGGACACGACCTAATCGTAGTGCTGGTCGCTGTCCTTGTGGAACCATCTAACGGTCAACAGGATAATGGGGCAGCATAGACGCTCCGATTTCTTAATGGAGTTTTTCGATGTATCTTTTCAAGAACGAGAACTGCTGATGTTATAGTAACTTTATTATATATAGAGTTATAGACTCTTCTTTTGTCTATCGCCCATAAGACATCTCAGAGGATGTTTACAAGAAGTTAACAAGTCTTGTTACGTTGACTTTTTCTTTGCCATTTACTAATAATGATTGCTGTGTTATTTGATGCTTTTGTTTTCTTCAAGACAGACTTAAAACAAAAGTTCCTCTCTGTTCATGTTTAACTTACCTGCTTCAAAGACAGTTTCTAACAAAATTTTGCAAGAATCAATGGTGTCACAGCACATGCTGCAGTGACCATGTACAGTGATGTCGCAGTAAGTAGTCGCGTGTTGTTGACAGTTCTGTGGACAGTTGACCAGACAATTGAAACCATTCGTTGATTACATTACGCATTTAGAGCAATATTGAAGCGATTAAGATCAAATTTGAGATAAAATGTATAATTAGATTATAGTGTATATGAGTAAAATTTAAAAACTTAAGACTAGACTTGCAATCGTAGAAGCAGAGCCGCGTAAGATTATAATTATTGGAGGCCCCAGACGAAATGAATTTGGTGGCCTCCCCCCCCCCCAAAAAAAAAATATAGAAAAACAAAAAAAAAACATTGCACACAAGTCTCGCTATTTCGCCTCTAAATCTAACAAAATTTTTGATTTTTTTTTTTTTGCGAGACCCCCATCAATCGGAGGCTCTAGGCGGTTGCGTAGTTTGCCAATGCATAAAGCCGGCCCTGTTAAAAGAAAATCATGGTAACTTAATCGGAGTTTTAATTTAATGTTCAATACTTAGTAGAGCATTTTTATTAAGATGATTTAGAATTACATTGGGTGGCAAGCTGTCTTCATTCACATCGGTCTCCAGCACTGCTCGCTGCATGAGTTCATCCATAATGGTGCTGCACCAGGTTATACAGTGACACCCCTCATTGCACCAGAATATACAGGGACACCCCTCATTGCACCAGGATATACAGGGACACCCCTCATTGCACCAGGATATACAGGGACACCCCTCATTGCACCAGGATATACAGGGACACCCCTCATTGCACCAGGATATACAGGGACACCCCTCATTGCACCAGGATATACAGGGACACCCCTCATTGCACCAGGATATACAGGGACACCCCTCATTGCACCAGGATATACAGGGACACCCCTCATTGCACCAGGATATACAGGGACACCCCTCATTGCACCAGGATATACAGGGACACCCCTCATTGCACCAAGATATACAGGGACACCCCTGAATGCATTTTTTGTTTTCGATCGCCATGTTAATGTTATCTTTTTGGTGCGCTATTCATTCTGTCGGAGAACATGTCCAGCAAACCTCGTGCGACGTAATGCGCCTCAGTAGTCGAGTGTCTGTTTGGCGTAGTATTTCTCTGTTTGCGACCTGATCTCTGTGACTCGTTCAAATCCATCTTCACCATTTCTTCCTAGCTATATTTGTTCTTCCTCTCCATATTTCAACAAAAAAAACTTCCATATCTCTCTCCTGCATACGTCGCCGTTGGGATGACGATTGTGTTTAAAAGGTGGATTTCGGTTACATGACCAACAGGCATTTTGGAAATGGTCTATCCAGAGAATGTAAATAATTTAAAATTAACTAAAATAAAGAAATAAAATGCACACAAAGCAAGGTTTTTAACTTCAACCCCAATCTTCCTCCGAGAAACAAACCTCTCAGACTTCAAGTTGTATATACATTAAAGAGCATCTCTATCGAGATATGTGACAAAATGAAGATGGTTGGTAGGAAGACAAAATGTTTATGTATATGTAGTTTGTTTGGTGTTTTGTGTGTGTATTCTGTCTTTGTGTGTTGTGTTGGATGTCGTGCTTGATGTGTAGTGTTATGTGTTAATAACTGTTTTAATATTATATGCTGGTGGTGTGTGTGTGTGTTTTGTTGTATCTATATAGGCCTATGTATGTTCGTAATGTTTTGTGCATTGTGTTTGTGTGTTAAATGATTGTGAAATTTGTGTTTTATATAATAAATGGCGAACAATATCCTTTTTTAAATGTTGACATCTTTGGGATGATTTTTTTAAAATCTTTGATCACTAAAAAAAAATAAATTATATTTTCAACCTATTTCTATGTGTGATCTTTCAATGTAGTTACTATACTTTTGGTAATGAGACAGATGCATACCATTATATTAATATCTAATTTTACCCGTCTGTGTATACAGTGGTAGTTGATTTTGTGTTTGGTGCCGTCATTTTCAATAACCAGCTGACAAGTCTGTAGAGAGGAAACAAGATGACATTATATGATGTCCAGTCATTCGCATTGGTACACCTGGGACAGACAATGGCACTCGTGCCTGCTGAGTAACAAGAGCGGAGAAGTAATGCCAAAACCTTTCTTGATGACCGGTTCAACTCATACTTTTGCAATAAATAACTCACACATATCATGTTCAAAGAGTAATGGCTCTTTTTTTTATACCCTATTTTTAATATATTTTAGTCTTGGTGGCTGAGTGGTAAAGCGCTTTGCTTCCGAACCAAGGGGCTGAGTTCGAATCTTGTATAAGAGTGGGATTCTGAATTTCAGGATCCTTAGGTAGCCTCTGAGTCTACCCAACTCTATATTGACCAAAGAATAGGAGGTTGGTCATTGTGCTGGGCACATGATACCCTCGTTAACCGTGGGCCACAGAAACAGATGACCATTTTCTGCCCCACAGATTGCAATCTCTGATGAGAAAATTACCATGGGTAGCATAAGAGTTTCCGTGAAGAGTACATGGTATATTTTTTTTATTTGAGAGAGAGAGACAGAGAGAGAGAGATAGAGAGAGAGAGAGAGAGAAAATAGAAACTTTCATTTGAGAAGAGAGATTTTAGTTTCGTGCATGTGGTGTATGACCTTTCGGTTCCGTTCAATGATTCTGTTGTAGTTAGTATTTTATGTAAATGAGTTGTTGGCACAGTACAACACAGAACTGTGAGTTAAAATATTTCGCATGTTTCCAATGTTACATTAGATCCTGAAGATAATCTACAGCCTAGCCCAAACCTCCCGAAGGACGATGCCGGATGGCAGTGGGCATCACTTCAAGCATTAGAAAATATCATCCAGTTGGCAAGTGACTGGACTTAGTTTTGTTCTCAAAACCCTTGAAAGACGCGCATGTGAAACCATCCCAAAGCAAAACAGTTTTTTTTTAGTTTTTTTACCATTGTTCTTATATATCGAAAAGATATTACAAAAAAAAAAAAGTAAAATATAAAAATACTTTTTAAAGTACCAAAGATTATCTATGGCGAAGAACTCCACATTTAAATTTATATATCTTATTATATAAGGATATATTTCCCTTTTCAGTATCAAACAAAATAATTTATTACAAATATTAATTAATAAATATTTTTTTTTTAATTCATTCAAGTTTTCGTAAGTACATTGAATAGTTGTGTACAGTTACATAGTAGTGTAGAGTTACATAGTTGTGTACAGTTACATAGTTGTGTACAGTTACATAGTTGTGTACAGTTACATAGTTGTGTATAGTTACATAGTTGTGTACAGTTACATAGTTGTGTACAGTTACATAGTTGTGTACAGTTACATAGTTGTGTACAGTTACATAGTTGTGTACAGTTACATAGTTGTGTACAGTTACATAGTTGTGTACAGTTACATAGTTGTGTACAGTTACATAGTTGTGTACAGTTACATAGTTGTGTATAGTTACATAGTTGTGTATAGTTACATAGTTGTGTATAGTTACATAGTTGTGTACAGTTACATAGTTGTGTACAGTTACATAGTTGTGTACAGTTACATAGTTGTGTACAGTTACATAGTTGTGTACAGTTACATAGTTGTGTACAGTTACATAGTTGTGTACAGTTACATAGTTGTGTACAGTTACATAGTTGTGTACAGTTACCTAGTTGTGTACAGTTACCTAGTTGTGTACAGTTACAGCTAGTTGTGTACAGTTACCTAGTTGTGTACAGTTACCTAGTTGTGTACAGTTACCTAGTTGTGTACAGTTACAGCTAGTTGTGTACAGTTACCTAGTTGTGTACAGTTACCTAGTTGTGTACAGTTACCTAGTTGTGTACAGTTACCTAGTTGTGTACAGTTACAGCTAGTTGTGTACAGTTACCTAGTTGTGTACAGTTACCTAGTTGTGTACAGTTACCTAGTTGTGTACAGTTACCTAGTTGTGTACAGTTACAGCTAGTTGTGTACAGTTACCTAGTTGTGTACAGTTACCTAGTTGTGTACAGTTACCTAGTTGTGTACAGTTACCTAGTTGTGTACAGTTACAGCTAGTTGTGTACAGTTACCTAGTTGTGTACAGTTACAGCTAGTTGTGTACAGTTACCTAGTTGTGTACAGTTACCTAGTTGTGTACAGTTACCTAGTTGTGTACAGTTACCTAGTTGTGTACAGTTACCTAGTTGTGTACAGTTACCTAGTTGTGTACAGTTACCTAGTTGTGTACAGTTACAGCTAGATCTGAGAATGGGAAGTGGGAGATGGAACGTGTTCAAAACAAATTGTCCCACGCTAAGATTTGTGTAAGACTTTGTTCTCTAGGTCCTAGACATGGCTAATGCATCTTGTTATTGGTCTGATATCAAATGTTTGAAATATTTAAATACAATAAAAAGTCTTTTGTTTAATAATCGTGTACTAATACTAAGTAATAACAAGATTTACAAGAAACAACTAGTGATGGGAACTAAACTAATTTTTTGTAGTTAAACTAAAACTAAGTTTGAACTAAAAAAAAAGTAATTAAACTTTTAGTTAATCACAAATTGAAAAAATTAGTTAAACTAAACTAAGAAACTTTAGTTAAACTTTTACTAAATATTTTGACCTTTTTTATGGACGAAACAGCCAAACATGAAAAATATAAAGCACAACCAATCTCTTTAGCAAAATGTAATAAACATTTATTTGTGCACATGAAAAAAGATTTAAATGTCTTTATGGGGTAGATGTATATCTTAATAGAATCACTAGAATTAGAATGATACTATTATAGAGAGAAATTAGAAGTAATTGTCCAAGTTCTAATATAAGTTACCTTTAGAAGTAATGATTAATGATAAAACTGCATGTTGACTCTCTAACTAACTCTAGATTCTAGAATATTCTGGATCTAATATCTTCTACAAACGAAATGATCGGAAATATAATCTGGATCTAGAATTAGATCTAGCTACTAGACCTAGATCAAATAATTAATATTTTAATCTAAAAATAATCTAAGAAATACTAGTTACTACTACTACTGGATCTAAAATCTAGATAGAGTGTAGTAAATATCTTAGTAACTCTAGATCTAGAGATTTTAGATTATTATAATTATAACTAGATAAGGGACCAGTAAGAGTAATGGGTATTTAGATCTATATACTCTAGTAGATAATACTAGATCTAGATAGTAGATATAAGTATAATTATAATAGAAATAGATGTAGATCTAGTATAGATTTAGTATTAGATCTAGTATAGTGACGACTATTATTAGTATTATGGTCATTATAGATCTATCATTTATGCATTTTAGGTCTTACTATAATAATTAATCTAGATATATAATATATATATATAGATCTAATCTATACTATAATTCTAGAATAGTAGAATCTCTAAACTAACAGATCTAGTCTTATAAAGTAAAGTAATATAGATTTCAATTCATAGATCTATATAATTGACTTATAATTTTAAATTTACATCTAGATCTAAGACTAAGACTACTAAGAGTTAGACTCTACTTAAGACTAAGAGACTAAAATAATTAAATAGTATATAGACTATGGGTTGCCTGAGCTAGCCAGAAAAACCAGTGACTTGGCAGAATTTAAGTCATTGGTTAATATGCATGACTAAATGCATGACGCGTAGGACGTAATCATCTTCTTTTTTGAAGTAACGTCTGTATTATATAAGATAAGATAAGATAGACTATTATGACTAGATCTAATAGTAGTAATAGACCAATACTAGTAATACTAATAGACTTGACGTCACTAGACTCTAACTCTAGTATCTAGTAAAAAGTTTTAAAATAAAAAGAGTCAACATTTCTTTTAGATCTATAGTAAAGCAAAATTCTATGCCTGCAGCTATACAGGAACACACTGGTGTTTAATAAAAAGCAGCACAATCTATAGAAGCAAGGAATTATGAGGATTTATCAAGCAGCGAAACTTGCTAGAAATATAATGAACACGTTTTTTTTCCTCTCTATTATTCATGATATCTACTCTCCAAATTACATAGGTATAAATTCAAAATATTTATTGGTATGTGTGTTAAAAAAGTTTGTAAAATTTGTAATTAAACTTTTTTGTTTGTAACTAAAAAAAAATAATTAAACTAGGATTTTAACTAAACTTTTTTTTTTAAATTAAACATTGGCCTTAACTATTTTTTTTAGTTAAACTAAAAGTTAGCAACTTTTTAGTTAACTTTTGCCCGTCACTAGAAACAACTATCACGAAACAACGTACATTAGAATTCCTATTTTTTTTTATAGACAACGTAGACATCGGAGCTATAGAAACTCCATTACAAATAGCGTGTGAATCAGGTTGATCTATAAAAAGTATAAGAGTGTATGACTCCTTAGCGAGATCCATTTGCAGAATGTTTTGTGACATGAAATGCTTATTGGTTATTAGTAGACCTGGTAGCTTCTAGGACGACACAGGAGTGCGACAATCTCGGCTCTGTTTAAGATAGTCCTGGAGCATAGTATGACGGGAAACAACATGGAGGGATTTAGTGACGGGACACTGTCTCCGCACCTTTACCACAAAAGTCAAGGGACAGATGAGATGAAATTAGAGATAGTTTAAGGAAAAGTAAAATTTTTATTGCTACACAACTTAGTAGGTATATGTCTCATCTAACAAAAGCAAATCTAGGGTCAGATACTAAGAATGCCGACCATCAGATAAGTCAGACCTATGACCACTGCAGAAAATGTACCAAGGAATGGTCACTAATGAGAGATAGGCTTTTCACTGACCTCTTGGCCCGAAGAGCCTCAAGAACCAAAAGATCATTTATTCCCTACCGTCTGCTTCACATCTTCTCACTATTTGAGACCAGGGCGAGACTTGAGGCCTGAACACGATGGAACCTTTTTTAGTAGAAGTAGTATACATATATATATATATACAACAAATGGAATCATTTGTCTTCCTGTAATTCAAGTCAAATTAGGTTGTGTACAATTTTTCACTTTACTTTTTCATTTTGACCAATTTATCTTTGAATCTTTATGTTATTTAGTTTTGGTAAATTCAAAGATGTTACAGATGTAAAGCATAAAGCTTTATTTTTGTACTCGGCCAAATCTGGACGGATGTTGGTTACAGCGGGCGGGGTTTGAGCTTGGATCATTACGTCGACAGTCCAGAGCGTAAACCACACGACCCTAGTGGGGGTATGTACGTATATGTATTAGTGTAGACATGCACTCACTAAATCTAGAATAGACTTACGTCATCGGGTCCATTACAGGTGTGCGTGGCACTACATGAATTCCAGTCATTCGGATTGGTACACCTGGGACACTCAATGGCACTCACACCTACAGTATTAAAGTCACATTAGTAAAAGAAAATGGAGGCGCGGTCGCTGAGTGGCAAAGTGCTTGGCTTCCGAAAAGGATAGTCCCGGGTTTAAACCCTCGTGAGGACTTGGGTTTCGGGATCTTTAATGAGTCCACCCAGCTTTGCTGAGTACCTGAGATTAGTTGGGGAAAAAGAAAAGCGTTCGGTCGTTGTGCTGGCCACATGACACCGTCGTTAACCATGGGCCACAGAAACAGATGACCTATACATCATCTACCCTATATGTATAAAGTTAACTTTTTAATAGTAATATTGTACATTAAGAAAATATGTAATGTGTAAAGCCTTGAAGTCAGTCCTAAATGATCGGCAGGACATATGCCAACTATTTGTCGTTTTCTTTTTCACTTTGAGTGACACACAAGACATACAGTACATAGGTCCTTCACATATGGGGCCTACAAGGAGGGTACTGAAAAAAATTGTTATAGCTTTTATCTAACGCAACTTTTATGCTTATAGCATGCTCAGAGCGCTTTTGGTCCAATCTCATTTGTGGACCAGTGGGGGGAGGGGTATCTGGGAGTAGCTTTTCCGTGATGCCTTTAGGCGCTCAGTAGACACAGCGCTTCTCGAGTCGGGTGTCGAACCTCGAGCCCCCCTTCATAGGTAGCCAAGCCAAGCCAAGTTCAAGCGTACTTAGCCTCTCGACCACGCTTCCCACTTTACGAAATCGGACATCAGTAACGCATTGTCTGGTCAACACAATCTCATCGTGACATCAAATAAACATAGTGTAGCATCGGTCTAGACATCGTGACATCAAATAAACATAGTGTAGCATCGGTCTAGACATCGTGACATCAACCCCCTAACGTAAAGTCTAGCTAAACGTTGTAGATGAAATGACTTTAGAAACGTTAATAAAATTACTATTACTCTATTACTCTAGCTAAACAGCAGGTGCCTTCCTCACATTATTGATATCTAGACTCAAACAAACAAACAATATATAAATAGCTATTACCATAGATAACTGCAACAGTAAAAACAATAAGGCTTGTTGTTTTCATGGCTGCAAACAGAGTTATCTTTAGAAGCAAAGAACTGTGCAAAGAACTGTGCAAAGAACTGTGCAAAGAACTGTGCAAGAAAATACTTCCTAATCCATTTAGCCTTAGGTCTATTTCTAATTTATATTTGATCAGACACGCAAGCACATTTGTTTTTAAAAGCCAAATCGTTTTTCTTTTGTTATGTCATAGATTTGGTTTTTTTAAAGATAAAACAGTGATAGAGATTTTGTAAGAAAAAAAGTTCTTGACATGTTTTATCATCTGGACATGTGTATTATCTTCTTGTTTCTGACACAAGACACGAAACATGGATTTAAGAAGAAATACAATCTTGATAAGGGTTTCGATTGGACCCTTGCTTCAGTGGAGATAGTCATGGCACGCACATTTATATGCAATCTTTAATTCCATCAATTTCATAGTTGTTTTTTTTTTTTTTAATTTTTGTCACTAAAAGTTTGAGTAGTATATTTGTATTATCGTTTTAAAACCTTTTGAGGTGACATTTCATACATAAGCTTTTGTGCTGCGTGAAAACGTATTTTATAACAATTTCAGAAGGGTCACTTGTTTAATTATTTATTCAATTAAAATTGTATTGTTGATGTCCAGTACTACATCTATGACAACCAGGGGAACTAGCAATTATGTGTATTTTTCTTTTTACTGAGTATCAGTAATGCCTCTTTTGCATAAACGCACCCAATTGCAAAGGTAAGGCACAGTCTTTCTTTTATTGTTATGTAATAAGTATCTAAGGTATGTTATTTATGGTTCCATGACAATTCCCCACATCAGTCAATTCCCCACATTCCCAACTCCCCACAATTACAATTCCCCACATCACAATTCCCCACATTGCAATTCCCCAAATTCACAATTCCCCACGTTTACAACTCCCCACATTGGGATAATATTTATTATAACCATAGACTAATGTACTATATAAGACAGTCCATATAATGATACAAAAGCGTGCCCTCCGTTTCCCCACATCGAGCATTATTTTATTTAAAAACGCTACTTGTTAATAAATATGTAAATAGACATTATCCAAGCATGCATTTTTATATACAATTTGCCTTTTAAAAATTTGAAACAGGTAAGTTAAATTCTATTATTTTTTGAATCTTTCTTAAAACATGCTAAAACGTAACATTTTTGATTTTTATCTTTTTTTAAATTACCAAAATTAAAGTTCTCAAAAATAATAGACTCTACTTATGGTGTAAAAATAAAAACACGAAATAAATCAAATAAAATTCTTTTCGCGCCTTACAACGTATCTACGTGCTCCGCGTCGCGCGCACCAAGTTTGCACGTTTGATAGTCTGTAGCGAACTTACCCTAGTCGGGAGTCCGAAAGTGGTGTCGCCATCTACATTCGGGGCTACGATAGGTACCACGCATTGGTATACCCCCTGTGTTTCTGCTATTTTGCCACAGTCTGAGTTGACTGTTGACGAGGTAAGACCGCTATCAGTTTAATTTTGATTTAGATCCTGAAAGAATTCTTGCAATTGGTGACAGAGAACTTATGGATCAGCTGCAGAAAGACACAATCTTTGGAGATGGAACTTTTGACAAAGTGCCTGCCATGTTTTATCAGCTCTACACTTGGCATGCAAAAATTGGCAACTCCTATCCACCATGCATCTACTTCCTCCTTAAAAAGAAAGATCAGCCCACCTACAATAGGATGTTTGAAATCTTGAAGCAACTGCTGCCCAACCTGTCCCCACAGACAATTCTTCTGGACTTTGAAAAGGCTTGCATTACTGCTGCCCAAACTGCCTTTCCAGAGGCACAGATCAAAGGCTGCTTCTTTCACCTTAACCAAAGTCTTCTAAGAAAAATTGGGGCCCTTGGATTGAAAACAGTTTATGATGATCAAGAGCGGCTGCCAATGAGATTCAAGATGAGGTCACTTGCAGCTTTGGCATTTGTGCCAGTGGAGGATGTCAGAGGCCTGTTCAATGATTTGATAGCAGAGTTCCCTGATGAAGACAACTACAATGACCTTCTTGCCTACTTTGAATCAACCTACATTACTGGAGTAAGAGGCAGAGATGCAGTGTTTCCCATTAGAATCTGGAATCATTTTGAAGCTGCTGCTACTGGCCTACCAAGAACAACAAACTGCTGTGAAGGATACCACAATTCACTGAGAGCCCTGTTTCACTGCAGTCATCCAGGTGTGTGGGATCTTCTGGAAGGTCTGAAGAAGGACATGGCCATCCACAGCAAGACATTGGCTGATGCAGATGATGGCAGACCACAGCCAAAAAGGAAGAAGTATGAGACCCTAAATAGCAAAGTAATTGAGGCTGTCCAAGGGTATGCCAATCAACAGGATAAGATTAAGTATTTGAGAAAATTGGCCAACATGCAGTTTCCAAAGTAACCTTTGTGTTTAGTAGTTTCTGTTTACTTTAGTCATTCTTGTCAATTATTAATAGTTTTTGTACTGTACATTTAGTTTAATGATTTTTCTTTTATTAGATAATAGGACCTTATCTAATTCATTATTTTGTACCAAGCATATTTTGTATTAAACTCATTTGTTCATTTGTGTATATCAGTTACTTGTATTTTGTAATCAGTAATGCATTTCAATAAATTGTCATGATATTAACTTTTGGAGATTAATTAATACTATTTGCATTTTAGAATTCCTTCATTATATTATTAATTTAGTGCAATTTATATTATCCCAATGTGGGGAGTTGTAAACGTGGGGAATTGTGAATTTGGGGAATTGCAATGTGGGGAATTGTGATGTGGGGAATTGTAATTGTGGGGAGTTGGGAATGTGGGGAATTGACTGATGTGGGGAATTGTCTGGCCACCGTTATTTATTCATATGTATGGTATATTATATTTGAATTTGTTATCTATTAGGTATTAATTAGTTTAGAATCATTGGGGACTTAAAGGGGAAGGCAATATTTTATTGCAAGGCTGATCAGACTTTGGTTTACTCCCTTGTGATAGTTGTACAGTTACTTTGTTATGATATTAATTTTAAATTTATATTCAATCGAAATGTTTTAAAATAATTATGAATGATGATTTTACTATATCATTTTAACACATAATATTTGTTTTTTAGCGCTCCCGAAAGGGGAAAAGAAGCTATTAGTTTTTGTGTGGAATGTCTGTCCGTCTGTCCTGTTTAGATTTCGTAAACGAGAAAAAATAGTGAAAATATCTATACCATTAAAAGTTCTGATGCAAAGCTACTTTTTTTTCCTTTCTGAAAGCGAAAAATCTATTTTTTTAAATCACATAAGCAAGCAGTTTTTTCATAAAAACACACAACTTTTACAACTATTCACTATTAATTGTAACAATCACTGGAGACTGTTTGGTACATTACCCAAGCGTTTAAAATATTTATAACACATTAATGGAAATGGTTTTAGATTTTTTGTCAAAACAATTTTTTTTTACATTTGTATTGCTAATTTTAAGTTATGTATTACTAACTACTACATTTACAAAAAAAAATGTTTACTTTTTTTAAACAGAAAAAAATCTAGTATGCAAATAAGTTGGACATAATTTAAAACAACAATTAATTAGTAGTTTTTCATATTATCGCCGTGAACTGCACAGAGCAATGAGGCACTTAACTAAAGGAATTTTTTTTATATTTATTTTAATTATTTTTTTTTACGGAAATGTTTTTTTGAGGATTGGAATAAGAAATTAACCCTTTACAAAACAATAAGATCAATGAGATAATCATTATGAGACATCAGTTAGGCAAGGTTCACATCTAAATTTACATTCACTTTCACGTATTCTTTGGTCTGCTGGACCTCTGGGGCACCACACAAGATCTATCAACCTTCTTTCTCATTTCTTCTCTGTCATTTGTCTTTGATAGAATTTCATTCTGATATTCTTTCTGAAAATATTGAAACATGCCTTCTTACCTGCCTGGGTGGGCCACTTCGGGGCCCGATTTTGAATTTGTGTTTCCACACAAACTGTCTTTGTAACCTTGTTATTTATTTAGTTTTAGATATTGCTTGTTTCATATAGGTAAGCAATCTACATAATAACTTGATGTTTTCTAACCTCTAATAAGAAGAAAGACACCAGGCATACATCACCAGGCCTGTTCTGTAGACGGAGCAAGTCTTCTGCTCGAGACCTCAATTGTTACAAGAGGAAAATAAAAGTAACAGTCCGCTCAGGGACAACTCTCACGAGGGGAATTGATTGTCTTACAATATACAAGAGCTCTACACCAAGAAAACGGTGAGTCTAAGTTCTTATGCCTAGTTGTTATGTTTTTTTAGCGGCTCCGTGAGAGGAAAGGCAGCTGTAAGTATGAATTTTGTCTGTCTTTCTGACCGTCCAGCTACAACGTTTACATCTAAATTTAAACAAAATATTTAAAATCAAATTTCATGTTTTAGAACTTGTGAAGTTTTTGTGTAACAGTAGCTGGCCACTTTGTACAAAGCTTATGTTGAGTTATTCTGTCTGTCAATCTGGTACGAATTTTGAACACGTTTTTTTTCCCACTTTGTATTCTCGGATCAAATTGAAATTTTGCACAATTATTCATTGTTCAGAAAAAAAAAACATGAATCAATTTTAAAAGAATAATAATATAATTAAATAGTCGTAATTAATTAAATTTCTTTGATACCAAAAAAAGGAAATAAATCTTACTGTATTTAGACATATGGCTTTAAATTTGCAGTTCTTTCCCTTATTTTACATCAGCTATTTTTAAAGTATGTCTTGTATTTTTTTAAAAGCGTATATAAACTTACTCTGTCTGTCTGATAAAAAATAAATTGTAATTGATGGAAGTGGTGGTGAGAGATGAATTGGTCGTGGCTCGAAATTGAAATAAACAATTTATAACTATACAATCTTCTCTTATCATAAGTACCTCACTAGCTGAGTGGTTAGCATGTCGGCCCGAGGAGTCGTGAGCCACGAGTTCAACGAGTTCGAATTAAGGTTGTTCCTTTTTAAAAAAAAAAATACAATGATGGTAAAATCCACTTAGATATCATATTCTTTCTTCCCTCCCCCAATTTTCCCAACTTATCCAGATAAGATGATAGTGTATTGAGAAAGCTAAAAGCATGAAATAGCGCTAAACAAAAACTCACACAGATTTAGTGTTCTAGATCTATTACAAATTTAACTACATGACTGTTGCAAACTATTTATCACAGCTACATGTTATATAACAAAAAATGTGTTGTTTTTTTTTTAAAGTAATTTTTAAGTTTTTCTTGTGCTTGTTATCTTCTGAAAGTAAACTCATTTTATCTAATAATTAAATATTTGTAGACCTTTTTTTTCACAGAAATGCACCATTTTTAACATTCCTTCCTGTTCAGGGTACGCTGTTGTGAAATATCAGAGACAATATACATTTTACTATAAGATCGTCACTTAATTGGATCATATCAGTGAGAAACCAGATCCTTTGATCAAAAGTCTAAAAGTGTTGGGTTAATTTGCTTCCCTTGTCCCCCCCAACAAATCCTGTTCAACTCTTTACCCACACAAGGTAAAATCTCGGAGGGTTGGGTTTGAATTGAAAATAAATATTCGCCATCCAGTGACAGCTTTCTTTTACATTTAACATTTTGTGTAAAGTACTCAATAAAGTAAACAGATGTTGGGAGTTGACCTTCTTTTTGTAATTCATAGACTCCAATTGTAAGGTTTTCTACATGTAATTAGTGACAGTTTTACTTAGTTGTTTATTTGACTTTAAGGTGCCAGAGTTTCCATCAACAAGGAAGATTGTTACATCCTCGTCCAAGTCTCTTGGAGAACGATGGGGGGGGGGGCAGGGGATGGCAGAAAAAGGGCTTGAAGACGAGACAATCGTGATTACGTCCTACGCGTCATGCGTTTAGTCATGCATGTTAACCAATGACCTAAATTCTGCCAACTCACTGGTTTTTCCTGGCTGGCTCAGGCAACCCATTTCATGCTCTAATAGCACTAGGGAAGAAGAAGCATTTGTAAAAATTTGTCCTAGCATATGGAACGAGTGATGTGCTTTTATCTTTGTGTCCTTTCTGAGTATTTTTTTTTTTTTTTATATTTGAAGTTTATGGTTCTGTGTTTTATGTATAATTGCTACTTTACTTTTAAGTCTTCTCTCTAGAATGCTTTCTAAATTTAGTGAATTTACTAAAGGTTTTACTCTGTTATTTTATCAACAAGTTCCAGTGTCATCTTCTTCTTTTGAAGGCACTTCGAGTTTGAAGTTATAAATAGATAAGTCTATACATTTTATCAATTCCATTTATTGCAACAAAACACAATTTGAATTACTGATAGTTTTTTTTTTTAAGTTTAATTTTCATTATAGTCTAGTTCAAGTAGTCGTTAATACAACTCTACACCTTTAATTCATCGGGTTCCTTACCAAATACTCTACGTCAAATAGCGATCTTCTTACGAATGATGGTATTGAGAGTGTAGAGCAGTGATTCCCAAACTGGTCTATATAGACCCCCAGGGGTCTACGAAGACTTCCAAGGGGTCTACGAAAGTTAAAAAGGGAATTGGGGGTCTATGAGATGTGCACGGGGGTCTACGATAAAGAATCCTCAATTCATCATGTCGTGACTTTAAATTTTGACAATTGGAATTTTTTCATACACACATTTATGATTTGTACCTTAGGAAATTTTTAAAATTTGTATCCTACTGATTGAATGAAAAATTGTTTTGTTTAATTTAATAACTATATTTAAATAGTGTAGTTTTGTCTAGTTATAACTTAAAAATAAATAAATGTAGACTGTACAGAGTTAAATATTTGAAATTGAACTTCATTACTTCCTTGTCAAACAAGCGAGTGTTAATGTGCCATTTTTTAATGATGCTATGAAACCAATTAAGCTGGAGGATCATTTGAGATGATACCACCCTAATAAAAAGATAAAAGTTTGCAACACTCAAAGATAAAGTTCAGAATACACCCACAAAATCTCTCTTTCACATGACATTGAGAAGATGATTATAGTAAAATACTGAAAACCTCACATGATATGCAAATTATTGATTTTACCAGCCATTGAAGAAATTGTAAAAACTCTTACACAAACTTATATCATTAAAAGAATTTCATGTTTGGGTTTTGTGACCGGTGTCTTGTTTTGGGCCTCTTGATGAAGAATGCAATTTTGAAGGCATTGGCGGCATTCTCTGGTGACACTCCAAAAGGACAAATTTCAATGGTCCCAATTTTGAGTTTCCGGAACATATGTTTTCTCATTATGATGTGTACGGTTCTGATGTGAAAAATATTAGGTGGTTCTATCGGGATAGTTTATAATGGGTGTCATATTTTTTGTATATCGAATGAGAGCTTGTCCATTTCTCGTTTTTACAATTCACTATTAGTTTCTTCATTTCTTCCTGATAGAGTGCGATGTTCAAGTGTGTATTTGTTTTCTCACATTTGGCAAGTGTGTCAGTCTTCTATTTCCTTCTATTTAAACATTGGAGAACAGTGTTCTTGCTGTTGTTGAGCTTTACTAGGTCACACAATATGTTTTGTACAAAATCTTTTGGATGTTCCTTCAGATTATGTGGATAATAACATCCTAACCCAAATCTCCCGACGGGAGATGCGAGCAGGCAAAGTTACAATGAACTTAATTTTTAAACTATTTTTTCTCCATTGGGCCATTTAATGAGTATTCCAGCTCCTCCGTTTGTGGTGGCTTTCTGAGAACCATCCATGCAAACTCTGACCTATTGGTTGTTAGGGCAATGGATATGTAGAAGAGTTCACTAAATTCTTGAGCTCTGTTGGAATACAGTCCAATTTTTCTTTACTTCCTATATAAGTCTTTCCAAACCACATATTTCAGCAAACAACAAATTTCTCTATACAGCTAGCAGAGTCAACTTTGTCTGGTAATGATGAATTTTTTATTCAAATTATTATGGCTCAAGAAATCCTCGAAAAACTGCTCTTTGTGAAAACTTTTACTATGATACTTTAGGCACATCAATATTTCATGTTTTGAAGAACTACTTCATAAAACAACAAATCCCTATATGAAAAATAATCTCCATAGCAATGGATGGCGAGCTTGTAAACTTTAAAAAAAAATGTGTATAGTGATAGTAACAATACATATTAACTGTTATCTAATGGGTTTAAATTTGAATTTTGTTAATAAATTTATTTTAAAAAATTAATTCAACTTAAAATGTAGTTTTAAATTACTTTTTCACTCCTTGTGTCACTGGTTAGAAATTATTTTAAACATAATGTGTAATTTGAAATTGATGAATTTTCACAAATTCAATATAACTTAAGCAGGGGGTCTACGGAAAATCAAAAAACATGACAAGGGGTCTACGAGACAAAAAAGTTTGACGTAGAGTGACTTTGGTGAAAGCGCTCAAGTAGTCTTAGTTGCTTTCTGTATATTGTCCATGTCTCAGATCCATATAGAAGGATTGAGAGAACCACCGCTTTGTAGACATTGATTTTTGTTGGCAGGCGGAGCGATTTATTCCGCCAAACTCTCGCCTGAAGGTGTCCAAAAGCGATAATGGCCCTGGCAAGATGGTTTTCAACTTTACTTGAAAGTGAGGCGTCATTTGACACTATACTACCCAGATATGTGAGGTGGTCTACCACGTTAAGGGGCTGCCCTTTTATAGTGATCTTTAGGGCTGAGTAGGTTTTATTGGGTGGCTTCTGGAACATGACTTCTGTTTTCCCGAGATTTATAGATATATAAGGTCTTTTTTTTTTTATTTATTACTATTGGATCTTAAATTGTATTATTTTTCAAAATGTTTTTTTTTTTAAAGAATGTTTTAAATTCCAAGTTACCCCTCTTTGCTTAAGTAATGGGAAGAATTTTTCAAAGCAGAAATAGGAACCATTGGGTCTAATGTTTGGACTCGAAGACAATCCTTTTTATGCCTTCTGAACTTATGAATGCAATATACTTTCTCTCTGCACATGCCAGAAATATCTTGTATGGGAGGACCCTCTTGATTATTTAAATTGTTATTTTTAAATGACTTAACATAACTGTATTTTTTAATAACTGTGTAAGTCTATTGTTACGTATCTAGGCATTGTTTTTTTTTCTTTGACCTGTTGCGGTCGAGAGACGGGTAGGTTGTCTGCCCCTTGTGTAATAAGTTTTTTTTTTATTCGTCAAGCCACACAGACAGTGTGACCGGTCCTTGACCTATGTGTGTACCTCTGGTTGAAAGGAGGGTGTTTTTTTTTCTTCTGTCTCTTTGAAGAGCGTTCTAGATCTGGGAAATTGATGACTTATTTGTTCTAGAAATTACTAGATTTGTCTTGAGATCGACGCGCGGTAGATTATATAAAGACGGCCCGCGTAACGTTGACAGACAGACATACGGAGACAGCCGTGAGACAGAATAGCGGAGACATTGCGTGACCCGTGCGTGGTATACCACTTGATCGTGTAAGTTAAGATTTTTTCTTTTTTCCAAGGCCTTGCTTGCTTGTATTTGTAATTATATTTTCAAACTCTTGTATTGTAATATTTTTACATGCCATTTTTGTAAAAGGGTTTTGGTCAACCCATCAATTCTGTATTGAGTAAATGTTTGTTTTTCTTTCTTGTAACTTTATATTTTATTAAACATTAAGTTGATATTTTACCTTCCGATTTCTTGTGTCATTTTTTTTTTGTTATTCATTGTAAGTCTTTGATTAAATTCAGACTTATTATAAGTGACACAACTGCTTTTCTATTGTCACGTTCCCCTAGGCAAGCCATTTAAAAGTAGAATTCAATTCGTAATACGTGACAAAAGAAGTTTGAGGGCTTTCGTCCCGGATATTTTTCTGAACTTATTTTCGTCTTACTTGAGTAATTTTGTAAAGGCGAAGTTGACTTTAACAAAATTTTTTTTTGGTTCAAAGAGTCGGAAGTAAAGTATCAATAGTATTGACCAAACTTTCTTAAGGTTTTTTGTTGTACTGATTTTGTACTGTATATTTACATTGTATACATTTTTTTTTGCTTGTAAAAGTTGCTAGTTAGTCATGGATATTCAGGTTTTTCTTGCAAATCCCTCTGTGGAAGAGCTTGATGCTTTTACTAGGAAGGAACTGGTCCTTATTTCTAAACATTTAGGGTTAAAAATAAAATCAAATGCCCTTAAACAAGAAATCAGAGATAACATTGTAATCCATTATGTAGACGAGGAAGTGTTTTCTGAAGACCTTTTAGAAACCCTTAGACCCGATGAGGGTAAATCAGATTTAGAACTTCAGATAAAATTAAAACAAATGGAAATAGAAGCCCAGTTAGCTTTAAAAGAGAAGGAAATTAAACAACAGGCCGCACAAAAAGAATTAGAGCTTGCAGCGGCTAGAGAGCAGAGAGAAATTAAACAAAAAGAATTAGAGCTTGCAGCGGCTAGAGAGCAGAAAGAAATGGAAATGAAATTACAAATAGAGTTTAAAAAATTAGAGTTAGCTGCTAATGTAAGACCAGATTCTTCCCCTGCCAGTCATACTGCTGAAGCAACAAAATTTTTGAAAATAATTCCACGCTTTAATGAAGCCACAATTGACAATTATTTTCCACAATTTGAACTTGCTGTGAAAAATTTTAATGTACCTGAAACTTTGTGGCCCACTTTGCTGCAAACAGTTTTGACTGGTAGAGCTGCAGAGGTATTTTGTTCTTTGACCATTGAACAACAAAAAGATTATAATGTTGTTAAGGCCTTAATTCTTAAGGCATATGAACTTGTTCCGGAAGCTTACCGAAAGCAGTTCAGGGATTGTCGCAAATCGGATGGCCAAACCCATGTAGAATTCCTGCGGGAAAAGGAGCGACGCTTTGAGAAATGGCTCACTTCCAGGGAAATCGGCACCGACTTTGCAAAATTCAAGAACCTAATGCTGATGGAAGAGTTCAAGAGTTGTGTGCGGCTGGACGTCCGTACGCATATAGCTGATCGTGGCGAGGAAGATGTGCACAAGGCTGCAGTGTTGGCAGACGATTATATAATATCACATCAATTTGCCAAGTATATGACGGATGTCAAGCCAAAACAAGTCAAACAGCCTGAGTCCATTGCTAGCAACTCCATCAAGAACAGCAGTACAAATGACAGAAAACCTACTACAAGTAAAGCTACTTGTTCCTACTGCAAACGAGAAGGCCATAAAGTTGACGATTGCTGGAAATTGAGGAAGAGAAACGAAAAAGCTCCTTCAAAAGTCAGCGCTTGCACAGTACAGTGGTCGTCGAGGTTTACACCCTCATCATCAAGTCATATCAAGAATACCTCGACACCACCTGTTTCAAATGTATTGACTGTACAAGATTCTACGAAAATGTCTCCACGTTGTTCAAATGACTCAACAGCGAGTTCTTCAAATTCATCTTTACGATGTTCCAATGACTCAAACAAGAGTTTTTCAAATACATCAAGCCGATGTTCCAATGACTCAAACAAGAGTTTTTCAAATACATCAAGCCGATGTTCCAATGACTCAAACAAGAGTTTACCTAATACATCACACCGATGTTCCAATGACTCTATCGAGAGTTCCCATAATACATCACCCCGATGTTCCAATGACTCTAACCAGAGTTCCCATAATACATCACCCCGATGTTCCAATGACTCTATCCAGAGTTCCCATAATACATCATCCCGATGTTCCCATGACTCTATCAAGAGTTCCCATAAGACATCACCCCGATGTTCCAATGACTCCATCAAGAGTTCTCCAAATACATCCACAAGATGTTCTACTGACTCAAGAAAGAGTTTCTCCACTGCGTCTCCTAGAGATGTCAATGACTCCAGCGAGAGTTCGACCCAAGTCCAGTCTGCATCAACCAAAATTGATGTTTTATTAGAGGATTTTAAGCCTTTCATTTCGGAAGGATTCGTATCACTACCTGGTGATTCTACAAGTCTACGACCTATCACCATTTTGAGAGACACAGGTGCCTCACAATCGCTACTTTTAGAGGGTATCTTGCCCTTGTCAAAATCATCATCGACTGGGAAGAGCATCCTGTTACGAGGCGTAGAGCTTGGATGTATAGATGTGCCTCTACATCTAATCGACATAAAGTCAAATCTCATTACTGGACCGGTTGTTGTAGGTGTCCGACCAACATTACCATTGGAAGGCATCTCGTTGCTGTTAGGCAATGACTTAGCAGGTGGAAAGGTGATAGCCGAACCCATCGTCACTCAAACACCCGACTTATCTGCCACACCCGAGGAAGACCTAGAGTTATATCCAGCGTGTGCAGTAACAAGGGCAATGAGGTTGAAAGCATCTCAAGAAGAGAACGTTATCAAAGCCAACAGTAACCACGATGATGTGGACTTGAGCACCACATTCTTTGCTTCTCTTGAAGAAGAACCAACGCCAAATTCCGAAAAGCCGGCATCAACTCGAAAACAGTTGATTGAGGACCAAAAGAAGGATCCAGAGCTCGCCAAACTCCGAGAAACCGCAATGACATCACAAGAGGCAGAGCTAGCATCAACGTGCTACTACATCCAAGATGATATGCTCTTCAGGAAATGGAAACCTCCAGACGCATCCAACGAAGAAGAATGGAGAATATGCCATCAAATCGTGTTACCAGAAAGATACCGAGCGTACATCATGAATCTGGCTCATGACACACCAATGTCAGGTCATCTCGGCATCCACAAGACATACCACAAGATTATGTCCCACTTCTTCTGGCCACGTTTGAAGAAAGATGTCATCCAGTACTGCCGATCATGTCATGCCTGTCAGATGGTTGGCAAGCCAAATCAAAAGATCCCTGTTGCTCCTCTGAAGCCGATTCCAGCCTTTGAAGAACCTTTCAGCAGAGTACTTATTGACTGTGTTGGTCCTCTCCCAAGGACAAAAGCTGGCAACCAATACCTGTTGACCATTATGTGTGCTTCAACTCGTTTTCCTGAGGCTATTCCTCTAAGGAACATAAAAGCATCAAACATTGTGAAGGCCTTAATCAAGTTCTTTACTCTATTTGGTCTACCAAAGTCCATCCAATCGGACCAAGGAACGAATTTCACGGCCAATCTTTTCAAGCAAGTCATGACTCAGTTGGGCATCAAACACTGCATGTCGAGTGCGTATCATGCCGAGTCGCAAGGCGCTCTTGAGCGATTCCATCAGACTTTCAAGAACATGATCCGAACCTATTGCTTTGAGCACGAAAAAGACTGGGACGAAGGAATCCACATGCTGCTGTTTGCAACCCGTGAATCCGTCCAGGAATCGTTGGGATTCAGCCCTTTTGACTTAGTCTTTGGCCATTCGGTGCGCGGTCCCTTGAAATGTATAAAAGAGACTTTGTTGTCACCAACAGCCACTGAAGGACTTTTAGACTATGTAATTAAGTTTAAAACTAGACTTTATGATGCTTGTGTTCTGGCCAAAAATAATTTACAAAACACCCAATCCAGCATGAAACGCTGGTATGATAGAAAGGCCCGTGTTAGAGAATTTTCTCCCGGGGATAAGGTGCTTGTATTTTTGCCCATACCAGGTCAACCCTTGCAAGCCAGATACTTTGGTCCCTATGAAATTGAGACCAAAATTAGTGACCTCAATTACACAATCAAAACTCCTGACCGTAGGAAAAAGACTCAGCTATGTCATATAAACATGCTGAAGCCTTATGTATCTAGGCCAGATCACTCAGAGAAGAGTAATTGTGTTTTAAATACAGTCAAAAGTTGTTCAAATAGCCATGTTTCTCCTATTGATGATGATATTGTAAAGGAGAAATTTGGACAATACAAAATACCTAATTCTTTTGTATTACATAATTTGGATGTAAAACTGTCTCATCTGTCTTCGACAGAAAGGCCAGTTATCATGAAGGTCATTAATGAATTTAATGACATTTTTTCTGATGTACCAAAACAGACTAATGTTATAATGCATGATGTAGATGTTGGCGAGGCTACTCCAGTCAAGCAGCATCCTTACAGGGTCAACCCTGAAAAACTTGCCATACTTAGGTCAGAAATCAAGTATATGCTTGAAAATGACCTCATTGAACCAAGTTCCAGTAGCTGGAGCTCCCCATGTGTCTTGATACCTAAACAGGACAAGACTTATCGTTTTTGTACAGACTACCGTAAGGTAAATGCTGTAACAAAGACCGATTCGTTTCCTATCCCTAGGATAGACGATCTCATAGATCGTATTGGTGACGCTAAGTACATCACCAAAATAGACCTACTTTCAGGTTATTGGCAGGTTCCCCTGACTGATAGGGCAAAGGAAATCTCCGCCTTTGTCACCCCTGATGGTCTGTACCAATACAAAGTGATGCCATTTGGCATGAAGAATGCTCCTGCCACTTTCCAGAGAATGATAAATGCCCTGCTTGCTGACATGGAGAATTGCCACGCATACATAGACGATGTAGTGATTTTTAGCCAAGATTTTTCTAGCCATTGTAAACAACTGCATTGTCTTTTTACTAAACTTTTACATGCAAAAATTACTGTAAACCTGAGTAAGAGTGATTTTTGCCAGGCTTCCATCCAATACTTAGGCCATATTGTAGGACAAGGCCAGGTGAAACCTGTAATGGCCAAAGTAGAAGCTATCCAAGCTTTCCCTATCCCTGCTGATCGGAAACAACTCCGAAGATTTTTGGGAATGTCCGGATATTATAGAAAATTTTGCGAAAATTTTTCTGTCATTGCCAGTCCTTTAACAAACCTCCTGAGAAAGAACGTCCGATTTACTTGGACGGATGAATGTCAGAAAGCCTTTAACCAAATCAAGCAGATATTATCTAGCTCCCCCATTTTGATGGCTCCTGACTTCGGAAAACCTTTTAGGTTAGCTATTGACGCCAGTGACACAGGTGTTGGGTCAGTCCTTTACCAAGAAGATAATTTCCAAGTAGAGCACCCTATTTGTTTCTTTTCCAAGAAATTTAATAGACATCAAAGAAATTATTCTACTGTGGAAAAAGAATGTCTTGGGTTGATTCTTTCTATACAACACTTTGATTTTTATATCAGTGGGTCCAGATGGCCACTGGTTGTATTTACTGACCACAATCCCCTTACATTTATCCACAAAATGTCTGGCAAGAACCAACGACTTCTCAGGTGGAGTTTATTTTTACAAGAGTACAACCTAGATCTTAAACACATAAAAGGCAGCGAAAATGTTATCGCCGATGCCTTATCTAGATTGTAAAAAGTTTTTTGATGTATATTTTTTTTATATATATCATGATAAATACATTCTGTAATGTAAATATTTTTTGTAATTATTCTAAAAAGATTTCCATTTCGTGGAAATGTAAACTTTTTATTTTTAGGAGGGAGGTGTTACGTATCTAGGCATTGTTTATTTTTCTTTGACCTGTTGCGGTCGAGAGACGGGTAGGTTGTCTGCCCCTTGTGTAATAAGTTTTTTTTTTTTATTCGTCAAGCCACACAGACAGTGTGACCGGTCCTTGACCTATGTGTGTACCTCTGGTTGAAAGGAGGGTGTTTTTTTTTCTTCTGTCTCTTTGAAGAGCGTTCTAGATCTGGGAAATTGATGACTTATTTGGTTCTAGAAATTACTAGATTTGTCTTGAGATCGACGCGCGGTAGATTATATAAAGACCGCCCGCGTAACGTTGACAGACAGACATACGGAGACAGCCGTGAGACAGAATAGCGGAGACAGCCGTGAGACAGAATAGCGGAGACATTGCGTGACCCGTGCGTGGTATACCACTTGATCGTGTAAGTTAAGATTTTTTCTTTTTTCCAAGGCCTTGCTTGCTTGTATTTGTAATTATATTTTCAAACTCTTGTATTGTAATATTTTTACATGCCATTTTTGTAAAAGGGTTTTGGTCAACCCATCAATTCTGTATTGAGTAAATGTTTGTTTTTCTTTCTTGTAACTTTATATTTTATTAAACATTAAGTTGATATTTTACCTTCCGATTTCTTGTGTCATTTTTTTTTTGTTATTCATTGTAAGTCTTTGATTAAATTCAGACTTATTATAAGTGACACAACTGCTTTTCTATTGTCACGTTCCCCTAGGCAAGCCATTTAAAAGTAGAATTCAATTCGTAATACGTGACACTATTTAGAAGTTATTCATAAAACTTCGATTCACAAACAAAAATAGTTTGACTCAAAGCCTAATCTTGGCAACGATTCATTTAAATCACAATATTAGATTTATTCTCCTCTCAAAGCCTTGTTCTAGATTCTAGTTGCATTAAGGACAGAACTCTAGTTCGCATGTGTCGAAGATTCCCTGCCTTTGTGTTCTACATGAAGCGATGGAGTTACAGCAGAATTGGCAGTGTCCGTTCACGTTGATGTCACAATGTTGAGTCTCGTGCTCGTCATGACAGTTCTGTTGAGAACAAGAATGTGTTGATACAAAGCTTCTATCAACTCATTCACTATGTCTGGTAGAAAGTTTGTACACGTCATTTCTTCCACACCCAATATCGGATCAAGTTGAAAGTTTGCACAATTGTTCATTGGCATAGACAAGAAATGCAATCAATAAAAAGTTTTGCCAATTAGTCAATTAATTAACTAATTACTGGTAATTAATTTTTTTCTTTGCTATTAACAAGGGAAATTGATATTTCAGCATTAAAAGATATTACTAAATATGTAGGGTTTGGTCCCATTAGATAATTGTACTTGTTATTTATCCCACGCCCATTCTCGAATCAAGCTGGTACTTTAAGCAATTATTTAATGTACCTAAAACATGAATAAATTTTAAAATAACCTTTTTAGTTAATTGAGTATTGGTAATTCATAATTTTGTTTAATATTGAATAAGGGAAATGACTTCTATATTATTAAGATTTATAGCTGTAAATGCGGAGTTCTTCCTATGAGATAAGCTTTGTTAGTTTTTTTTAAAGGTTTTTTTTAATATTTTGCTTGCTTCATGTTTTTATTGTTATTTCACGCTTTTGTAAAGAAGACTTAAAAGATCGATTATTAACTAATTTTTACATTATTGCTAAAATTTACACACTATGGAAGTACTATATGGCAGCTTAAACTGATGTCAAGTACAAACTGGCTACTTAGACTGATGTAAAGTACAAACTGGCTACTTAAACTGATGTAAAGTACAAACTGGCTGCTTAGGCTGATGTTATGTACAAACTGGCTACTTAGGCTGATGTAAAGTACAAACTGGCTGCTTAGGCTGATGTCAAGTACAAACTGGCATCTTAGACTGATGTTAAGTAGAAACTGGCTACTTAGACTGATGTAAAGTACAAACTGGCTACTTAGACTGATGTAAAGTACAAACTGGCTACTTAGGCTGATGTCAAGTACAAACTGGCTACTTAGACTGTTGTAAAGTACAAACTGGCTACTTAGCTGATGTCAAGTGCAAACTGGCTACTTAGAATGCTGTAAAGTACAAACTGGCTACTTAGACCTATGTAAAGTACAAACTGGCTGCTTAGGCTGATGTAAAGTAAAAACTGGTTACTTAGACTGATGTAAAGTACAAAGTGGCTGCATAAAATGATGTAAAATACAAACTGACATCTTAGACTTATGTAAAGTACAAACTGGCTGCTTAGGCTGATGTAAAGTAAAAACTGGTTACTTAGACTGATGTAAAGTACAAACTGGCTACTTAGACTGATGTAAAGTAAAAACTGGTTACTTAGACTGATGTAAAGTACAAACTGGCTACTTAGACTGATGTAAAGTACAAACTGGCTGCTTAGGCTGATGTAAGGTAAAAACTGGTTACTTAGGCTGATGTAAAGTACAAACTGGCTACTTAGACTGATGTAAAGTACAAACTGGCTACTTAGACTGATGTAAAGTACAAACTGGCTGCTTAGGCTGATGTAAGGTAAAAACTGGTTACTTAGACTGATGTAAAGTACAAACTGGCTACTTAGGCTGATGTCAGGTACAAACTGGCTACTTAGACTGATGTCAAGTACAAACTGGCTGCTTAGGCTGATGTAAAGTACAAACTGGCTGCTTAGGCTGATGTAAGGTAAAAACTGGTTACTTAGGCTGATGTAAAGTACAAACTGGCTACTTAGACTGATGTAAAGTACAAACTGGCTACTTAGACTGATGTAAAGTACAAACTGGCTGCTTAGGCTGATGTAAAGTAAAAACTGGTTACTTAGACTGATGTAAAGTACAAACTGGCTGCATAAAATGATGTAAAATACAAACTGACATCTTAGACTGATGTAAAGTACAAACTGGCAGCTTAAACTGGTGGAAATTACAACCTGGCTGATCTGATTAAGTCGTCATCTGGGTATCATCTGGTGCGATTGGTGAGTCACCCCACACACCTTTCCCTAGAAAAATGTTCCCAATGTAATGTCGTTTTTTGATTCTATTTATTGAAACATATTTGAAAAATCTAATTTATGTATATTTATTGATTGCAACACAACTGTTAAATGTTTATTTCCAATTGGTAGCAACAAAAAGTTGCATTTAAAGTATGTATGACCGGAGTCTGATAATATGACAGGAGTCTGATTATATGACCGAAGTCTGATTCTATCTAATTACCGAGTTTGAGTATATGTTAGTTCTTTGAACATTTATGATATATCTGGGCTAATAAAGCCATTTTGTGACCAATTTATTTAGTAAAGCGATCAATTTCTCTTGAGCTCGTTTAAATGCTAAGAAAACTCTTAACATTGTCAGAAATATGTTTTTTAATAGATGAAATAAACATTGCATCGATAAGTTTCAAGATCGAACTTTCAAAACAAAATCCTTCAGATCACATTAACAGGCGCAAGCAGGTTATGAAAGGAATTGAAGATGAGAGAAAGCACATCAGGTCAATACGATGCCGACCTAGGGGAATAGTAATGGTTGAAGATGACGTGAAGTAATAAAAGAGTCAGCAGCGTCACCCACATCAATTGCCAATAAAATTATATCAATTTTTATAGTGTTCATTATGTCGCATTTATGACAATGTTTTTAATCGGTTGATCAAGTGATAAGCATAAGACGCAGTTGAGCTCTCACCTGGCTGTGTGCGCAATGATAGTCCAACTTGTGTCTGGTGCCATCATTCTCCACAATCAGTTGACAAATCTGTAAGTACAATTAACCATCAAGACATGAAGTACGTACAATCACTGACAATCATTCAAAAATAAACTCCCGTGTCTTTGCAATTTAACGTGCCATAACTCTAGCAATATAATCCGAAATTAACTTTTGTTTACAGTTGAGGACTTCCGTGCAGAAGTTAAATATTTACACCCAGATAGATACACTTGGATAAACACTCCTGCACAATTATATTTGGTTCAACTTACTAAAATAAACCTAAACACATCTTTAACTGAATAAATGTGTTGCCTAGTTCATAGATTGCATCTTTTTGTTTCGTTTTGTTAGTTTCTCTCGTCTCTCTCACCTGTTGTCCCACGTGGTGCTGTGACAGGGCGCGTAACAAAATCCCTTCGCTTTTCCCTGTCAGCAGCTGTTCTTAGCAGGTTTCAAATTTCAAGATCGAGGCAGGTCCATTCTTTTAGGTTGTCCAGCCAGCTTTTCTTTGGACAACCCTTTCTTCGTGCACTACTGTACCTTGAAGGATGTCGACAGTGAGTCATGTCCGACAAGATAACTGAACCAGCTTGGTATTCGTTTCTTCACAGTAGTAATGAGTAGTAGTAATGAGTTTATCCTTTTCTCAACACAAATTATAAAGGGGACTAAATTAACGTATACCACCACATCTGTCAAGCACAATTTCTTTCCTTTGTTTTCGATACCCAAAAAAAAAATAATTAATTAATTCATCCTAATCCTCTGTCCCTTGACTTTCTTCGCAGCTGTGCTGTAACAGTTCGCGTAACCAAATCCTTTCACTTTTCCCCGGCAGCAGCTGTTCTTAGCAGGAAAAATGAAACGCTCAAAATATAAACATAAAAATATAGAGATAAAAGATTATTGTCATTAGTATTTCAAAGTACTGTATGTCAAAACAAAAAGAGCAAGATAGCAGTTAAAAAAACATCTCGAATTTTACAGATTTTTTTTTCAACTAAATGCTAGATTGGGACATGTAGAGGAAATATTTCGTTTCGTGTGTCATTCAAAACGAAATGAGTCACCCAAACTAGATCTAGGTATTTAAACCCATGTTATTAAAATATAATACAGCTCAATTACATACGTCCACATTGCCTGTACCAGTCTGTGTGTCTGTACAAGATCTCCAGTTATTCTCGTTCGTACACTTTGGGCAGGTGAACGCACTGACACTTGTAGAATAGAAAGAGTAACGAAATCGCGATGATGGGCCAACATTATGTAACTAGGCTTTAAATCCTACTCAAAAGGATATACTAAGGTCAAAGTATGGCTGTGGTTTGCGCTTCGGACTGTCGTCACGGTGGTCCTGAGTTCGATTCCTGCCCTCCGTCTCCTCCCCTTCAGTTTTGCAGGAAGTTTGAACTAGGACAAAATAATTAACATTTTAGACAGAAACATGACACTTATGAAACCTTCATGAATTGGGATTCTATTAGCTGAAAGTGACATACGACACAGGGGTACGTAGAGCTGAACAGTCAAAAAGAAAAAGGCACAGACATGTTCAATCTTAGAAAGACGCACGAATAAATAAATAAAAGCGTGATTTACTCAATTGGCACATATCTATTTTAAAACAAATAATCTAGATGTCTTTACCAGTAATAACAGCAGCGGCAAAGAGAATAAGTTTGAAAGAGCCCATTGTCGAACGTATAGTTTTCCTTGTGTGTAATTTATATCTAAGAATTCTTAAGGATTGAAGTCAAGATGTTAGATTTATAGTTTCCTAAAAGGTTTTAATATAAATTAATGTATTTAGGTCAGAACCATTTTTTTAAAATAGGAAGATAATGAAAAGGGTCAAATAGTGTTGCAATTCACGACTATAACACATGCAACCTCTATTCTGACACGTGATTTAAAAACAGGAAAATTCATGCGAGATACAAGGGTGGAACTCTTGGTAGTTGAAGAGGTACATAAACAAAAATTGTAAGTCAAGCATAGATAAGCCCTTTAATTGCAAGTATTACTCAACATAGTCTATTTTAAGTCTTTTTGATTTCCAGAAAGCATTGGACACGGTGTGGCATGGAACACTTTGCAACAGAAGAACAATAGAAACAAATATATCTATATATATAATTCTCTCTATAATGGCTCAACAGTTTGGACACCATGAAGTAATGGAAAGTTCACTCTTTTATTTCTGCAAAGTCGAACTAGAGTTACCCCACGTAAATTTAGCGGCGGAAAATAAAAAAAAAAGGGGGGGGGAGAAAAAGTAGTATTCACCTGTCACTAAATAGCAGGGCCGGACTTAACCACTGTGGGGCCCTATGCGAAACGGATTTCGCGGGGCCCTGTTTTGGTAGGGATACTGATAAGTGAAAATTAAGAGTTTGTATTATTCTTTACTACGTATAGAATTACTTTAGGAGCTTTGCATGTAGCTAAGTTATACAGTATATCATACAAATCATGTTTCCTACATAGATCACGCTCAATAGCCAGAATTACCAAATGCTTCTTTCCTTTGTTTGATATCCAGCAAAATATTTAATCACCAATAATTATTTAACTATTTATTCTTGTGTTGTTTTTTTTCTTGTGTTGTCAGGAAAAATAAATAATTGGGAAAAGTATGAACTTGATCCAAGAATGGGTGTGGGAGAAATAACGTGTTCAAACAGTTTATAAGACAGTGTTGATATAAGCTTTGAAATAAAAACATGAAGTCATCCAGAACATGACTTCAACAACAACATTGGGTAATGTGTTCAAGCCACAGTTGGAGTGAGACAAAGCTGCATACTTTCACCAAAGCTTTTCAATATCTTCATTGAAAGAATAAAACAGGATGCTTTTGAAAGTGATGAAGATACTGCAAGCACTGGTGGTAGAACATTTACTAGTTTGCGCTTTGAGGACGACACAGAGGGGCATAAGAAGAGCTAGTTGACTTGGTGATGACAAGACTTCTGCAGCTTATGGTATGGAATTCAATACACAAAAATTACAAATTATGACCAATAGCCAACAGGGTTTTAAAATTGACATCAGAATTTTAGGCGAAACGTTAGATGTGTCAGTGATATAATAGGTTTAAATACCTTGGAACTTGGAGCTATCGTTTCATGTGTTGGAATAAAACCTGAACTACTGGCCAGCATTGCACAGTCCACAATAGCAGTTGCAAAGCTCAAAAGATTTGGTTAATGGGATATTACGAATTAACCTTTTTTTTTACACGTAGGAAACTTGCTTCATTTCTCTACTTAAATTATGAGCAACATTGTAGAAAGCTTTACCAGCGACTACATTTCTGGTCGTGAATAGCTGCCTGGTCGTGCGGTTTGCGCGCTGGACTGTCGTTCAGATTCATCGATGGTCCACGGTTGAAACCCTGCCCGCTCCCATCCCCCGTCGTCCAGTGGGAGGCTCGGATTAGGAAGTAAATTACCTTCAACTCTGAAGGAACATCTAAAACATGCAACACATTTAAAAACATTTTTTTCTTGTCTCTTGTTGTTAAATATTCCCATATATTCCCATCGATCCTTCAAGAGTAGTTAAAAAATCTTTAATTCGCGGTTCAAACTAAGACTGTTTTATAATCAGTTTCTATGTTGTTGTGCTTTAAAACACACGCAATTTACAAAAATAAATATGTAGATTTATTATCATGTTCCAGAAAAAAAGTAAAGATCGGATAAGTCCGTTCACTTTTCTGGTAGATTCTAAATTTAGAGTCCACTTTTTGTTTCTTCGGCTCTCCCATGTCATCAACCTACAAATTTTAAATCTCATGGTACCAATCCATCAGAGAAAAAGACAGGGCCCTAACTTAAGTAAAGATACATTTTTTTTTTTTTTGAAAAACAAAAAGGGTTTTTCTACACTTTGTACCGACGCTTCGGAGGGCCTGATGAAACAACGTCGCGGGCCGGATCTGGCCCGGGGACCGTATTTTGAGCATCACTGCTACAAAGGATCCTAGGTGTCACCTACACTACAAGGACGAGATAAGAGGATTCGGAACAGGATCACAATGGCAAATGGGCCCCATGATGACCTGCGGACCACTGTCAAAAACGCAAACTAAAGCTTTGCGGGCATATCACAGGGTCCTCAGGGCTTGCAAGGGCCTTCCATTAGGGGAAAGGTGCTGGAGTAAGGGGGAAGAGGTGGACAACTAATGCGATGCAAGGCACCATCAAAGAGTGGAAAGGTCTATCACTAGAGGGAATTCTACTTAGTGCAAAGAAAGAGGAATATCGAAGGACGGTCGACAAATCATGTGATAACCCAACGGTTCAACAGACTAGAGGATATGGGAAGGGAAATGTGCTTTGTTCAATATCTAGAATACAAATTCATGCTAATGTGTTTTTTCAATTTGTATCAATAAAGTTAAGCAACATATACATTGTTAGATACAATACAAAAAAAATTAAAGTTTCAACTTGATCCAAAAATGGGTGTGGGAGAAATAATGTGTTCAGTTATCTAGGGGGAAGAAAAATTTATATATTTAGCCGTATATGCGAATACTGAAGAATTAATTTCCTTTGTAGGTATAATAAATTATTTACCAGTAATTAATTGATTTATTTGTTGTTGTTGTTTTTTTTCATGTCTTGTCTATCCCAAGAATTAATAGTGAAAAGTAACAACTTGATCCGATAATGGGTATGGTCTTTACGAGGTGGCAACGAGCTATTAGTCTTTACTTTCCACAGGTTGCGACGTTGCAGGTCAGTGTTCAGGCCTTCTATGACGATTGGTCTTGGTCTGTGTCATAATGTCAGTTGATCGCACAAACTACCCGAGTCGCTACTACAGTTCTTTTACTGTGGTGTGATATGATATGATTGAGGTCTATGATATGATATAAAAGTTTATGAAATCATATAAGGGTTTCATGATATTAACTTTACAATATGATATGAAGTCAACAAGGTCTATGATTTAAGGTCTATGATATGATAAAATTTAGGTCTTTGGTGTGTGATATGATCTATAGTATAATATAGGATATGTGATATTATATAAAACTTTTTGATACAATATAAAGTTTATGATACTATATATAAGCCTAGGATATACGATATGAAGTCTTGGATACGACATGCAGTCTGTAGGAATCTCTAGCCAAATGGTGATTGTGACTTATCAGACTTATCCATTCCACTGCGTTTACTAAGACTGCTTTTGTGCACCATATATAAAAGATCAAACATTTGTACGAGATTGCTCTCCCCTGCTCCCCCCCCCCCCATTCCAATCAAGACAATAAAGTTCAAATAAAGTTCAAATAAAGTTCATTTTATAGCAATTTTATTCCATTTTATTTATTATACTAGACATACACACGCCATTGACGCCTGATTTATGTTTGTATTTTCTCTAAACACAAACACACCCTTGTGTTGACTCTCAGCTTGTGTTCGTTGACTTTTAACTTTTGTACAAATGTTTAAGGAACTGAAAATTAAAAAAAGAAAAAAAAAAAAACGTTTTTGACGTGCTGAACAAACAAAAACGTGAGTGGATATAAGCTTTGTAAGAATAGTATCTCTAAGGTATCAAAAAACTATTCAATGGCTTTCGGCCTCTTATTATTTAATTTTCATTTACCAGCCAACTTCTATAGTTTGACCCGAACTTTTGCTTTATTTCTGTCTATGATAGGGATTATATTTTATTGCGCAGTGTCCTAACCTGTCAATTTGCAGATGAGGTCAATCAAAATGGAACCTTGCGGGACAGGCCATTTATGTAACGGCCCCTTGAGGAACAGCGCCTGGATTGTGACAAGGTTGTGGGAGCTTTTTTACAACTCCGCGCAGTGCAATGAGGATGCTCTCGCACCCCCTTAGGCACCCCGACGGGTGTCTTGTTTTGCTACCCTTTAGCCTAATCGTTTCCTCATACGATCGTTTCCACCCGAGCACCACTATGAGGCAGGGTAGCATGCCCTGGGGGGTGCTTGAGTCTGAATTCCCTATCGGGCAGAGTTTTTTTGTTATTTTGTTGTTTTTTTACTAATTTCTTTTGTGTAGGCAGCACGGAAAAAATTTCTCGCAAATGCCCCCTCCTCTCACTGATCCACAAAAGTGATTAGACCAGTGTTTCCCAAACTGTGTTTCACGGAACCTTAGTGTTCGCGAGGCGTGAACATGTGTTTAGCAAACTACTGAAATAATTAACTAGTAGGTCACCACGTGAATTAACCTCTCTAAAAAAATAATTAAAGTGTTCCGCCAGATACCAAAAGCACAAAAAAATACTTTAAATATTTTCAAACCCACCAATTTTTCGATTGTACAATTAGATCTAGTAGAAGTAGATGTACTTATTTATTATTTCCCCCTTTCAGATCTTGCGATCTATAGGGCAGATATTTCTTTGGCCAGCGGTTAATGAGGGTGTCATGTGGCCAGCACAACGACCAACCGCATTTACTTTCCCCAACTAAAGTCAGGTACCCATTAGTGCTTGGTGAATTCAGGGCGCACTAAAAATTACGAGATTCAAAATCCCAGGTTTGAGAGCCAAGCACTTAACCGCTCAGCCACAGCGCCTCCACTCATTCCGTACGTATGGGGCTTTGTTAGTCCCAAAAAGTCTCGATCTGTTTTTATTTTATTGTTTTTGCAGCCCCGTACACTAAAAAGCGCTATTTGTTTTGTGTGGTCTGTTTGTCGGTATGTCACGTTTAGATCGACAAAAAGTAGAAAAGGTTTAGAAAAGTTGAATTTTCTTCTAGGCAAATAAATTAACTGTAATACATGTCAGAAGTCTTCATCACCGATACAAGGTTTTTCAGTTGTTTATTTTCAAGTAAAAACCAACGCCAAATGATTTTTTTTTTTTTATTACTTTAGAAAAGTTAATCAAAACAATACCAAGGCTTGAATATTGCATGTCCTTGAGCTGTTCCGGCGGGTCCGCCTCAGTGTTTAAGTGGTAAGACAAACTCTCTTTGTTATCTTTTGAAAATTATTCGAGCCGATTTTCACAAATTTAAACTTGACTATTGGTATTACTTGCCCTTTTTATTACTTGACTAACTACTTACATGGAATTTAAAGTTAAGACTTTTCTCGTGTTCAAATCGAAATGAAACACATACAAAAAAAAAAAAAGAACATTGTAGCAGACGACTTAATTACATGGCAGACAGAAGCAGCGTGTCAGTAGAAAATGTGTTTGTGTTTGTTCAAATTGAAGCTGCGCTCCAAACGTCGACGCAGACAAATTTGGATTTCCTTTTATTCGTCCTTAACTTGAAGTTAATAGCAGCTACAATAACTGAACTAACAAGCATCCAACTCTCTTGTACAACTTACTGAATCAGCAAGCATGCAATATCCCTACCAGTTGTTCTATAACTAACTTTACTTACAAGCATCAAATACCCCTTCCAGTTGTGTTCTGCATGACGCTAGAGAGTCACAACAAAATATACAACGACCTTGCGCTGTCAGATCACAGTGTTGGGTTTCGTGTTGTTGACAGTTCTGTAAAAACGTGGGAATACATATGTGTGTATATATATATATATATACGATTGTGGATATTTGTAATTGCAAAAAACGTATTTGGGTTAAGCCTGTTATCAGCTAAATATTAGGAAAGATTTATGATAAATGTATATAAAGTATTTCATTTTACTATTCAAATATTCAATATAATAGTTTTGAAGCTTAGCGCTTGATTTCTGTGAGTCATACGGTGATACGCATTTATTACTCCCCAAAAAAAAGGTTTGCGTTTGTATTCTCAGTTGAAAGCAAGAATTTTGTATAGGTAGTGAAAATTAACGGTTTTTTTTTGTTCGTAACTCCCATTGCGCGAATGGGCTCAACACGACCTGGGCTCATGGCCAACACGGATCTACAAAGCCCAATGAAAGAAAAATATGTTTGATATTTAAAATATCGAATTCATAATTTTACTTGTGTTGTGTATGTATGGTTCTACATTTGATTTCTAACGTAAAATGTAGAACCTGCATTGGATGGTCCCTAACCCAGAGACTTGCCTGCAGAAAGGTCTTTGCACGTTCGTCTTTAAAAGAGATTCTACTCAAAGCAAAAGACAAGAGAGGAATAGAGAGAAACGGTCGACAGATCATGTGAGGTGCCCCAACGGTCCAACAGATTAAAGGATACGTGGATGTGAAAGTGAAGTAAAGGTGTGCTCTAAGTTTATTTATTGAATTATTTTTATTTGCTTTTGTTCTCGTAGTTTGTTTTTGTCTATAATACTTAGATTTATAAAATAAAATAATAGCTTTTGTTTGTAAGCCGGCAAGGAAAACAAAAATACTAAATATCCCCTTGGCAATGCATTATATGGGGTAATAATGGCGTAATTCAAATTATAGTATTTCTTGTTCTTGTATTGTTAGAACTTGATTATTTTGATTACTTTTCTAATTAAGATAAACTTTTTACTATAAATAACGAGGCCAAAAATACATAAAGTTTTCCTCTTCAAGAGCTGAGATTGTTATATCTTGATATCAGCAATTCACAAGGCCAACTCCTACCTGGCTGTGTGTGCAGTGGTAGATCAATTTGTATATATCGTTGTTGTTGTTATCAATCTCAAGTTGGCAAGTCTGCAAACGATACATGAGAAATGTTATTCATCGCTATTAACATCAACATTATGGTTCTTAAACTGTGATCAGCGGATCCCCAGGGGTTCGCGAAACGACCGTAGGAGGTCCATAGAGTGATAAAATTGTTTACAAATATAATAGCTTCTTCGCTAAAAGCCAGGTTAATCTGATCAGATAATTTAAATGTAAGCTTGCGCTCCCAGAGCTATTTTTATTTATTCTATTTTTTAAAGGCTAGTGCCAGAATTAATATTTGTACTTCCGCTTTTTGTTATATGGGTTTGGGCGGGTAGTAAAAATAGTTAAATCCAGGCTACATCCTGTACAGTTGAGTATATCGCTGTCTGTGTGACAGTTGATGATCTTAGTGATCTGGCGTATACTTATTTAATTATTTTAATATTTCTGTACCTGGGACGGCCTGCTATTATTACTGCTGTTTTAACTGCTGAATATAGCTGCTATTACCTCTTGCTGTAGATCTAGATCTAGTGTTAATTTGTTGTTATGCCTTAGACCGCTTAGTGGCTTAGTTATAGTCTGTTTCTGTTCTTAGTGAATACAAATAGTAAGGTACTAAGACCAAGGTGTTCTTGTTTTAGTGTTAGTGTTATGGTTTGGTTGTAGTAGTAGAATATTGTAGATCTAGACTAGTTTATTGTAGTGTGTCTGTGTAGATCTAGTTCTAGCTAGTGTAGTAGTCGTAGTGATCTAGTTAGAATAATTAGTTGGTTTTATCAGTTTGTGTTAGATAGTTGGTTTGGTTAGTTTGTAGTGGCATAGATTTAGAGTTTAGAGGGTTGTTTATAGTGGTTAGTGTATATATTATATTTTATTATTGATTCATTTATTTTTATGTAAATAAAGTTCCGTTTTGTTTATTTATCCTAAACTAAAGTTTCGTTATCTTGCTTTCATTTAGTTTAGGTTAGTATAGTTAGTTGTCTGGTTACTTAGGCGACTCTAGCCCCTTGGTCACCATACCGAGGTGCACAGATTGAGCCACCCAGTAGCGCTAACATCTGCCTACTGTTAAATAATTTAATGTTCTCCCACTTGCGCCTGCCTGACCTGCTCACATAAATAATAAAAAAAAACAACATCGCCACTCATTACTGTTTAGTATGCCTTTTAGCCTACATACTAATGTGTGACTATTGCTGACGCAGCTTGGTGAAACAACAATGATTAATAACAGTCCTGTATGTATAAAAATTAAATGTACTTATTTTACAAACTAATCAACGTAGTTATTTTAATTTCTCAACTTTAAGTAAGTCAAGTCAAACGTAAGTGTCATCTTGTAATAAATCCTAATGAACTGAAAGACAAACCTTTGAATTTAAGCGAAAGAGTATGCAGATCAGCAGAAAATGATTAGCAATGTAACAATAGTGAATGGAATAGCTCTTAAGGCTTCATATATTATTATATTGTGAATAGAGCAGAGCAAAAAGGTACACAAAGTTGCGGAGAGTTGTTTTTTTTTCAAAATATTCGTGAATATAAATCAGACTGTGTGGTGGGGTCAACTAATATCGTATATTAAAGGGGTCCTTGAACTAAAAAAGTTTGAGAACCTCAGCTGTAACGCTAACAAAACTTTTGAGAGAGAAAACATTTCCTTGAAATTTAATAGTACGTCGGTTATTTTTTTTTGTCTTGTTAGGTATAGAGAAACATTTTTTTAGAAAATGATAAGTCATCAAGTTTTAGATCTTCCAGTCGTCTGACAGGAACAACGAAGAATGAGATACTTACGTCATCGCCTCCACCGCAGGTCTGTGTCCCTGTGCAGGTCTGCCAATCATTTTCATTTGTACATCTTGGACAGGAGATGGCACTCACACCTGTCATACAAGTAACATGACATAGATTAGGAATTTCACTCGATCTTTCTGTCTCCTTGGCTATCTCTCTGTCTCTCTCTCTCTCTCTGTTTCTGTTTCTATCTATCTATCTATCTATCTATCTATCTATCTACCTATCTATGTCTGTCTGTCTGTCTGTCTCTCTCTCTCTAAATATATATATATATATATATATATATATATATATATATATATATATATATATATATATATATATATATATTATATTATATATATCGTCTCTCTCTCTCTCTCTCTGTCTCTCTCTGTGTGTAAAAATAAACTATTCATAGAAAACAAAATATTTAAGTGTGAAGTATTCTACTATAACATAAAATAATGTATACCATAAACTATAAAAACACTTAAAACAGTCAAGTTAACTGAATTCATGATTACACAATGAGACTACTATACACTATACAAGCTCATAAAGACGACCCGTTCTATATCCTTAGATTTACTCTTTTGTATTTATATGTCTCTACAACATGACAAAATTAATATTCATATTATAAAGACTGATAACGTAGGTCAATATGTATGTTTAAAAGCTAGATGACTGTGACCTCTAAGTCATTTTTTGTCAGAGGTTTGCTTTTGATCTATTTCTTTAGATGAGACAGTTTTCATTACCTACAATTTACTTATTTTTGTTTTGTCTATCTCTGTTGATTAGAATCTATCTACTTACATGTTGTTGATTAGAATCTATCTACTTATATGTTGTTGATTAGAATCTATCTACTTATATGTTGTTGATGATAGAATCTATCTACTTATTTGTTGTTTATGATAGAATCTATCTACTTATATGTTGTTGATGATAGAATCTATCTACTTATATGTTGTTGATGATAGAATCTATCTACTTATATGTTGTTGATGATAGAAACTATCTACTTATATGTTGTTGATTAGAATCTATCTACTTACATGTTGTTGATGATTGAAACTATCTACTTACATGTTGTTGATAATAGAATCTATCTACTTATATGTTGTTGATGATAGAATCTATCTACTTATATGTTGTTGATTAGAATCTATCTACTTATATGTTGTTGATTAGAATCTATCTAATTACATGTTGTTGATGATAGAATCTATCTACTTATATGTTGTTGATGATAGAATCTATCTACTTATATGTTGTTGATTAGAATCTATCTACTTATATGTTGTTGATGATAGAATCTATCTACTTATATGTTGTTGATTAGAATCTATCTACTTACATGTTGTTGATGATAGAATCTATCTACTTATATGTTGTTGATTAGAATCTATCTACTTACATGTTGTTGATGATAGAATCTATCTACTTATATGTTGTTGATGATAGAATCTATCTACTTATATGTTGTTGATGATAGAATCTATCTACTTATATGTTGTTGATGATAGAATATATCTACTTATATGTTGTTGATGATAGAATATATCTACTTATATGTTGTTGATGATAGAATCTATCTACTTATATGTTGTTGATGATAGAATCTATCTACTTATATGTTGTTGATGATAGAATCTATCTACTTATATGTTGTTGATGATAGAATCTATCTACTTATATGTTGTTGATGATAGAATATATCTACTTATATGTTGTTGATGATAGAATATATCTACTTATATGTTAGTGATGATAGAATATATCTACTTATATGTTGTTGATGATAGAATCTATCTACTTATATGTTGTTGATGATAGAATCTATCAATTTATATGTTGTTGATGATAGAATCTATCTACTTATATGTTGTTGATGATAGAATCTATCTACTTATATGTTGTTGATGATAGAATCTATCTACTTATATGTTGTTGATGATAGAATCTATCTACTTATATGTTGTTGATGATAGAATCTATCTACTTATATGTTGTTGATGATAGAATCTATCTACTTATATGTTGTTGATGATAGAATCTATCTACTTATATGTTGTTGATGATAGAATCTATCTACTTATATGTTGTTGATGATAGAATCTATCTACTTATATGTTGTTGATTAGAATCTATCTACTTACATGTTGTTGATGATAGAATCTATCTACTTACATGTTGTTGATGATAGAATCTATCTACTTATATGTTGTTGATGATAGAATCTATCTACTTATATGTTGTTGATTAGAATCTATCTACTTATATGTTGTTGATTAGAATCTATCTACTTACATGTTGTTGATGATAGAATCTATCTACTTATATGTTGTTGATTAGAATCTATCTACTTATATGTTGTTGATTAGAATATATCTACTTATATGTTGTTGATGATAGAATCTATCTACTTATATGTTGTTGATTAGAATCTATCTACTTACATGTTGTTGATGATAGAATCTATCTACTTATATGTTGTTGATTAGAATCTATCTACTTATATGTTGTTGATGATAGAATCTATCTACTTATATGTTGTTGATTAGAATCTATCTACTTATATGTTGTTGATGATAGAATCTATCTACTTATATGTTGTTGATGATAGAATCTTACTGCCTTATGATATGTTGGTTTTTGTAGTTGTCTATAACAATCAGTTATTTTTGCTGTTTTTTTGAGAGAAAATGTTGAATGTCTGTAATACTTGTTTAATATATCTAGCAATGATTCCACAGACTTCCCCTACAGCTCACAGGTGCCTTAGTTTGATATACGCAGTGACGTTCAGAGGGTGCCAGGCGCACTGGGCTGCGTGGGTTGTTGGCGCCCTATCCCCAACCTCATAATAGTTGAAGTCAAACGCTCCTGTCTTACGGAAGAGATTAAAGCGAATTTTAGATGATATTTTATGCAGTGTTTGAACACATTTTTGGCTCCCTTTAAGCGTCTGGGTCAGGGGCGGCCGCCCGTGAACATTGTACGCCACTGAATAATATGGCGTGTACGTAGATTTACTGGAGGTCTGAGACTGTTATGCCATGATTAGGATTGAGTTATTTGTTTCGGGAATAAGGGGAAAGTTTTACTTAGTGACAAGTCACGTGACAATTAAAAAACAAGACCTCGCTAGGCGACGCTTTAGAATCAAGACGTTTTCTTATTTACAGTAAGAATAAGCATTATATAGACGGCTAGTAATAGAGGCCATCGGGCGGTGCCCGTATTAAGTATTAAAAGTGTTTGTTGTTTCAACACCAGCGTCGACTTTATGTATCGACTGTTTGCCTTTCGTCGGTGTTATCTGTTCCAGTATTGAGTTCAGTGTTACTTCCAGTTGGACTTAGTTACATTTTCAAGTACTAAACACCGCGGAAGAGCTTAACAGAGACCAAAGCTAGAAAACGACTGTCTTATCTGAAAGATAGGGGGGTGGTAAAGCAGACCAACGTTTACCACGGGATGAGATAGTGGGGGTAAAGCAGACCAACGTTTACCACGGGATGTCCAGACAAAGAAATAAAAAGTGGAACGAAGGCTGAAAAATAGAAAGAGTAAGAAAGGGAACAAAACATCTCTCAGAAAAGCTGTTAAAAATGTGTGAGGAATAGAGGGGGAGAGTGAGGGCAGAGACAGGGAGGGGAGAGAAAGAGTGAGGAGAGGAGGAAGGAAGGGAGTAAGAAAGGGAGAGAGGAAGGCCGCCATAAATTACCCACCAACATAACCTTAAACTGATGTGAAATTATTTGTTTCTCTACTCCCGCTAGTACCCACGTCTGCACGTGAAATGTTTCGATTTTGAAACAAAAAAAAAATAATCGGAAAATATTTAAAAAAGAAAACATTCGTCAACCCATGATCTAATCTTACAGTTACAATTCCTTTCTGATTGCAAGCACGTACACAAATCATGTAGTTTTCTTATCTCGGCTGTTAGTCAGCACGATCAGATTTCACGACTCTTTTTGACATTTTGTACATCAAATAGTCTGTTTCTTTGCAATTCCAACTACACATCATCTATTTGAATACTTGGAAAAGTCTTTACACAGTTGTTTTTTTAAGTAAATATATTAGTATGTCTTAATAGTCATGATCTATTTAACTATTTTTAGTCGTGGAATGACTGTGGTTTATCTAATTAAAATGAGATGAAATCCAAGGCATTATATTGGTCGGAACTATATCGCCTAAACAGCATTTCCCCTATCTACACTTAGATAATATGTCCAGCAAGTACCAGATTGAGACTTAATCCTAAAGATTATGTAAGGTGATTTAACTCTTTCTCTCCGTAATTATTTACCACATTCTGATGGAATCAACGTTGGTATCGTCAGCTAGGAGAGAAAGAGTTAAGTAAATGAGAAAAACATCTGAAATATTTAAAAAAATACTTTAAAAAAAAAAACTAAAAAAATAAAGCTTATATGAAGTGTAAATGTATTAATTAATTTGGATCAGTCCTGTAATCAAATTTTAAAATAGATCCAGACCAACAACAATAAATGTGTGCAATTAATAATATTTTTACCAATTGTTTTTTGTTTAGTGCTATTTCATGCTACTTAGCTTTCTTAATACGCTATGATCCCATCACTTATCCAGACCAGTTGGGTAAATGGGGATGGGGGGGGGGAGAAAAGGTTATCTGGGTGAATTTTAACGTAATTGCATTCGTAAAAGCAATTTTAAAAAAGTGGGGGGACGACCTGAAATTGAACTCGTGCTCACGCGTCCTGCTAACCACTTTGCTAGTGAGCCACTTTTAACTAGTTATATCCTGTTTGCTTTAATTAAGAGCGGTGACATATAAAGGGGACTTATTCAGCTTATACCACCGCTTCAGTCAAGTACAATTTCTTTTCCTTGTTTGAGATACCAAACAAAATAAAAAATTACCAATAGTTAACTTATTGGTTCTTTTTTTTTTTTAATTCGTGTTTTGTCAGGTAAAAGAAATAATTGAATTAAGTTTCAGCTTGATCCGAGATTGGGTGTCGGAGAAATAACGTGTACAAACTTTTTACCAGAAAGACAGACAGATTTAATAGCTGTAACCGTAACTTATGCAAGTTGACCGTTAGCGGGCTTTGATTAAATTAGGTCAAGGAGGTGGTCAGTCGTGGTCTTCGGGAGTGATGAAGATCATGGTTCAGCAAAACGAAAATGCCACTTTTCTGAAGTGACTCTACAGAACATCAAGCTTTTCCATCTCTCTACAGAACATCAAGCTTTTCCCTCTCTACAGAACATCAAGCTTTTCGATCTCTCTACAGAACATCAAGCTTTTTTATCTCTCTACAGAACCTCAAGCTTTTCCATCTCTCTACAGAACATCAAGCTTTTCGATCTCTCTACAGAACATCAAGCTTTTCCATCTCTCTACAGAACATCAAGCTTTTCCATCTCTTACAGAACATCAAGCTTTTCCATCTCTCTACAGAACATCAAGCTTTTCGATCTCTCACTGAACATCAAGCTTTTCCATCTCTCACAGAACATCAAGCTTTTCCATCTCTCTACAGAACATCAAGCTTTTCCATCTCTCTACAGAACATCAAGCTTTTCGATCTCTCACAGAACATCAAGCTTTTCCATCTCTCACAGAACATCAAGCTTTTCCAGCTCTATACAGAACATCAAGCTTTTCCATCTCTCTACAGAACATCAAGCTTTTCCATCTCTCTACAGAACATCAAGCTTTTCCATCTCTCTACAGAACATCAAGCTTTTCGATCTCTCACAGATACTGAAGATTTAACAAAATGTGTAACTTACAATTCTGACCTGAACAGACGATCATAAGAACAAACATAAATAAATATTTATTTCAAGATAAGTTTTTGGGCCAAGTTCTCTTTTTATTCCCAACACCGTGCATAAGTTAGCCATTCACCAGAAATAAATCATCTTTTGGCGCAATAACAATCCCAATAAATGTATCATTTTTTTATTTCCTTAGGTAGATTTTAGCTGATATAATAAGCTTAGTTATTCAACCAAGGGGACATTATTTACTCGTTTTAGTCATTAGACAACGGGACATTGTTTAGTAAATTTTTGTTGATCAATGAACCTACAAGTAGTTCTATACTTTCAACTTACTGACAATAATGGTTATGATTGTCCTGGACGTGGCAAAATATGTAGGTCACAGCTAGGGCTGCCCAGCCACGGGAAATACTGCGCTCCTCATTAATCTTCGGACTCGAAGACAAGTCTTATCATTTCTGGGCAATGAACTAGCTGCCCGCTTTATATTTTACATGACAGACAACAGGGTAATCATTAATTAATAAATTTAGTGAGTAAATTTGTTATGTATTTCGACTAAAGTGAGTATAATGTGGATTTTCGTTTCCCAACAAAATAAAACAACAACACAATAGCAACAAATCACAAAATCTACAACGTCTACAAGTCTTATTATTTCAGGACAATGAACTAGCTGCCCGCTTTATATTTTACATGACAGACAACAGGGTAATCATTAATTAATTAATTTAGTGAGTAAATTTGTTATGTATTTCGACTAAAGTGAGTATAATATGGATTTTCGTTACCCAACAAAAAAACAACAACAACACAATAGCAACAAATCACAAAATCTACAACGTTTTCTCTGGCTCCTATTTTATTTCCGAATTGAACACCAATCACCTAGCTACATAGCTGTATTAGCTACTTTAAAATTTTGTCTTTACTTGTCAAGATCTAATGATAGGAATAGAAACGAATACACACAGGAAGTTTTACACTTAAGATATCGTCATGAAGAGATCAGTCATGGGACACAGCATAAATACATTACACATTGCTTGATAAAACGAAGCTAGATTGCTGTTTTTTTTAAACAAGTAACATTCAAAAAGTGTTGTTGTTTTTTTTATTTCTAATCAATTTCTAAATCTGATGGTGGTCCAAAAATTTTTATTCTATTTATTTCATGCAATCCTTTTCATTATTTCAATAATTTTTTTCACGCAGCACAAACAAGTTTTTCTATTAACAATACGGCTAATAATTTGTACATTAGACTGCGCGAAATTTACGGCTATTTATTTATTCCCCTCTTGACTGAACACAAAAAAAAAAACCATTTGAGTCGAGTGCGGGAATCCCCAGTGTAGTATTAAAACATTTAAGTTAAATTTAATGTTAATATGATTACATTTTGAACAATTTTAACGATCAAATCTGTTTTCATTGTGCTGTACTTATTTGTTTCCCTACAAATGTATATGATTATGAACTGTTAACTTTCTAAAAACACTATAGCTAGTTGACCGTTAGCGGGCTTTGATTAAATTAGGTCAAGGAGGTGGTCAGTCGTGGTCTTCGGGAGTGATGAAGATCATGGTTCAGCAAAACGAAAATGCCACTTTTCTGAAGTGACTCTACAGAACATCAAGCTTTTCCATCCACATTATACTCACTTTAGTCGAAATACATAACAAACACGTGCAGTGTCCACTGGTCAGCTAATAGGAAGAATTTTAAAAAGAATAAGTCCAAAAAATCTTTGACGTTTAGAGCAATATCCGTTGTTTAACATTATACAAATAAATGAAATGTGATCAAGCGAAAAACATTTTAAAAAACTAATGAAGACATTAAAAACTGATGTCAAAAAAAGAGCAGAAAAAAATATATAATAAAGAAAATGAAGAAAAAAACAACAAACGTAAAACTGACCAAAATTTTAAAGACTTTTGATATGTAAGAAAAATTTCAATTCGATCTTCGTGAATAAACTTTTAATGTACATAAAAAACAACTATTAAACAATTCTCTTATTCATTATTAGATAGATAGATTGCTATCAAACTAGAGTCAGTAGACTCGAGAGATCATTTCTCGGATCACATATTGGGACCTAAAAAAAAAGAGACTAGACCAGGACCAGATACGACCTTAGCCGAGAACATTCATCATAGTGGGCATACTGACTCTGACCTGCAACGTCACAACCTGTGGGCAGCGAAAACCAACAATTCATTGCCACGTCACAGGTCTGTACGACGTGTCAACAAAGCTACTGGTCTCCACTGCCCACAGGTTGCGACGTCGCAGGTCAGAGTTCAGGCCTACTATACTGAAATGGTCTCGCCCTAGCCGACTATCTGGTCTTGCACCGAGCTCTAAGGCGAGGCAGGAAAAATTTCAAGCGCGAAATCGTAGCACATCAGGTCTCCATGCTCCCTGTTGTCTACCTTGATGCGAGTCCTGTATTTTCCCGCCACCACAAATCCCCCTTGGATTGGGATGGGCATGGGGCCCATGGTGTAGTTGTTCTGTGAATAGAGCAAACGAACAAGTAGCTTTCAAGAAGAAACGACACAGTTATAAAAACAGATCTTTTTTAAAAAAAAGTTATTTCGCGCATCTTGCAATATTTAGATCTAAGGGTTTTTAGTTAATTAAGATTTGCAATACAAAAAATAATTTAAAAAAAACAGAAACACGTAACATAATGTTTTTGAAAACAATTCCTACGTTAGTCCTACTTTATACAATTCTTACTTTATACAATTTTTACTTTATACAATTCTTACCTATACAATTCCTACTTTATACAATTCCTACTTTATACAATTCCTACTTTATACAATTCCTACTTTATACAATTCCTACTTTATACAATTCCTACTTTATACAATTCTTACTTTATACAATTCTTACTTTATACAATTCTTACTTTATACAATTCCTACTTTATACAATTCCTACTTTATACAATTCCTACTTTATACAATTCTTACTTTATACAATTCTTACTTTATACAATTCCTACTTTATACAATTCCTACTTTATACAATTAATACTTTATAAAGCTGATGAAATAGATGAAAAACTGTTCTAACGGTAAATACTTTTAACATTAATTGATTAATTAAATGTTCTTTCGGTAAATTGAACAAAATATGTTTTCACCAATCTCCATTTCTCTTTTTCATAACATTGAAAGATTTATACTATATATAAAGTGTTTCTCACAACTTAGCTAAGATTCAATTTTTTGTAAACTTGTGCTTTGAAGTTTGTAACTAGTGACTTTGTGGTCATGATTTGCTTATGGGGAATGTGTCATACAACATATTATTCTTAGGGGAAACCACTCACACACTTTTAATGCTTTTAATATACAACTATTTCAAAATTGCCTTGTGGTTTCTTGTTGTTTTTTTTCAATAAAATATAACAAAGGCAATTTCCAGATAATATGAAAAAAACAACTCTTAGCTTGTACAATAGTGAGAATAAAGACCAACTATTGGAGAATTAACATCAAAAATTAAGTGTTCAATGTCTATACTTCCGTTTACATTCATAAAACTAAGTGGACATGTGAGCTTGCGCTCCCTGAGCTAGTTTTATATGTATTTTTGTTGTATAGGTTAGATCTATTTTTATATTATAGGTTAGTGTCAGATTTTATAATTGTACTTCCGCATATTTATATAGGTTAGTGCGGGATAGTATAAAAGGAATGTACTACATACTGTCTTAAAACAGTTGAGTGTACAGTTGACCAGTGGTAAGTACCATATCTGTCTGTGTGACAGCCGAAGATCTTTGTGGTCTGTCGTGTACTTATTTTTATTCCTGTACCTGGGACGGCCTGCTATTGTTACTGCTGTGTCACTGCTTTTAGCTACTGCAATTACACTGCTGATTATAACTGCTGTAACTCTTGCTGTAGATCTAGAATCTAGTGTTATTTTGTTTTTGTAGTGTAGCCTTAGTGGCTTAGATTAGTAAACTTAGTTAGTTATAGTCTGTTTCTGTTCTTAGGGAATGCTAATATTAAGGTACTAAGACTAAGGTGTTCTTGTTTTAGTTTTAGTTATGAGTTGGTTGTAGTAGTAGAATATTGTAGATCTAGACTAGTTTATTGTAGTTTGTTAGTGTAGATCTAGGTCTAGACTAGTGTAGTAGTTGTAGTGATTTAGTTAGATAGTTGGGTTGATCAGTTTGTGTTAGATAGTTGGTTAGTTTGTTAATGTTTGTAGTGGTGTAGATTTAGAGGGTTTTAGTTAGTTGATGGGTTCAGTAGTAGTGGCTAGTCAAGTTAGTGTATATATATATATTATATTTTATTATTGATTCATTTATTTTTATGTAAATAAAGTTTCGCTTTGTTTATTTATCCTAACTAAAGTTTCGTTATCTTGCTTTCCTTTAGTTTAGGTTAGTTATAGATAGTTGTCTGGTTACTTAGGCGACTCTAGCCCCTTGGTCACCATACCGAGGTGCACAGATTGAGCCCACCCAGTAGCGCTAACATCTGTCTACTGTTGGTAAATTTTAATGTTGAGCAGTAAGAATAGGTATCTCCCACTCGCGCCTGCCTGACCTGCTCACAGACATAAGTACGACACAAAAAGGCATACTGAACTCTTCTGCGACGTAATGTGAACTAAACATATACATATGAAACGAAGAAGATCAGGAGAGTTTTAAACATATTGACAAATTAAACAATGTCAAGGACGCCACATTTGAAAGATCACAGTTGTCAACTAAAAATTACAGGTAACTTTGTGTTAAATGCGAAAGCTCCTTGACATTGCAGATAGTGGAAACAAAACCATATGGTTTGTTAAAATATTTCGCATATCAATACTTTCATGTTGTACACCGGATACACATCGTTTTTTTTATTTATTTTGTTTGTTACTTATGGATTCACTTCATGTATGAAAACCCGAATAGAAATTGTTCAAATCTTTTGTCTTTAACAAGCCCCAACCCTTATCATTTATATCACACTATAGCTGAACATCAACAACCTTATTAATTTTACATGTACGTGTACTTGCAATACTTTCTTACGGACAATAGCAGTAATCAAATAAGGTTGTCTACCTTTAAGACTGGACATTGGCATGGCGCATGCTCATTGACCATTGAAAGACAAGGTTGAATGTCCCATAGAATGTTGCAGACATTCTGAATGCTGCACGTGCCATAAGGGCTGTTCACACAGGAAAGTGGAATCCACTCGTCGGCAAAAATATGTTTCTCTATTTTGTAGTCCACCTAGGAGGTCAAAACTCATTACTAGGAGGTCAAAGCTCATAAATGCATATGTAATATAATAAAGGTAATTTCACAACGCTAAATAAAATATACGTCTGGCTCGTTAGTAGGCTAGCATGTTTTAACAAGTTCTGATAGGCTACGGGTTTCATATCCCAGGCTTATAGCCCGGAGCTTACAGATTTAGGCACCAGTTGCTCGCCTCTGAGCGACACTTGAAGACCAGTAGTTGGACAAGTTGTCAGATGCTTATTGCCTATAAAACTTTTCTTCTAAAGCAGTGTTTCCCAAACTAAGTTCCGCGGAACCCTAGTGTTCCGCGAGGCCTGAACAGGTGTTCCACGAACTATTGGAATAATTAGCTATTAGGCCACCACGTGAATCAATCTCTCAAAAACATAAGCACAAGTGTTCCGCTAAACACTCTGAATGTGCGAAGTGTTTCATTTGAGAAAAAGGTTTGGGAACCACTGGTCTTAAGTTACAATTATTTAAAAAAACAAGCACATTTTTTTTTTAAATCTTTTAAAAAACACCAATAATATCTGAGGGGAACAACTCCACCCTTACAACTTCATCTATCAATAATGTAGAAGTTATTTCCCTTCTTTAACATCAAACAAAATAATTAATTACCAACAATTAATTGACTAATTGGTTAATTTTAATTGATTCAAGTTTTGTTGGGTACAATAAATAATTGTTTAAAACATTTAAAATATTTACTTGACCCGAGAATGCATGTGAGACAAATAGAGTGTACTAACTTTTTACCAGTCATACAGATAGACAGACGGACTGAGTTGATATGAGCTTTGTAAAAAAATGGGGAGGACACATTGCGTCTCAGACTTGGTAGACACTACGCTGCAGAGCAATAGATCTAAGACCAAGTACCCAAGTCTTCAATTGGTAATACTTACGCCTATGGGAGCGTTAAGGTCTTTAAGAACCTCCAAAGTGTACGCAATAATCATGGTGCCTGGAACGACCACTGCGTCTGGCATGACCACAATGTCACGTATTTTAATGGAAGCACTGGGACCTCCGCAAGACTGCATAGACAACGACTTAGAGAACTGAAAAGAAACATACATACATTATTTTATTTATAAAGTGTCTATTATTGAAACGCTGAAGATTTCTATACATTTACAAGCGTGTATGATGCTCCTGGATTACAACTTTGAGTTTTAAGATCCTGTGTACGTTCTTTCAGCAGATAAAAATAGACGAATAGAATAAAATGAACAGAAACGATATGGAGTAATGTGGGAGCGATATAATGGAAAATTAAAAAAAAAGAAAGAGGATTGGAAGAGATATTGAGATAAATAGACGATGAATTGACCATGTCTATGACGTTACACTCAGACATTACTTTGTGAATCTAGATATTTAAATAAAATTCTCCTAAAGGGAAAAGAGCTTAGAAATTTGATTTTACAATACTGAAATTGTGCACTAAAATTATTATTTGGATTTTTGTAAAATTCATATCAATACTAATAATACTTCCATATACATCGGATGCACCGAAGACTCCATTTATGAAAATCGTCAACATAAGTTGGATATTGTTAAGGCTTCCGCGCGGTGTTGATTCTTGGAAATATATCTAGTGTAGATCTACGTCTAAACTCAAACTACTTCAGTAACACCGGCGAAAGGCCGAAACAATCAAAATATGTAGTCGACGCTGATGTTGTTCTACAAATATATTTAAAGGGAAACTCCGATGGTTTTGACAATTTTTGATATACTATGTGTTTTGATTTACAGATAATGAATATATTCTCTTCTTTTTTTTTTCTTTGCAATAATAACTTAGTCATTGATGTTTTTCCGACGTAATTTTCCTGCGCATCCAAAACAGTTAGACTTTCACCTTGTTTCTATGTGACGTCACAAAGGTGTTTTAATCTATTGACTTATTGTATAACAGGAGACCATACAGCAAAGTTTACATTCTCGTATAAGAAATATATCTTGGTCTATGCAGTTTGATATAGGATCTTGTAAGCAAAGAAAAAAAGTAGATTTACATGCTTGACTAACCACGGCAGTCTGTATTGTCTCGCCAGACCACTCAACACACAACAAACACTATCGCTTGGTTGTCTTGTCATGACCGACTACACGTAGTCTCGACTAGCCTTACATTGACCAGTTTGTTCGAATCATTCAGACACGATCTATTTACTTCTTGGGATAGGGAGAGGCTTAGATGAAAATGTTACTTTTTTTTCTCGAGTTAGTTATCCTAATGCTTTTGGATCTATCTATACATGTTTATATATATAACTGTATCATAGCTCTGGACTAGGCCGTCATTAAGCCTAACAGCTACTGTAAGAATGAAGCGATACGATTGGTTAAATGGAGTTTCTCTTTCAGTATTGTTTAGGGAAATGACGCATGAAATAACTTAAAACAAAATCTCAAGGAATCCCGTTTTTTTTTGAGATGTCAAGAATTTACTGACTAATTTATTAAATATACAATTTTCTAAGCATTTAAATAAAAAAATGATATAATGTTTACTATTACAACTTTTTACGCAGAATTTAAATATGTCAATAACTCAAATTTGAAAAACTATCGGAGTTTCCCTTTAATAATAATATAATCAAGAAGGGAATTGTCCGATGTCAGCTATGTCCGTAAATCCGTATATCTATTGTACTGCTCTATACGAAGCGTCTTCTTTGTAGCGTCACTTAGAGCGTTCTTGTTTTTTAAGCAACTTTACGTCATCGTCGCTAAGTAAAACTTTACCCTATTCCCGAAACAAATAACTCATTCCTAATCATGCCATAACAATATAGACATATTTTTAGAGGTCCAGACACAAATTAAATTTTGATATTTTAAATTAGTAACAGGCATCATAATCGTTCTTCGATAAAAGAAAAATCACAGGATCCTAAATCAAGTCCTAAATGATGCAGTTACTTCTGATGTAAAATGCCAGGTTTAGGCCCTGCAAGCGTTTTATAAAGAAAAGCTCAGTTGTTCACGACAATGTAGCGAGTCAAAATATACAAGTTGACAATGTTGTACCAAATTGAAAATAGTGAAAAACTCAAAAACAAAAACTCTTTATGCTCTATTCAGAAATACTACAGAGACTTTCAACTTAGCATGAGCAGGTCTCGTTAACAAATCTGTAGGCTAATGGAGATTTTCACGCTAGACTAGCGACACTAAATTTAACTTCAAAATTGCAAACTAAATCAAAGTTACTGTGACATAGGGGGAGTTAACTAGTTTTGTAATTATGATGACGAGTGATTTCCTTAAAGAAATTAAAATATACTTAGCCCAAAGATCCCAGAGCAGGGCACACTTTTCCTGAGTACCCCAATGCACAGGACCAGTGACTAACACAAAAAAAAAATAATCTACAGTAGACACAACACACAGCAAGGTCCAGTGGTCAAGCTGGTGACTCAGGAGCAAATGGCAACTAAGCACACATTACCTGACATTATATAACCTTCTTAGGGGAATCACTCCTGACATCATAAATACATGTACTCAACAAATAGTCAACTCCACTTATGAAACATTACAAACGGATGGGTTTAAAAACTGATTCTGTAGTGTTAAATGTACACTCAGCCCATTATCTAACATTTTAAAAACATTTCCTTTATTTTGTTTATCGGATAGATCAAAAAATTTGCTATTTATAGTTTTCCACCATGTATGAAAATCTCCTTTTTCCTATTTTAGGAAAAACAAAGAAAATATGATTAAAAAATACATAGATACGTAAGCTTCTTTTGTGTTATCTGGCTCGGACATGTCACCAGCATGTCAGGTAGAAGAATCCCTATACGCACTCTATATGCTGAGCTTGCGGGGGGAGTAAGACCAAAGGGCCACCCAAGGCTAACCTACAGGGATGTCTACAAGCGAGACATGAGAACCACTGGCATCAACGGAAATATTTGGGAGGAGATAGACCAAGACCGGACAGCATGGAGACAGACTGTGCGTGCTGGTACGAACCTCGCCGAGAGCAAAAGAAACGAAGCTGCATTAGTCAAGAGAAAGAAAAAGAAAGCTGCACTATCAGTATATGCCTCAAAAGAGATGCATATACCGGCACGAACTGTGGCAAAATCTGAATTGGCTTAATTAGTCATATCAGATTCTGCCCCATTGCAGGAAGCAACCAAAACCAGTGACTCATCTAATACGTAAATCTATCAATAAGTTAAACGTTATCAATGAAGAAGTCTGAGACCTAATTTAGAGACTTACCTTCCCTGATATATATATTTTATTTAAAAAGTGGTGCTTGCATAATTAATGTTTTAAAATTAACTGTTTGCTTCAGACAACAAAAGAGTTGCTGTTGTAGCTGGACTTTGCAAGATCTAAAATATCATGATATCGGATTTTTCAATATCTTTGCTAGTTAAACCTGTCGGACGGACAGAACACATAAAGCTAACAGCGACTTTTCCCCCTTTTGGAGCCTATAAAAAAAAGCAATAATATGAATAATCTGTATCTCGGTATATTTATTTGCTACATGTGTAAATACTAGATATATACTTACATAATCATCACTTCTTGTTGCTGGTGAAATTAAGGTTAAAACGAATACAATGATGCCAGTATAGCTCCGTTTCTTGGAAGCAGGAATTTGCTTGTTGAATGGTTTATGTAGCATTCTATATCCTGGTCGATCACCAAACCTTAAATGTAGATTGCTTTAATCTCTTGTGCTTGAAACTAGAAATTTTACACAGAACAGAATTATTCAGGCACAAAATTTGTGTTGCCCCGCAGTGATTGGGTGTATTTTAAATCAACTCTATGCAAATATCCTATTATGCATAAAAATGTCCACGAGAAAATGAGTGTACCAATCGATAATAACATAATTAAAGCCTGACTAGAGTCTTACTTATTAGCTTTACTACAGGGTCGTTTCACTCTGGTGTATCTAGGATGTTTTTCAAAAGAAAAGAAACAGCAACCAGAATATGTTGGTTTTGTATTTTGGTATTTCCATTTTAGAAATACATATCTGTAAAACCTTTATGTGTAAAGATAGGCCTACTTATCTCTTGATATAATACTTAGACTAAGTAATCTAGACAAAAATAATATTTAGTTGACAAAAATTATTTTTCTTTTTTTCCTGGCGTGTTAGCGGCCCCCCGAAAGGGGAAAAGCCGCTATTAGTTTTGTGTGGTCTGTTTGTCCGTCCGCCCGTCTGTCCCGTTTAGATCACAGAAACTAGAAAAGGTATTGAAAATTCAAAATCATTATATTTTAAACATTTAAAGTTCTGATGCAACGATTACGTGGATTCTCAAGTCTGTCTTCACCTATTCAATATGACAAACTATTAAATTAGTATGATAGCATTCTAAAGACATTAGAATTATTCTCGCCTGTTTTACAACCAAGAAAAGACCAAGTACTGCGAAATGAAATCTAGCGACATCTATTACAAAAAAAGCACCTAGTCAACAAGAAAAATCTTAATCCCTTCAAGTTAAACATTTGCTTTACTTTATCTAAAATGTAAACTAAAATCTTTGATGGAAAAGAAAAATCCTGATAAAAATTTAAAGAAAAAAAAAACTTGGAGATGCCGGGGATTGAACCCGGGACTTCTCACATGCGAAGCAAGCGCTCTACCACTGAGCTACATCCCCTCGAATTATAACAATTCGTCTCTAAGATCATATTAAATGAAGATCAAACAGTACAATGAGGTTCACAAAATTGACAATACACTGGAATAGAATTCCTAGTAGGGGAAACGATTAAGACTTAACATCATCTACCTTTGTATTGTTTTTTAAGCTACCTGAGTCTATTGCTTTGTAGAGGTCAATTGGATACAGGCATAGCAATAAGAAAGGGCAAGTCATTATTTATTTTTTGTGCGTTGCCTCCGCAGGGAAAACAGGTTATTTTGTAGTGTTGTATATTCCAAAGAAAATTCAATTTCATTCGTCCTCTTATCTCTCTCGAAAACCTTGGCAATGTTTTTCAGACTCATCATGGAGCTTGGGTGTAGACAGTCGTTAGAGGAGAAGATAGGCCAGTAGGGAAGTGAAACAGAACCCCCCCCCCTTTTGGTTTGACTTAGAAACAAATCCATTGCAATGACGGGGGGGGGGGGAAGAAAGCCCCAACAACCATGTGACTATCCACACACCGTACGTCATGGAACCGTTTAATGGCTGTCTTCTGTACGGCTGATTTTATACAGAAAAGGAAAATGGTTGAGTTAACCCGGTGTGCTCGGCCTTTGGACTCGCTTCTAACTTAAGCGTCTTCAGACATGAGCCATATAGGAAATAGGAATGTACACATTTATACCTGCTTGGATCATTCCCATAAAGAGGCTTGTTTTCAGACAGTCAGGTGAAGGCAAGCTTCCATAGGCCTAGAGTTCCAAGAGTCTTAGACTCAAATCTTAGGACAAATATGAAGAAGACGACTCTAACTTGAAGGAGGCGTCACAGTTAGTTATGGTGTTACGAGCAATTGTAGAGTAAGAAAACATCCGTCTTGAGGCTCGGGTGTAACCTCACAATATTTGGATGTGATAAAAATAAATCTTTTTGATGTAGGACCATCCGACAGAGAGGTCGGTGATGAGTCAATACATTATTCAAAACCATAGGGAAAATTATTTTCTTTAGTCAATAATCTCATTAGTCTTCGACCTGAGACCCGACTCTTTATTAACTCTCTATTGCGAACATTTTGAAATAGACTACTCATAATTGGTGCTTGTAAACGTTATATTCATCTTTCCTATTGCTCACATTGAATATACACACTTGCAACATTATGATTCTGCCTTGTATAAGTGTTGACTTTTGTTAATGTGTAATAAATAGATCTAGACCAGTGGTCGCAAACTGCGGTCTCGAGCCGCATGTGGCACTTTGAATCCGGCTCTTCAACATAATATTGACTGCAAGCATGACATATCATTTACTAACTTGCATTGTACGTGAAGAGTCAACTTTTTGAAACACCAGCCTACAGAGAAGATGCACATTTGTTTTAGCAAGAAGCAAAAGCAAGAGTAGCGTCTCGCAAACAGGATATCTCCATCGAATAGAGGCGTGAAGCATACAAAGAACCACATTTAAAAGGTATATCTTGTTTTATTTATTGTTTTAACATTTTTAGGAAAGGTTTGAGTGACCACGTAGTACGGGAAGTGCTTGTAATTCTCGCGTGATTTACTGTCTCCCACTAAAGGTGCTATAGTGGAACCCTTTGAGATTATTGCCACTCAAAGGACAAACGAGGAGATATATCTCATGTTGCATCTCAAAGCTTAGAACAACATCGAATTCCATTTTAAAAAATCTTTTTTATTTCAACAGATAAAGCAAAAAAAAAACACACAACGTATTGCCAGGTAGAAGAAATGGCTCTGTCGTTATATTGAATGAAGAAAAATTAAGAGTAAACGCACACATTTCCTGAAAAAAAAATTCAAAGTAATTGAATCAGGGTTTGAGATAAAGAACTTCAGTGTAGCTAAGATACTTCACTATCGCCAATGTACCTGACAAGTAGAGAATGAGTCTGTAGATATTCTGGTTATCGAGAGGAAATATTTATAAATACTTCGATTAAGTGTTTACTGAAATAAAATCATTTGTTCTTGAGAAATGTGTTCACTCTGCAGGTTTAATGAACGCTCTATAAATGTAACCATTGTATGTGGTGGCTTGGTTCTTTACCCATATCAGCATACACGTAAGTTTAAGGAAAAGGAAACTTTTTTTTTTCATGTTAGGTGAAGTAATATCACTGGAAAGTAAATTGTAGATTTTTACTGAATATTCTGAATGAGAAACTATTTCTCTTTCATCCTATTCAACAGTTTCCAAGAAGACAAATATAATATTGACATTTGCTATCTTAGAACGTCTTATGAACAGAGATGCCCAAAATACGGCCAGCGGGCCAGATCCGGCCCGCGACGTGGTTCCATCCGGCCCGCCAAAACGTTGGCAAAAAGTGTAGAAAATCTCTCCTTCCAAAAAAATATTTTAAATATGCATCTTTACTTACGTTAGGCCCTCACTTTTTCTCTGATCACTTGGTAGTATGACGTTGAACATTTGTACGTTTATGAAATGGGAGAGTTGAAGAAACTACAAGTGGATTCTGAATTAAGAATTTACCAAGGACCTGAACAGATCTTTACTTTTTTTGTGGAACATGATAGTAATCCAACATATTTGTTTTGTAAAGAAAGTGTAGCTGTTTTTTTTTTAAACAACAAAATATAAACGGTATTATAAAACAAATATGATGCCATTCTTGCTCTGAGGTTTGAATAAAGATAGTTAAAGATTGGAGGATCGATGGAAAATTGACCAAAAAGAGAAAAGAAAATGAGTCGTTAGAAAACTAGCTACAAATATGTACACATTTTAAGAAGAGACGTGAGGCCAGTTTCCGACCCGTAAAAACAAAAAGATAAACTTCAAATATCCCATTAATTAATTAATTACTAGAGCCACAGGTTTCTAATAAAATTGTTTCAGATCAATTTCATTTCATTTTTGCACCTTTTCGGTCATGTGGCGGAAATTAAAAGGGCCCGCAGGTCGAATTAGGTTGGGCATCACTGTCTTAGAACATCTCTGCTAATTGTGAATAAAGCTTTTCTAAACTTATTCTAAATGTCATTTTTCGTGTTTTTTTTTTAAGATTTAAAATTTGTAAATGAGTCGCTAAATTAAAAAAAAAAAGTTTATATCGGAATTCAGATGTCGATTGTCTTTGTTCCGATTAAGAACTATAGGAGTAAATTTAAATTTTTTTTTTTTAAGGGCAATTAATTTGGAGACGCTGTAGCTGAGTGCTAAAGTGGTAACTTGTTTTTCTTTTCTTTTTTTAATCATCTTCAATTTTGTAATTTAAAAAATGTGTCTCTTTTGGTTGACGAGTTTGCCGACAAATAATAAATCTGTGCGATTAGAAATATTTTTACCATTTTGTTTTTGTTAAGCGCAATTTCTTACTTTTAGCTTTTTCAATACGCTATGATCCTATCACTTATCTGGACCATTTGCGAAACACTTGGATGAGAAAGAAGGGGGTATCTGTGTGAATGTTACCGTGATCGCTTTTAAATGCATTTATTTTTTTAAAAGTTGAAAGATCTGAATTTCAACTTGAGGACTCAAGCCTTCTCAAGCCAACATACTCAACACTGTGCCAGCGTAGTGCTTATAAAAATATAAGTTTTATAGCTATCTATTGTATCGTCAAACTTAAAAGTGGCGACCTATTTCTCTCTACAACGTATATAGGGGACGAATTCAACTTATACCACCACATCAGTCAAGTACTAATTCTTTCCTTTGTTCGATACCAAATAAAAAAAAATACTAATTGTTAATTAACAATTTTTTTTATTCTTGTTTTGTCAGGTAAAAGAAATAATTGTGCATAATTTCAGCTTGATCCGAGAACTGGTGTGGGAGAAATAACGTGTACATGTTTTGTGAATATCAATACATTGACAAATAGTTATAAATTGAAATAATAAAATATATGCATGTATTATTGGAAGACTTGTTGACAGCAAGATCTGGAGTTATCTAATCTGAAGAGACTCTAACTCTTGTTTTCTTGAAATCTATGCAATCAAAATAAAAAAATCCAATTTTCTTTGTTTCACGGTTTCAAATGTTGAAAGTGATTTGAGATTATTTCACAATAGAAAGAATTAAAAATAATAAAATAGAAAGAAAAAAAGCAAAGTAGGCCTATATAAAAATATTTTTTAAAAAAAGCTTGTATTCAGTGAAGGAAAAGCACCATTTAAACGCTGCCATATCTCTCAATATTGCAAGTTTTATCTCCACATTTGCCATTTAATATGATAAATTAATTATCATATGATTTCTATTTTTACACACACAAAAAAAAGTTGAATGAAAAAGAAAGAGGTTTAAATAAAATGAACACATCTTTGTATTTGTTCTTTGTTTGATTTTCATTTCTTGTCGTAAAAAGAACTTTCGAGATTCAAAACTGCCTACTCTCCTCCTCCAGCTGATCAATGTTGTGTGCCCTAGGCGGCTTTGTGGTCTTTATGGACTAGGCAGGGGCAGGACTAATCTCCAGTTCAAGACTGTAACACAACAGTTCGCCGAGTTCAAAGTTGTTGGCCTTGATAATGGCTCTGTACTTCCCAGTGATAAGAGCTCCTCCCATGAGTGGAATGGGTAACGGATCCATGATGTAGTTTGACTGTTAGAAAGACAAAAAAATCTTTGCGACAAACGTGGACAAAGCACACACACACACACACACACACAAAATGTGAACATTATTTTAAGCCAATAGATATGCACATCCGCCATCACCTCATTACTTGCACAACTTACAACGACTAGTATAAACAGCAACAGTTGTGATCAGTGATCAGTGGATGGTTAGAAATGTCAAGGAAATAGAAGAAAAATGATTTTTCAAAAACAATTACTTTTTTTTTTTTGTTTTGTATTAAGTTTCATCAAACCTTACAATGACTAGGTATAAAAGTTCACACATGTGTAGATAACAATTTATGAATGTTCATTTTCTTTTTTAAATAATACTAAAAAAAAAACAAAGCTTATACAAAGTGTAATTGTATCAATTAGTTTGGATCAGTCTTGCAATTAAGATTGTAATAGAACTAGACCAAAAAACAACAAATCTGTGCGATTAGAACTATTTGTACCAATAGTTTTTTGTTTAGCGCTATATTGCGGGCTTTTACCTTTCTCACTACGTTCCATACCATTGCACTCTGTGTACTATTAGCTTTATTCTAATACGTAAATATAATGGTCATACAACTGAATTGTCATGGCGGAGGTTCTGCCAAAATCCCATGACCAACGAAATGAACAAAACAGATGAATGCCAAAATAAAAAGATGACATTTATAAATAGCAAGATTGTTTAAGTATATATATCATTTAATAAAACTTTGAGAAATAATATCTTACTTTGCCTGGATGTTTGGACAATCTATAGAATTTATATAAACTTTCAATATTTATGTACAAAGCCTCTTGTATGCCTATTAATCGAAACTTGTTATACAAGCATTCTTTTTCATCTCTTTCTATAATAATTTCATTGATAAAAAAAAATATATTTCCTTTGAAAAAAATACAAATAATATAAGATACATTTCTGCATTATTAGATTGTTTTAACTTTTAACTTACTGGCTTAATTGGACATGAACAAGGAATATGCCCTTCCATGAACGTAGGACAGGGCAGAAGGTCTCCCAAGATATTGCAGACATTCAGAATGAAGCAGGACCCATACAAAGTGTTTTGACATGATAAGGTCATCCACTGGTCGCCAAACATATTCTTCTCTATTTTATAGTCCACCTTAAAGTTGAAATATCTTAAAAGGTAAATTTACTTTAGAAAGAAAAACTGACTAGAAAAAAAAAGTTTGTGTTATCACACAAATCTAGACTAGAATTCGTATGACTTTACATGTTTAATATTAAAACTACTAGAGCTACAGATAGGCCAATATTGTGATCAAAATAAGTAGCCCTACTATACTAGTTGGTAACAAAATTCTTTAAAAAAACATTTGAATCACTATTCCATTCCAGGAGTTAGTTAATAAATTGGAAATTATATTTGATACTTTTCCCGTTAAGACCTTAGATGGAAATTGTTTGTACCAATGCGCGAATCTTTGAATGAAGCCTGAGTTATTAATAAAGAAATCTATGACCTTTTTAAAAAAAAACTTACCTCCCCTGAAGTTTTTCATTAATAGTGGTGTATTTGAAAAATCTTCTTCTATATATATATATATAATTTTTCAAATTAAATGGTTCACTTTCAGAGAAAAAAGTAGCCGTTGCTTCTAAAATGTCATGATGTCCGATTTGCATTTTCTCTTCTAGTTTCTGAGACAGACCACACAAAACTAATATCTTCTATTTCTCTGTCGGGGACCGCTAAAAACACTGTCGATGTGTGAAATTGATTTAAAGGTTATCTACATCAGTGGTTCTCTGAATGTGATTAGCAAATCCTCAGTGTCGTGCGCATCTTGCTTGGTATTTTCTTTTGTGCACCATAAGGTTTTGTTAGTTTTAGTTTCTAAGGATGCGCTTTGTTGGTGTCATTGCTCTATTGTTTTGCCTTGAGATGGAGCTCTCTTGTTTTGCCTTGAATTGGAATTATCGGTGTGGTTTTCTTGCCCCAGTATTGGGTAAGTTAGTTTATTTGACTACCTTCTAAATGTCGTAGATCTAAAATCGTTTCTTTTATAATCGTGCGAATGGCGGTCTCAAAGGAGTGTGTATTTTTCTTATCCATGGGCGCAGGCTTGGGACTCTGCTGGAGTCGAGTATGAGTTGTAGGCTTGGTATTTGACTATTGTCCGTGGCGTTGGGTGTAGCGTTGTGAGCCAGGATTGACTATGGCACTGAGATTAAGGTGTGCTATAGTTCCTGTGAAAGTAATTTGTAATTGCCTTGTAAATGCTATTGATAATTATTCGTACTGTATGCCTCATCATATCATTAACCCATTAAACCTTTGTTGTTATATGCAATATTGTTATTCACCAGTATATGTTAATATTTGTTTTTTTCGTTCCTGGATATGCATTGCATAAATTGATTGCTAGACTGTTAGGGGTGCCCAGGCAGACGAGCCAAGGCTAAACTACAACCCCGGCAGAAAGTTAATAAACACTGTTCAGCTGGGGAGCCCGGCGAAGTACATCATACCCTAGATGAGCCCGGCGAAGTACATCATACCCTAGATGAGCCCGGCGAAGTACATCATACCCTAGATGAGCCCGGCGAAGTACATCATACCCTAGATGAGCCCGGCGAAGTACATCATACCCTAGATGAGCCCGGGAACAAAACCCTCCTGACACTTAGGGGTCCGAGAGCTTAGATGACCGATGTGTACAATTAAAATAATGTCTTTCCTAAAAGCCTGTTTAACCGATGGGAGAGGGCGGTACTCACGGCATATGAATGCTACAAAAGGGGCGAGCATAAGCTACTGTCACGGATGAATGTGTGTATGTATGTATAATCTATTTTTACAATCTGCGCGAATGACCGGAAGTGTGTTTGTTGTCAGAGAGTTGTTAGATAGTTGTTAGAGAGAGTCCAGCTTGTGTGATATGCCGTAATGATTATTAAAAGCCTCTGTGTTTGATCGAGTGTTACTTGTTTATTTGTAAATACAGCTGAACCAAGGACACCTAGACGTATCGAGACCTAAGGTAGTTTCTATCGAGTTATAAGTATAAATATAATAGGAAAGCTGTGACAGCTACCATCCACAATATTAGTAAAACACTGGAGAGAGAGGAACCGCGTCAAAATGCGCTCGTTCCTCCATATTGCGGCCCATTTGAGTAAATCAGCAGGGCTCTCCACTTCCTGAAGTCCTAGGATAAGTACTTGTCTCTCGTGGAGGAGAATGCCAGCCCCACAAGTCTTACTGATTATTGTGCCTAAGTAGTTAGCCTACTATGTTGAAATTTTGTTCTTAAAAAAAATAAAGAAATGTATTATTTCCTTAAATCAGTGATGGGCAAAATGCTGCCCGCGGGCCAACTCCGGCCCCCAGGAAAGGTTTATTCCGGCCCGCCACATGTTTTGAAATAATAATTTTAAAAGTACAAATTTCATTCAAAATGTGAGAATTCAAGTTTTCAATACCAGGTAAACCATAGGAGTAATATTGCAAATTTTAATTTCAACGATTCACACAAAGTTTTTCCATTAGTTTCATGAGTAGACTAAACTATTTTTGGGTGTACATTATAGGATGCCCTTGAGTCCATCCAACTTAAAAAGGGCACCTGCCTTTAGTTGGGGAAAAGTAAAAGTAGTTGGTCGTTGTGCTGGCCACATGACACCCTCTTTAACGGTAGGTCGCTGAAACAGATCGCATAGTCTAAGAGAGGGAACTAACTTTTTAAAAAAAGTGTATTCAAACATGTTCGCAAAACAGTTTATCTATTGGATGTCACCAAAACAACAACAACGTAGAACTGATTCTAAATGTGTCTCTTGAGTTGAGTAGATGCGGAAGTTGTTTTTTTTTTATTTAAAGACAAATCTCTACCTCTGACAGATGAACTACTCAGTTAACTTTCAATAATAACTACCTCCGAAGCTGATCTAAATTAAGATAAACTTTTATCGAAACACTCGAAGATTCATACAGCGTTAGTTTTAGTTCAATTTTGATATCCTTCATTCGGATACTGAATATCTGTATTTTCTTAATAAAATAATTATGGCCAGCCAGCTCTTCAAAAAGTTCGACCGTCACTGCCTTCAATCATTCAGACCTATTAGACCCATACACGTCTGAATAGTGTTCATCATCACATTGTGAGCAAAAAATGTGCACAAGTCAGCTGCCAGTGTAAGGCTATCTCTAAAAATGCTTACCCCAATGGGACCTTTAATCTCTTTCAAAACCTCCATGGTGTAAGCTAGAATCATGGTGCCAGGGACGACCACTGGGTCCGGCATGACCAGGACATCGCGTATTACGATGGGAGCATCCGCACTTGCACATGACTTCAAAGTGAAAGCATTGTCCAGCTGTGAAAATAGCGAGAAAAACATAAAAATTATTTTTTTTTAAAAAGGAAAGCTTATACGTAAGTTGTATCGATTAGTTTGGATCAGTCATGGTATTACATTTGAAATAGATCCAGACCAACAAAAAAACTAATCTGAGCGATTAGAAATATTTTTTACCAATTGTTGTTATTTGTTTAGCGCTATTTCATGCTTTGAGCTTTCTCAATACTCTATGATCACTTCACTTATCTGGACCAGTTGGAAAATAGGTAGGGGGGGGGGGGAGAAAGAAAGGGATATTTGGGAGAATTTTTCTTTAATCGTTTTTTTTAAAGCATTTACACACAAAAAAATTGAGACGACCTGAATTCGAACTCATTACTCATGCCTCCTCAAGCCGACACACTAACTACTCTACTAGTGAGGTGTGTACGAAAATAGAAGATTGTATAGTTATCTATTGATTGTTTCAAACTTACTTTAAAACGTCAATCTATACAGCTAACTGATTCGGCTTATACCACTACCTCAGTCAAGTACTATTTCTTTCTCTTGTTCGAGATAACAAGCAAAAAATAATAATTACCAATATTTAATTAACTAAGTGGTTAATATTTTTTATTTATTTTTATGTTGTCAGGTAAAGGAAATTATTGTGTAAATTTTCAGCTTGATATGAGATTGGGTGTTGGAGAAATAACGTATACACACTGTTACCAGACAGACAGACAGACGGAGTGATTTGATATCAGCTTCGTGAAAAGAAATAAAATGTGTTTACCTGGGTATTCCATGACTGACAGTTAGTAAGGTTTCTGGGGAGTGTTTAAAATATTATATAAGAAAGACAGAACGGGATCAGTTCAAGCGAGACCAATCGTTATAGTAGGCCACGTCACAACCTGTGGGAAGTGATAACCAATAGCTTGGGGCAACGTCACACATCTGACGTCAAGACTTGTGGCGTAGCAACGATCTTCAGTGCCCACAGATTGCGACGTGTTGATGCCTACTGTAACTACTGGTCTCGGTTCAAACGAGACCAATCGTTATAGAAGGCCTCTACGCTGACCTACGACCTGTCTTCTTACTGTGGAGCAGACGAGAGATTGGAAAGATAGGCAAGGCAAACTCCATCACTTTACAGAAATTACTAAAAAATAAAAAAAAATTATATGAATACAATATTGGAGACTTTCATCCATGGCAGAATGGCTATTAATAGCAAGCTTTTGGTGTTTCCGGTGTACAAAACCAAGGAACTATGTTGATGAACTATGCTTTTAAAAACGTGAAATGATGATGTCTGTGCACATTTTAGCACCACGGAATCATTTTTTTAGCTTTTCTTAGTTGGCAGCTTTGAATGTCACTTTAGCGTCTTTGACATTGTTTTGTTTAGCGTCCAAATCTTCACTAACTAATTATAATGACATAATTTCTTAAAGCCTATATACTTACTAAAGGTTGGCTGTTCACTGTTAGTATAAATAAAGCCAAGACCACTATAGTGCAGACACAGTGTTCACAACGCTTGGTAGAATAATGTTTCATGTTCAAGTCTCCAGACAACATATAAACCTAATAAAGATCTGACTTGCAAATGCTTTATATTCGCGACTGAAGCAATGCTATTTATAGAATGTGGTTTCTTTCGATTTTCTTTAGTGCTGTGATAATCAGCGTTTGGGGTACATTATCTTATTAAAAATATGCAAATGTTCATAACCCGAGGCGATCATGACCCGAAAGAAGGTGGGGGTGGGGGGGGGACAGGGATGTCCGCATCTCGACGAGATGACATGTAGGGTTAATTTGTTTGTGACAGCATCTGAGGTTCGACTATAGAAAAGAAGAGTTGAACAAACAAATAATTAAGTTGTACGTCTACATTTTTTCATGATTTGAACATTTGACCATCACCAAGAAGATAGAAGACATTGATCACAAAAAAACAAATAGACACAAAAACTCTTTTTTTTTTCTTTGACAATTAAATCGTTTAACAATAAGTAATTAAGTATATTACTGTTAAAAATTTCGCATGTAATTTTATAGAGACACTGGGGTAAAAACGTATGTCTTGGGTGCTAGCGTACACATTTTTTTTTCTTATCATGTACTGTTTTGTTGTTGTTGGTTTTTTGTAATGCACAATTGTGAAAGAAATTTTCTCACAGATAATGTAGATTATTATTATTATTATTATTATGTTAGAAACGAACAAGTATTCATTCTCTGGCGTCGGCAGGGTCGAGTTTCCATAAAGAGAAACAAAATTCATTGTAGCCCCTATATCAGTTATTACTATTATTGCAAGATACACTTCTTTAAGAGTATACATATTGAACTGTGGAAGTACTCGGAGTTCAATCATACGTGTGCATTTTTAGAGAGAAAAAAATGAAGATCAACTTTGTCGTTACACAATTAATTTCTTTATTTTAAATATCGATTACATTCCAGACAGCTTTATACAAAAATTATCACACATTATAAATAAATATAATGGGTTCTAAATAAACAGAAGTACATGGTTAATGAAATTTAAAATGGCTGCTATTATAATAGGATGACAAGAACTTAAAGAATAAAAAATATGTCTTTTATTTGAAAAATGTTGTCATTTGGACGGGCTCAGAAGCTAGTTTCTTAAAAGCTAATAACAACAACAACAAAAAAGAACACACATTTGTTCAGAGCTGATATAAACACACATTTGTTCAGAGCTGATATAAACACACATTTGTTCAGAGCTGATATAAACACACATTTGTTCAGAGCTGATATAAACACACATTTGTTCAGAGCTGATATAAGCAAACATGCCTCACACTATGGAACACGAAACATGTAAAAAAAATGAAAAAATATTTTTATGTTTGTTTCACATTCAAGAGTCTATATAAAGAATTTTTAGAAAATGAAAAGTTTTTTTTTTCTTTGTCTTATTTTTCTAAAATGGCAGTTTAAAAACCATATGTTAAAAACATACATTTCACCAAATATTTTAAATAAAAATCTAACATTGTTACGCAAGAGATCAAATATTTTTTCCCATTTTAAAAGTTATAGACAAAGCCACCAGTAGGACCAATGCTGACCAAGGGACAATATCTGAACATCCTGACGTACATTTCACAGTCTGTGTGACCGTGACCTCCTCAGTGTCGTCTGATTCATCGTTCAAAAAATCTCCGCACTTCGGGAAGTTCTTAGGAGGCTTTGGGAATTGACTTTTGTTTCCCACCTGAAAGAAGAGCCCCATTCCTATTTCAGCGTGAAACTCAATGTGGCAGTGGAAAAACCAAATCCCTGTGAGACAAGAAAATGATTTTTAAAAAAGTGTAGAATATGGTCACATACGTTTTTATAATCTACAGTGTTAATGTTTTATCATATGGTGGAAACTGCGAATAGCGTTCAATGCAACAAAGCATTTGAGTCCCTAAGAAAAAAAAAGTAAGATGGCGCGAGGATACAAGTTTGCTCGTCTGCCGAGACTGCCAATAAGATAGAGAGGGAAGAGAGCTGACCAAATCCTAAACTATTGAGAGAGCTGAATAAACGTACGCATTGGAAACCAAAGTAAACCAAATGGTTAATAAGTAACCTAATAGTATCTATATATTTGTATTGCGTTAATGTGGCGCACCTCTCACGCTTAAAGCATGCTATGTGCATCATTGTCCAATCTTTTTTGTGGACCAGTGGGGGGAGGGGTTATCTAGGAGACGCTTTTCGTTCTGACGAATCGGATTCAAAATCGAGCCCCCCCCCCCTGTTACGTGGCCAAGTGAGACAACTAAACCGCTGTTGGCGTATTATTTCTTAACTTATAAAGCTTGAAATAACTTGTATAACTTTTTTTGTGAACAAAACTAAATAGAACTCTTATTACAATATAAATAAATTCAACTTGAGATAAAATAAAATCAATTAAGTAGACTTTGGTAATATACAAAATGGTATTTTTAACAAAATCTAACTCACTACAATAACACTTCTTTTCAGTCTGGCTTTCTGGAGTCGTCTGATCTAAAACCGCTGACGACAATGCCGCCTATCTTGCATCATTCAGAACCAATCGCTAACTTCTTCCCACCGTCATCATAGCAACATGCAAACTCACAGACACACAAACACTTCATAACACCAAGCCGTAACCAAGTAATTTTAGCCTCTCAGTCACACATCTGATTTAGGAATAACTCCCCCCTTCCCGGGAGGGAATCCTAAAGAAACTTCTGTATCCCTCAGTTTGTAAGTGTATCATTTTCGATGGCTGTCCTATACTGATTTTTCGTGTTTTTGTAAAGACATAGACAATAATTACTCAATGACAATTATGACTTAGACATTTTGAATAGATACAAAGTCAGATCATAAACAAAGAACGGCCAACATTTACAATGTACTAAGATAATAATAAGAAAAAAAAAAGACTTGTCTATACCTGGGTTATCAGCTTTGAACCGGACAATTGTATAGCCGCCGTCAGGGACAGTAACTGAATCTTTAAGAGGTGCTTTTTTTTTGCTTCTGTTTAACTCCCCTCTTGCATCCATTGCTTTCACTTGTTCCAAAGTTGTGGTTGAATTAATCTATCATTTAAGAAAACACATGTCTATACATTATTTTAGATACATTATTAAGCATATATTTAAATATTTTAATAATTTAAATCCAATCTTACCATTCAGAGAGTGTATATTTTTTATATCGATTGAGAGCAATATAGACGAATACAGACCCCTGAGTCTATATGGGGGTAACAAAAAGTAAATGTCACTACTTACTCTGTCTATTCCGATGACGCGAAAACTATAACCGTGAAGGTGCATGGGGTGATTGGCATCGTAAGGCAACCCCTCGTCGATGACCACAAGCTCCACGATATCGTTGAGGTCCACTTGGTACAGATGGACACAGCCGCACCATTTTGTGTCGCAGTGTTCCTGTACAGTCTCGGCATTACAGTAGATGTCCTGCAGAAATACAACAAAATGGAAAAATCTGTCGGTCATAATATAATGAGTAGGCATATATCTTTTAGATGTAGCTTCAACAAATTACCACCAAGACGTCTAGCATATCACTGCCTAGTATGACTATCTGAACATTACAAATACAAATAAGCTTTATAGAATCCTATCATATCACTGCCTAGTATGACTATCTGAACATTACAAATACAAATAAGCTTCATAGAATCCTATCATATCACTGCCTAGTATGACTATCTGAACATTTTAAATACAAATAAGCTTCATAGAATCCTATCATATCACTGCCTAGTATGACTATCTGAACATTACAAATACAAATAAGCTTCATAGAATCCTATCATATCACTGCCTAGTATGACTATCTGAACATTACAAATACAAATAAGCTTCATAGAATCCTATCATATCACTGCCTAGTATGACTATCTGAACATTACAAATACAAATAAGCTTCATAGAATCCTAAGTGCTGCAGATAAAGTCGTTGGCAAAAAAACAACCCCCATTTTGGCAGCTGTTTGAAAAAAAAATTATTAGAAAGATAAAAAGATTCTAGAAATAAAAAGTCCCCCTTTGGGTCAGGGTTTTGTGATTTTACCATCACAAAAGAGGAAAAGAGATATAAGACCAAGTGAGACAACTAAACCGCTGTTGGCGTATTATTTCTTAACTTATAAAGCTTGAAATAACTTGTATAACTTTTTTTGTGAACAAAACTAAATAGAACTCTTATTACAATATAAATAAATTCAACTTGAGATAAAATAAAATCAATTAAGTAGACTTTGGTAATATACAAAATGGTATTTTTAACAAAATCTAACTCACTACAATAACACTTCTTTTCAGTCTGGCTTTCTGGAGTCGTCTGATCTAAAACCGCTGACGACAAAGAAAATAGAAACTCTTTTTTTCCCCCTGGTAATTAGATCATTAGATAAAATTCAACTATCTGATATAAATTTTTTGCATTTAAAATATGAGTGGTGGGAATGTATATTTTGGTTATAGTGTTTTATTTGCTGTACTGCACAAATTGTAAGACAAATTTCCTAATGGATAATAAAGATGATTATTATTATTTATTGATATGCAAGGCTGCCTTCTTTCACCAACACTTTTCAATATTACTTGAAAGTATAATGAAGTATGCTCATGAAGGCAATGAAAGCATTAGCGGAAGAACAATTACTAACTTGTACTTAGCGGGCGACTTTGTTAATTAAATGTATTGAATGTGGGGCTGACTGGTGATGCGATTTTACTTTGTATTAAGAAGATGTGACAACCTACTTTGGACACATCATTGACAACCTACTTTGGACAAATCATTGACAACCTACTTTGGACACGTCATTGACAACCTACTTCAGACACATCATTAACAACTTACTTTGGACACATCATTGACAACCTACTTCAGACACATTATTGACAACCTACTTCATACACATCTTTGACAACCTACTTTGGACACATTAAAACAACCCACTTTGGACACATCATTAACAACCTACTTTGGACACATCATCGTACTGCGACAGAGGTGGCACCGGGGGCAGCAGAGTGGAGATGTGGTTGATTTGAGGAGTGTACAACATCTGACTCTTGGGGACAGAACTCAGTGGATAGTAGGTAGGGTTGTTGAACCGTGGGTTGTCGATCTTGTAAAAGTCCATAGCGAGGTAGAACGTCTTATTTGGTTTGGATGTCAGGATGTCGTCATCGGCCTCCACACTGGACATTTGTGTGATATCCGCCTTATTCTGGCTCCTTTTGGCGTTCCAGAGATTCAGAAGCTGCAAAGTAAAGGATATTATATGACTTCGATTCCTGTCAACTACTGACATAATACAATAAAGAAGACATTTATATGAACATATTTCTGAATTTCAATTTGACATATATTCATATATACATAATAAAAATGCTTATTAACCAACCAGACACGAGATCAGAGACCAACAGATAGTCATGACGTGAGACAAGAGAAATGTCCAGAAAAGGGGAGATCGTATTGAAGTACAAGCAACATAATATTGGGACAGCACATCCTTTACTGTGTTTACTGGGACAACTTCACGCAACTTCTTTAAATGTTTCGACTAATTTACTCAGTGTGCTTCTATTGGCTGAATACACTTTGAACCGAGTAAGTCTTTTGCAGTTGAGGTTTTGCGTGTTTCTACTGACTGAATACATTTTGAACCGAGTAAGTCTATTGTAATTGAGGTTTGCATGTTTCTACTGACTAAATACATTTTTAACCGAGTAAGTCTATTGTAATAGAGGTTTGTGTGTTTCTACTGACTGAATACATTTTGAACCGAGTAAGTCTATTGCAGTTGAGGTTTTGCGTGTTTCTACTGACTGAATACATTTTGAACCGAGTAAGTCTATTGTAAATGAGGTTTGCGTGTTTCTACTGGCTGAATACATTTTGAACCGAGTAAGTCTATTGCAGTTAAGGTTACAAATGAAAGAGAACTTAAGAATATGAATGTGTTGATCTTGAACTCTTAGAAAAATAGGAGCATGTTAGTGACTTGATTATGTTTAAATTATTCAAAATCTTATTTCATTATATATAAATATATATATATATATATATATATATATATATATATATATATATATATATATATATATATATATATATATATATATATTATTTCTGCATGCATCTACATTTGAGCTGGAAAAGAGGGATAAATAAGAAGATCTCTCGATACATTAAATGCCATACTCATAGGATGATACCTCAAAATGTGTGTCTATGTTGCTTCAAATCTCAGTCAAGGATGCATATAAAGTAGATGGCAATTCCAAATATTTGTTAATGCAACCGTCTTTTGGGACTTGATGTAGGCCTATTTATGTTATTCAACAAAATATTAAGGTCAGTTTATTTTACTGACTGGGGGTCATCACAAACACACAACAGAGCAAAGAAACACTTTTTTTAACCAAGTATGTCAAAGTGTCAAAGGTTCAAGTCAGGGAAAGAGAAAGGTTGGGAAACCAAAGCAAACTTGGAAGAGATTGGTAGACCAAGAAGCTAGGATGGCAGGGCGGACATTTCCGAGGGGAATTGCGTAGAACAGAGTCCGGTGGCGAAGTACTGTTGTGGGCCTATGCTCCAGTGGGAGTCAATAGGATTAAGTCGAAAGTAAGTAATGTCAAAGATTTTATATTTACCGTTCCTCCTGGTGCAGGTTCAAGAGGTGAATCAGGGGGGAGATCATCTGGAGCGCCCTCATATTTCAAAATGGCAGTTTGATTAGCGGACTTGACATTGCAGTCAGCCAAGCCTTTAACTCGGATCCAATAATTCCTATTTATGATAAAATAAAATGCTTTAAATTATTGCCTTGAATTCTATACTTCCACAAGAGAAAAGATAAAGATTTACAATTTTGGAAACTAAGCTTTAAGGTATAATAATAACAATTATTATCATAACAATAGTTTAATTTATATAGCGCTGTTAACAGACAGAATGTAGACAAAAGACCCTATTGTAACCATAACAAACATAAACTCGAAAGTTAAAATGATTAACTAATCTAAAAAAATAATAAACTAATAGGTCTTAATGTTTTTCTTGAATGTACTGAAGCATGGTCAATGTGAACGAGCTCCAAACATACTTGGGGTTTTGTCCTCTTAGGTAAAAAAAAAAAGAAAAGAAATGTCCTTGTACCTTTGTGAACTGATCACTCTATATGTCCCTCAGAGAGCCCTGTGCTCCATGGACTCTACGCTTCTCCTCGTGCCACGTTCACGGTTCGCGGCTTTTTCAGTGCTTCGACCAAATGCTTTGCAGTTCATGATGAGTACTACTTTTATCATAGTGTTTCGAATGCCAATCTTAATTACTTCTGTGCTATCTTCATTCATCTTGAATTTATTCTCAATCATCCAGTTGGTCAGCCTCACAACCGTACCACTGACTTGTTTTGCCTGGTGCCACAACTCTGATGGAACTGATGAATACAACTGTGAGTCATTGGCAAAGGAGTATTATAAAATGGCTGTTGGCTTTATGACACTGCAGAGTGGGTTTGTATACTATAGTATGTATGTGTAGTAAACAGTAGTAGGCTAGAACTGATCCTTAGAGTACTACCTACTTTAATGTCATCATAATCTCATTGTCTAGAACAGTGTTTCCCAAACTTTTGACCTATGTGTACCCCTTCTATAATTTTCGGAACGCTAATTATATATCTCGCCCCCCTCCGTTATCAAATGTATTTATTATAATAACATACATAAACAGCATAAAAATGACTCTACCACAATAAAGTACTAAATTAGTGAGTTTATTTTTTGCATGCTACAGAGACACATCAAATAGATTTTACAAAAAAATGGAAACATAGTTTTTACATTGAAAAAGTGGGCGCTAGACGGAAGTTGTAACATTTTAATAAATTTCCTGATCTTTGTAGAACTTTGTCTTACAATGTAAAATAGCAGCGTATTTGAGTTTGTAAAAACTTAATACAAATTTGTTTTAAATAAAAAATTAGTATATTTTATTCTAGTTTATAAATTAAGGTCAGGAGTTGGACTGGTTGTCAGAGGCTATTTGAGACGCATGCCATTAGGAAGCATTTTATAGGTAGTGGAGTGCTTACATCCATTACCACTTCCGGCAATGACAACCTTGTGTGGCTCAGATATTGAGTCCGGCGGAACTGTTCTCGCTAATAGGAGAAGTGGCAAAGGCCAGTAACTGATACCTTAATCAGTAAGCTTCGGGCAGGAGGGGCTCGTTAGCCATGGCTGTCTACCCACCTAGGGGAAGGAAAACTCTGAATTCAAACCTCTGTTGCTGTGACAGGTTGGGGAAAGTGACGTGTGTTTGGCGCGTTTAGTGTCTAGGGGATGATTATTTTTTAAAGCTATCACACACCAACCCGTCAGCATATAAATCGGGAGCAGGCAGCAACGAGACAAGCAATGAAAGATAGATACAAAGTTAAAAGTGAAGAATATTTATTAACATAAATATTTACATAAAAGAATAAAAAGGGGGAGGGTTTGCATCTATCTCTAATTGATACTAATTTCGATCATCACTCTTGCACTTAATAAGAGAGTATGTCACTTTGTCTTCTGAACTTAGCTGGTTGTCCTGTTGATGTTGCAGCTGGCTGTGATCCTGGCTTGAGGTTCTGCAGCTGGAGGTGGCGCTCTAGCGGGTAGAGGGACGCCGGTGATACAGTTCTTGTGGAGTCTCAATCCAAAGTTCTGATATCTGTAGTGGGCACAGTAGGGCGGGTGGCCGGCTACTGTGGGCACAAGGTTACTGCGGGCAGAGCTGATCTGCCGGGGACAGCGTAGTTAACAGAATAAGTCCAGTGAGTTGCATAGGGTTGGCGTAGCTATGACGTTTCGCACAGAACTGGGTCTATAGGGACGTCGCACCTAATAAGTTGACAGGTGGGCTGTCGAATAGGCGGGCAAATAGATCCGATAGCGCCAAGTAGTAGAGTTGAGTAGATCCACGTAGGCGGTAGACGATAATCAATAGCAAATAGGCAAGTGATCCGATAAATAGGCAGATAATGCCAAATGAATAGGCAGGTAAATAGATCCGATAAATAGCATAGCAAATAGGCAGACATCTGAGGAAGGCTGCGGATAAATAAAGACAAGTTAGGACATGTCTCTCATGCATCTTATAGATGCCCTCGACTGAGGTGCATTCGTCAGATAGGTAAAATTGCTTTAGAGCACAATGGGGGGATGACGACAAATGGGATTCGGAAAATAGGTGGCTGAGAATAGCAATATAAAAATGTACATAAAAAGGGAACTAATAAACTCAAATAAACAACACAAGTGGGAATAGAAAAAAAAAAGGTGGGGGGAAATGGGCAATGGTCAGCGACCGTCGGCCAAGAACAATGGAGCGCGCTTGAATGGAGAGGGTGTCCGTTCAAGGGGCGCAACTCTCGTCAAAGTAGAATGACTAAAGGGGAGATAATTCATATCTTCTCTAAGCGCAGTATTAGTGCGATAGTAAAATTATCAAGGCGGTCAGCCGAGATAAATGAAATAAAATAAGATGTACAAATATATACATGGTTGCATCAACGATCAATTGAGCAACGTAGCATTAATAGATTAATGCAATACATAAATATATACATATGTCATGTTTATGTTTTCTACTAACGACAGTAAGAAATACACATTGCACTTATTAAATATAAATGAAATACACATGATACTATCCAGTGAGAAATATACACAAAAGTAAATTTAAGATGGAACTTGTGATTAAGTTCGGCTTACCACCAGGTATTCCTCTAGGAGTAAGAATAAATGATATAGTCCAGACTCGATTGCTCAGATAGAATGAGAAATGAGAGAGTGTCTATTCTGCCTTATTCTACCTTATATAGGCCGGGAGATGTGAGCGGAAACAGGAAATGTCCTAGGCTAAGAATTATCTTACACGTGGGTGAAGTCCGACAAGAGTCGCACCTTGGAGAGGTCAATATGCGTGTTGGTCCGAGTGATCTCCTAGATCAAAGAGAGACGTGGGAGAAAAGGGGGGGGGGAGAGATTGGTTTGCATTCCACCCAAGGTGGTGTCAACTGCCGCCTTCAGACATCCGGCAGCTAATATCAAAGAGACTGTGTTTATCTTTACCCCGGTCAAGGGAAGATAAATGAAAGGAGGCCAAGGTGGCGGACAAAGTCTAGCTCGAAGAGGTAAAGGTGGGGCGGGTGAAGAAAGTGGGGATAGGGCGGAGAAATAATTAAAATAAAATAAATAAATAATAGTAAATAATGATTAATGCTGTGATAAGTATGAGTGACTCTGACAGCAAGCTTTTGACTTGTCACAGTTGCCTTGCAGCTATACTCAATCACGGGAAAGGCTTCGGGGGTCAACCTTGAGGAAAAATCAGGAGCTGGCGACCCCAAGGCAGTTTGCAACACCCAGTGCTACACCCTGCCAGAACCTGTGACGCCGCTGACCCCAAACTGTATCGGCACTGCCGTTCCTTTGGATACATCAGCTGCGTGGAGAGGGGGTGGGGGAACTGATATATGGGCGACATCGTTCCGACCACAGCTATTGCCCAGGCATTCATCTCATTTCCATGAGATGATCCATAGTCGCTTCGCTACTGAAGGAGGCCATAATATAAATTAAATGAGTTTTTTTTTAAATCAGCACAGTTAACTATGTACAACACGTACCCCCTTCAAACTCTTTCCCTGTGTGTACGCGTATCCCACTTTGAGAAACACTGGTCTAGCATGTCAAAGACTGCGGGCAAATCTTGGATGGAAAGAATTGTGGCCTATGACGAAGTAGTTCATTTAGTATTTGGACCAACTGCTGTCTCTGTGCTTCAGAACTTCATCGATGCAGATTAAAATTCTTCCAAGAGACAATACTATTCCATATGGGAAAATATTTTTTAAAGCACAATGGGCGACTATTTCACCTGTTTCAAATTAAATAAATGTGAGTTAAAGATGACTAACATTTAAACCTTGTCAAGCTAAATAAATACATACAAAAACCATTTAAAAAATAAAATACAAATATTTCCAATCGCAAAAAAAAAAAAAAAAAAAAAACTAAGAAAGATGGTTGTAGTGTTCTTAAAATCTCCATGAAGGTAAGACCAAAAAAACAGAAAAAAGACTGACCTCAAGTTCTCTTCTTTGTCAGCATATAGCACGAAGTCATATCTTTCTCCTGAAAAAATGTTAAACATGTCAACAATGTAGGGCTCAAATGAGTGTCCATCTGAAGCGATCATCGTCATAGTATGGCTGTCCACTGAAAACTGAAAATAATCAAATAATTGAACTAGCGAAAAGAAATCTAAATACATCGGGATAGCTTTTGTAGGGTTAAGATATCTAGGTCAAAGGTTAGGTCAAAAATTTTATGGTGGTAGATATTTTAATTAATATAAAGTAAGTCATTTCTTTATTTAATTACTTTTGTTTTGTGTAGGAAAAGGATAGAGTTCATGGTGTTGAAAATAGACCTTTTCTCTTATTTATATAACTAGACTATTTTTGAACTATAATAGTTATCGATGGTCTGGGTAGGAAAGATAATCAATAATCCCCAAAAGATTTCAACTTGAATTGGGTATCAGAAGTAAATAATAATGTTCACCTGAATAGGACAATTTAATATTCCAGCATTGATGACCCGGAACCGATACCTCTTGCCTGGCTTCACTGTGAATGTAGCCCTTGGTGTGAAAAGGGACGTCCCATTGCTGTCTTTAAATTCTCGGTACTGTCCCCTGCCTGTCGTTTTGAAACATTATTACTTTACAAAATCCTATACTCTTAAGCTAGCAATTCTTGTATATATCCTATACTCTTAAGCGAGCAATTCTTGTATATATATATATATATATATATATATATATATATATATATATATATATATATATATATATATATATATATATATATATATATATATATATATATATATATATATATATATATATATATATATATATATATATATATATATATATATATATATACTAGACATATGTTACCCGCGATTAAACAATTAAACGAAATAATAATGTAATAAGTAAAGCGAATGTGTCAATGTAAAAGTAGTGTGAATGAAGCTATCAAATCAAAATAGCTAATAGGCTTAAACTTATTTTTTCAATTTAAAACATTTGCTTGTAGGCCTATTTATATTTGATTAAAATTTGAGATGAATAGACTTAATTCTGTATGTTCATGTGTTAAAGTATAAAGTAGATCTTGAGGTAGACATAGATCTAAATCTACTCTAATCTAGAGTTAAAAATGGGCTTTTATAGTATTCATTCTGTGTTGCGCATGCGTGACCTTTTTTCATGAATGAATATAGGCCTATCTCAACAGGTTAACCAAAACAAAGCAGCAGCGTGATGAAAATTCGTTGACCGCGAGCTGGATATCATCAGGGCCAGCCTTAGGCCTGTGCTGCTGCAGTGGAATCCGAAGGTTCAAAAGCCCCGCGCTAATTCTAGGTGTAAATTATTACATTAAACCATTATAATTTATAATAGAGTTCCCGTGGCCTCCTTGTTTTCAAGGAGCTCCTAGAAATCTCCTGAAATTTATAAAAATGTCCTTAAAAAGACAAAATTGTCATTTTGGGGTGTCAATCAATATGGTAAACGCATCGTCAGCTTTCATTTAATAAAAATGAAATGCAAATACGAATTTATTTTCAAATTCAAAATTTTATTTTCATTTATTATCCTTATCCCTACCCTTACTGGTCCGCGCGCAATCCATTTCACATAGGTCCCCGCTAATGTTAGGGCCGGCCCTGGTTATGCAAGTAAGGCATAGATAAGCTGTGTTATGTCAATTTCCTATGTTTTGGTATGGGACAGAAGACTTCGAGGCTTAAACACATTGCAATAATTCACCAGCAAAATAATAACAAAGTAAAAGCTACCTACAGGTGTACGCAATTAAAGTGTAAACAATTTATAAAGCCTTTAAAACACAATAACTAATATATATATAAAAATTTTATTTCGAAAACAGCTCTAACGATTTTCTTTAAAATTGCAAGGTACGTGCATATTAGTGAGAAAAAAATTCTAAACTCATTGGCCACATCGGGAAAACTCGAGGTCGACCGTTATATCTGTTTGAAAATACCTCATTATCGAAAAATTAATTTTGGCTAGAATGTTTTCTTGAATGAGAATTTTCCATGACGTAAACGGGAAATACGATGCCTACGTCACTAGGCTTACCGCAGTACACTAAAATATTTCTTTGCAAACAAGAACGAGTTCTAAAGAATCAATAGACCTAATTACATTTGCGCATCATCTTACTGTATATTGATTTATTATTTGAACTATGAAAGAAAAGTCATGAAATGAAATGTGCCGATGTAATTTGAAAGCTTTATAAGTTGATAACACTTGAATTGCCTAGAGCGGTGTAGATACCTTTTACTTTGTTGTTTATTTTGCTGGTGACCTTCAGCTGTCTCGTTCTGAGGCCGCATGCAACCAGGTGCTCTGTTCTATGTCAGCTAAGGCAAGTTGGCGCCTAAGCTGGTCTTTTAAGCGTTTCGGTGTTACTTTTTTAGTTCACCAAAAAAGACTACCTTTGGCATGCGTTCGTCTGAGATTCGTTTCCCATACATGATACCGCTCTGTCCAGCGTAACTGACGGACTTAAAGAATTGCCTCTTTACAAAGACCGCGGATACACATTTGAGACCAAAGAAAATCTGCTGCCGAGAACAGAGGCAGACGCGAAAAGAAAATCTTAATCGACCACCGGTTGACAGGTCACAGCTGGGACTGCGTAGCCATGGGAAATACTGCAATCCTCATTAATCTTCGGACTCGAAGACACGCCTTATTATTATTATTATTTTGTGGGGAATTATTACCATGTGTTCGTGCTTTGGTGTCTACTGTCCCATACCAAAACAAAGGAAATCGTCATAACAAAGTTTCTCTACTCCTTACTTGCTCACACTGAACATGATATCTAGCCAGCGGCCAACGAGTTTGCGTACTCTGCAGCCTCTTTTGATTTAGCTATAAACCTCGATAAAAAAAAGCTTGGGGTTAGGGCGTGGAAACGGAAGGCCCAATTGAGATCTGAATGTAGGGATGTGTAAAAGCAGGACATATCCCTCCACGGGCTGTAGCACCACTGGGATGGATATATGACAAAAGCCGGTATGAACTTCTTATAGTCCGACAGTTAGCCTGGGAAGGGCACGTATCCCGTATTGGGTAACGAGCATATTGTTCGGCGTAACACAGGTGCCCCACAGAAACGTTTCTTTAGAAAACTAATGCAATGATTTAAGTCTATTAAGAAAAAATGCGCCATTTTACTTTGTCACAAAGTGCCTGTGTTACCTTACAACGTAGAGATTTGCGTCACTTGATGTTTCGTACTAAAGCTATAATTAATATATTAATTCCGTAATTAAATGTCTGAACGTAACCATCTGAAAAGTTACACTTCAAAGACTTTCTTCCAAGTCAATAATAGTAGGCCTACAAAAGCTTTACACAAAAGATGTATTGTAAAACTATAACACGGACGTGAGCTGTGGTTTGTCTAGACGAGCGGTTCTCAACCTTTTATACTCGGCTATCCCTTTTTACGACCCCCCACTCTTTCGCGCCCCCCCCCCCACACACACATATAGCAATAGAAGAATGGACAATAACAGTCCATATTTTCGAAGGTCTCAGGCGACCCCTGGCAAATAGTCAATCGACCCCCAAGAGGGTCGCGTTCCACAGGTTGAGAACCCCTGGTCTAGACTGTAGGAGGACTTAAGAGACTTTAAATTTAATCGCCATATACAATTACATTTAGAACTAACAGAACACTAAAGCAACTCGTCAGATTAGTAGTCTTTATCCGATCTTTCATTTTCGTAATTAAAAAAAATATTCCCAAAATGACTTGGGGTATATAATCTTTCTTAAGAAATTATTTAACCGAGCGAGGCTCGGCCACCTGGTACTGCTCATAATACAAGGTGCCCTTGTCGAGAGTACAGTGTTCTAAAAAAAAAAAAGCAAACTACTCTGTAATGTGTGCATCATGCATCTAGACTCAACACTTCAGTTCTTACAGCTCGTCCTTACATTCACATAATGGCGAGTAATTTAAAATGTTAAAGTCGTACTCCCGAGTGGGACACTCAGTGTAAACGAACGTACCATTGATAAGCATTAGTTCTGGTTTGTTGTCGCCGCTGTCGTGGTGGTGCGCCGCGAATCTGTTGACCGTCATTTCTGCCAGCCAATCGTTGACGATGATCACGTGGTCCGTCAGGTCGTAGTCGTACAGCAGATACTGGGATTCTCGGCTCGGGGGTCTCCGGATGACCAGTGAGCCAAATAAGCCGTCTGCCCTCTGGACGCCGGCGTGGGCATGCCAAAAGTGAGTCCCGGGATTATTTGCTGTAAACCTATGTATAGAACATTTTGTTATTAATTTAATGTGAGACCAGGGGCGGTATGGCTATATGAGCATTTGGTATGGGCATTTTTTAATAGTTTGTACAGCGCTAGGCTAAATAGGGCCTACACTCCTCACATTCAACAAGAAGAACATAAAACATATTTTGTTAAAAAACCAAGCTTATATTAAGTGTAATTGTTTCAATTGGTTTGGATCGTTCTTTGATGTTAATGACCTAGACATTAATATGAGCAATTATACATATTATTACCAATTTTTTGTTTATTTAGCTTTTAGCTTTCTCAATGCGCCATGATCCTGTCATTTGCCTGCACCAGTTGAGAACGGGGGAGGAAAGAAGTGGGGGGGGGTATCTTGGTGAATGTTTACCTGATCGTTTGTTAAATACATAAGAAAAATGTCCACTCAGGGCTCAAGATTCCTCAACTTATTCAGCTTATACCACCAAATCTGTCAAGTACCATTTTTTTTTCTTTCTTCAAGATACCAAACAAAATAATTAATTACCAATAATTAATTAACTGTTTTAGAAAAAAAAATCTCTCTCTAACACCTCCACTTTTATCTTACAAATAAATGCCCGCTATACATTAGGCAAAAGTTTGCAATCATTGTATACAGTGTACAACGATAGATTAAAGGTCTGCGAACCTACCCAAACATGTAAGTCGGACTAATTGTCAGAAGGGAACTAAAACACTTCAAACAGCATAACGAATCAAATTTTTTGAAGGCAAGAATTAGGGATAAAAACATTGACCGAATTTTGGGCTTTCAGTGTAAAAAAATATGTTAAAAAAAACAAAAAACAAAAGATCAAAACAAAATAAACTGAAAATGGATCCAATCAAGTCACGAGATCAAAAGATATCTGTGAACGCCGAAGTAACATTTCCGCAAACAAGAAAATAATATATTTACTAGACATTAAACAACTAACCCTACTAATTATAAAATAGATGTCATTTTTACAGTTTTTAGAAATGTTTGTGTATCAGCCATCTCACTCTTAAAGGTCTACAAACTTATTTACAGATATTTCATGTGACCCATATTTTAAACGAAATGTTTCACTTTGGCATGATATATTGAATAGCTTGATCTGACGATCTTTCTGGTTCACTAAGTCTTTGAAAGGCTCCTCTCACATTCGAGTGATTATTCATTCAATAGAAGTGCTAGCAGCGAATGTTTGTAAAGTCCTTAGGAGGACAAAAAGACAAACGAAAACGTTTCAAAAGCAAAGCAGTGTATGTGTGAAAATAGTCGAAAAATTTCAGGTCGTTGGTTCGCGAGTACAAGATTGAGATCGGTATTTACTAAATCAGTACGAATATTTATGAAAATCGAATTCGAATTAAAATGTTGAATGGTTTTTGAATTTGATTCGAATCAAATGTATTATTTAAAATTTGTGAATATATATATATATGCTATTCGCGAAAATGTTTTGGAATTTAACCAGGATTCATCACTTTGAGATTTTCGAAAACAATGATGAACTATATTAACTGATATATTGATTGCCTCGAGTCGTCATATACTTGTACTGTCACCCGTCGACCTTTAAGGGGACGTCCAGCACCTACCACGAGCCTTACTGGCAAGTGTCTTCTTTCCGGCGGTACAGTTCGATCGAAAACAAAGTAATACTAAAAGAAAAGAAAATTCTGGACATTTTTTGTATTCGTATTCGAAACAAAATCAACCAAAACTATTTGTATTCGTATTCGAAACAAAATCAACCAAAACTATTTGAATTTGAATTCGAAATTTAAAAAAAAAAGTGCTTGTATTCGCAAAAGGCCAGTGTTGACATAAGCAGATTTCTTGTTTGCTGTGTACGCTGTTAAGGACTGCTGATGTGTTAAGGTGTTAAAGCTGTTGTTACATAAATTCACACTGAATCAGCGTCTGAAAGAAGCCACCAAATTTTCACAATTCCGTATATAATGGAAATAGAAATTAGGCAAGTAGCTCATCTGGGGCATTTACCAACCTTCCAGGGAACTGAATTGTGAATATAGTTATAGGCAAGTAGCTCATCTGAGGCATTTACCAACCTTCCAGGGAACGGAATTGTGAATATAGTTATAGGCAAGTAGCTCATCTGAGGCATTTACCAACCTTCCAGGGAACGGAATTGTGAATATAGTTATATATACAATCTTTTTTTATTTGCAAGGTCTCAAAAACACAATTAATTAATTGACTGGCTAGCATGGAGATTATTGTAGCATTGCATAGGTCCTAAATATGTACAAGCAGTGACATCACTTATGGTGCAGACCTCACCGAGTACCATCCTTCACCAAAAGTGAAAAAAAAAAATGTATATATCTATGTATTTCTGCAAAAATATTTGCACTATTAGTAGGCCTAAATATATTTTGATTGAAATGTGCACGATTGGGATGACACCATTAGCTAACCGCACCGCGTGACACCAGCCCCTAACTACGCTTCTGTCCACATTTTTGTGGTTCGTAATATCAACTTTGCAATGAATGAGACTTATAAAGACATTGATTGAATCAGACATGTGTGACGTGTCCTTAATGTTAATGCAGACATACGAGTCTATAAATAGATGTTCTGGGTCAATGTAAATTTAAGTGACCTTGGCCCATACTTTTGAAAGCACTTGCCAAGTAAAAGGATTATTTCATAGTCAAGGTAGAGGATTGCGAGCAGCGTCATTTTTGATCCTCGTTCCTTTGAGAAAAATTAATGACTCATAAAGTAGCAGTCTCGTTTCGAAACTTCACTGTAGAAGTCATTTTGAATGAACTGTTTTGTTCATTTATAGTTTAAAAATATTTTTTTTAAACTCCTTTTCTTGTTGGACACGTTTTTGACAAGTGTTTTTAATTGTTGCGTTTGTTAACTTATATCTATTGTTTTCATGCATCGAGCTTTTTTTTTTTCAAGTTTAGAGTAGCCTACATTCACTATAGACTTGTTTTGATTTTTTGTCTCTGTATACATATGATATTGATATAGATATCACTTGTACATGGTGTTAGCTTTTATACATTTACTAGTTTGTGGTTACAGGTCGCTCTAGAAAACTAGTGCTAATAAACCGTTGGCATTAGGTTACGTAATACATAACTCTTGAATATAACAAGAAGTAAGCTTCTTTTTAAACCAAATAAACCTAACTTTTATTGAGAAATATATACAGCGTACATTTTCAATTGAGATTTATTTATGTAACAACAAGATGTTGAGCACTGTAAGTCAAGTAATTGACCTCACTTCAAAATCTAAATTGCCGTCAATATGTCTTACTTCCATTTAGAAGCCGTTCATCCCTATTACCTAACTCATCTGCATCAATTGTACTCAAAGGTTTCATCAGAAGTCATCAACCAACACACCTATACCTATAACACGATTTAGTGTCATGAAATACTAAGTTATGCCAAAAGTATCTCTTTGAATGTTATACATGTCTGCGGAAGATATTGAGATTGGCAACAGACAAAGAATACATTTCTATAAGCATGCTAGCAAGAAATCCACACAAAACCAAATAAAAGCCAAATCTACACAGACCAATTTTGCCAAGATAGAAATGCAAGCAGGAACATTATATCCGACAATTAACGATGTTTAATTATGATTTAAATGAAATTTTGATGATAGTTTAACTTTTTCTTTAAATGTATCGACACATAAACCTATACATTTTAAAAGTCTGTAAGACCTTCTGTATAAAACACAGTTAGTTCAGTTGTATCTTTGTAACTTTTCCTCAATATTTGTATTTGTATCATAACGCATGTCATGAAGCTGTCAATCAAATGGTTTAAAAGAGAATGAATCCGTGTGCATGTATATTTTAATGAACATCATGTTGTTAATTGTTGTTGTTGTTAGTTGTTAATCTAAAATCACACAAACTTGCAAAAGAATACAATGCATCTTGGGATAATGGTAAAAAAATGTAATGGCAGGTACATGGCATAAGTTAACGTGATGAAATATTCTTAAACATTCAAAACTGTGAATACATTTTGATTGAGCGAGAAAGTTGCATTGAATGAACATAGCAACTCTATCCATTAACTGAGAACTACTGAATGAACATAGCAACTCTATTTATAAACTGAGAACTACTGAATGAACATAGCAACTCTATTCATAAATTGAGAACTACTGAATGAACATAGCTACTTAACTCTATTCATAAACTAAGAACTACTAAATGAACATTGCTGCTCGACCACTGTGGAACTCTATTCACAAACTGAGAACCACTGAATGAACATAGCTACTTGACCACTGTGGATGCGGATTTACCCTTGTCAACAAAATGTAAGGTCAGTTACAAGTTTGATAACTACCTGTATGTAAATTTGGCATGAGCTGGAATGGGGCACTGCGTCAGCATAGCCACTCCATCCATAAACGGAGTACCTCTCTGGTGGATGCCGTGCCAATGGATTGAGGTGCCTTCAGAGACTTCCATGGCATTCTTCACAGTCACCTCGATGGTATCACCTTCGCAAACCTGAGACACAATAGAAGTTTGAGATCTACCTAATTATAATGTACAGAGTTGTATGACAATAGTATGACCTCATGACAATTTAAGATGGTACAAGGGTAAAGTTCAATAACAATAATAATAAGGCTAATGTTTGAGTCAGAACATCAAGGAGGAGTGCAGTACTCCACATGATTACGCAGTGCTTGCTGTGTTTCATGGAGTAGTGCATCAGACGCGTCACATTCAAAGATAAATAAGTACGTCATCTCAATTTTTTGGTCTGAACAGGTCAATGTTCTCATTTCAATACCGTCTGCAGCTGTGCCGATAAGTTAAAGCTAAACCAAGTAACAGGACTAAAAAGTTTGTTTTTGCTTTTTTACAAGACAATGGACCTCATTCACCAATCGTAAACAAACAACATTTAGCCACGTGATATTATTGATAAAACAACGAAAATTACGTATCACTTGACAGATATAAAGAACCACGTGGCAAAATGTTGTTTGTTTACGATTGGTGAAAGAGGTCCATTCCTCTCTTATAAAGCTGATAGTTTGTTGTAAGAGCGATTGTTTTGCTCTTCATTACTAATGAATCATAGAAAAAAATGGAACACTTATTCCCGCCACAATCCCCCCCCCCCGCAACCCAGAAAATTCCTGATTAAGACAATGTATACATTTCAGAGGGGGGGGGGGGTTGAGGTTCAATCCCCCCCCCCCCCGAAATGAAAGGATCGGAATTTAGTGACTGATTTTTTGCTTTCATTTTGTTTATTTTAGTTGATATTTTAATACTAAACCATCACTTGCCACAGCGCAGCCAAGGGGGTTTTGAGTTTAAAACCCCTACCAGGGGGCTTTGCAGCCAAAACCCCCTCTTCTATAAAACAAAAACAAAATAATGCAAACGACAATCCCCAAATTCCAAGAGCATAGCTAAGAAAGATTTTGATTTTAAAACCCCCGCCGAAATCTACGATAAAAACCCCTCTTCAATATAAGACTATCCATACATCAATCACCAGATTCTAGCCAAAAGGAGTTTAGTGTTTAAACCCCCCTCCAGCGGGTTTGCAGCTAAAAACTACTTCTTTAATATAAATAAAAGCAAATTACACACTCAAAAATCTATGAGCGTAACCAAAGGGGTTTTGAGTTTACCCCCCCCCCCACACACACACCTTTCAGCGGGGTTTGAAACTAAAAATACTTTTTCAAAGTAAAAGAAAAGAAAATTACTCAAAATGCTATGATCGTAGCCAAAGGGGGTTTTTGCGTTTACAGTCACCACATTCATTGAACGTAGCTAAGGAGGTTATGAATTTGTAAAAAAAACCCAGTGATTTTTTAGTTTAAGACCCCCCAACAAATGATTTTGACGATAAAACTTTTCTTTTCAATATAAAATCTAAAGCAATTTCATTTGTGGACCAGTGGGAGGGGGAGGGGTAATCTGGGAGAGGATTTACCGTGCGGCTTTTAGGCGCTCAGTGTGACTTTTATGTAATTTGATCTTCAAACATAAACCAAAATTGTTGTGAAATTTAAGAGATCTTCATACATTGAGGAAAATCCACAAATATCAAGCTTTTTTTTTGGTGCATTCGGTGTACAAAATAAGATAAGTAGATAACATATTTTTTTTTAAAGCTCTAGAATTATTTTTTTTGCGCACATTCTAGCATTGCAGAATCACATTTTCTAAATTCTTCCGTTTCTATTTAGTTGGCTGCATTAACGTTCAATTAAGCGTCCTTGACATTGTTTTGTTGATAGAGAAAATCTCCAATAGAGTAAATTGTGGTTATGAGTTTCTTCTTTTTAACTTAACTTCTTTAAGATAAATTGGAAAGAGGGATAATCCACGATTAAATCAGTAGTAATACTCTACCTCAACTCTTGGTCCCGGAAGAATTCGATTAGCTGTTTTAATTCCACGCATCACGCCATCGGCAGAGACACAGTGTGGGAGATAGCAGTGAGTTTGGTTGAAAGGGCAGTCATGACACGCCTTGGACATGACGTAATAATTCTCTAGCAGCCACGTATACTTGCACAGCCTTGGGAGGGAGTTGTCTTCACAATGTCTGTTGCATGGGTGGTCCTTGTAATCTGGGACATCACAGTGAAATAAAGTCTTAGTGCATTGTCTTGCATTGCAACACTATTTGTCACTAGCTTATCTATATTCTCTCTTACGATAATAGCATGATGGTAATCTCTTGGATTCCGACCATTACAAATGAGAGCTATGTTTCACATGACTACACAAAACCACAAAACCATATTTTGTCACATTTAATGCAGCAAAAAGAAGTCTATTTTAAGTCTTCTTGAAGTCTTTTGCGCCTGTCTTAGGTAAGAGGCTTTTCATTGAGCCCCAAACGTGTCTCGCGGCCTTCGTGAAGACTCTCCGTCTCTTTCATAGACCACCTGCTGCCATCTACTTTGCTCTATGCCAGTGAGGACAAATTGGTGCCTGAGTTTGATCTTTACAGCACTTCCGGGGGGTATAAAGTAAAGTTTCCCTTTCAGACCTTGCGAACTATAGGGCAGATGATGTAAAGGTCATCTGTCTACATGGTCCACGGTTAACGAGATTGCCATGTGGCCAGCACAACGACCAACCGCCTTTACTTTACCCCTTATGTCAGATACCCACTAGAGCTGGGTGCACTCAAAGATCCCGAAAATAAAAATCCCAGTCTTCACAAGGATTCGAACCAGGGATCTCAGGTGCGGAAAAAAAAAAGCTCTGTACTACATTGCAACCACGATTTATACTTCCTGGGGATGGGAAATACTTCTGTTAGGACGTCCCTCTTTCAGCTTAAGATACTCAAAACTCATAAAAGACATCTAAAGACAAACTTCATTGATATAATTGTAACGTCCATATCATTCAAATATTCACATTTTCTCGACTGCATGCCAATAATCTAGAGTCTATAAAGCAACATCTTTTTTATTTTTTTAAACCACTGAATATTCCAGATATCGCATGGCCAAGTTTCCTTTCGATTTTATAATATAATGGCTAATTGTGTATATATTTTGTCAATTACGCAAGTAAAGAAAAAACAGGTTTAAAAAGTCAAGACATACCGGACAAGATATAGTCACTTTCAGTCTCGGTAGCCAGAAGAGATCGAAACTTCAAAAGGACAAGAACTGATGTGACCAATTTAACACTGAGAAACATTTCTGAAACAAACGCAAATAAAATCAGTATTAAAAAAATAAGACAATGGAGTTAAGGTCAGTATTAAAACAGAATCAGACTATGGAGTTAAGGTTAGTATTAAAACAGAATCAGACTATGGAGTTAAGGTCAGTATTAAAACAGAATCAGACTATGGAGTTAAAGTCAGTATTAAAACAGAATCAGACTATGGAGTTAAGGTCAGTATTAAAACAGAATCAGACTATGGAGTTAAAGTCAGTATTAAAACAGAATCAGACTATGGAGTTAAGGTCAGTATTAAAACAGAATCAGACTATGGAGTTAAAGTCAGTATTAAAACAGAATCAGACTATGGAGTTAAGGTCAGTATTAAAACAGAATCAGACTATGGAGTTAAGGTCAGTATTAAAACAGAATCAGACTATGGAGTTAAAGTCAGTATTCAAACAGAATCAGACTATGGAGTTAAGGTCAGTATTAAAATAGAATCAGACTATGGAGTTAAGGTCAGTATTAAAACAGAATCAGACTATGGAGTTAAGGTCAGTATTAAAACAGAATCAGACTATGGAGTTAAGGTCAGTATTAAAACAGAATCAGACTATGGAGTTAAGGTCAGTATTAAAACAGAATCAGACTATGGAGCTGGGGGGGGGGGAGGTTAATGCAAAAGAATCGAAAAAGCAAGATATTATCATAATACGAAAAGTCACATTCGAAGTTCTTCAACAATAAAATTTCTTAATATAAATGGACGAGCTAGCTAAGTGGATATAGTTAAAACTATTCAGCACAGCTTAATATGGGCCAATTACTTCAAATCATTACAACGCTTACGGGCTAAAGCATGAGGGAAGATTTGGGTGTCATGAATATAGAGACTGGCAGGGAACAGGGACCAAGCGACTCAGCCACCGTGCCTCACCCCAATGGACACGAGTGAGCTCAAATTTACGTTAGGAACAAGAATAAAAAATAAAAAAAACACGTTTCTTATACCATAAGCTAAGACAAAAGATAAGACAAGAACCCGGTCTCCTTCTAACAGAGAATGGATGGGTATATTGTCCATTGAAAACTTATCTCTGAGCCTACTTTAAATCTTAATTAGCATACACAAATAAAATTGAATACCACTTGGATAAGAGTAAACGAAATTATCCTTCGTTTCGTTAATCTGTTTATAAGATAAGCTTAGTTAAATCTTGAGATTAAATAAATAAAATAAAACATAACCTTACTTAATTAGGAAAGACACTTTTTAAAAACCCTCTAATCCAATCAATTAGAAATGCCAGTACGTCTAGGTATTTTAAAGTCCAGGAATATTGACACGACTTCGATGACACGGCAGTGTCTCACAAACGTATCGGCCCAGCGAATAACTACCCCCAGATTTCAGCCCACTCTAATCCTAGTGTACATTGTATAAGGGTATCCAAGTAATGGCACACATGTTTTACTAGTTCAAAACAGTTAAGGTCGTTCAACTGAGACCCTGCGACTAACTTTTTCTTGTTAAAAAAAAAAAAAAACAACTACTAACTGTGACATTCTAAGCCTTTCATACGCTTTGCTGATGGACCGAAAAATTTTGTTAAATGTGGCTCCTCCCGGTCCCCCAACCCCTATCCATTTCATAGAGCTGTGTTCTTCAACATGTTGAAATTTCACAAGAAATTCTAAGTCGATTGTTTCTTTGTCTATACATATACGTCTATAGTTTACACAATATATATATATAACAATGCCTCCTTAAAAATTATTCTTTTCTTTAAAATTAATTTCTTTCATTAAATCTGATTCTTTTCCTGTTCTGTTTTCACAGAGAATAAATAAATTATAGGGCCTACTTTAGATAATCAAACATAACAATTAACATACTTTAACTGTTGGGACAGTTGTAATATTATATATGAGAAGAATGGCCGAGCAATAGATTTTTTTTTGCTTAAATAAAGTATCCTTTTCAGACCTTGCAGTTTTCAGTCATATATTTACATCTCTCTGGTTCTTCTTGCCAATGTAAATCTCGTCTGCTGTGGTCTTGACAACTTCTGTGAAATGATGGGATCGGATCATGTTGCTGTTGGCTCCAATGTTGAGCTGTCTTCCTTGTCATCAGCGCCAAACAGTGCGAATGTTGTGCCATGTTAGTAGGCCTACGTCTACTCCGGAGTCCTAACATGATGTAACCTAGACCTAGTGTTTCCAGACAAGAAACAAGAAAAACATTTTTTAACTACTTTTTTAAAAATACAAAGCTCTTGTACTTTTATCAATTCGTTTGGATCAGTCATGTAATTTAATTTGTAATAGATCTAGACTAACAATAAAAAAAGCATTTATAAAAACAAATTAAAAAAAAAAAAGAGAAAGACCTGAATTCGAACTTGTGGACTTAAGCCTTTTCATGCCATCGCGGTAACCACTCTGCTTGCGAAGAGTCTATGAACATGGAAGATTGTATAGTTATCTATTGTTTCTATTTCATGTTTGTGTTCACTAAGCCTAAGACGACAGCTTAATATAAAGGGGACTAATTCAGCTTATACCACCACTTCAGTCAAGTACTATTTCTTTCACTTGTTTGAGATACCAAACAAAGTCATTTATTACCAATAGTTAATTAACTAATTAGTTAATTTTTTTATTGATTTTTGTGTTGTCAGGTAAAATAAATAATTGTGCAAAACTTCAGCTTGAACCGAGGTAGGGTATCGGAGAAATAAATCTAAAAGCGTACAAACTTTTTGCCAGACAGACACACAGACAGACCGTGTAAGGTGATATACGCTTTGTAAAAATATTAGCAGTAAACAAGAAACGATCTTTTTTTTTTGAACAGTGAATAAAAATAAATTAAATGTACATTTGTTATAGGCAATTAAAGTACGCAATCCGGCACACTTTCTAGACCTGGTTCATGCAAAGTATGACCTATGGATTAAATTAACAAGACGTACACGAATTGAGTGACATTGCGCTCTGTTACTTGTAAAAGGCAGTCTAACTTGCATGCTTAAAGTGCTAACGCATTAAGGATGATTCGATTTCTTTTTTTTTTCTTTTGTCGCTATTAACTTTCATTCTAAGATGGGTGGGGTGAACCCTCATGTTTTTGAACCAGTGCAAAAGCGTAGGCTAATGATAAAAACCTGCTTCGCTACATCATACAAGAGCTAAGAGACACTGTTACACCAACTATGTGCTGCCAGTCAGTCCTTTTATATTGCTTTATTACTCTTAATCTCGTATGGGAGACGAGCGTATGCCAAAGGCAGTCTTTTTTTGGTGAGCTAAAAGGTGGTCGACGTAACAGAGGCGCACCACGGAAACGCTTCAAAGACGTCAACTTTCCTTGGCTGACATAGAAGAGAGCACCTGGCTGCATGCGGCGTCGGAACGAGACAGCTGGAGGTCACTCACGAAGGCCGCGGGATACACATTTGAGACCAAAAGAAAATCTTCTGCCGAGGACAAACGCAGACGACGAAAGGAAAATCTAAATCGACCACCTGCGGACAATGGTTATGCTTGCCCTTAATGTGGCAAAATATGCAGGTCACAGCTGGGGCTGCGAAGCCACGGGAAATACTGTATTCCTCACTAATCTTCGGACTCGAAGACAAGCCTTATTTATTACTCTTAAATTAAACTTTTTCTTGGATGGACTCAGATTACTCCTATATTTATATTGTTAAAAAAAAAAATTTCTCCATACTGAATATTCTTTTATGGCCACATTCTAGAGCAAAGGACAAAATCTTGGATCACATTCACCAAAACGAAAGGTCACGTGATAATATTGATAAAACAGCGGGAAAAAACCCGTTGTTGGTTAAAATTAGATCGTAATTTGTATAGAAGAGATGGACAAGCACGTGACTCAAAGTTGTTTGTTTACGATTGATGAATGAGGTCACATATCTGATTTGATCTAAAGAAATGACCACCTGATGAATTCTTTATTTTTAGTTATTTCCAAATTTCATATAGACCTTAATGGTCTTGCAAACAATGGGATTACCAACAACTAGCTGTTAGTCTCGTCTCAATGGCCAAGGAACAGCTCTCAAAGCAATGGCTGCGTGGAATTATCAGAACGGTATAGAAATATAGCGCGCTGTTCTGATTAATTTTCCCTAGCAGTTCACTGCACATCAGGACATAAAAATCATCTGGCTTTTCCCAATCACGTGGTTTCTTGTCGTTTACTAGGTAAACAATGTTACCGTCCATGCTCGAAGAAATAAAGAAATATATCCTTTATAAGAGCCTTAATTAATGCTTTTCGTTTGAATGATAAGTAAATATCGTATTGGGTTAAGAAACGTCCTCTTGTAGAGTGCTTCTATCGGGAAATCCTTGAAGAATTACCAAAATTTCATTAGAAAAGTCGTAGGCTACCGTAATTGCAACAATTAATTTAAATAATCTATTTTCTGAATAGATGTCTATAGAGCTCCACGTAGAAATATTATCTAATTTATCTTGTGATCTATAATATATAAAAAATGTTAACCCTCTGGAGGGGGGGGGGGGTTAAATTCAAAACGCTCCGGAGGGGATGATTCGAGTTTTATTCTTTTATACTCACCCCCCCCCTTTTTTTTTGGCTTACTCTCTTGGAGTTTGGTGACTAGATTTGATAGTTACTTATTTAAGAGTTGTTGTTTTTTAGCTCCTCCCCCAAGCCCTTGGGTAACACTGGGAAAAAGTGTGGAATTTCATGGGGGGGGGGGGGGGAGGGGGAACCGGCCTACCATCCCGCGTCAGCCGGCTAAGCCCATGATTATAAAAATCAAACCTTCAAATAAAATCTAATGATTTCTTTTCTTATTAAACTTATTAAAATTAGTATTATATTAGGGCCTATTAGGTCTGTAATTTGTTGTTAGTTTGATTTTTGACTATTTTATATGAAGATAGGCATGCGCGCCCTGCATATGATACATATAATATAAGTATAGTATAAGCAAGGGAGGATAAAAAATATGGCATTTTAAATGCACACATTCCTTCCTTTCGTATAACTTTTTTTTTTTTTTTTTGCGAATATTAAATCTAGATCTAGTCTAGAATCTTAAATTTACTTTATATCTAGACTATATATCTATATTCTAAAATATCTATAATATTTATTTTATGTAGATCTAGACCTAAGACTAAAAGGGTCCCTCTATAAAATTGTACATGTAAAAATGTAAAATTTACATATCTACAGACCTATATATATAGTTCAAAGAAACGAAGTATTTTAGATCTAGTTATTGTTTTTAATATACTGAAAAACATGGCGAACGACGACGCCAAACTAAAATTTCTTCCTCGACATTTACAAAGATCACAACCTGCAGTGACACATAAATCGAAGAGAAGAGTTACAGTTGAAGAGTCCAATGCCGGAGACGAAGAATCCGATCGTAGAAGTGTTTTTGATCGATTGGGCCCTGGAGCAAGTACGCAAAGGAATGAGGTAGATTTAACAATTATTATTATTCTTATTAAATTAAAGTTATTACAATTTTATAATTATTCAATAAATTCTTTTATTCTAGAGTCTACTTCTGAAGTTCTGTAGTCGTAGTAACTTCAGTTGTCTTAAGTAACCTGTTGCTGTTCTGATTAAAATTAGAGTTTAGTCAGTTTAGAGTAGTTTAGACTGATTTGTTATTTTGTTTTTTTTTAAACCTTATTTTTAGTGTTACTTTAACTTTAAGTAACTTTTAGTTTTAGGTGTAAACAAGTTACAAGGTATTAGATCTAGTAATCTAGTATTACTATTAAATCATTAGTTTACATGACTAGATACGCAGAAACAGGTTTCTCTTATATTTTAAAGGGAAACTTCAATGGTTTTGATAATTTTTAATATAATAATTAATATCATGTGTTTATCCGACATAATTTTTCTGCGCATCCAAAACGTTCAGATTTTTATCGGGTTTCTATGTGACATCACACTAACCTATTATTTAATTTAATCTATTAACTTATTGTATAACGGAAGACCATGTAGTAAAGTTTACATTCTCGTAAAAGAAATATATCTTTGTTTATGCAGTTGGATCTGGATCTTGTAAGCAAAGAAATAATGCATGTTGAAAGTAGATTTACATGCTTGACTAACCACGGCAGTGTGTATTTTCTCACCTGACCACTCAACACACACAAACACTATTGCTTGGGTTGTCTTGTCATGACCGACTACACATAGTCTTCTTATCTTATATAATACAGACGTTACTTCAAAAAAAAAGATGATTACATCCTTCGCATCATGCATTTAGTCATGCATATTAACCAATGGCTTAAATTCTGCCAAGTCACTGGTTTTCCTGGCTAGCTCAGGCAACCCATTCCATGCTCTAATAGCACTAGGGAAGAAGGAATATTTGTACAAATTTGTCCTAGCATATGGGACGAGGAATGTGCCTTTATCTTTGTGTCTTTCAGAGTATTTTATTAAATTTTGTTTTTGTATTTGAAGATTATGGTTCAGTGTTTTATGTATAATTGCTACTTTACTTTTGAGTCTTCTGTCCTGAAGGCTTTCTAAATTTAGTGATTTTACTATAGGTGTTACTCTAGTCAAATGTAAATATTCATTTGTTATGAATCTCACTGCTCTATTTTGTGTCTGTTCCAGTTTCTTAATGTTTTCTTGAGTTGAGGGGTCCCAAACGGAGGATGCATATTCTATTATTGGCCTAACCAAGGTTAAATAACATTTTAGTTTTATGTTCTTATTTGATTTATAGAAATTTCTTTTAATAAATCCTAATACTTTGTTTGATTTTTTTGTAGTTTCATCAATATGTGGATTCCATGACAGTTTTTCATTTATTATAACACCTAGGTATTTTGCGTTTTTAGTCTGTGTTAATGGTTTGCCATGAATAAAATAAGTGGAATTAATTTGTTTTAGTTTTTATGTTACTCTTAACAACTGACATTTTTCTGGGTGGAAAGACATGCTCCAATTTGATTCCCATTTCTGTAATTCATCTAATTCTCTTTGTAAAATATCTGTGAAAGAGTATTTTGAACCCTGAGGCTAGCTGATATCTTAGTTCTTTGAGTAATCTAGCTGGAATACCATCAGGTCCAGACGCTTTATTTGGTTTGGTGTTGGCTAATAGTTTTTTAATTCCATTTTCTTGTACTACTATATCTTCTATGTTGTCTACTTGGTTTAAATTCAGTAATATGTCTTTGTCTCCTGGGACTGAGAATGCTGATGCAAAGTATTTGTTTAGGATGTTTGCTTTAGTTTCATTATCATTATGTATTATGTTATGTTCATCTTTTAATGGCGCTATGCCTGTTGTTTCCATTTTCTTAGACTTAATGTATGACCATAGGTTTTTGTTGTTATCTTTAGATATTACATTGTTTATGTATTCACTCTGCAGCTGTCTGCTTACTTTTTGGGTTAAGTGTTTAATTTTTATATACTTTTTGTAAACTCTTTCTGCCTTAGTTTCTTTAAATTTTCTATATATGTTTTCCATCTGTTTACAAAGCTTCTTTAGGCTATTATTAAACCAGCATTTATTTATTTTGTTTGATGTGTATTTAGTTGGTATATGATTTTCTATAATGCTTTTAAGATGGTTTTTAATGAAATTCCAGAGGTCATCGACTGGTTGGTTAATGTCTTTTTCTAATAAGAATGTTTGTTGAAAGTTTAATGCAGTTTGGTGTAGTTTTGTTAAGTTACATTTATTCTAGAGTAAGATTTTTCTTTTGGGTTTTGAATTGGCTACTGCTTATGTGTATTTTTATGATCTCATGGTCTGATAGACCAGGGATAATATCATAATCAACTACTAATCCAGGTCTGTTGGTTAAGAAGAGATCTAATGTGTTGTTTAATCTATTTGGCTTTTTAATTATTTGATCTAAACTTAGGTTGTGTAAAGTTTCTATAAAAAGCTCATTTATGTCCTTAAGGTTTTGGTGTTTATCTATGGTTAGTGTTTTCCAGTTTATATCAGGTAGGTTGAAATCACCCATAATCCAAAAAAACTGCATTTTTATTTGTCTCTTTAAGTGTAGTAAGCTGATTACATAGTTCCTGCATGTATTCTAAACTAGAATTTGGTGGTCTTTAAATGCTGCCTATTATTAGGGATGTTGAGGTGGTATTAATTTTACAAAATGTTGATTCTATATTTTTTGAGTTAGGTAAGGTAATTTCTTCTGCTATAAGAGTGTTTTTTATTGCTAGAAGAACTCCTCCATGATTATCAGCCCTATCTTTTCTAAAAATTTCATAATTACTATTGAAAATTTCTGCATTATAAATTTCAGGATGTAGCCAAGTTTCTGTTCCTGCAATTATGACTAGCTGCTTACACTGGCCAGTTTGTTAGAATCAGTCAGACACACGATCTATTTACTTTTTAGGACATGGAGGGGCTTAGATGAAAATGTTACTTTTTTTTATTGAGTTGGTTACCCAGAACAGAGAGGGGCTTAGATGAAAATCTTACTTTTTTTATTGAGTTGGTTACCCTGCTTTTAAAGCTCTCTCTCTATATATATATATAACTGTACCATAGCTCTGGACTAGACCGTCACTAAGCCTAAAAGCGTAAGAATGAAGCAATACGATTGGTTAAATGTAGTTTCTCTTTCAGTATTGTTGAGAGAAATCATGTTTGACTTAGCTAAAAACAAAATCTCAAAGAACCCCGGTTTTTTTTTTTAGATGTCAAGAATTTACTGACTAATTTATTAAATATAAATGTTTCTAAACATTTAAATAAAAATGGTAAAATGTTTATTATCACAAATTTTTACGCAGAATTTAAATATGTCAATAACTCAAATTTGAACAACCATCAGAGTTTCCTTTTAGGAATATGCAGATTACAAATGTAATTTGATTTCTTCGTAGGTGGGGAAGAAGAAACGGGGGGGGGGGGGGAATAGCTACCAGTACGGTAGGAGAGAACAACTGGCTTGGACTCCTTAACAGAATGTAATACTAGTGGATTTATGAAAAGAGGGGGGGGGGTAGGTGGAATCGTTACCCACCCCCAACCACACATTGTTAAACAAATTTAGAGTAGTGGAGGAGCAGTTTTTTTTATCAAGTTACACTCGACCTATACCCCCCCCCCTTCCCGATCTTGTAGCTGGATCGTCCTTACTTACTTACACCACAGCTTTCTTCATCTGCTCTTATGTCATTCCAGTACCCTCAGCTTCACTGATGACTGAAGTGTTTATAATAAATTAAAAAACTTTAAATTTAGATCTCGACAGGTCACAAGGTTTGTCTAAAAAAATATCCTAGTCCTAAAAAATGAAAAGTCTCATTTTGTCCATGCTCCTAAAATTTTTCCCAATATTTTTTATAATATAATTTTGCTTATTAAATTTCTTGTTTGTTTCCATGGTACTTGTGGGTGGGTGGGGGGGGGGGGAGTAGTAACATAATGTGATAGAACTGTATGAAGGTGCTCCAACTCTCCATGTGAATGTGCCTTGTTTCCCTAAACACATATGTATTAGGACTTATTCAAGCCTAAAACTTCTTATAACACTCTTTACTTTTTTAATTCTGTTCTGTTTTGACAAAATATTTTTGGAAATATTTGTGCATAAATAGAATGCAAATTAGCTTGGCCTTTTTTAATAAATGTTTATTATATTTCAGATGGATTTCATTCATTTCTCTTCAATAATATAGATTTAGTTTTGTGTATGTAAAGTAATTAGGATTTTTAAAAAAAAAGAAGTGTTTAGGCTGGAAATAGTGCTCCGTCTTTTTGGCATGACATGCTAAAATGCTCCATCTTAAGAGGGTTAAGCGTGACATCATGATTGATGACGACCTTGGCTCAAGCCAAAATTTTACTGGGCAATATTTTTCTAATTGGCTCTCATTGTTATAACAAAAGATCTAGTCTATACTTTGAACAACTACCAGCCCTTAGCATATAGACAGCACCCCTCCAGACCCATTCTCAGCTAAAATCTACTTGTAACAATAAGAGGGACTTAACATATTTGTTACGTCTTCATATTAGATGAAACTCTTTAGACAGGGAAAACGACAAATCACCGTTTATAAATACTTTAATCTTTATTAACACTGAAAACACTTTCTTGTTCATATTCCTCCATTTTGGTTTCTTCCTATTTTCAACACGCATTCGCACCATTTCACATTTACACTAAGATGCGCACGTAACACCCCCCCTGTTTGACAAGTTTGATGTACATCGAACGTCCAAAATACAAATCACCACATATCTTATCAGCCTATTCCAAGTTTAAAAAAATAATCTAAATTCTCTGTAACATAGGGAACCATAATGTAATACAAACCAAAATCATACACATATTAATAATAATACACTTCTAACATTAGATTAACATATAACATTTATATTCCCCAGTTGTGACAGTAACCATCACAATACTAATTGTTATTATGAAAAATTGACACATATATATCTATACATATCTCTATGGAATCATGCAGATTTCGTTTATACCACTCCCCGCCTATAATTCAATCCAAATCTATATCTGCTCACAAATCATTGTTGTGTACACCCACAATTGAACAATTCTCTATTGAATATCTACTACACTCCGTGCCAGAATTTACCAATGTACACAATAAAATAGCTTAATTCTTAACAGAATGTCAATAGTCATGATATACTCTACACAATCTCCACAACCTTTAAGTACAGCGTGATAATGTATCTGCCACAACATTTTCTTTTCCCTTTCAATTGCTACTATCTCCTTATCCTTTTCTCTTTCTCTTTTGTCCTCCTTATCTAATCTCTCCTTTTCTTTTTCTCTTTCCATCGCTAATCTCTCCTTTTCTTTGTCTCTTTCCATCGCTAATCTCTCCTTTTCTTTTTCTCTTTCTCTTTTGTCCTCCTTATCTAATCTCTCCTTTTCTTTTTCTCTTTCCATCGCTAATCTCTCCTTTTCTTTGTCTCTTTCCATCGCTAATCTCTCCTTTTCTTTTTCTCTTTCCATCGCTAATCTCTCCCTCTCCATTAACCTTTCTTGTACGTATTTTCTTAGTTCTGCCCCTTCCAGCTCCAACAACCTTCCCTCTTCCTTCAACGCTGCTACCTCAGCCTTGTCCGCCATAGTCTATTTCTAATAATATCGACTCGAATGTTCTCCTGTCTCTAGATCTAGGCTTTACTATCTCTACTGTCTGTTGACAGGAGATCCACTGTGTATAGAGGGATATGTGGGTTTTACCTTTTACGTTGGGCGCCACTTGTTACGTCTTCATATTAGATGAAACTCTTTAGACAGGGAAAACGACAAATCACCGTTTATAAATACTTTAATCTTTATTAACACTGAAAACACTTTCTTGTTCATATTCCTCCATTTTGGTTTCTTCCTATTTTCAACACGCATTCGCACCATTTCACATTTACACTAAGATGCGCACGTAACAATATTAGCTTATAACTTTGAAAAGTCTGTACAATTTTAGTGACTTAGAATGTTATTTGTCGTAAAAGCCTGTGAAAATAGGTAGTTGAACACGACATTGTGCTTGAAAAAAAGAAACCTGCTAATATAGGTCTAGTCTCTCCCCTCCCCTAACCATTATTCAGTGTATGCAAATTATAGCGTCATTCTTATTTTTGCCTCCCCCTTCTAACACAAAGTCCTGCAGTCCACTCCATCTCCAAAGGACTTCAATAGTTTGCACTCCAAAAAGTTATAGATCTAGACCTACATTGCAAGTTAATACTAGATCTAGATATGACTAGATTTAGAAGTAGAAGAAGCAATACTTATGCTTATCATTTTGTCTAAAATTTCTTTTTTTTTGGAGGGGGGGGGGGGGGAGATTATAAGAATCCATGACTACCCACTCCAAAAAATGCAGCTTATAAAATATTTTCACCTTAAAAATAAGCCAGTGATCATCATCATCAAACTCCATTTGAGTGAGGGCTTGAGAGGCTTAAATAGTCTCTTGCAAAAGCCCTGGACAGAAACCCTGCTGTGTTGCGTAGTGCATACAGATCGAGAATTTTTGGTTTCCTGTTGAGACGGAGATCAGCAAGTCCTCATGCGCTCCCAGACTCCAGGGGCTTTTTGGGACTTGTCCCAGCACTCAAACCACTTTTCCATTTTAGTGATAACTTTTCTGGATCTATTTACTGTTATTAAAATTAAGTATATTTATTTAGCGTTGTCTACAAATAAAGTTATAGACATACAAATAGATCTATATATTACAGACTTTGTTAATGAGGAGGATTTAAGCACAATTTCTAAGAGTATAAAACGTTTCCTCAAAAACACACCATGAGTCTAGTTTCTATAAGATAAACAAAATGTGCAATTCCACCTAAATACATTATTTAGACATCTCTAAAAATGTTTCTTATTAGAAAAAACTAGAATAGTAACCATTTAAAATTTTTTTTAAAAATATTTAAACAAAAATATATTTTAAAAAAAATGGATGTTTTAGGTTTTGGGATAACATTATGGTTGTTATTTGATTAAAAGATATGCTTCATTACATTTACTGTGGACATACAGCATTGTTTCTGTTCCGGGTGGGATGTTGACAAGATATTTATAAAATGATCTCCACATTTGAATACCAATAATTAATTTAAAAGATAGTTTTGTGTACATGTTTATATATTTGTATGTGTCATGTGTCATATATTTCCTCTTTTTAAAAAATCCTAAAATCTCCCAAAATTTTGTCGCAAAAAGTTCTACTAACCATGTTTATAACTATAAGATAAGAAGTTAAGATTCTATCTAGCAAATAGATCTGTATTTTTAGTCTAGTAGAGACATTTTTCTTTTGGCATGCTTTTCTTCCTGGGCTGAAGCCAATTCTTTTTTGCTTTCCATAGCTTTCTTGGTCATCATCTCTTTCCACATAATGTGGTCTTGGGTATCAGTATCAATGTCTACCACTTTAAGGTCTTGTTTGATTGCATCCACATATTGGAGATTGGGATGGCCAGATTTTTGTGAGTTGTTCATATAGGATGACTTTCAGGATACTATTATGACTAATTGTCCATCTGGTGGACATGACAAAGCCATTGCAGGTGGCTTTGTCTGAGATTGTTAAGATGCTGGGAAAACCCATTCAAGCAAGTATCTTAGTGTTACACACTCTTGCCATTTGAGTCTCAAGATCCTTTGAAGGTGAAATGAATTAAATTTTCTCTCTTGCTTTGCGTAGGGAGTCCATGACTTACTGCCATTTTAAAGCATGCTCAAAATATATACAATACATGCCTTGTAGAAACACCATTTTGGTCATTGTAGCCAGGGGTGGACTGGGTGTTAAGATCGTCCCAGGCATTTCTTTATGTCTTTTTAGTCTTTGTTTAAATTTATACTCCATGAGTGTAATTAAAGTTAGAGAGATGAATATAAAAGCTCAGTTTTTTAATTGTTGTTGGTTTTTTTTTTCTTGTGTTCAGACTGTCAATTAAGAATGAAGTTCCACTGCACTGGCTTGCTTGCTTTTACATTTTTTTTTTGATGTTCCAAAAAGCCATATATCTCCTTTTGTTTCCCTTCTTTGACTTTCAGTAGTTTCACACAGCCATATATGTAAACAAAAGGTAATATCTGTCAGGAGGTTTCATTGAAGCTATTTTGAACTAATTGTATTTCCCATAGGAATTTGAAAGTATTTTTGAACCTGATAGTTAAAGTCAGTACGCCAATTTAAATAGGCTGCATAAATTAATCAATGTAGTTATTATTCCAAATGTGCACCCACTGTTTATGCAGAAAGCCTTCAATAAAAAAAATATTGACTTTTATAGATCTTTTGTTATTGATAGGTAAACCAGTTCTTTGAAGAAAAAAAACATCTTTGATACGGTTGTAAATAAACTTGCTAACTTGACGTTTTGACCTTGCAATTCAATGTTGTAGTTGTATCATTTTTATAGCATTTTTTGTTGTGGCTAATTGTAAAAAAAAAAAAAATTCTTTTTTTTTATCAGTATCTCCTAATGCTAATATATTATTCATAGTGTAGATCATTGTTGACTGTGAGAGTGTAGGGCCACAAAGCTGGGCATTTGTCTTGATATTTTTGTAAAGAGTATTTAGGCCCATCATTTAATGTTTGATGATGTTCTTTTTTTACCACATCGAGTAACACATAATGATAGGAAAAGAACTCAACAAAAAAAAAATAGCTGAGCATTTAGAGCTTAATTAAAATTAAAAATAGTTCATATACTAGCCCAGTTTTTATTTTATGCATATTTGTTGATACAAAAGACAAAACTTGTAGATTTGTTGGGGTTTTTTTTTTTTTTTTGTGAGTCAGCATTTTTCTCTTTAAAAAAAATAAAAATAAAAGGAAACCTATAACATCTTTTAATGACATGACAATTTTAAAAAATACAGTTATGACATTATGTCTTTTTTATTGACATCAAATTGAAGATGTTATCATGTTTATGCCATTTACTTGATTTAAATATATTAGTCAAGTATTATAAATTGTATATAGTGATACTTATACATGTATTGAAAAAATGCAATTATTTTTACAATCATTATGCATACAAATTGTATGCTTTTTTTTTAATAATTGTCTTTTTTATTTTAACAGAAAGCAAGATCAGATTTTGATTTTCAAGACCACAGTATTATCTCCCATCCAGGCAAAGACAGAAAAAAAAGGTAAAAAACTGTAAATTGCTCTTTGTTATGTATTCATGAACAATACTCTTAACATGTTAGTTTGACTGTTGAAGCTGTAAAGTGCTAAAAGCCCCATTGATTGTGTAACTTGTTCTAACCATTTTAGTATTTAGGAAGTTCAGTGTTTATATTTATGACATTTAAAATGTTCATTATTTTTGTTTACACCTAGTGCAAGACTACATACACTCTTTAAAAACCATTACTCTCTGTAACACTTTAAAGACCACTACACTCTTTAACGTTTTAAAAACCACTAATTATTGGAATTCGTTTATAAAATGGAATAGCTTGCAAATGCTCATATTTCTATTACTAAAAGATTTGTTTGTTATGTTCCTCTTTATTTCAACAGAGAAGAAAACAGTCCTGATAGTCTGAAGCTAAAATTTAAAAGTGGCAAAGACAGAGAGACCAAAGTGAAATCTCAGGTGGTAGTGCGGGGTAAGGCAGGTGGCAGTGATGAGGAGTCTGGAGAAGATTCTGATGGCTGGTCAATAGGGGGTAAGTGTTGACCAATTTATTATGATTATTGTGTTTCCTTGGGTAAAACCCAAGTCCAACAATAAATTAATAGGCTCTGGAAATTAAAAATCATTTTAAATTTAACTTTTTTGTAACACTGCTTCATAATTCTATAGCTTGCTTAAAGCACTATGGTCCTAACTCTTTTGTGAACCTGTAGGGGTATCTTAGAGGTTTCAATGATGCCTTTAGGCATTTAACAAACAAAACTCAGCTTAAGTCAAACGTTCTATTCCTTACCAAACTGGAGCCCTCTTATCTTCTTATCTTATATAATACAGACGTTACTTCAAAAAAGAAGATGATTATGTCCTACGCATCATGCATTTAGTCATGCATATTAACCAATGACTTAAATTCTGCCAAGTCACTGGTTTTTCTGGCTAGCTCAGGCAACCCATTCCATGCTCTAATAGCACTAGGGAAGAAGGAGTATTTGTACAAATTTGTCCTAGCATATGGGACGAGGAATGTGCCTTTATTTTTGTGTCTTTCAGAGTATTTAATTATATTTTGTTTTTGTATTTGAAGATTATGGTTCAGTGTTTTATGTATAATTGCTACTTTACTTTTGAGTCTTCTGTCCTTTCTTTCTTGGTTAGGTAGTGACTCCTAGCCTCATATGCAGTTTTAGTTTTGAACATTTTCTCCCTCTAAAGCATTGCTCATCTGTTTGTTCTTGCTTTATTAAGAACTCAGCAGAGATTCAACAGCTGTCTCTCACTTACTTTTTAAAGCATTTTTAGTGACCCCAAGGAAAGTTCCTTTTCATTCATGTACAGTGTAATGACCAGTGAAACAAACATACTTTTGAAGCATTTAAAAAAAACTCAAGCATGTTTTGATTAATTCTTAATAGCTGTTTGAGAGAGAGAAGTTGTTACAATACCTGTAAAGCAATTATCTATTATAGAAGTTTAAGACTGCCTGGGCCAGATAGAAAGCTGTCAAAGTCCTCTGATCTAAATGTACAACAATAGTGCCTTGCATGCATTTTGTGTGTATGAGTGCAGTAAAGCTCAAACAGTGTAAATAATATGTAACATTATTTAAAGAAAATATTAAATATAATTAATTCTACGTAATTTAAAAAGAATTGAGCAACTTCTTATTTGAGTCGCGGCTATTGGCCGGTTTAAAAATGCAGGTGTGGAAAATTTTCTAAAATTTTTGCTAAGTCTGTTCCAAACACTGGTTTTTAAATTAGCATTAGGTTTCAACAAATTCTATACATTTGAGTTCATTGAGAATTTACATTTTATTTTTTTTTTAGCTCTTGAGGATAAAAAAGAATTGGAGTTAGAACAAAAGCGCTTGGAAATTCAGAGAGCTTTGAAAGCATTAGAAGCAGGAGAGGATTTGGTTACAGATACAAAGAAAGTGAGTTCACCTTTTAAAGGGTTTTGATATAAATACTGTTTCATAATGAAGAGAAAAGAAATGGGAAAAAAATTAAATCAATGTTTTCTTTGTTTTGCATTTTATAATGAAATTTATCTTTTCTAATTTTCCCTTCAAAACATATTGCTTATAAACCTTTTCAGTAGACAGACTAAAAGTTTGGAATTCATTCCCTAATGAGTCAGACCACAGGTTTTGCTGTGTTCAAGAAGCTACTTCCCTTTTCATTTTCTTTTCCTCAGATTGATTTTTTTTTTCTTCTCATTTTGTGTGTGACTTTTATGTAATGAAGCGCCTTGAGCTTGCTTTGAATTTGTCATCAGCACAACTACATTAAATTATTCTTCTTTTTTGTGCCAGTCTGATTCCTCTGATTCTGAGAGCAGTCCAGAGAGATCTCACAAAAAGAAAAAGGATAAATCAAGGTAACAGTAGATTCATTCTTTTTGCAAAGCTTATATCTACTCACTCTTGTCTGGCATTTCTCCCTCACCCTTTATCGGATCAAGTTGGAACTTTACACAAATATTTGTTGTACTGAACATGAATAAATAAAAAAAAATTAACTAATTATTTAATTAGTGGTATTTAATTAATTTTGTTTTATATAAAGAAAGGACTTTTTTTATGCAGTATTCAGATATATGTGGTTCTTCCCCTCAAATAAGCTTTGCTTAAAAATAAAAAATTTACATATTGCTTGTTTGTTCTTCTTATTATTATATTTACAAATAACTTGTATGATTTGAAAGATTATACTTTAGGCTCTTTGTGGAGCCTCATATTCTTAACCAATCATATCATTATATTAACAATAGTCCAGCCCTTCTTACTGTTGTGTATTTTTAAAAAATCTCCCCTTAAAATGACAAACAAAAAAAAAAACATTGTTCCACAAATCCAGATCCAGACCAATACCTCCTGTTATCCTTTAGGAATGTGCTAGGAATTACCTTGTCCTTTTTTTTTTCCATGCACTTTTGTGCATAATAAATTTTTTAAATATTTTTTTGCAGCAAGAAGAAAGAGAAGAAGAAACATAAGAAGAACTTCCCTGATAAGGAATTATCAACAGAAAAGATAAAAGAGGGGAAAAGAAAGTTAGTTACTCCTGTGATCTAAAAGTGACAATAACAAATTTTTAGTTTTAATTTTGGACAAGAGGTTGTGTACATGTTCGATTATTGTCACCATTAAATGATTTAGCTGCAGTGTATGCATATGTGAAAAAGACATTAATATTAAAAAAATCCCATATTTTTAGTTAAGCTAAGTGTGAACTCACAACAGTACAGATATATACACATGTTTGTTGCATTTCTTCACCCCAAAGGCATGATTCAGATGATGACGCTGAGATTCCACACAAAAAAAGGAAGAAGAAAAACAAGGATAAAAAGCATGGGGCAAGCTCTCCACCTTCATTTCCATCTGACTCGGTTCAACCAAAGAAATCTAGTCAGGTCAAACCCAGTAAATCTTCTCAGGATCTCTATGACCCAGCGTCACCTACTTCAGTTGCTCGTGTGGACACACCCAGTGGTGAGTTGAAAACACACACACACACATGTATTTGAACCATTTTTCTATTGCTCATTCTATTGCCCTATTGATGTTTAGAATCAGCTAAACATTTGAGTCCGGCCATCAGGTTCACTTTGGTCACTGTGATTTACTCCCATTCTTTTTTTCTTTAACTTCTATCAAAACAAATAAAGCTGCTACTTTTGCACATTTTTTTTTGTAGCCTTTCCATTAACAAACAAACAAAATCCATCCATAGAAGCTTCTCTGTGATGTGTCTTAGTATTTTTAGCTTTAACTTTTTAACCTATATACACCATCTTATCTTGTGCTGTCCAAACTTAATTCTTGTTTTATCGGTAGTTGCTTTTTGAGACAAATCTGCCCCAGCTTCCTTTCTGATGTATGTTGCTTAATTGTGTTCAACTTTTTGCCGCAGCTTTGTTGTACCATCTTACACTGAATATTTTGTGTGCTACCATCTTACACAAAGTGTTTTGTGTGCTACCATCTTACATTGAATATTTTGTGTTTGTATGCATTTTCTAAAACTTTTACTCAGAAGCTTAAGAGTGAAAACTTTTTTTCTTGTCTCTTACATTATCAGAAACAGCTGAAAGAGGCTAAAATCTATTTGAAATGTGCTTTTTTTTTAAAGGGCCCCAAAAAGGGAATAGACACCATTAGTTTTATGTGGTCTGTCTGTCCGTCCGTCCATCCGTCACATTTAGATCTCTTAAACTAGAAAAGATATTGAAAATCTGACATCGTGATATTTTAGACCTTTCAAAGTTCTGATGCAACAACTACTTTTTTCTTTTCTGAAAGCGAAAAATTTAATTTTTAAAATCAACTATGCAAGCAATTTTTTCATAAAAATACACCATTTTTACAACTATTCACTATTAATAGTAAGAAACACAGGAGACACAGTAGTGGAGAAGACAGTTCATCATATTTTTAACACATTTATGAAAACGGTTTAAGATTTTCTGTCAAAAATTGTATTTCTAAATGAAGTCATTTCTGTAATACTAACTACCTAAATTTACACACACAAAAATATTTACTTTTTTTTTAAAGAGAAAAAGTCAAATAAATTTGCATATAAGTGGAATATAACTGCAGGGTTCTACTGTGTCACAAACACAAGTATCTAAAGGGAAAAGGTTTTTTTTTTGTTTTTCTTTTAGGGAAGAGTTATATTTGTTGAGGCTTTAACCTTCTTAAGACGACGCGCCCTAAATATCAGCCCAAGGCTATTTGGCGAAAAGACGAAATCGGCCAATATATCACCCACGATGTTTCCAACTCTAAGATTGGCTAGCCAGTGTTTTTAGCAGCCAATCAGATTAGTTCTTACTATTTTTACACATTAGTAGACTATAATGGCAGCTTCCTTCGCTGTTTTAATACGATAATTTGTTTGTGTTGATTTTTTAAAGTTAGCTAGTGACAGGTGAAAATTTTAACATGTCAGGCTGTGATATTGATGAGAACAAGTGACTGACTCAGATTTTATTTAAACTATAATAGCTCTAATACAAATCTTTGCAGTATTGAGTTAAGATTTAGATCTAATTGTACACTACTTCTAGATCTAGTGTTTGTTGACAATGTCTATTCATGGTTTAGAGGTAAGGGTGAGGAGCTGGATAGAGAAGATTGATTTGAGCACTAAAGGATTAGCACCCCATAAACTGTTTTATGCTCTTTTTTTTTACTATTAATTTAGTTTAAATGTTTAACAGGGATATAAATAAATATGATGTCAATTTTCTGACCAACAAAAAAGATCCCTGGGTCATAAATGGGTGGCTGTCACTGTGGCCAAAATGGAGGTGTTTGTTTCCATGGAACATGGGGGGGGGGGGGGGGGGGGGGAAGTAGTAAAGTAATGTTATATAAGTGTCTTGAGGGTCTCCATGTACATTGTTTCCTTAAACACATTTATTAGGGCTTATTGAGGCCTAAAACTTCTTTAAAAACTCTTTATTTTGTTCTGTTTTGAAAAAACATATTTGGAAATTTATGCGCATAAATTATGCAAATTAGCTTGGCTTGTATTAATAAATGTTAATATTTCAGAAGGATTCCATGAGATTGTATTAGTTCATTCATTTCTCTTCAATAAAATATATAGTTTTGTGTATGTAAAGTAATTAGTTTATTAGTTAGGGATTTTTTTGTAAGAGAAGTGCTTAGTCTGGAAATAGTGCTCCGTCTTACATCTGAATTAAAAACTATATTATCTTTATGGGTGTTTTGCCATTTCAATAAAATAATGTCAAACTGGATCCAACAGTAACTTTTTGTCATCGGAAAAAAGTTCTTTTGTATAGAAAATTATATATTCAAACATTTTTTTTATACAGAGACCATTTAAGAAAAAAGATTTTTAAAATCTTCTATAGATAAATATGTATGACATATTCAGTAGGGTGATGTAATGGAAGTGAAACAAAATGTTTTTGTCTATATATATATACAACTACAACATGTACATGTGATCATTTTTTTCTAAACAAGTTTTTATAGGCATTTGCATTATCCTGCATTTATGTGTAAGGAATGACAGTTCTAATTCCAGGAAGTGGTAATGGATATAAGCACTCCAATACCTATAAAATGCTTCCAGTAGAATGCGTCTCAAATCAGTTCAACTACTGGCATTCACTTGTAGCTCAGATATTGGGTCCGACAGACTTGGTTTTACTCACAGGTTAAGGGTCAAAGGCTAGTAACTGGGGCTTAATTCGGCTTTGGGCAGGAGGGGCTTGTAATGAGCTGATCCCAAACTGTATCAGCACTTACTGTTTCTTTGGATACATCTGCTGTTTGGGTGACATTTTTCTGACTTAAGCTAATGCCCAGGCGTTCATCTCATTTCTTTGAGATGTTCCATACATGAGATTTTAATAGAAATGAATTCATGTCTAATTTAATTAGCCTCTTTATCATCTTGTGTTTAGTATGTTTTGCTATATTCCTTTGCTTAAAAGCTTAACAAAATGAACTCATGAAGATACAAACTATTACTTAAAAGAAAAGTTTAAATTTGAAAGTTGGTATGATTAACTTGTTTAAATTAATTTGTCAGATAAGCAGTCATTGTCTGGGTCACCTAAACCAAAGAATAAGTCCAAGAAGAAAAAGAAGAAACTAAAAAACCAAGAGGAGCCTTCTGGGAAATCCAAGAAAGTTTTGTCTCCCTTGAAGAAAGTACTGAAGTTAAAACGAGGCTCTGCATCTGCTGGCTCATCCCGGCGATCCAGGTCTGTCAGCCATGATATTCCCAAAAGGACATCTCTTTCTAGGTCCTCATCTAGTTCCTCGCGGAGTTCAAGCTCATGCAGTCCAGGTAATTGGGATCAAGTTATTTTTTACACTGGATTAATGTGATGGCTAATGTTTCCTCTGAATTGATTTAAAAAAAAAAAATATTTTATCAACCTGTATATATTTCTTAAATTGAAGTTAAATCAATCTTTTGGCACTAAAAAAAAAATATATATATTATGTATTCTTATTTATTAATCTTAAACCCTTTGATCCCTCAGCTGTTGTAATAAAATATTAAGAGTCTTCTTTACCTAACTGAAATACCGGCACATAATTATACACCATATTAAGTAGATAGCTCTATTTGAGGTTGTAAGGGGATTGTTGAGCCTTGGCTCTAGGTTGTTTTTGCTGATTTTCTGAATCCTTAAGCCCTTTCAATCTTGTGGTGACTGTCTTAAGCCATAAATCCTTTCACTCTTTCTGCTACCTGTGACCCCCTGTAATGATTTTATCATTCACATTTCCTTTATGAGGAAGAAGTTTAGAACTCATGAGAATCTCTATCCTTTTGTTTGACTGGAGCTTTTGTTGTATCTTTATATTGTTGCTTATGTACATCTTTCTTGAATACAATGTGCTTCACTATATGCTTACACTGCTGTCTTAAAATCATTTTGTCCACATTGAACTCTCCATTTGCTAGCTGGACAACAAAAAAAGTAGGACTTTTTCCTTCATCAGCCTAAAAGAAAATGATTCAAAGGCACTCTAAGAGAAATTCAAGTTTTTCAATGTAGACCCTGCCTTTTGCATGGCTAGAACTAACAACAGAAATTCTCAAGGCAAAATAAAAGAGACAAAAAGAGAGCAATTCCTACTGACTTCAGCTCCAATAGCTTGCCCAGTTTGTAGCTGAACATCCAGTCTCCCATAGCATGCAGGGAAACAGAAATGCAGAGAAAACCCTTCAGTTCCCTGAATGAAAAACTAGAATTAAAAAAACCTGCTTTCTTCAAAGTTATGTGACTGTTAATTGAACAAACTTATGATGAGCGTGAGCAGATATTTTTTTACAGGGACTTACCTTTTCAATACATTTAGACTAATATTTTAGTGATTCCAAGTTTCTATCTGGTTTAGCTCTCTAGCTTAAAAGAAGAAAGTCATCTTGTCAAAGTCAAACTTGTTCGTGATAGGAATTTGTAACATTTTATTCACCCATCACGTCTCACTGTAACCTATGAGTATTTTTAAACCAAAAACACTGACAGAAAAAAAATTTGCCTATGTAATGTCTTAGAGATGTTTTATTTAGAATCAAAGCCTTTCTGTTCCTTTCTTAATGTTTTATATCTGCAATGTAATCATTTGTCTGTGTGTGTGTCCTCTATACAGTGAGGGGAAATGTATTATAATCTTGTATGTGTGTGTCCTCTGTACAGTGAGGGGAAATGTGTTATAATCTTGTACGTGTGTGCCCTCTGTACAGTGAGGGGAAATGTGTTATAATCTTGTACGTGTGTGTCCTCTTTACAGTGAGGGGAAATGTGTTATAATCTTGTACGTGTGTGCCCTCTGTACAGTGAGGGGAAATGTGTTATAATCTTGTACGTGTGTGTCCTCTGTACAGTGAGGGGAAATGTGTTATAATCTTGTACGTGTGTGTCCTCTGTACAGTGAGGGGAAATGTGTTATAATCTTGTACGTGTGTGTCCTCTGTACAGTGAGGGGAAATGTGTTATAATCTTGTACGTGTGTGTCCTCTGTACAGTGAGGGGAAATGTGTTATAATCTTGTACGTGTGTGTCCTCTGTACAGTGAGGGGAAATGTGTTATAATCTTGTACGTGTGCGTCCTCTGTACAGTGAGGGGAAATGTGTTATAATCTTGTACGTGTGTGTCCTCTGTACAGTGAGGGGAAATGTGTTATAATCTTGTACGTGTGCGTCCTCTGTACAGTGAGGGGAAATGTGTTATAATCTTGTACGTGTGTGTCCTCTTTACAGTGAGGGGAAATGTATTATAATCTTGTACGTGTATGTTCTCTGTACAGTGAGGGGAAATGTGTTATAATCTTGTATGTGTGTGTCCTCTGTACAGTGAGGGGAAATGTGTTATAATCTTGTCTGTGTGTGTCCTCTGTACAGTGAGGGGAAATGTATTATAATCTTGTACGTGTGTGTCCTCTGTACAGTGAGGAGAAAGAAGAGTGTAGAATCCAGCAGAGAAAGAGGGACAAAAAAAATGTCTAAACCCATGGACAAGAAGAAGAGAGGTAGAAGCCCACGGTCCTCTTCCACCTCCTCTAGAACTTCCTCCACGACCTCATCATCAGCATCTCGTGGGCAAAAGAGGGTGAGGAAGTTCAGTCCCTCACCAGCCAGGCATCCAGCACATAAGCAGAGATCTCCAGTTGTCTCTACAATCAGGAAAGATGTGAAGGGAAACAAAAAAAACAAGAGGGGAGCTCATTCAGGTCTGTGCAATCAGATTCTAAATATAGCCTTATTTAGTTGTAATATCAGTTTTTTGTTGTTGTTGTTGTTTTTCATAGAAGAGAAAGAAAAAATGTTAAAAACTGTGCTGAAAGTTACAGTAATATTTGGATTTGAAATCATATTTGACATTAAACAACAAAAACTGTGGACTGTTGCATATGAAATTTATAATACCATATTTTATTTTGAAAACAACCAATATTTTTACATTTGTCAAGTTCACAACCCTTACACAAAGCCTTGTATAGTTGAAACATTTACATGTCCTATTCTTTAGTGACTGTTTTTTATTATTATATTTTTTTGTTTACATTTTGTTTAGACATTTGGAGCAAAGCAAAAGAACGAGGTAGTGAAGGTAGACAAGAGAGTTTAGAAAAGGGAAGTGACAAAATGAGAGGAAGAAAGAGCAATCAAGACAACAATCGGCACAACTTTTCCCATTTGGGGCATGGTGCTGATGACAGCAGGCCAAGCTTAAAAGAGAGTAGGAAAAATGTGAGAGAGCCAAAGGGAAGGAAGTCTGACACCAAGGATGGTGGCAGAAAAGATGCCAGAAGCTTGGGAAAAGCAGGAGAGCTCCGAAAAGATAGAATAAAAGAAAGAGATAGAAGTGATTCTCTTCTAAGTAAAGATCGAGAGAAGAGAGGAGTCTCACTGGATAGAGAAGACAGAAGCAGAAGAGGACAACAAAATCAGCAGGTAATTCTAGGAGTCAGAAAATATTTAGAGATTTTCAGCGATGGCAAAAAAAAACAACTATAGCTACCTTTGTAACTTATTTAATGTTGATAGTGTACAAACTAAAGAAAGTGTTGCTAAGCTATGAATTTTTTAAATGTATATGGTAATTTTGTTTGCACTTTTTAGCATTGCAATATGAAAATTCTAAGCTCTTCAATTTGTAGCTTTGAAATAGTTGGCATCATTGGAGTTAAATTTAGCATCCTTGACATTTAGTTTATTTTGAAAATCCCTAATTTTCAGCAAAGCTCCTTACATCCAATCTGAAGTCTTGAGGTGAGATTTCAGTGGAGCTTGGTTTTTCTATGTTTTATCAAGTAAAGCCTTGTTGGTGGTTATTCTGACTATGACATCCTTGTTGGATATAGAGATCAATGAATTTTACACCATTGGCATCCTAAACCTCTTTATCATAATCCTGAAAGTCAAAGTATATTACTTTTTGTGTTTTCTTTTTGCAAATAATTTTGTGTTTGTTTCTATGAATATGTAGTAAAAAGAAAAAGTCCTTATAAAAGATGGGGTAAAAGTATACTTATAATCACCTTTTTTTAAGGTTGAAAGAAGCAATCGCTTTGGCCAGCATGGGGGTGATGACACTGAACGGCGCCACTTTGAGGAGCCAGTAAGGCGCTTTGGTGAAGGAACCATGATATATAGATTTGGCATGGAGAGATCAAGATCTGGATTAGAAAGAGGTTTGCAAAATTTTCCCTTTTTGTATCATGAGATCATGGAACTATTTTAATCTGACTTCTTATGTTGTCTTTTTTCAATAATTATTTCTAATCATCTTGACTTCTTGTTTAATTCTAATATATTAAATTAGTTTCCTTTTTACTCTCAGCCTGCTAGAATAATAGACTTCATACTTAGGACTTTGATTAATCTGCAGAGCCTGAATAAGCTATCTAGATAAAATGTTCACTTAAAACAGTTCACAATTTTTAAAGAAATTTAAAAGTTATGTGTTTTTATTTTACTTTATGTTGTGTATATTTTCAAACTAAAACTTTTCTCTACCCAATTTGAGGAGTTTTTGGAAGATCACCCTTTTTTTTCTGGTATTGTCAAGTTTAGTGTTGTTTGTTTGTTTGTTTGTTTTTGTAAACATTCATAAATGACAAAAGTAGATCAATTCTTTAGGACAGTAATTACTCAATGGGTTTAAAAACAAATTTTGTTTCAGAATTTAAACCAAAACTTCTGGTCATAGCTTTTGTGTTTATCATTTCTAAAGCCATGCACTTTTTGTTCAATAGGTCTAGGTCTTTACAGACTTAGGGAAGCAAGAGAGTGGGTCTGGGGTCGAGGACGTTTTGCAGGTGGCAACCATGTCGTTTAGTTACAGTTACTGTTTTGTTTCTTTTTTATTTTCAGTTCAAGTTTTTTTTTTTTGTTGATAAATTATTTTAATCCCAAATGTAAGGTGATTTATTACCATATCATGTTTTAAGTGATGTACATAGACTGAGTATGGCCTATTGTAGAGTACAGAGAACTGTATCTTGTTTTAAGTGATATACATCTGAGTATTTTGTAACATCATCATCAAACTCCATTAGAGTGAGGGCTTCAAAGGCTCAAATCCTCTCTTGCAAAAGCCCTGGACAAAAACCCTGCTGTCTTGCGTAGTGCATAAATGTCGCCATACAGGTAGAGAATTTTGGGTTTCCCAGACCTGTTGAGACGGAGATTAGCAAGTCTGGGGCAGTCAAACAGAATATGAGGCATGGTTTCCTCTTCTTGCCCACAACGGGGGCACCGTGAATCAAAATTTGGCCATAGCCGCGAGAAATATGAGCCAACAGGAAAGTGGCCTGTTCTGCACTGTGCTATAATAGCTTGCTCAGGCCTGGACAGCCTCCACCACGGGGAAGTGCGGTCAGGGCGCCTCATGCGCTCCCAGACTCCACGGGCTTTTTGGGACTTGTCCCAGCACTCAAACCACTTTTCCATTTCTGTTTTTTTGTATTATAGCCAGGGCTTGATGAAAGCTTGCAGCCTGTTCAGTGGGTGGAATTTACCCTCCCTGTTGGGCCAAAGAGTCTGCAGTTGTGTTGCCAGTCACACCTATGTGACTCGGTACCCACTGCATTATTACATGGGTGCCATAGCATTGTTTAATATTATGTGAAGCCATGATGACAGTGTTGATATTAGGGGGCCATGGTCCGGGGCTTTGCAAAGCCTGTAGTACAAATTTTGAGTCAGTGACCACAACAATCTGTGTTGCCCTCTAATGTCCCTCACTGAGTTGAGAGTCAATGACTTTTAAGGCTTCACAGACTGCCATGGTCTCCGCATCAAAACTGCAAACACTACCACATGGTCCAAAGATTTTGACTGTGTAAGAGCCAAGAAAGTCAATGTAGGCTCCATAGCCTGCTCTTCCAGAATCTATTGATGCCAACCCATCAGTATATGCAAAAATAGCACTGGGCTTGAAGGTATTAATGGTCTCCAGAGCTAGGATTTGAAGGTCGTTAGATGAACGACTTTGCTTAGTGGCATTAGGGTCTACTAGATTCAAGCGTATGTCTGGGGTCGTTGAGCGACACCAAGGGGGAAGGGGATGAAAGTGTTGAATGTTTTATCGGTTGGTGGAGAGGCCAGCTTCATCAGATAGTCTAGTGGCATGATGCATAAAAGACTGCATCTGGATACGTCTTCTGCATCTCCAACCATCCATTTCTAGCTTGGAGGTATTCATCCAGCCTTTTATACAGCTCATAGCAGGTCAGTACTGACCTTTCCCTCCTAAGGTTTAGTGGACCTATATTAGCCATTATTTCAGCCGCATTTACTGGACTTGTCCTAAAGGTTCCACAGACAAATCTTAGTGCTTGGGACTGTATTTTATCAAGTTGTTCAAGAGCAGTCCTAGAGCCATAAATTTGCACAGGTAGGCTGTAGTCTATCTGTGATCGGACTGTTCCTAAATACAGGGATCGAAGCATGTCTGCTCGGGCTCCCCACTTCGTGGATGCCAGCTTCTGCACAATGCAAAGTTTCCCTGAGAACTTTCTTACAACATCCTGGATGTGCTCACACATTTTTAGTTTGCGATCTAAAGTTACACCAAGGTACTTTGGTAGCTTTTCCATGCTGAGAGCCACTCCGTTGAGGGAGAGCCGGAAAGGTTGCCCGAGAATGCCAGACCCGAGCGTGAACAGAGAATAGACCGTCTTGGAAGTGTTTATTTTTAGCCTACATTTTTGTGTGTATGAGCAGAGCGTATGGAGATCTTCTTGTAACACTTTTTGTATAGAGGTTGTGCTCCTTCCGGATTTCCAAAGGACAATATCATCAGCATATAGCAGCTTTTGGCATTTTAGCTGAGCCGGTAGGTCATTTATGAAGGCGTGAAAAGGGTGCATGACAGGACGGAGCCATGAGGGAGGCCGTGCTCGAGGGTCATTTCCCCTGAGACTTCTCTGTACATCCTTGTTCTTATTGTACGCTCTTGTAGGAAGTCTCTAATCCAGTAATATATCCGTCCCCGCACCCCCACAGCTCCTATCTTATGAAGCAAACCAGGCCGCCATACTTTATCATATGCCTGTTTTAAGTCAATGAAGACTGCGTATGTGCTTTCGGTCCTTTGGTCTATAGCGGACATTCCAGCCCTTGTAACAAGATCTTAAGCTCTTTCAAGTTGGTGAAAAAGGTTTAAGCCTTTCTAATATAAATATATCAATCATTTTTTTAAACCAGTATATTTAGTGTTTGAAAAAAAAAAAATTGCATTTTGGCATATTTTGAGTTTTTTTCATAAGAATCTTTATATGGTGCCAATTAATGATTTGAGAAAGTTGATGTTTTTATTTGATGCTCAGCTAAGATTTATCTCTTTCTCAATGAATCTAAACAATTATTTTGTTATCTATAATGCAAAAGCAATAAGAGATTACAAAAAATGTAGTAATAATTTAACAGCTTTCTTTTTATTTGTGGCCCTGTTCTGCATTGGCAAAGTTACATTTTCTGTTGATTATTCAAATGTATTTTTCTCTTGTCTCAGCAGCTTTGTATTTCATCTTGATTAGAAGAGTTCAAGTTGCTTATTTCCATTTTGTTTTTGTTTCCTTTCTTCTTTTTTTTAGTTCAGTTCAATAGAAGGCAGGACATAAGGAATGTCTGAACTGTATACAACTTTGTAACTGTAACTGACTCTTTTAACACAACTCTCCTGATTATATCCTTACTAAAGAATATGTGTTTGATAGTTCATTATTGGATAAATTCCATACAAGTTTTCTTTGAAATTTACCAATTGTATTGCTGATTGTTTATTTAAATTGAATTTTTCAGAATGTAATTATACTATTTATAAAGCATAATTAGTAAGGTAAAAGGTCAAGTGCCCAGCATAACAACCAACTGCCTTTACTTTCCCCAAATAATGTCATAAACCTACTAGAGTTGGATGGGCTCAGGGGCATCCTAAAAATGCTGAAATTCAAAATCCCAGTCTTCAGTCTTCAAACCTGATACCCACTTGTTTGGAAGCTAAGCGCTTTGACATTGGATCACCATGTCCCAAAAGTGTAGTTCAGCATTGTCTTTTTTTCTGTGCGTATGTAATTCTTTGCATTTATTACTTGCAACTTTTCTGTGCTTAATAATAATAACAATCTTTATTATCCATAAGGAAATTTGTGTGCATTACACCAAACAAAACATTATAACTATAGAAAACAAAATATACATTCCCACCAGACTCACTCATAATTTACATGCAAACGTTTATATCAGTTTCTATTTAATGATTTGATTGCCAGCACAACAAATGAGTTTTTGCGTCTGTCTTTACTATCTGTGTTTTGTATCTCTTTTGTGATAAAATCACAAAATCCCCACCTAAATGAGGATTTTTTATTTCTAGAATCTTTTTAGCTTTTTTATGTTTTTCTCAAACAGCTGCCCAAATGGGATTTGTTTTTTGCCAATGACTTTACCAACATCATTTAGTATAAAGTGTATTTTTAATGTTCAGATCGCCATACCAGGCAGTGATTTAAAAACTGAAAATATTGCAGATGTGAGTGTGATAAGGCAGCAAAGATTATGATTACTTAGAAAAATGTCCTCGTTTATTGTTAGTGAAAAGGCCTTGGCTATGTTTTATTTTGCCAATATAATCAGTATTTGCAGTAAAATTTAATTTATTGACAAAGATATTCGTGGATGTTTAATATATTTTCCATTTGGTGTTGATTAATTAGTTTGTTTTATTTTTTTTTATAGGTACTGGTAGAGGTAATGATGCTCCAGCACGCTTATTGGATCAAGGTCAAAGCAGAGGCGTCAGAGATTGGGAGGAGCGGGGAGGAGGGAGACGAGAAGGTGATGAATGGGAAACCATCAAGAATAGAGCAGGTGCAATGGTTGCTTCAAGAGAAGACGGAAGAGACTTTGTTGGAGGGAGAGATGATCGCAGGGTCGTAGGTGTTATAAGAGAACTGATGTCCATTTCTATTGGTGAAAATAACAAATCTTTAGGGTCTGATTTAAGAGACAGGTCACTGCAAAGGGGTCAAGGTTTTCGTGATGATTTCAGTGGCAGGGAAAGCATCGGCTCTGACAAGCGAGACTGGAAACAGAGAGAAGATTCTGCGGATGTCTTGAAGCAAGCTTCCAAGGACCGTGACAGGAGTGTCAAGGATGATGTGACTGATTCCCGGCAGTCAAAAAATGGTGTCAAGCAACCCCAGGAGTCAGTGAAAGACAAATCTTTAGACAGAGACAAGTCAAAAAGTGAAAAAAAGGCTAGCAGCAAGCAGAGTGCAGTGGCAAAGGTAGTCAAGTCAGAATCCCCTGTTGCGAGAGATGAGCCTTCCTTGGCGTCTCTCTTTTCTCAAACTGACATGGTGGTCAGCAAGAAGAAGCAGAGCACAAGCTTTGGTGGGAAGAAAAGTTCTAAAACAAAAGAAGACCCCAAAGCAGCAGAGAAGTCAAAGGCAGGCACGGCCAACAGAGGTGGGCTAAGGATTAGAGAGAAACCTGTGGCAGCTACTACAACTGATGATGGTGACAAATCCAAAGATGCCAGCAAGGAAGATAAAGCTGGGAAGAAAGAAGATACATCAAAGTAAGTACTAGCAGTTTGGAGTCAACATTATTTTTTCAGTTTGGAATTACATAAATGCAACATATTTTAAAGTTTTCCTTTTGAATATTTTAATATGTATTTAATATATTATATATTAGCAATAAATTACCATCTTAACAAAATAAATCTCATTCACCTACTCCTTTTTAGACACTGTGCCCACCCTTTTGAAACTGAAAACCACATTTTCTCTAGTGCCCCTTCTAATCCACCTTAGGCAGACCCTACTACCACTTCAGCCCAACATAACCAACACTCTGTACGGCAGTACTGAACAACTGATGAGAACAGTTCACTATTTTTCCTTGGCAGTCTGCAAAAGAGTACACAGCTCAGTGGCAAAACGCTGGCTAGAAAAAAAAAAGAAGAATGTAATAGCAAATGCACTAACAAAAGTGGTCACTTTTTTTTTTTTTTTTTTTTTAAAGTTACTTGTCAATCATTTTGATGATTTTTGGTATATTCCAGAGAGAAACTTGCTGGAGCTTCCTCTCCAAAGAGCTCACACAAAAATAGTGATCAGGCAGAGACCAAGCCTTTAAGGAAATCCAAGACCCCAGAAGGGAAGCGCGGCTCCACCAGGTCTCCTAGTGGATCAACTAGGTCACCAGGCAAGTCCACACATTCGCCTGCCCCTTCTGTCAGCCGAGAGAAAGAAAGCAGTGAGCACAGTAAGTCCCCTGCTGCTGATGGGAAAGAGCTCAAAAAGATAGGGGATAAAAAAAATGAGGTAAGCTTTTTAATTTGTGAGATGAAAAGTTGCTTTGTTTTAACATGGCGGCAAGGTTTCTGTGGTTCAATCTGCTTTTAATGATTGTATGTCAGACTACACCGCCACTCGTTGATCAAGAATCATGAAAAGGACCAAGATATCTGTGTGTAGTCGCTCAATGAACTCTTTATGTTGTGTCTGTTTTCTTTATGTGAATGTGTTGTCTTACATGAGAAAAGAGTCCTTGCAATCACAGCCTATTTCCCTAAGGATGAATAAAGCAGTCTTAGTCTTGGACCTAGTTATGTTAGTATATATGTTATTTATCTAAAGTTTAGGTTTATCTTAGCTAGGACATATTAGACATAGTAAAAGTCTCTCATGGTGTTTTAAGTTTTGGTTAATAATTGTATGACTGAATTTATCAATTTAATTTTAATATTGCTTTGTTGATTTTCTTTAGAAAAGTAAAGCCTCTGAAAAGCCTAAAGGGAAGAAGACAAGGTCAAGGTCTAACAGTGGTTCAGACTCCGAGTCCAGGCAGAGTGGAGTGATGTTGGAAGAGAACAAAAGACGCATGTCTTCAGACAGTGGTGAGCTGTAACTTGGAAGTTTAATTCTGTCACAGCACAGACATAACTCTTGTCTGGCGGTGGTTAATTTAAGATCTCTTGTCAATGTCTATGTCTGTCATCTGCTGTGGATTTTCTTTGGTCTCAAATATGTATCCTTTGGCCTTTTTAAGAAACCTCCAGCTGTCTCATTTGGGAGCCACCTCCTGCCATGTCTCTCTTCGATGTCATTTAAAGCAAGTTGGCACCTAAGTTGGTCTTTAAAGCATTTTTGGGTGGCACCTCTGTCTTACTGATCACCTTTCATCTCACCAAAAAAGATATGGTCATCCCCCAAGCAGGATGCATGCCCTGCCCAGCGTAGCTGTGGAACGTCAAGCAGTCCCTCAGCACTGTCCATACAGGCTTTTGTAAGAACATCGCTATTTTTGGTGTTGCCTTGTCATTGTATTTTCATGATAAAGCGCAGACATCTTTGATGAAAGCATTCAAGAAGTGAATCATGTTAACCCTATGTGTGCCCAAGTTTTGATGTTCATTCAGGATTTTTCCCAAAGTTTAAGATTTAAATCTCTAAAAAAAATTTTCAAGAGATTTGGTTCAAGCTAGTAAAAAAAAGTTGCACTAAATAAGAATATTCTTTTTATATAAAGTATAAAACTTTGATGCACAAAGGGTTCCTGTTGGTTGATGTGCTAAATAATACCAGAATGTGTGTGTGTAAACTGTACATCTGATTTTTGGCTAGCTCTGATTTACATTGACAAAGGTCAGCCAGCATCTAGTAATTACAATTAGATCTTGAAGTTTTGATTAGGCTTTCTTTAGAATGTTTATACATACAGTTTATTTAGAACTTGGTATAACTATCTAACTATCATATGGGTCTGTCTTTTTTTCACTTCCTAGTCCTACTATTCAGTTTGTTTCTCATTATTTATCTTTGTCTTCCAACTTATTATTGTTCTGTTAAAAATTCAATACGAGAAAAGTTTACTTTGATTTATTGACTTTTGATTTGGTTGCAGAGGATAATGTTTGTACTGAAAAAAAACATTGTGTACAGAGCTGTCTTGACACATCTGTACAGTATACAATCACACACTGGTATACAACGCACATGGATGTCTAAGTTTTCCTTTGACTTATTTCAGAATCTTTTCCTGCAAAATTAGAAGGTGGGGACATAGCAGCAGCTATGTTGGATGGAATAGGTAAGGTCCAATGTAAATTGTTTTTTTATGTGTGATTATGTACAAATTATGAGTATTTTTAAAAAAATGATTTTTATCAACTTTAGATTGTGAAAACACATCTAAAATTGATACATTTGCTTATCATGCTTTACTTATACCTGTCTGATGTGAAAAAATATATAGGTCATCCAGGTCTTGGCATTAGCTTTCGTTTTAAAAAAATGCAATCTATTACCAACATTCAAATATGTAACAGATATAAAGAATTCAACTCTATGATGTCATTTAATCTAAAACTGAAATTCTGTATAAGACCCTCCTCACCTATTTTACATTTATTTTTTTGTTATATTGGTTGTAAATATTAATTAGCTTTGCCTAGAAGTGTGGCAGTATAAATAAATTCATTGTAACATTAAGTAACTTTCCTTACTTCCATTTCTGTAGTTTTGTTGTTATTAAATTTTTTTGAGGAAAATATATTTCATTGACTGCTTAGGAATTGGTTTAGTCTGTTAGGAAACTAGTTAGACATTTTTCTTTTTAATACCAGATGATGGTCAGCAAGAGTTCAGTGACTGGTCAGAAAACAGTTCAGGTGACAGCATACTGTTTCAGGTAACCTGACTAAATAAGTCAACATTTGTGTTTTTATATCTTTTTTTTTTTTTCAAGTTGTGTCTTGATGTTTTTCCATTTACCATCACTGTTAAGCTTTAAATTTATTGACTCATTGCTTATATATTGTAATTTTTTAAAATTTTCCGACTTTTAATTTAAATATACATCTGTTTGTACTTTCATAACTATTATAACTTGACTTGTTGTTTTTATCTTTATGTAAGAAAAACTTTTAAAATATATTTTTAAAAATCTTGAGCACATGTTTTTCAAACTTTCTTTTTAAACAAGTGAAGACAGAAAGATTTACCAGTCAAATTTCACAGTGTATATTTTTCTAAATTACATAATTTAGTTGTTGTTTTTTTTGGATACATATCCTGTAACCTTGTTTTAGCTGTAACATTGTAGACTGATTAACTAGTAAAAAAGTAAAGTTCCCCTTTCAGACCTTGTGATCTATAGGGGCAGATGATTTAAAGGTCATCTGTTTCTGTGGCCCATGGTTAACGAGAGTGTCATGTGGTCAGCACAACAACCAACCACCTTTATTTTTACCAACTAATGTCAGGTACCCATTAGAGCTGGGTGGACTCAGAGGTGCCCAAAAGATCCAGATATTCAAAATCCAATTCTTCACAGTGATATGACCCCAGATTTGGATGTAAACCACTCACCCAGCGCACCTCCACTGATAAACTACTTGTTTGTTTGGTGTTTTTTTTTCATCTTTTTCTGTTGTCAAAGAGTCAGTGATGCCATCGACCCATTATTTCTTTTGCTTCCTCAATTCTTCTCTAGCTGTGACATTTGCAGGATTTTTTTTGTTTTTTAATATTCTCTTGCTCTTTTTATGTGGAGAATGCAGTTTTGAAGGACATGGTCAGCATTTTCTGGTGACACTCCATACGGGCAAATTTCACTTGGCCCAATAATTCAGCTTCCAGAATAAATGTTGTCTCATTCTGTTGTGTCCAGTTCTGAGGCTAAAAATTAATTGAAAGTAAACTTTGATATAAGCAACATGCTGGCATATTGCTAAATTTGGAATGAAGAGTTTAAAATTGGAACCTTATAGACCAATGTGTTAACTGTAAACATGTGCCTCTGAAAGAAAGCACATGCCAAATGAAAAATGTCTGGCTCCTCTATCTGCAAAAGGAAAGCCACCTTAACCTGTGATATATGTGCATTGTGCATGGGAGTGTCTCTCCAAAATAGGGCTCCTCTGTCACATGAAAAAGTTCTAAGAGATGAACCATAGTCATTATGACTGAAGGAGGCCAACAGCTGTATTTAATAAGTCAATTAACAGAATGAAACCTGAATGGTTTTCTCTAAAAGTGTTGTTTCACTAGAGATTTCTTTGTAATCAGAAATAAACTATTGTGTTTAAATTTTGTTTTACCTGGTAATAGTTATCATCATTTTCAAAAGAACGTCAGAGACTATGTGATAAACAATGCCCCACAAATATTCTTGTCTTGGGGGTTTTTACCTTCTAGAATATATTATGTATGCGTCCATATGCATACTGTATTTTGAATGACAGCTAGTTAAAAAAATAGGATTAATGGTATACTGTTATAGCTACATAAAATACTGCACTCCTTTTCCATTTTCAGACTTAAAGCCAAAACTTGTATATGTAGTGTTCAGACATTTCTCTGTACTGATTTATTGATTAATTGGACACAAGCAATGTATGCATTTCTGTTGTTGACAGGTCGAAGATCTGGATAACAACAATGACTTTTACCGCCCCCCACGACACAGGCAGAGCCCAGCTAACATAAACAGATTTGAGCCCAGAGAGTCCAGACCAGAGCCACTTTTAAGGAGCAATAATGAAATAGTTCCAGAAAAGTAGGTTATTTTATTGAGTAATGTTTATTGAAAGAAGTGCCTATTGCAATGATTTGATTTAGTTATATAATATTTATATATATTTATAAGGTTCATATCACTGCTAAAATATCCTAAAAAAATTAAAGTCTCCTAAAATACAATTCTAAAATTTGCCAGATTTCTCATATAATTTAGTCCACTCTCCTAAAATTTTTACCCAATATTTTTTTTTAAATACAATATTCTGCTTATTTCTTGATTAACAATGTGGGAGGGGGTGGGAAAGCAGCGTATCTAGGCATTCTGATCGAATGACACGCTGGCTGTGTTAACGAGCTGACCAGTGATGTGTCTACATTCCAAGTTAATGCTAGATCTAGACAAGATTTATAACTAGGAAGGAGCAATACTTTTATGTTATTACCTTTTAGTATAGTTGGCCATGATTTTGTCTAAGAATATTGTTGGGGAGGGGGAGATTAACACTACCAAATAATTCATCTTTTACAAATATTTTCTTTTTAAAAAATAGTCAGTGATAACTTTTCTGGATCTATTGAGTGTTATTAAAATTAAGTATATTTTTCTCAGCAGTGTCTCCAATACAATTCTAAACATACATGTAGTTCTTTGCTAAATCTTTAATAAAAAAATAGATGTTTGTAGTTTTGGGAGTCAAGTTGTCAAGTCAACAGTCAAGTTGTCAAGTCAACAGTCAAGTTGTCAAGTCAACAGTCAAGTTGTTACTTAATTATAAGATATTTTTCATTACATTTACTGTGGACATACCACAACTGACAATATTGTTTCTGTTCTGGGTGGGATGTTGGCATTAGAAGTACCAAGAATTGATTTTTAAAAAATGCATAGTTTTGTGTATGGTTTACATTGTTTCACACACACATGGGCATGTGCAAACATAAATTTCCTGCTTTAAAAAAACTAAAAATCTAAAATTTTGTCATGGAAAAGTGCTATTAACCCTGTATATTTATATTGTTTTTAATCTTTTTTTTATTGAGTTTCGCTTGTTTGTTTTCTATAGGCTCATGGGCCGCGTAAATGACCGCATGAGTGACCGCTTGAGTGACCGCTTAACTGACAGGGACAAAGTGAAGCACTCAACATACTCTAAAGGTCCAGTGGAAGCTAGTGCCCCAAGTATCATGTATGTTATTAATGCTTATTATTTTATTAATTTATAATGGTACATGTTATTACAACATTTAAATGGCTGCTCTGTAAAACATTTGACTGAGAGAATTTGGGTGTCAAGTGGATGTTGGTATTATTTATTTTATGGATTTAGGATATATTAATATTTTCCTCTCAAAACGTGTGGCCAGCCTATGTCTAACCAATCTAAAAAAAAAACAATTGGCATAAACCTGTATTTCTAACAATCCATTATCTTAAAGCCTTTTAAATTCACCTGTTTTTAGTTCCAAAATATTTGGATAAAGCTCAATACCTAACAAAAAAATGTTGTCACAATTCTAGTGAGATATGAAAGAAACTTAGGAGCACTTGATGTTTCTATTGTTCATAACATTTTGCAAAACCTTTTGCTTTGAATTATGAGAGCTGGTAGAGATGACAACCACTACATCAGTTTTATGTGTTTCTTTTCTGTTACTAAACTGTTTTTTTTTCTCTCTATTCATGCACCTATTGCAATCAGATTTGTCAATACATTTTCCAATAAGACTATCTTCTAGAGAATCATTGCTGTTTCAAGCTTAAGTTGATTGCAGATGTTTTTTTGATACTCACAATAATCTATCTACAACTCTCAAGGAACATCCGAAGCATGTAAAAACATTTTACAAACAAACTTTTCTCCACTTAAGAAAAGTAGAATACAAGCCTTCATTGCATGCATAAATTTTTTTTCCAAAGCACCTCACTCTCTTCAAAAGTATTTTTATTAAGCACATAGACTTTATTTATAAGAAGAGACAATACAGTTTTCTAATTCATTCTACAGACATTTGATACCACGGGAAAAAAATATAAACTTTTCTTTGCAAAGGCAAAACATTTCTGCCTGCAGGCATCTTTTCAGTTGAGGCAATACAACTTTTCTTTCCATACACAAATGAACATTTTTTAGCAGAAATAATCCAATTTTCTAATCAGCCATCAGTTTATATTCAAGTTGCACAGTTAAAACGTCAGTTAGAATCAATAACAAATATTAATCTGCCTAAATTGTGAAAATAAAGAAAACAAATCTGTTTCAGGCCACCTCATAATACCATCAACTTCAAAATACTAGATGACAGCCAGACAGAGAAACCTGTCAAGGAAAAGAAGAAAAAGCATACAGATGATGTTGGTTATGAGGAGATCTCTTCAGATGAAGATGATTTGGATGAAGAGGGGGAGAAGCTGACAAAGAGAACCATCGTGGGCATATTGGACATTGACATGGCTGCTCTGATGTCCACGAACAAAGCCCCATCTTCTAGTGCTCCTGTATTCCAGCGCTTCAAGCCAGCCAGTCTGTTTGCTGACATTGGCTTGTCACGCCAGTTTGCTGGAGAAAAGCTGTACCAGGAGGTTCAGGAAACTTGTCAGAGGCAGTTGGAGGAATTGGCAGCACTGGAGAAGGCATCAGGTATATATTTTACATTGACTTGTTTTCATGCTAGAAAATTGTCAATTGAATTTAACTTTTCTGACTTGTATATGTGAGATATTTTAGATATTGTCACACTTCACAACTCGTTAAAGTACACCATTCTTTAAGTCTCTTTGTAGTTTTTTCTTGTTCACTCAGCCTCTTGCATGACTGTTCATTTAAGTCTTTATCTCCATCCTATGCTTAGAAATCCACTGTATCTAGTACTTTTTATAGTAGATTGTGTTCAGCGTATCCTTTTGTACATTTTTTTAATAGGATGTTTTGAATTTACTGTATGATCATTTTTATTTTTGTGTTTCTTTACCATCAGTGAATGATGAAGTGCAGTCAGACAGTCCCAGCATTCAACACACTCCACCCAGCAAGGTGAAAAACGAGTTTTCTGAAGGGCAATCAGATGTTCAAGTCAAACAAGAGTTAATAGCTGCTGATGTCAAGGCTGTTATTCCATCTGCAGATGAGAGCAGCAGCCTGACCAAACCTCCCTTAACACCCCAGAAAACATTATCCAAAAAAACAGAGTTTGCAAAGCCTGTGAGAACACCATCACAGCCAGTTGAATCCAAACCCACCTTCAAGCTGTACAGTGATACCTCTGCTTACCATAAACTTTACAAAACTAAGGCTCTTGACAGATCTTGCCTCTTGGCCAACTTTGGCATGTTCCGGCGTGCCTTAACTGCCAGAAAAGACTTGGAAATACGCAGACAGTTGTGTAGGATTGATCCTGTAAGTACCATAATATTGTTTAGGAAACAAAATACTGTATGTGATTTGTGAAAGGGATGAAATAGTTTTTAATGGCTAGGTTAAGAGACAGCAAGGAGTACTTATAAAAGAGAGGAAGAAAGAGCTTGTTAGACTCAAGTGTTGTATGTTTTATATTGTGCTTAATATCAAAGATATTGTGTATATTCTTCAGTAAAAAATTTATAAATTGTTCATAAAATATTTGGAAGGCCTTTTAAGCAATTTTTTTTAATTCAACATTTGAGACTGGAGTTAACTTCCAAGCTTGCACTAGCTCTTATAATTCTTTAAGTGAGCTGTTTATGTTTGCAAGTGAATGAACTAACCCTCATATTTACATCAAATCTTCCAGGTTTACCTGGCTGACATGAGTTCTCCCATGTACAACCTTCAGACAAAATATATCACACTGTTTGCACTCATTGTATAGATTGTTAAATGCTGTACACAATCTCTTGTCTTCTTGGAGCTCATTAATATCTTTATCATTTTATACAACACCTGAATTCTATAAATCTGGATAGCTGGGTGCTAGAAAAAAAAAGATGTAAGTTATTTAGAATAAATGTTGTTAACTCGAAACTATCCTGAACTTTGTGACATGAACTAAACAAGCAAGCAAGCATAACAAAATATGAACTGTTTGTTCAGAACAAGTTTCAACACTTAATGTGGATGAAAATAAGTTCTTCAAAGTTTGTTATAATATATTCATCTTATCTGCCACTGGAATCTATTGCACATGAAGTTGGGATTCAATATTAAGTAGTGCATGTTTTTCTTCCTACACTTTAACTATGGATTGCAATATCAAGTCTGTTCCATCAAAATTAAATGATAATGTACCTTAAAGCAAGAATTGCTGTCAAGAAACATTTCCTTAAACCAGTGTTTCCCAAACTTTTTCCTTAACCTAACACTTCACACATTCTGAGTATTTAGCGCAACACTACGCTTATTTTTTTTGAGAGATTAATTTATGTGGTTGCTAACTAGTTAATTATTCCAGTAGTTCGTCCAACACCCATTCATGTCCCGCGAAATACTAGGGTTGAAATGATAATGTTTATTTCATGGTAATAATTTGAATCTTTTCTTTAAAAAAAAAAGGTTCATGCTTTAAAATTTTATAATTTATCATGTCGGACCTTTTTTTTTTTAATTATTTGTTTCTGTCTTTTTGTTTTTCAGAAATATGACCAGAGTGCAGTGTATCCCTCAGGAGTTTTAGACCCAGACAATTTCAGACTTTGCCTTCAGCTATTTAAACAGAAGAAACCCACAGTGTTAGCTGCCCCAATGGCAGCATCTGCTTGTGTTTCCTAACTTGGATGTGTCCCTGAGAGCAATGTACATATTGTTTGGCATAGTTCACATTACATTCATTGAAAATTTCATATTTGTTTTATATATGTAGAGAAACCGTTATTTGAGCTCACAGGTCTGAGTTAATTTAGAGTATTTTATGTTCTTTGTATAATAACTTATGTATATTACTGTTTATTATGATTAACAATGAAAACAGTTATATGAAAAATGTTTTTTATTTAGCAAATGAAATATTTTGTTTATAATTGTGAATAAATATTTTTTTGTTTAAGTTTCATTGTGTTGTTTGTGTCATGCCTCCTACTTTTAAAATCCTGTGTTTGCTGTTTCAAATGTAGCGACCATGGGAAGAATGTTTCAAATGTAAGTCTAAAGGATATCTGATTATATAGGGTACCACTTACTTAGACTTAGGTCCTCTGCGCGATTGGGCGGCAAGCTGTCTCCATAAAGATCTGTCATTGGCTAAGTCTGAAGCCTCCTTCCACCTGGTGTCCACTGTTCTGAGGTCCTCCATGAAGGTGTGTCGCCAAGTAATACGAGGACATCCCTGTTTGCGCTTTCCTCGAATTTGGCTTCCATGTTATCGCTACTCTTGGTGTGCAAGTAATTCATTTTGTCGTAGAACATGTCCCGCAAACCTCATACGACGCTCTGTCACAACCTCACCAAGTGTTCGACTCCCAGTTCGGCATAGGATTTCCTTATTTTAGACCCGATCTGTGTAACTGACTCCCAAAATCCGTCTCAGCCATCTCTGTTGAGCCACATTTAGTCTTTTCTCAATTTTGACAGATGACTTCCATGCCTCACATGTATATGTTGCAGTTGGAATGACGATTGTGTTGAGAAGGTGTATTTTTGTCTCGAGTCCAATGGCTTGGCTAGTCCAAATAGGCTGCCGCCTTTGGAAAATGCTCCCTGCCTTTCCTATTCGGCACGCTATATCATGGTAGTCATCTCCATCATTTGTTATGATGCTGCCAAGGTACGTGAACTTGTCCAATTCTTCAAGCTTTGACTCGCCAAGTCTGACGGGGCACCCTTTGCCTTATATCACACTCGCATAATTTTAGTCTTATCCAAGTTTTTGCGGAGGCCAATTTTGGGTGCCTCTCTATATAGGCTCTCCGTCATTTCTTGAATGCATTTATTTGTAGCCCCAATTAGTGCAACATCATCAGCAAAGTCCAAGTCCGTCAATCGGAGTTGTTCATGCCATGGAATACCAAAGGCAGTCTGGTTCATTGCTCTCCTCAATATGTAGTCGATGGCTAGAAGGAAAAGGAAGGGAGATAAGATGCACCCCTGTCTCACACCTGTCTAGATGGTAAAAAAAAACTCTGTTGTTCCCTCTTCTGTTTTAATGCAGCAACTAGACTGACTGTAAAGGTGTCGTAGGATCTGGACGAATTTTTCTGGGATGCCGTATTCTCTATTTTCCATAGTGATTCTCGGTGGACACGATCAAAGGCTTTTTTGAAGTCCACGAAACTGAAAGGGTACCAGACATACTTGAGCTAGCCCCAGTGTTCAAAATACTCTTTCAGGCATCGCTTAACCAGGGCAGAGTACCAAAGGACTGGAAAGAAGCTAATGTCACCCCCCTATTTAAAAAAGGAGAAAAATCTGATCCAGGAAACTACAGACCAGTATCACTTACCAGCATCACATGTAAAATACTAGAACACATAATATGTAGCAACATCATAAACCACTTAGACAAACATAATGTCCTCACCCCATACCAACATGGCTTTAGGAAATATAGATCATGTGAAACACAACTAATAGGACTAATTGATGATTTCTCAAAAGGTTTAGATAATAGTGAACAAATAGATGCTATCTTACTAGATTTTTCCAAGGCTTTTGACAAAGTTCACCACCATAGTTTGCTTAAAAAATTAAAATATTTTGGCATTAACGGTCCACTGCATCAGTGGATTAAAGATTTTCTGATAGGGAGAGAACAAACTGTAATAATAAATGGCTCTAAATCAACACCAATAACAGTAAACTCAGGTGTACCTCAAGGAACAGTCTTGGGTCCACTACTATTTTTAATTTACATAAATGATTTACCAAATTGCATTAGTTCAGGAACAAAAGTCAGATTATTTGCAGACGATTGCATAATATATAGAACAATAAAAACAAAACAAGACACAGATATTTTACAAAGAGAATTAGATGAATTACAGAAATGGGAATCAAATTGGAGCATGTCTTTCCACCCAGAAAAATGTCAGTTGTTAAGAGTAACAAAAAAAATTAAACAAATTAATTCCACTTATCTTATTCATGGCAAACCAGTAACACAGACTAAAAACTCAAAATACCTAGGTGTTATAATAAATGAAAAACTGTCATGGAATCCACATATTGATGAAACTATAAAAAAATCCAACAAAGCATTAGGGTTTATTAAAAGAAATTTCTATAAATCAAATAAGAACATAAAACTAAAATGTTATTTAACCTTGGTTAGGCCAATAATAGAATATGCATCCACCGTGTGGGACCCCTCAACTCAAGAAAACATTAAGAAACTGGAACAAACACAAAATAGAGCAGTGAGATTCATAACAAACGAATATTCACATTTGACTAGGGTAACACTATTAGTAAAATCACTAAATTTAGAAAGACTCAAAAGTAAAGTAGCAATTATACATAAAACACTGAACCATAATCTTCAAATACAAAAACAAAATTTAATAAAATACTCTGAAAGACACAAAAATAAAGGCACATTCCTCGTCCCATATGCTAGGACAAATTTGTACAAATACTCCTTCTTCCCTAGTGCTATTAGAGCATGGAATGGGTTGCCTGAGCTAGCCAGAAAAACCAGTGACTTGGCAGAATTTAAGTCATTGGTTAATATGCATGACTAAATGCATGACGCGTAGGACGTAATCATCTTCTTTTTTGAAGTAACGTCTGTATTATATAAGATATAAGATATACTTTAAAAATAATGATTTGATTGTCAGTGATCATTTCTGAAGAAGAAACATGTTACAAATGAATAGCACACTCCAGTAGGAAAATGGAAAAGTTCAGTGGCTAAATAAGTTAGTGGATTATTTTACATTATGATCCTGCACCTTTCATCCCATGTTCAGTGGCACCAAAGAAATGGAAATGTCAAGTCACAGCGCTGTAATTTAATGCTTTACATAAATCAACAAGAGGTGTCTAAATCTTCAAAGGTTAGAGTGTACTTGTAACAAAAGTTACTAGATGTGTACTAGCAGTTATGTTACAACTATACTTTTAAATTTTGCTTTTCCAACAATCAAGTTTGTGTATTAGAATTGAAAGTAGCGGAAATGAAATTTAAAACGGTCTAGATACTAACTATTACAGACTAGGTTCTATGTAATTGATCGCAAAACATTGAGTGGGCCCTTTTTCTATTCCATGCTGAAGGTCTGTAATTTTTTTTACACTTGGAATTCGTCTATCTATATAAAGGACCTGTTTCTTGGCTATAGGACAACGAGTCCTACCCTTCCTCGGCATGAATTTCTCGCTAACCTTTTCAAGATTTAAACAAAATTAAAAACTTGAAATCATAGTTCCTATATCCATGCATATCTGAAACTATTAATACCGGTATTAGATTGAGACCTAAATACTTTCAAAGATTAAATCCACTAGTAAAAGATATCTACACCAAGATAATATTAAAGTAAGCCATTAGATTAGCTCAATTCACACTAAGGAACACGGCCCAAAAAAAGAAAGATAACAAATCTCCAATTAAAGAGCTAGATAGAAAAAAGATAGAAATGTGTTGCTAGATTACGCAGGCGCCAACATTGTCGTTTTGTCTTTGCAACTCACTTTTTGGAACTATTTGTGTTACACGACCAACTTTCTAGTGCTATTCAATCAGGCTGTGTCTCAGACAAGGTTTCACGAATAACATTGAGGGTCTATCAGAACTGTTTTGATTTTTGTTTTTGCCAGTGTCCAGCGTATGGAAAGATACCGGTAGGATTATATTTAATATTTACTGTTGAAAGGGCTTAGACATAGCCTATCTTCTTTTATCGAACCTTACTGGTCATGTGTTCTGTAAATAATAGCGCTAGCAAATAGTAAGTAAGGTCTAAATTTATTCCCTTGTTGAAAGCCAAATATATATATATATAATTATATGTATGTTAACTAATTATTTAGAGGTTGCAAGAAGGTTACTTATGTTTAGAACAGAGTTTCTCAAATGGGCAAGTTGCAAGTAATACGCTTTAATCGAAATGTAACAGCACTGAGTCTTCTTCTTATCTTATATGATACAGACGTTACTTCAAAAAAAAAAAAAGAAGATGATTACGTCCTACGCGTCATGCACTTAGTCATGCATGTTAACCAATGACTTAAATTCTGCCAAGTCACTGGTTTTCCTGGCTAGCTCAGGCAACCCATTCAATGCTCTAATAGCACTAGGGAAAGAGGGGCATTTGTACAAATGTGTCTTAGCAAATGGAATGAGGAATGTGCCTTTATCTTTGTGTCTTTCAGAGTATTTTATTAAATTTTGTTTTTGTATTTGAAGATTATGGTTCAGTGTTTTATGTATAGTTGCTACTTTACTTTTGAGTCTTCTGTCCTGAAGGCTTTCTAAATTTAGTGATTTTACTAAAGGTGTTACTCTAGTCAAATGTGAATATTCGTTTGTTATTAATCTCACTGCTCTATTTTGTGTCTGTTCCAGTTTCTTAATGTTTTCTTGAGTTGAGGGGTCCCAAACAGAGGATGCATATTCTATTATTGGCCTAACCAAGGTTAAATAACTTTTTAGTTTTATGTTCTTATTTGATTAATAGAAATTTCTTTTAATAAACCCTAACGCGTTGTTTGATTTCTTTTATAGTTTCATCAATATGGGGATTCCATGACATTTTTTTCATTTATTATAACAACAAGTATTTTGCGTTTTTAGTCTGTGTTACTGGTTTACCATGAATAAGATAAGTGGAATTAATTTTTTATAGTTTTTTTTGTTACTCTTAAATTAAGAGTCTTAATAACTGACATTTTTCTGGGTGGAAAGACATGCTCCAATTTGATTCCCATTTCTGTAATTCATCTAATTCTCTTTGTAAAATTTCTGTATCTTGTGTTGTTTTTATTGTTCTATATATTATTAACAGTCTAATCATGGCGCTACTTAAAAAAAAAAATTCTGGTTGTATTTTCCTCCTCTCTTCATCTTGAGTAGTGATGCAGGTGGTTTATTATTTTAATTACCCTATTTCTATGCATCACGTAGGCCTACGAGAACGCAAGACCTTTATTTGGCTACTTCTTTTCAAAAGTTGTTACATATTAGTCCAGTAGGACTCACTTGTTTCTACATTATCAATTATCACAAATGTGTATTTCTTGCAGTGCTCTTCGTAGCTCTATCTCTTGTTAGAAAAAAAATAAGTTAGGAATGTGTTTTTATTTTATTTATTCTATTAAAATCATAATTTGAAGCAACTTAAATTATATGCTCTTTTTTTTTTTTTAGTTATAAAGTCTCAGGTCTGCTACGTTCAATTGTTAACCGTGCTATGAGCCCAGACGTAGCTTAGCCGATCTGATCAAATGATAAGATAAAATCAATAACAGCCATGAATTATTTGCTGTTAGGCTAGGTCTTGTTGAGGAAAAAAAACACACTGGCGATGGAGAGGTGATTAATTCAGCCTAGTTCCCTTACATAAATAGGGCATACTTCCGACTTCATTTGAATTTTTCAAGATGGTCTACTTAGGCCTATCTCTATCTAATGGTCCGAAATTCCCCACCTTTGGACCATATATAAGCCCTTCTTTAATAGAGACCAAATTCATTAAAAAAAACTCAGATCTTGTCTATATTTGTTTTTTCAATTAGAATTAGTTCAATACACGAAAGACACCCACTGAAATGATTATATGTAAATAAAAAGTAGTAATAATACATACAACGCTGAACCATAATGTACACATACAAAAAACACAACATAATAAAAGACAGTACTCATAGAGACACAAGCATAGGCACATTTCTTATTCCGTAAGCTAGGACACATTTGTGCATAGGCTCCTTCTTTAAATGGAAATTCGAGCATGGAATGGTCTCAATAATTTTAGCATGCACCACTAGATTAACGCATGCATTGCATTGCATCCACCTATAGAAATTAGACCAAATAATGCCCTAATTATCTTTTCTTTTAAAAAAATGGTGTAAATTATGTAAATTAGCCTATAAGATAAAATAGGGCCAGATCTGGGGAAGGGAAATCAAGCTAGATTTCAAAGAAATCATCAACGTTTTTTTTCTGTAGAAAAGACAATTCGCTAAGTTCATCCGTGAATGCGATAATTTAGTTTCTAATAAATTTTATTTGAATTTAACCCATTGCTACATTCTTTGTTGAAACAGCGTTATATTTGTTGTCAATAACTTTTTGAAAGACTCGGCGGAAAAAAAAAGTATTTCTTTTATTCGAAAAATTATTTGGGACCTCTGTTCCTTCATTGTCCATAGGGTCTTCAGATCCCAAAATCCTGTCGGAATAATTTAGGTCAACTTTTTAACTATTTAGTAACATTTTTGTTCAGGCCAGTCTTCCCAATCTCGTCCCACTAATTAGTAAGTAAAAAGTAAAGTTCCTCTTTCAAACTATGTCATCTATAGGGCAGATGATGTAAAATGGCATGTAATATATTTTCGGTGTGGGGGGGGGGTTTACCCCACTCCGCAATTTATATATATATATATATATATATATATATATATATATATTAGTGTGTGTGATTGTATGTAATTAATCTTCATTACATTCTGATCTTTCATTCTTTCAAACGTTTTTTCTAGCCTAGAATACTATCTTCCTATAACTAGTGGAAAGAGAGTACACATCGCCAAGGGACAGCTAGGGAGTCCGGGGGAGCGCAATGAGCTCCTCCAGTGTGGACCGGGGCGAAGCATTATTTCCGTTATCTTAAGCTTTAAAAATGCATATTCTGAGGTATCTACAGTGCAATTAGCCTGCTAATCTTTCGCTAAAAAAATTCAAAAACCATATCTGCTATTCAATGGAGTCCAGCGACTGGTAGAAAATGGTAAAATGCTTTAGTTTTTGTATTGGAGGGGGAAGGGAAACCACAAAACCCCTTTTGGCTACGCTCATGAAATTTGGTGACTGTAGTTTGCTGAAGTTGGCTGCACTGGGGCAGTAAGTAAAGTTTCCCTTTCAGACAATGAGGTCTGAGGCAAGTGATGGTTTGAAGACCCTCCCCTCATGTATGTTGATCTGCGACTTAAAATATGCTAAATCTTTGGTTTTCCTGGCTGACTCAGGCAACCCATTCCATTAAAAGATAAGAGAAAGTAGAACGGTTAGAGAGGCACTTACTTAATGTGAAAAGCTCTTGCTTCCTCCAAGTACATTCTCAAAAACGCGATTGTATAGGAATATACCATGACCCATTATTTAAAATATAAATCTCCTTTCATTAATGCCTGAGCATTAAAAATAAAAATAAACTTTATAGAATCCTAAATGCTGCTGGTAAAATCATTGGCAAAAAACAAACCCCATTTGGGCAGTTGTTTGAGACAAACATCTATAAAAAAAAAGCTAACAAGATCCTCGAAATAAAGAATCACCCTTTGTGTCAGGATTTTGTGATTTTACCATCACAAAAGAGATACAAGACACCGATAGCAAAGACAAACAGACACAAACACTCTTTTGTTCCCCTGGCAATCAAATCATTAAATAAGAACAATCTGGTATAAACTTTGTCTCAAGTAAATTATGAGTGAGTCTGGTGTGAATGTACACTTTGGTTTCTTATAGTTATGTTTTTTTTTGTTTGGTGTAATGTACAAATTGTAAGAAAAATTTCCATACGGATAATAAAGATTATTATTATTATTATTATTATTAAATATCGGATGTGACAGCGCTATATAAATTATTGTAATTATTGTAATAATTTTCATCATTAGTGACTTCATACTAAGTTGCTCGACCGACTAACCCACTCTTTAGTGGACGAGGTCTTATCTGAAAGCCAATGTGGTTTCAGAGCCGGTAGAGGTACACCTGACATGATATTTGTTCTGCGACAATTACAAAAAAAAATGCAAAGAGCAGAACTTAAACCTATACGCTGCCTTTGTGAACCTCACTAAGGCTTTCGACACAATCAGTTGCGATGGTTTGTGGAGGATTTTAGCCAGGCTGGTATGCCCATCTACGTTCCTATCCATTCTCAAGCAGCTTCACGTGGGACAAAGAGGCCAGATCAGACACAATGGTGCCTTTTCTCATCACTTCCCAATAGAAAATGGCGTGAAGCAGGGCTGTGTACTTGCTCCTACTCTATTTGCTATCTTCTTTGGCGTAATGCTGGGTCAAATGAGGCAGTGATTGCACGAAGGCATTTATATCCGGTTCGTTCAGACGGCAATGTGTTCAATCTTTGACGTCTACTATCCCATACAAACACAAATAAGATGGTCATGACGGAGCTTCTCTATGCCGATGATTGGCCCTGCTAGATCACAATGAACATGACCTCCAGAACGCGATAAACGAATTTGCATACGCTGCCGCCTCTTTCGGTCTATCTATAAATCTCGGGAAAACAGATGTCATGTTCCAGAAGTCACCCAATAAAACATACTCAGCCCCAAAGATCGCCGTAAACGGACAGCCCCTTAATGTGGTAGACCACTTCACATATCTAGGTAGTAGTGTCAAATGACGCCTCACTTTCAAGGGAAGTTGATAATCGTCTGGCCAGGGCCAGTAGCGCTTTTGGACGCCTTCAGGCGAGAGTTTGGCGGAACAGATCGCTCAGCCTGCCTACCAAAATCAGTGTTTACCAGGCGGTGGTTCTCTCAACCCTTCTGTATGGCTCTGAAACATGGACACTATACAGGAAACATGTAAGACTTTTTGGGCGCTTCCACAAAAGATACTTGCGCTCTATCATGGACATACGTTGGCAAGACCGCCAATTACGCTGGGTAGGGCACGTATCTTGTATGGGAGACGAACGTATGCCAAAGGCAGTTTTTTTTGTGAGCTAAAAGGTCGATGTAACAGAGGCGCCCCACGGAAACGCTTCAAAGACCAGCTTAGGCGTCAACTTTCCTTGGCTGACATGCCTGACATAGAAGAGAGCATCTGGTTGCATGCGGCCTCAGAACGAGACACCCGGAGGTCACTCACGAAGGCCGCGGGATACACATTTGAGACCAAAAGAAAATCTGCTGCTGGACTCAAATACAAGCCTTGTTATTATTACTAAGCATAAGTTTACCACTATTAATTAAATATTTTTTGTAAGCCTTAAGTGTAGTATTTAAAAATAAACAAAAAGAAACTTACTTTTTCTTTTCAAATCGTAGAAAGTAGAGCTTTATACCCATATTGAGCTGTGAAGCTGGTTGGTTTGCAATTTCGCGGCTGTGTGTAATTTCTATTAAGTATTGTTAAAGAGCTAATTGTGCGTTATATCAATGTTTTCTAACTTAACCTCTCTCATCCCACTTTTTGGTTAAATTTCATTGGAACCATTAAAAGACGGGGGAGGGAAGGAGCAAAAAAAAAATAAAATAGGAGTGCCATCAAAGGTCCATGCCGACCAGCATAATGATTAGGCCAAACACATCCTCGAAGACATCAAAGCAGTCCATGCCGCTTGTGCATAGCAGATAGTGCGGTCTGACGTTTTGCAAAGGATAATACGTACAGTGTTTAGTGTATTTTTTTAATACATTCTTGTTGAATTTCAAACAAAATTAATTGTAATAAGAATTTTAAAAAAAAGCAAGAAAACTTGTTCGGGCCTTTGCGTTTTGATGCTGTCACTTTTTTTTTTAAGTTGTCTGCATTGAAATTTTTTTTCTTTGGTCGCGACCAGACCGGCCCATTTGGTACCGGCCCACCGGGCATTTGCCCGTTTGCCCATATAGCCAGTCCGCCCCTGCCTACGGTTAACAAGGGTGCTGTGTGGCCAGCACAACGACCAACGCCATTACTTTTCCCCAGCTAATGTCAGGTACCCATTAGAGCTGGGTGGACTTACAGGCGCTCAAAGATCCCGAAATTAAAAATTCCAGTCCTGACCAGGATTCGAACCCGGTACCTCCGATTTGGAAGCAAAGCGCTTTATCCCTCAGCGCCTCCTCCACAAAAATTGCTGGATCTAAAAAAAAAATCAAATGTCAAAAGGATGATATTTGTGGTTTAGACGTTTTAGTGCGAGTGTAAGACAAAATCACTTTAGCTGGTTTAGACATTTTGATTCAAATTTAGAGCCAAACTTCATTTTTAATCAATCCTCATCGACCCCCTTTTTATGTTCAATATATCTCAAATTTGATTTAATCCTAATACTGACTTAATTTTTGGGCTAAATCATTTACTTCGATGTAGGCATATAAATAAAGAAGTATTCGATATTTTACCTTTACCTATCTCTTAGTTCGTTGGACCGTTGGGGCACCATGCAAGATTCGTCGACCGTCTTTCTCCATTCCTCTCTGTTTTTTGCATTAGTTAGAACCTCTTGAATGGCAGGCCTGTCCATTCTTTTATGTTGTACTCCCATCGCTTTCTCTGTCTGCCTCTTCTTCGTTTCCCTGGTACTGTTCCCTGAAGGAAGGTCTTTGCGAGCCCAAAGATTTTGTACTATGACCATAGATTTTTAGCTTGCTTTTTTTTTACGATAGTTAGCAGGTCATCATGGGGTTCAATCGCTGCAGTAACCCTGTCTCTAATCTCTTGGTTGGTGATGCGGTCTTTGAATGTGATACCTAGGATATTCTGTAGCATCTCAATACAATTGCTAGGATTCTCCTTTCTAGCTCTGCAGTCAGCGTCTAAGACTCACAACTCGAACTCACAAGCATATACAGATGTAGCCATGACCAGGGAGCGCATCAGTCTCATTTTGGTGCGATATATTATCTCACAAATAGAAAAACAAAACCTAATGAAATACTCAGAAAGAAACAGGGTTAGAGGCAATTCGTACAAGTGCTCCTTCTTCCCTAGTGCCATTAGAGAATGGAATGAGTTGCCTAATTCAGCCAGGAAAATCAACGACTTACTAGAGTTTAAGTCATTGTTTAACATGCAGGACTAGATTGACACATAGAATGCGTAGGACGTAATTATCTTCTTTTTTGAAGTAGCGTCTGTAATACAGAAGAAAAGAAGATAAGCTGATACGATCACAAGAGATATTGCTTTATTTATTTGAGTGCACAGATTTCTTGGCACTTCCGCTTTGTGAATTAGCCATTCACTTCATTAGAATTGCGTGTATTCAATGTATTGAACTTAGGTGTCTCCTGTGGCACACACTCCAAATCTCAATTTACCATATCGCGCCACCCACGTTTAGATGCAAAGTTAATTCTTTTTTTTTTCTTCTCTATTTCTCTTTCTCTCTTTCCACATGCTTAATTTCATGAATTGTCGAAAAGCCGGCCTCGTTCCACCCGACCATTCCCACACAGCGCGACAGAGCTCCATGACTGTGACGGCAAATCGCGCATAAATTATTTTAATTCCCCCAATTTTATTCTTACAATTCATAGCCTCTCTAACACTATCGCACCCAAACGCATAACAGAAACACATCGTGTATGTCACGAGAGGGTTTAGTTGGCCCTGTCGATATCAGATCCAAACTGTGTGTATGTGTGTGCCAATAGGACTTCTGTTGTTTACCTTTGGCTGCGTAGACCTTCGAGAGACCCACACACAATAAACACACGTGTGGGGCGCGTTAAGTCGTTAGAGCTGTGTTGTATTTACAGTTCTAAATATGTCCATTCGGATAACTTTATCTGTAAGGTAAACATAGTTTTGATTACTCATTTAGTTTTGCTTGATATACTAAATAGGCCTACTCTTTGAATGTAGCACTCATTGGCTATTACTCTGATATTCTCGGGTCTGTCGCTTGGGTGTAATAAACATATTACAGATGAACGCATATTTCTATTAAGGTAATTTCACACCTGTACTGAATGAGTCTGGACTTTCCTGTGACTCCTCTGGTGGGGGGCATTTCGAGTAAAGTGACAGAAGGAATTATATAGAACATACGATATAATTGACTGCACGGTACTAGTCACAACAATAGGCTAGGAAATACACGAGAACACGTGAGTAAAGAAACGGGTTCGCTTGGTAAGTTCATATACGTTAGGAAGGAAACTGAAGAAACACAGCGCAGCCTTCCTTATCCTTACAAGAGACACATTGTCAATACAATGCCGCTAAGCATGCAATTATTTGTAGGCCTAATTGGCGTTGTTAGTAGTTGTTGACATTGGTGCTATAGAATTATGATGAATTGAGTAGTAATTAGGCTTAGCAGTACCGAAAGCCTGTAAAGAGAGAGAAGTGAAACAGACAGACAATTAATTTAAGGAACATTTTTTTTAGTGTAGAAAATTGTTTTAAGTCTTTTTTAGAACGTAAAATCCTACTTCCGCGTTCAGTTATCTGTCTGTTTTCTCGCCCGAAACATAGGCCTAGATTAAACATGATTGATATTTGAAACGTTATCAATAGGTCGATGAAGAATGCTGAAGTAAGGGTTACTAAGTATCACTGTAACATATTGATATTTTATGTACATTTGCACACTAGCGCGTCAGTGCAACACCGCTTGCGTTTGCGTAATAAATGGGGTTCCAAATATGTCTTCCCTCTTAAACACTAGTTTGTTATTTGTGTAACACAAATATTCTACATTCACTGTACTGTGCCAGTCAGTCCTGAAATATCAGGTTTATTGGACAACAACACACCTATGCAGCTAGTAAATCCCAGGAATCATCTGCACATCTTGACATTTTAACAAACTTTTTATGTATCTGTTCTGTCGCTCCCTTTGTCCAGTCTTATTTTTTAAAATTATAAACAAATGACAAACTTGCGGCAACAGTGGATTCAAATCCACGCCAGGACGAAGACTGATACACACAACCAACACCATACATAGGCATATTTAAAAATATATATATTTCATTAATAGGCCTACAGCCATTCTCAATATGCTCAAGATTAGGTAATTTCTTTAGCAAGTTACTGTGTGACCAGGTGAACACAAAAAGAGGAAGGTTAAAAAAAAAAGAAGGTTGATAGATCAACTTAAAACAAAAATGTCAAAGTGTGGTTGATTACATTAATCAAGAAGACATTTTGAAATTTAAATGACTTATTTAGGATAACTAAAATATTTAAAATAAAATAAATAACTTGCTGGAAAATGGATCAGGGTTAAGTAATATTTAAAGTGCAAAATGTATCATAATGAAATGTTGACCAAATCTGACCCCATCGGTTATGTTGTCGCGTGTTCTGGAACAAGTAATCTTATTCAATTCAGTGCCTAGAAATATAGTTCAACATGTACAATGACATCTTTATTGAATCACCACCTCCCCCCCCCCCCGCTTGTTTTTTAATGACATCGGTATGTCACCTTACAGGTTGTTCCGTCAGATCATCAAACCAAGCAGGCGGCGAGTGCCGTGCGCGATACGTAAATCTAAAATATTTATATTAGCCATTAACGTAGATTTTGTTGTTACTTAGATGACTAAGATATATCTCTATATGATTTATTAACGGCGGTACGTCTTCGCAGGAAAAAAAAGGGGGGGATTAACACCTTCTAAATGTGCATTCAGTCTGTCCATTCTTTTTTAATAGCTTCCTTTTGTTCATATTTCATTTTTAGCGGCCCCCGAAAGGGGAAAAGACGCTATTAGTTTTGTGTGAAATGTCCGTCCGTCCCGTTTAGATCTCGTAAACTAGAAAAGATATTGAAAATCCGACATCACAATATTTTAGACCATTCAAAGTTCTGATGCAACGGCTACTTTTTTTTTCCAGAAAGCGAAAATTCTAATTTTTAAAATCCGTTATGCAAGCAGTTTTTTAAAGAGAAAAAGCTAATTAGTATGCATTATAAGTTAGACCTAATTTAAAACGAATAGTAATCTTGTAAACTCCATTTTCGTGAACATTTTTTATATAGCGGAATTTTTTTTTTTTGGATTCGAAAATGAGAGTGAGCCTGTTCAAAACAATTACATTATTTAATCCGAACCGAGTGTCCCGGGTTCGAATCTTAGTAAAGACTGGGATTTTCATCTTCTGAGTCTACCCAGCTCTAATGGGTACCTGACATTAGTTGGGGAAAAGTAAAGGCGGTTGGTCGTTGTGCTGGCTACATGACACCCTCGTTGGGGCACTACACAAGATCTGTTAGCCTTCTTTCTCCATTCTTATCTCTCATTTGTCTCTGATATAATTTCATTCGGATGTTCTTTCTGAAAATATTGAAGCCTGCCTGGGTGGACCACTGGTCGTGCGGTTTGGAATAGGAAGTAAACTATCTTCAACTCTGAAGGAACATCCGAATTATGTAAAACATTTTACTTCGGGGGCCGATTTTGAGTTTGTGTTTCCACACAAACTGTCTTTTGTAACCTTGTTTTCTTAAATTTTACTTTCATTCCCGTCGATCGCTGGTCTTTCTTCTGTTATAATATGAAAGATTTGAACACTAGATATCTCTCTTTCTCTCTCTCTCTCTCTGTATATTATCTACATTCATATTTCATAGACGTAAACATTGTCTAATCGAGGTAAGTGATATAAATGAAGTTCTTAATTGATTCGAATTTTTCTATAACAGATTTTCCTCCCCTCAAATATTTTCCTCGGAATATTTTCTTAAGAATGGAAACATTTATTTTGCATGTTTTACTTTTGCATTTTTTTTTAGATGCCCACTCGTTCAATGGACCTCATTCACCAATCGTAAACAAACAACATTTAGCCACTTGATAATATTGATAAAACAATGAAAATTGCGTATCATGCGACAGACTTTATGGATTGCGTAATTTGCATAAAAGATATAGAGAACCACATGGCTAAATGTTGTTTGTTTATTATTTAGAAATTAGGTCCATTGCTATCTAGAACACATTTATTTCGTCGAATCTTGTATATATGTTATGGTATTGTAGTCGTATTAGGGTAATTAAATGGCAGGCACGATGTCGTCTGCATGTATTCTATGACGTAGATGACACATAGGCCTAATACACGTTCAGATGGAAACTTCAGTTTGGAGGAAAACTTGGAAGACAAATGTTCAAATAGGGCCCTGGCTTGAGAAGAACACGCCAAGTGCCGACAGAGAGCATAGACCTACAATACAGACTTTTACTCCTGGTCGCTTTCATCCGCACACACTGTAATCGAAACTGTGTCTCAATAATTGTTTCGTTGACAGCGCTAGGAATCAATCAAGATTGCAGTACAGAAGTTATGGTCCGTGTGTATTATCGAAACGGTTTGTTTGCATTTTCATGCCACCTCTAATCTGAACAACGATTTCATCACTGGCCAGTAATTGGTTATAAGTTTTTTGTTTTCTTGGTTTTAGTCAATTTTATGGAACGGCCGCTAGATAAAAATAAATCAATGTATCAAATAAACACTTTGCGCCCGCTATTGATTTGAAACTACAAACTTCATATTTTGGTATTGATTGGTCACCATTGATATTGCGATGGAAACTAATCAATATCAATCTCCGGCTCCAGATGCACCGATAAGAAGTAATAAGAAAGGGGAAACTATCAGTTAGTGATATTATTATTGTTCTAAAAATAAAATCGAATGATATGTTTTTGACACTTAGTACATGTAGTCGATTCTATCTGTCAATAATTGTAACCGATTCACTCCACTATTTTGGCTCAGCAGCTGTTCTAAGAAAAATAAAATAAAAAAGAGCCGGTCACGTTATCAAGCCAGCTTTTCTTTTGGACCTTTCTTCGTCTAAACTCTTTTTCTTTTTCCTGGTATCTGATACCCAGCAGTCTTTTGTAGTATTTACTTCAAAGACTTGAATTCTATAAGCCTCTGCCTTCAGTGTCCAACTTTCCTAACCATATAGGAGTATGGACACCACAAAATGAAGTTCCCATTTCTGACCGTTTTGTCCGTCCATCAGTTCATGGAGGACTGGTAATCGAGCCTTTCTAAACTCGAAGCTATGCTAGGTATTCTTTTAATACTTCTAGAAATCTTTTTCATTTTTCACGTTGTTTGTAACTTTGTCCTCTTTTCGAGGAACATTGGAAGCACACAAATGAAATGCTTCATTCTCCTTAAATCGGGTCAGACTCCAGCTAAACAAACGAAATCTGAAGCGTGAAACGTAGCCACAGTTGGTACATGAGAATGAATTGGTCTTCAGGCTATCAAATAGTTCAGTTTTCTTCCTCTTCCTCCTGTCCAAGGCCACATAAGTCCTTTTGTTCTGCAAGTCTGCTACCGTTCCATACACATGTTAAGCCATGTGCTGGATTTATGAACGATGCAAAAATATTACCCCCACCCACAGTCTGTCTCCATGATGTCCGATCTTGGTCAATTTCTTCCCACATATTTTACCCAATAATATCTTGAGTTTTTAAGTCCCTGTTGTGTGCTTTGATTGGACGTCCGTTGGGTCTGGTTCCCCCAGGAAGTTCAGGATTTCTTCCATTTGGAATGTGGGTGACATGTCAGAGCCAACGTAACCTTCATTATGACTATAGTGCGTACAGACTATGCTGATTGGCCAATGTCAAAACGTCCTGGCTATAGATATGAACCTTCAAGGAGATACACACGATGTGTCATAGGCAGCGCATATAGAAAGTATTTATGCTCTTGGTACACGTTTGAATTCTATTAGCCTATTATATACTGCCCAAGAAAATGAATGTCCGATCCAATTAGCTATTCTTTTCTATGCTCAAACAGATAAGGTCTACTCCGAGCAAACGTTTATGGTGACTGACGAGAAACTTAATCAGATGCAATGTAATTAAATGATGACGATTTAGTTTCATGGAACGCCTAGCTTTACTTTTACAACTCCAAAAAAAACTCTAACCATGGCCGGCAATGAAGACAAATGGATCGCTATTCAACACAAAACCTTTGTCAACTGGGCTAATGAACAGCTCAGTTTAGGTAAGTTGTCTCCCTTATCTCTCATGGTTTCGTTTTGACTTCCTGATTATACAGTGGCTTTTTTTTTTTTTAATGAAGACTATTTCCCTTCTTTTGTTTAGGTAACAGGTCTGTAGAAAATCTTGCAGAGGATTTGTGTGATGGTGTAAGATTGGTAGCCATTGTTGAAGCTCTTCAATTTAAAAAAATAGGGAAAGTTTATTCGCATCCTAACGGAAGAATCCAAATGTTGCACAATGTTTCCCTAGCCCTTCAAGCAATCGCAAGTGACAATGTTAAGCTTGTAAATATAGGTAAGAATTTGAATCTATTTGGCACTGCATGTGGTTCAATGTGTAGTTGCTAATACTAGCCGTTGTACCCTATAGAGTCTAGTTATATTCATTCGAAGCGCTTTGTTTCAATCTTGTCACTTGTGCTTAACATTTTTAGGAAGGGGGGTAGCCTCGCCCTGTGCTGGTCTCTCTGTCTAGTGCCAGATTATCAGACAGTATTGTAATGCTCTTCACTATCCAGGCTCTCTACAAACTGCACCACAAGACACAACAAACTTAAAGAACCTCACAACTCAGGGCTCCAAAGTATCAGTAACAGTTTTATTTCAAATACATCACAAATACTGTACAGTTGGCAACAACATTACACTGACTGTCCAAAAACCTAGCCTCTGCTCCGGACTGACTTCACACACCATGCTGGTTCTGACATCTCCTCGTACTGGTCACATTGCGAGGTAACGTGAAGTGTCTTGACTCTAACAAACTCACTCTGATATAGGGTCCCTACAGGCCTCCTAGAATCAGATGGAACGTTGCATGATCACTAGTTAATCACAATCACCGTGACTTGCGTTCGTAATATTTACAACACTGGTCTTTGCCGAAATGGCGTTACTGTTACTTGTCCCGGTTGACCGCTTGCCTAGCACTGGCCTGGGGCGATTTGCATAGGCATAGTCTAAAACACACACAGCACTACCCCCATCTGTGTCACCACCAGGTTTATAACAGTATTATCTAAATCTAGGAGAATTTTTCTATGCTGCCTTTATTAAATAAAAATGCCTAGTCTTCATTAGTATTAAAACTAGAGGTCCCTTCAATTAAATAGCCAAGCAGTGTTTGACAGACATCCCACATCAAATATAATTGAGATCTAGACTGCTTGTGTTTTATTTACGTTTACAACCTAATTTAAAACAGCAACACCAAACAGAACATAGGCTACATTTAGATTTACAATAAATAAACAAACTGATATTCACCATGAACTAAAACTTTTAAACTCTTCAACAAGTTCGAATTGAGGTTAGATTTTTTAAAATTTCTTAAATCTCTATATGCTGTATACTGAGGTATGTAGCTCCAAACTAACTAGGATTTTTGTTCATTTTTACACAGGCAATGATGACATTGTAGGAGGCAACCTGAAATTAATATTGGGCCTTCTCTGGCATCTTATCATCAGATATCAGATAAGTTCTAATAAGTCGGCAGTTCCACCCAAAAAGTTGATGCTCTCATGGTTTCAGAATGCTTTGCCTCAGATGAATATCTCAAATTTCACTTCAGATTGGCGCAATGGCATAGCACTACAGTGAGTTAATGCAAGTATTGAACTGATATGTCTTTAGTGTTAAGTTCTTGTTTGTTGACATTAGTCAAGCTGAAAACAATACATGTATGTAGATCCATGAATTTTTTTCTATTGATTGAAACATCTATGGAATAATTGGAAGGACCATTTAACTACAACATCATGTCAATGTTAGCCAGCAATCATAAAAATATTTGATCAACCAATTGGCATCAGAAATCACAGACTGAGCTATTTACAGAAAAATGACCATGCCAATTTCTTCTTCAGCTAAGAGCAATCTACAATCTTTTAACTCAGAACAGGACACATGTTAAGATATTCACCCTAACAGAAAAAAAACCCACAAACCCACCCCATACTAGTAACTTTAGGGGACCACCCTTAAGAAACTCAATCAATAACCTCTTAGAATAACCCAGTATAGTTCACCTCAGACTGGCACTATTACCACAACAATCAGTAGTGTAGTAGCACAGACTGCAAAAGAGCTTACAGTTCAACAGCAAAAAGCTGTTGAGATGAAGAAGAAGAATGGTAGCATAATGCATAATGGCCATTGTCTCCAAAATAATAGTCCACTTTATCTACTTAACTGAAGGTCCTATATGCTTGAGTTCAGAAGACTTAACATTTTTAGGTAGAGTACAAACAGCTGTAATGGGTAAATGAAATATAAGGAAAGATGACATTCTTGGTCATTGTGATGGTAACTTATCACCATCACAAACCATGGAAACTTGTACATTCTACTTCTCTTGTCTTTATGTCTTTAAGGGAGAACTTTAGTACAATTGAAATCATAGCTTAATAAAATTGACATTAAAAGATGATACTTAATTTCTGTAGGTTGATATTTATAGTTACGAATACTTAATTGTTATGAATCTTTGTTTCAGTGCATTAATCAACCATCTCAAACCAGGCTTGTCCCCCGATTGGTCAAAATTATCACCAAATGACAGGTATTGACGTAACTAACCTGATTTATCTTAGAATATTATTTAATAATATTCCTTCAGAAAAGAGTTTAATACAATGATTCTCAAAAAAGTATCAGTGCTTAGCCTAAAGCAATAAGTTTCACAGGTTGTGACTAATAAGGTTTAGTACTCCATATGCTTTTAGGGTACCTGAATATAGTTAGCCATACATAACTACTGAAAGAAACATTAAAAACTACTTTTAGCCATCTTTTTGCTGCTAAGCTTTTGTCACTTTTGCAGTCATTTTTTTTTTCCGTTGTTCAGCACTGCCGTACAGAGTGTTGGTTATGTTGGGCTGTAGTGGTAGTAGGGTCTGCCATACAGAGTGTTGGTTATGTTTGGCTGTAGTGGTAGTAGGGTCTGCCATACAGTGTTTTGGTTATGTTGGGCGGCTGTAGTGGTAGTAGGGTCTGCCTTACAGTGTTTTGGTTATGTTGGGCTGTAGTGGTAGTAGGGTCTGCCATACAGAATGTTGGTTATGTTGGGCTGTAGTGGTAGTAGGGTCTGCCATACAGAGTGTTGGTTATGTTTGGCTGTAGTGGTAGTAGGGTCTGCCGTACAGCATGTTGGTTATGTTTGGCTGTAGTGGTAGTAGGGTCTGCCGTACAGTGTTGGTTATGTTAGGCTGTAGTGGTAGTAGGGTCTGCCTAGGGTGTCTTTTCATAGATGTAAGACTTAAGATTGCTCTTTGGGAGGGGGAGGGCAATGATACTACCCAGTTACCTATAACAACATAACAAAAACTCCTTGAACAAAAGCATTGTAATTGTGGGGCATTGCCTAACATAATTTAGTATCATATTATTCATATGCATTCTCTGATTCTGTAACCTTTAAAGGTGTATTCTTGTTTATATATTCAACAATTATTTGTAAGTTCTTTTTCTTTAAACATAAATTCTAACTGTAACATTGCAATAAGTATTATTGTAATCATGTACTACCATTTAACCAGCTTAATTGATTTCTTTTCTCTGGTTAGCATTCAGAATTGTAGAACAGCTATGCACCTTGCCAAAGAGCATTTAAATGTACCAAGGGTTATCTCCCCTGAAGATTTTGCCAGTTCTAATCTAGATGAGTTGTCTGCCATGACTTACCTGTCCTACTTTATTCGTAAAAACTCTCCAGGGTATTACAACACACTCAACTGGGTTTGCAAGCAGCTGAAGACCACAAACATTAGCAATTTAAATGTAAGAGTCACTCATTTTTTGTCAATGCATTCATTTGCTCCAAAAGAATGTGATCTTAATTTAGTTTTAGACATGTTATTTAAAAAGTTGATTTTACCAAGTACTAGTTAGCATCTGTAGAGAGCAGGGAAGGCAGTTACATTTTATAGTCTCTAAGTTTCTTTGACTAATGATATACTAAGGTAAAGTGTGACCAACACAATGTCTAGTGAAATACTTTACTCATATGACTCCTCATGCTTAAAAGTGCTGAAGCAGTTCATGTCAGAAAATATCTTCAACCATGTTTCATACCTGAGGCCTTGTGAATCTTATGGTTGTCCTCAAAGATATAGCCAGCCATTCCTAAGTATGTTTCCATAATCTATTGGGTGATTTTTACCTGCATTACCATTTCCCTTTTACGGCTTTCAGCTTCAGCACCTAAATTCTGCCTTAAATTCTTTATTATTTATGGTCAAGGCTGCTCTGCTAGAAAGGAAAGGAAAAGTTTTACAAGAAGTAAAATTTTTTTTTCAGTAAAAACTGGTTATGGTTTTTACATTTATAAAAAAAAAATAGTTTCATTGTGCTTTTTTTTTTTTCAATTTGACTATAGAAGAATCTGATATACTCAATATAATTTTGTGTTGTTTTCTTTTATTTGTCTTTAACATGTTTTGGATGTTCCTTTCTGATTTTAAGATAATTACTTCCTAGCCAAAACCTCCTGCAGGATGACAGGGAATGGCAGTGGGAAGGGTATGAACCCAGGTCTATTGAGACCATCTGAATTGCAGTCCAGTGCACATAGTGCACCCTTTTCACGTGTTTTGTGTCATTGTGTTTTGATTTTGATTTTTAACATTAAATTACTTATGCTAATGAGACTTTATTGGTAATATAAGTACTTTTATTAAGATTTTAGTAATACATTCTAAACTATTGTTACAAATGTCTACTTTTTGCTCCTTATGTTTCATTTTTAAGTGAAACATTTTATTCATGTTGCATCTTGTTGTTTTTTTCTTTCAGACTGACTGGAATGATGGGTATTATTTATGTGGCCTTGTATATTCACTTGGTGGGGAAGTACCTGGTTGGCCTAACTTAAATAGAAATAATCACCTGGCCAATTGTCAGCTAGGTATTTTTTAAAAGTATATGCGTAATTTTAAAAAGTGAACTTAATTAAGAGTTATAAAAATTATGTTGTATATGATGATTAAAATAATTTATTTACTCTTCATTATGGAAGTAAACTTAAAACAGCTTATATTATATGTTTTAACAACAAAATTGCAACATTTGTTAAAATAAAAAAGTAACAAAAATCCCACCACTATCACTTTTTAATTAATTAATTTTTTTAATATTTTTTTTTTTTAAATATTACAAAATAACTAAGCTTATTTCTGGTTTTTAAAGCTTACATATAATATTTTCATTTTTACATGCTACCAGTTGAGTTTCAGGATAAGAATGAGATTGATGCATTCCATAATTCCCTAAATATTCAGAAATATTTGATTTTGTGTGTATTCATATTGACATCAACAACATACTGGCACCAAGTCCTTTAATTTATTTTGTACCAATATCACAGCCACAATTATGATGATTGTTTGTTTCTTGAATGCAGTAGCATGTTATATTTTATAGGCATTGACTGTGCTAAGAAACTTGGTATTGATCCTATTCTAACTGCTGCTGAGATGTCTGACCCCAACGTAGACCACCTGACAGTCATGGCCTACATTAGCAAGTTTCAGACAGTCACACCCAGAAAAAGCAAGGCTGAAAAAATAACACTGGACTGTGACCTGAGGGATGTAACTGTAGGAAACATGGTGAGCCATTTCTTTGTTCCCAGCATGATACAACAATATAATGAAGGGTTTAATATTGGTTGTATCTTAATTAACCATTAGCCTAAAGTGATTGGCTCACAGAGTTATTCTAGTCATAATTAATATGGCTCATAACGGAGATAAAGTGCTAGTCTTGTAACAGATACATACATTTTGGCTGTTTAATAGATAAGTCATTTGCTAATTATGGATTTGTTCCTCAAGGTTATTATTGCTAGAAGTGGTAATGATTTTTCAGCGTACTGCTATCTGTAAAATGCTTCCAATGGCATGTCTCAAATAGTCTCTAAAAACCAGTCCAACTCTTGGCCTTCGCATGGGTTTCAGATATTGAGCCCGGCAGAACTGTTACCACTGACAGGAGAAGGGGCAAAAGGCAAGCAACTGGCATCTAAAGAAGCCTAAGCTTAGGCAGGAAGGGCCTGTTAGCCTTGGTTGGCCACTCACTTGCTGCCTTGTAGCCATACCCAAACATGAGAAAGGCTTTGGGAGACAACCCTGAGGAAAAATGAGGAGCTTGTAACCCTTAGGCAGATTGTGGTACAGACAACCTGGCAGAACCTGCAGTGCTAATGATCCAAAATTGTATCAGTTTTTTTCTATGCCTTTAGACACATCAACTGCTGGGAGAATAGGGAGAATAGTTTCTATGTGAGCAACATCATTGCGAATAAAAATAATGCCCAGGCTTTCATTTTGTTTATCCAGAGTTATGGATTTTGTGCTCTTTCTAGCTTTATGAATTGCAAAGTCACAAATAGAGAAAGGAGGGATATATTATAACTTCAACTAGTTCACAGAGTCCCTATTGGCTGAGTGGTTTAAGTGCTTGGCTTCTGAACCTGGGGTCCTGGGTTCAAATCTCAGTGAAGAATAAGATTTTGAATTTCAGGATTCTTAGGTCGCCCTTGAGTCCACCCAACTCTAATGGGTACCTAACTTTAGTTGGGAAAGTAAAGGCGGTTGGTCGTTGTGCTGGTCACATGACACCCTTCTCATTAACCATAGAACATATAAACAGATGACTTTAACATCATCTGCACCATATATCGCAAGGTCTGAAAGGGAAACTTTACTTTTTATTTTACTTTTTTAATACACCAGTTTTTACAGTGATTTAAAATTAAATTATGTGTTTAGTTATCACATTATCCTCCATGATAGCTTTTGATGGGTAATATTTATTTATTATTATTAATGCACTATTTTTCATTGAATGGGCAAATATTATGAAAGATAAAATCTAAATTCATAAATATGTCCAGTTGTATAATTATATAAAAAAAAAACAACTTGTGGTATTAATTTTAAAATAACTGTGTCACTTTTACTAGTCTCAATTCGTGGTGAAAGTTGCTGATGAAGACACAGATGAAACTAAAGTGAAGGTGTGGTTGACTGGACCTGCATCCAGCCCTCCTGTTCATGTCTCCTGGTCAAAGAGGATGGCTACATGCACCTTTCAACCCAGTGAAGCAGGTCTTCATAAGGTCTTTCCTTTCTTACATAATTAACTCCCATTCTACATTATTATTTAATTTTTAGAGTTTGTTTGTTTTTTAAATGTCTTGTAAATGATTTTTTTTTACAATTCATTCTTAGTTTTTAGTGAAGCAATTTGGAAATTTTTCAGATTCTAAAAATTCAATTTCCTAAATTATTATTTTTCCTAAATTTATGAACCTTGAACAGCTTATATTTTAAAAAATAATTATCACAGTTTAATGATTCTGACACAAAAGGGTAAAACGCCCACAGGGTGATGACTATAGATTCTTATTAAGTTGTGACTTGTGACTAAATGAAAAGTTGGATTTTTTTTATGTTAGACATTAATGTAAGATGTATGTTTAGTGCATTTAAATTTAACTAGCCTGTATTTACTCTTTATTTTTTGTTTCTTTCTTTGCCTTTGTAGCTTTATGCACAGTATGATGGTACAGAGATACATGGATGTCCTGTGACATTCACAGTCCTGCATGATTTGAGTAAAGTCAGAGTAACAGGGCTGCCTGATCCGTGTCAAGTTGGAAAAAATTTTACTATAGAGGTTTGTTTGTGCAGCAGTCTACAACTAATGGGACATAACTGTTCCCCCATCTCAAGTCTCAGTTGTTCAAGTCACTTTATTATCTCCCATTACAAAGTGTTGCTTAGTGATTGAATTAGTGTAAATATGGAAATATCTTGTACTAATTACTAAACATATCAACATCAGGTTTTCTGTTCAGCTGACTTGCTGGACTCAGTAGAGGTGAAGTTGAAAAGTCCAATTGGGAATGTGAACATGCTCAACAAAACATCCACCACTGATGGACTTGTGGCTTCTTTCAAACCTAGTTTACCAGGTATCTAGGCCTATTTAAACTATCTGAATCACAGAAATATATTCCCAAACTTCAATCCATGACTGTTATAAACACACAGAGATCAATTAGAGCATTGAAAATACAACATCAATTATGGCCAACATTCTTTCAAAAATATAATGGCTCAAGCAGAACATGTGTCTCAAATTTTTTAAAAAGTGAAACATTGAGCTGATGGTCTAGAAGTTGGCAAAGCTGAATTTTTATTTTAATGTAGAATATTTTTACTTGAATGTATCACAAATTACTTTCAAGGTTAAATTTAAATGTGTTTATTTTGTATTGATTAATGAGATGCCCTACAATGATACTTATTTTATTCCAATGTGTTCATGAACTACTATCATGATCTAGCTTAATGCCAAATTTTTCATGAAACTTAATTTTCACGAGTTTCATTCATTTTCATACATTTAAATCATCACTCAGCATGTTATATTTTTTCTTTAGATATTGTTTAAGAACCATGATCAAAAAATGTTAAGAATTTTTTATTTTCTTTTGGTGTGTGTGGGTGGGGGGGCGGGCATTCTTTATTATTTTTATTTAAAAGGATATATGTTAGAAAATTGTTATAATGATGGGAAATAAAGTAATGTTGCATTCGAATTTACAATATCAAAATAATACAATACCATTGAGATATTGCATTTTGTTAATGCAATCTTTATCATGTACAGATTCTTTTTTTTTGTCATTATAGTTGCCATAAGGTTAAAGACAATGCATACTCTTTGATTGAAATTCATAAACAAAATGTGTACTATTAATAAACTATTTAAGAATTTCTTTAACATCATTGCTATTTGTTGTTAAAACCTTGGTTGTAAAGTGGCTATTGTCTTGTGATTCTTGCACAGGTTTATGGACTTACCAAGTCCTAGTTGGTAACCGTGAAGTCAACTGTACAAGTCTACAAGCATTTGATCCTTTAAAAGCTTGGCTGACAGGCCCAGAGCATGGAGTTGTTGGAGAGGAGGCCACTTTCAATGGTAGGTTTTTGGTCAATCAAGTTTTCATCATTTTCCTTTCTTTAGTTGCACATTTGATTGATGAAATTGGTAAGTTCTAGACTTTAAAATATTGCATGACATTTGAATCATAACTATTTCTGCTTACAAAAATATCCTGCTTAGTAGTAACTATTAAAAAAATCTCTGTATCAAGTTGTCTATAGGACTGATTATTTCAAATTCACCTCTTCTGTGAATTCAAAACCTAGATTGGGCCAACAGTTTAAAATTACTCTATAGTGTCTTTGAACCAAAATGGGTGATAAAAAAAAAAGTCCAACCTAACAATAAAACATGTAGCCTAGTTTTTTTTTCTTTAAAGTAGTATTTATTTTTCTACATAATCTTCTATTTGATCTATGCACTTCTCCCAGCTCCCTAACCACCAGCAAATAGTAGGTCTCTAGAGCATCTTTCTTCAACTCAATGTTGCACTCAGATGACTAAGATTTTGATCTAATTTAATAAGATTAACAAAAAAACTAAAACAAATTAATTCCACTTATCTTATTCATGGTAAACCAGAAACACAGACTAAAAATGCAAAATACCTAGGTGTTAAAACAAATGAAAAACTGTCATGGAATCCCCATATTGATGAAACTATCAAAAATCAAACCAAGCATTAGCATTTATTAAAGGAAATTTCTATAAATCAAATAAGAACATAAAACTAAAATGTTATTTAACCTTGGTTAGGCCAATAATAGAATATGTATCCTCTGTTTAGGACCCCTCAACTCAAGAAAACATTAAGAAACTGGAACAGACACAAAATAGAGCAGTGAGATTTATAACAATCGAATATTCACATTTGACAAGAGTAAAATCTCTAAATTTAGAAAGCCTTCAGGATAGAAGACTCAAAAGTAGCAATTATGCATAAAACACTGAACCATATTCTTCAAATACAAAAACAAAATTTAATAAAATACTCAGAAAGACACAAAGGCACACTTGTTGACACATATGCTTGGACAAATTTGTACAAATGCTCTTTCTTCCCTAGTGCTATTAAAGCATGGAATGTGTTGCCTGAGTTAGCCAGGAAAACCAGTGACTTGGCAGAATTTAGGTCATTGGTTAATATGCATGACTGAATGCATGACGAGTAGGACATAATCTTCTTCTTTTTTGAAGTAACGTCTGTATTATATAAGAAGATAAGAATCAATGATGTCATCAATTTTATAAAATTTATTTTATGGATTCTTTTCTATTGATACTATTTACTAAACAATATTTAGCTATTTACTAAACAATATTTAGCACCTTCCTCCATAATTTATGTATATAGCCTCCTTCAGTTGCCAATATGTGTATACCTGCTAATTCACCATAACATGAGGAAAGACAATGATGTTTATTTAAAAAATGCAAGAATTAATTAGTTTGACACTGGTTAGCCTCCTAATTTTTTTTTATTGTTACAGTTTATTATTGTAACATTTATTTATTCTGAGCATTAGTTTTTAGTTTTGTAACCTCTTAATATAATTCCATATGTTATTGTTTTGTTGATATGATCTTTTTTTTTCTAAAGAATCAAGCCACTATTGTTTTCATTTTAAATAAACTTTTTACAATGGTGATGTGATTATTGGTCTGTTTCATACATAATTTTTTGCAGTCAACATACGAGACTGTGGCAGTTCTGACCTAGAGACTGAAGTTGAATTTAGTGGAGGTCGCAAAATAGAAGATGTGAAGCTTGTTGGGCAGTCAGATGTTCGACAGATTGTTTTTCTTCCAAAGCTGTCTGGTGTCTACAGAGTCAAAGCCACCATAAGAGGAGAACCAGTGAAAGGTTAGCATTTAACAAATATTAATATCTTGTCCAAGCATGGTCCTTAAATGCTATATAGATAATTATTAGCATGAGATTAAAATACACACATTTTACTTTATGTTTTATAAATTAAAATCTAAATTTCTTCTGTAATATAGGCTGCATTTAATGTATAATATAAAAATGATAAACTTTTTATTGAAAGTAACTTATGTGATGTTTGAAAAAGTGATATACGTGTGTCACAGCCTGGTTTTTGTTATAGGCGTGATGACGCGAATGTCGTGTTATGTAGATCTTGTAGATGATATAATAATCCTTTGTATTGTTATTTAAATACTTTCACTCGCGCACTAGATTTGCTAGTGCGTGAGAACACCAACAAATTGAATTCTCTGACCACAATATTTATAATAATCAATAGACTCACTTGTAGCAGACATGGTTTTTATTACATCTAAAATAATTCACAAACAATATTGGCGACTTCAGCCATCACAAAATACATCCAAGAAAATTAGTCCTAAATACAAATCAATTCTAATTACTTTCTTACTTGTACGTTATACTACTTGTCAATAACAACCATAACACTCCGCTCTCTACCAGAGTCTAAAATCAACTGAGATCTCCACCTCGTGGTCAGTCCCCGACCAGGAAAAAATCTCGTGCTAATCGTGCACGGAATGGTTCAGTGATTACTAGTCACCAAATATTACAGGGGTTCTAAAACTGACGTGACATACGCCCCTTCCCCTGGAAAAGATTTTTGAAAAAAATCTTTTACAAAAGTACATATGATAGTAATGTTCTATATATATGTCCATTAGGTTAATCACTCATGTCAAGCTGATCTAATTAATTACCTTAATACTGCTTGCTCAATTATACATAAATATTAATGTCATGTCATTCATTTTAACTATGAATTGTTCCATATACTAATTAACAAATGCATTATTCAACTTTCAAAATGTTTGCTTAGAAAAATATACATGAGAATGATTACAACTACTGTACAATTATGTTATTGAAAAAAAAATATCAATACAAGTTAAGACTTTATTCTCCTGAAGTATAGTTACATTATATTGAAATGTTTTGCATGAGCATGTTTAATTGCTATGTGCTCCTCCTGTTAACATACATTGACTCTCAATAATGAGAAGTGAAAAAGAAAAATTTAAAGTTATTTCACATCAAATAATTTCTATGATATAACACAACCAATGTGTATCATTTGACACACTAAGTGAATTTATTGAAGAAGTTCCCAAAAATTTACATACATCTATACAAGTATATTTGTGTTCAGTATTCTTTATATTAATTTAAGTTCTGTCACCATTATACAAGGTTACCGTGACATTGTCTATAATTGTTATTACTAGCACACATATGTGTTATTTTAAATAGAATAGCATAAAAAATGATAGCATTCAAATGTGTACCACTTGGAAAAAAATCAACAATATTTACATTTGTGAGTTTCCAAAAAAAAATTTTAGGTCAACAGTTCAAGTAGTTCACTGATGTTTACAATAGACTTATCTTCTTATATAATACAGACGTTACTTCAAAAAAGAAGATGATTACGTACTTGTTTACATTACTGTGTATGTTTACTAATACTATGTTATTTTCAAATTGCGATAAGTAAATATGTAATGTACAATTAATTAAAAAATGATAGTACAATAGCATCAATGAAAGAAAAAATGTCATCATGACCCAATAAAATGATACAAGTGTAACAAACATATGTCATGACCTAGTTACATGATAATTAGAAAAAAAATGTCAGCTTGACCTGATTTAAAAATGTCAAGTTGTTTCCTCATTGGTATCTGTTTCATGATCTACCTGTCTTGACAAAAAATCAGCTAATACATTTTCATGACCAGGTATACTTTGTAGGTCAAACTTGTAATCAGATAAAATTAGTGACCATCTATTTATTCTGTTATTCTTTAGTTCTTTTCTTTTAAGTGCTAACAATGGTTTATGGTCACATTTGATTGTAAAACATTTTCCTAGTAAATAGTGTTTCAGCTTGACTATGCTCTATACTATGGCTAAAAGTTCTTTTTCTATTATTGAATATTTTCTTTCTGCTTTAGATAATGTTCTACTTATATGAACTATAGGTTTTAGATATGACTCTTTCTGTTGCAGTGGGCATGCTCCTATACCATTATTAGATGCATCAGTGTACAGTAGGAGTTGTGAAATAGGATCAATACTCCCTAATTCTAGTTTCTCATTAAACTTATCCTTTAGTTTGGTTAGTGCTTCTCTGCTGCTATCATCTAAGTTTATTATATTTGAATGTTTCTTCTTAGTAAACTCTACTAAGGGCTGAATTAGTTGGGCATAGTTTGGTATGAATTTTCTATAAAAGTTGCACAAGCCTAATAGTGCTCTGACATCTTTTTTTGTTTTAGGTTCCTTAATGTTTTTTATTTTACTTATGTTTGCTTTGGTAGGAGTTATTCTGTTATTAGTAATGTTGTAGCCTAAAAATTGAATTTCATCCTTTACAAGATTTAATTTATTGGGAGCAATTGTCATCTTATGTTGTTTTAGACGAGCAAATATTTGTTCAAGTGTGTCTAGATGTTCCTTTTCTGACTTAGTAAAAACATAAATGTCATCCACATATGAAATTACATTGTCTATGCCTGATAATAGTTTACTCATACATTTTTGGAAAGTGGCTGTGTTGTTAACTAACCCAAATGGCATGACATTCCATACATATATCCCTTCAAATCCAGGTAAAATACATTTAAAAGCTGTGTATTGTTTAGACATTTCTTCCATTTTTATTTGCCAGAATCCTCTATTTAGATCCATGGTGGTAAACAGTGAGGCTCTACTTAGCATATTAATTATAGTGTCTGTATCAGGTAAAGGTTCAGGATCTATAATAGTACAATTGTTTAGCTCTCTATAGTCACAACAGATTCTTACACTATTATCTTTTTTCTTAACAATTACCATAGGTGATGCATAAGAGCATACTTCTGATTTTTCTATCTTGTTTTCACTTAGTAATTTCTTTAGTTCTTCCTTTACTAATTCTTCATAGGCCTTTGGGATGTTATATGCCTTTGTTTTAGATGGTAGTGTCTTATTTAAGTGTATTGAATGCTGAATTAGATCAGTGCAGCCTAGTTTCAATGTAATGACATCATTGTATTTTCCTATCAAGTTATCTATATTGGTCCTATCATTACATGAGTCTTGGGTGGTAGTATGAATAGTTATAGTGTTTGCAGCATATTTTTGTATAGTTCCTATTGAATCTGTATCCCTATCAATTACTTCTCTCTTCAAATTTTCTTTTAGGAAATTTTATTAATTTATCTATGCTCAGTTTACATTCTTTTCCATTTTTGTCTACTTTGTACACTTTGTTGTTTATTTTGCCTACTATGTTATATGGACCTTCATTTTTGTTTTTACTATACTTATTTTCTATCTTGACATATACTTGGTATCCTATGTTTAATGTCCTTAATTTTCTGTTCTTATTTTTTATGTCTCTATGTCTGCTTAAATTTTTATCCATGTTTATATCAGCTAACTTTATTCCCTGCCTTAAATTTTGTTTTGTTTGTGTTATCCATGGATGGAATTCTTCATAGTTCTCTAGGTCTAACATATTATCAGCCCATAGTTCTAGTGGACCTTTAGGTTTCCTATCAAAAACTAATTCATATGGACTGAATTTTGTTGTTTCATGAGTAGTAGTGTTGTAAGCAAAAATAGCATAGTTTAAAGTCTGATCCCAAGTATTCATTGCTTCTGTTTCTAATTTATAAATTATTTCTTTGATTGTCTTGTTCCATCTTTCAATCACACCGTTAGATTGTGGCGAATAAATTGTACTGTGTACAAGTTTGATGTTGGTCATTTCTGCGAAGGCTTTATTTAAATTTGATTTAAAGTTGGATGCATTATCTGATAGAATTTTATTTGGGAATCCAAACTTTAGGAATATTGTTCTTAGTGAGATGCATATATCTTCTGCCCTAATATCCCTAAGAGGAAAAGCTTCTGCCCATCTGGTTGCTATATCTATGATTCCCAATATATATTTATTTCCCTTGGTACTTGTATTTAATGGGCCCATAATATCAATGGCTATTTTATCCCAGAAGCAATGGGCTTTATCTGACTTTTGTAGCGGTGCCTTAAGTATGACTTTTTGTTAAGTACATTCTGGACAAGAATCTATATAGTTTTTTATTTGAGTCTTCATCTTGGGCCAAAAGAATTTTTCTGAAATTTTGGCATATGTTTTCTTTTTGCCAAAGTGGCCTGCTGTTGGATCATCATGGGCCATTTTAAGTATTTTGGGTGTTAGGCTTTGTGGAATTATTATTTGAATTTTTGTGCTATCTTTGCTTCTATTACATCTTATGGCTAGGTTGTTGGCTAAGATATGATGGTTGTTTTAATTTATTTTGTTATAGTCTTTGCTTAACAAATCTTGTACTATAGGGTCACTGTTTTGCATTTTGATTAATTCTTGTCTGGTGGTTCCTAACTCATTGAATAGAATATTTGGCAATTCAATCTCTGGCACTATTTTTTTGTGTGATCTAGTTTGTACAGCTGCTATTTGATGTTGATGTAGATACCAATTTTTTTGTCTATTTTTTATCCATGAATCTAGTTGAGTTATTGTCAAATCTTTAACACCATGTGAGTTCCCTATTATGAGGTCTTGGGCAGGGGTATCCATTACAACTACCTTAATCTCACCTGTAATCCAGGGAGATTCAATCCAGACCTTGGCAGTTTTACATATGTCAAATTTTTGTACATTGGCATAGATCACCTTAACAGTTTCTTTTAAATATTGTTCTGGTTTGACTAGATTGGATCTTACTATTGATGTTGTTGCACCAGAATCTCTCATTGCTTTAATCTCTACTGAATTTACATAGGATGGAAAGACATTTACTTTAGACATGTCTGCTTGTAAGTAAGCAACATTCTCTTCTCTTTGGACATTGTTGTTATTGTTATTGCCTCTATTTCTGTTTCTGTTTTGATAGTTAGTATTGTAGTTAGACTGATGGTTGTATGTGTCCCTCCTTGATTGTCTATTAGTATTATAGTTATTGTAGTAGAAGTTGTTATTTCTAAGGCTCCTTCATTCTCTAGGGCTTGCACTCTGGTTTAATCTGTAGTTTGTATATTGGTTGTTATTGTTACTAGGATTGTTGTAATTATTTTGATTGTAGTTGCTAGGGTTGTGGTAATTAGTGTAACTTCTATATCTAAAGTTGCTAGTATTAGTTTGTCTGCATTGGCTTTTAACATGGCCCTTCTTGCCACAATTAAAGCAAGTTTTTGAGTTAGAAAATTTAAATCTATCATATCTATCATTAGTATTACTGTTTGATGTACTGACTGTTGCTGCTAATTGATGTAGGTCTCTTTTATCCATAGTATGACCAGGACGGCTATCTTTAAAAAGGTTTAAATTAGTAATGAGATCAGTTTCTGTATCGTATCGTACTGCGTCCTTAATTGCCTTGTAGATCTTGTGAGCAATCTGGATTCAGTCCACGCTTAATTTGACGCCATCTTGAGATGTTTTGGTGTTAGATGTAACCTTGCGCCAAACAAGAAATGTGGGTTCACTGTCTTTAAGACACCTTTACTGGCCACCATATGTCACAGCCTGGTTTTTGTTATAGGCGTGATGACGCGAATGTCATGTTATGTAGATCTTGTAGATGATATAATAATCCTTTGTATTGTTATTTAAATACTTTCACTCGCGCACTAGATTTGCTAGTGCGTGAGAACACCAACAAATTGAATTCTCTGACCACAATATTTATAATAATCAATAGACTCACTTGTAGCAGACATGGTTTTTATTACATCTAAAATAATTCACAAACGAAATTGGCGACTTCAGCCATCACAAAATACATCCAAGAAAATTAGTCCTGAATACAAATCAATTCTAATTACTTTCCTACTTGTACGTTATACTACTTGTCAATAACAACCATAACACTCCGCTCTCTACCAGAGTCTAAAATCAACTGAGATGTCCACCTCCTGGTCAGTCCCCGACCAGGAAAAAATCTCGTGCTAATCGTGCACGGAATGGTTCAGTGATTACTAGTCACCAAATATTACAGGGGTTCTAAAACTGACGTGACAACGTGCAATTTATATAAATAAATTTTAAGAGTAATATATTTGCATATTTTAATGATAACAGAATGGTTGAAGTAGTTAACAATATCTTGATTCTGATAGAGCAGTGTTTCCCAAACTGTGTTTTGTGGAATCCCAATGTTCCACAAGGCCTGAATAGGTGTTTCACGAACTACTGAAATAATTAACTAGTAGGCCACTATGTGAATTAAACGCTTTAAAAAATAAGCAAAGTGTTCCGCTAAATGCTCAGAATGTGAAAAGTGTTCCATTAAGGAAAAAAGTTTGGGAAACACTGTGATAGAGTATACAAAAAAATATTTAAACTTATAGGACTAGAAAAATTATGTTTTTTTTTACATTTTAATGTCAGCTTTTTAAATACTGGCTTCAATACCTTAACGTAATTGTAAACTCCTATTTAAAAAGTAAACTAAATATCTTAGAATATAATGTTGTTATTTTTTTTTTATATTTGAGTTGTTGTCTTTCCAAGGCTCTCCAAAAGCTTTAGAAGTGGTAGACCCAGGACAAATAGTTGTCAGTGGTGAAGGGTTAGTGAAAGGCTACAAAGGTGTGGAAGCCTATTACAATGTAAATAAACAAGGGTTGGCAGGAGAGATAGTAACAACAGTAGAAGGTGAGAAATAATTTGCTTCAGGTAACGTTGATTTATAACTTGCACACCATTTATAGTTTTCATATTAATAGAGTGAATGATATTCTGAAATAGTTTTTGTGTTTACAATGGGATCTAGCTGGTATACTAATTGTTAAGTTATAATAAACAAATTAATATCTTTATCTTTTTAATTAAGTTATATATAGTCAAACCTTGGAGTATTGAACATATTACATCACAGGCTTAAGCCTTTGAAAGAAAATTATTTTCCATTTCAGGCTAGATTTTACACTTATAGTACTTCTATTAAAATCAGCTCCTATCAGTTTTCAATCTAACATTGTTTGACTATTTATAATTTACTTCCTAATCCTAATATTTTTATATATTTCACAATTATTATCATCACAAAATGTATGCTACATTTTTTATGACCAGTATATTTCATAATTAAATGATATGTTATGAATATTTAGCTATGTAGAATGAATAACTTTAGGTTTTAATTTTAATATCTCTAATTATGATGATTGAAAAAAAAAGTATGTAATCAAAGACTTTGTCTAGACTCATTTAGCCACATTCTGAAAGACGACATCTGAATATTTTTCACTATTAACTTTCCATCTCAGCCAATTGAAACTGCTTGATAATAGCTGCATATGATAGATGGATTGCCATCCTTTGACATAACACTTTACATCTAATGATGTTTAGTCTGCTATAAAAACAGTTTTAAATATTTTTGATCTACCCAACACTTGGTCATTCTAATAGATAGATATAAGTTCATCTAAGGTAAAATGGCATGAGACTTCAACGTGTGTAATCAGTTGGTTAGTTATTTTAATTGTATGACATCAATAACAGCCAAAAGTGTATGAAAATAAATTGTAACTTACGTTATTAATATGTATGGCAATATGAGTCTAGACTTCTTAGATTTATTTTTTTACTGCTTGGGTTTGAAGTATAGTCTAACTTATGCTTGTATTATAACCTATATTTAACATTGGAAATGCTGTAGTCTCAGGACAAGTGGTACCTGTGGTCAAAGAGACCATTAGCCAGAATGAGTTCTTATTTCATTATGTCCCATATCTGGTGGGCACATACAAGATTGACATCAAATGGGATGGTAAACATATACCTGGTAGGTTGAGCCAGTTGGCAGAGCTATAACAGAAAGATTCACTTTTTTTTGGTATTTATATTGCTTTCAGTATTTATGTTAATTAACTGTGAGGATAACTGTGATGACCTTAGACTTTTTAAAATTAGATTATTTTTTTTATAAGATTTGTTATTCTTTTAATTAAGAGCATTGCCACTCATTAAAGGAAATTTCAGAAGATGAGCCTAGAGATTCTTCTCTCTTTGTTAGGCTAATGTTAATACTAATGGTGGTGTTCTTAGATGTTGTGAATGATAATATAGCATCAAATTTTTAAAAGTGGTTGATCAAACGTTTACCAAACTGTTTTCCTTTAGAGATGTATGCATTTTGCTCAGGGTTGAACTAGCCATTGGGGTTCATACATTTTAAAAGTAGATCTAGTTATTAAATCATGAAATTAATGTGTAAATAATGTCCGTCTTTATGTTTTGGTAAAATAAATGTATGACTTTGCCCTAATAAAAATTAGTTTTCATTGTACAAGACATAGAAATTGTTACTAATTTCCTGCTTATTTTGTCATTATTTTTACAATAGTTTTTATGTACACAAATCTTTAAGCAAATTTTATAAATAAAAAAAATAAAAATAAATGAATCATTGTTGGCCAATATAATTTTTATGGCATTAAGCTTTTTATGAATTATTATAGATTTACTTTGGTAGAGATATTAAAATTAGTATTGCATTGTATTATTTATTTATTGCATTGTCATCTTTAGGACTAAAATTAAATCAACCAAATTTATTAAGTTGAAATTACCATATGCATTTTGATAATTTTATAAATGATTTGCTTGGAATAATCTAACATTTTACTGCACAGGCTCTCCATTTTCTGCTCAAGTGACTGACAAGTCCAAAGTGATCTTCTTGACCAACTTGAATGAAATGAAAGATGACAATGACCACATAGCATTAGAATATGACAAGGAGGTGTTTTTAGAGTTTGATGTCAGCAGAGCTGGCCCTGGTGAGTGTAATGTGATGTTTCAATGACTTACAGGATGCAGTTTTAAAATAGTATATGTGTGAAAGATTTTAGTATATTAATCACATTTTTATGTCTGCTAATACTAGTGGCTTAAAGCAAGTCTTTTCAAATCAATCTTAAGAGCACAGTCACAAAGTTATTACTGTTTTAAAAGTATCTTAATTTTTTACTCTAGTGTTCATCACATGAAACTATTTAAATTGTACAATAATAATTGTTTTTCCAAATAAATTTAGCTTCATTCTTAGGTGATATTCATGTTTATAAAGCTACTTTTTAAAAACTTCCTTTATATTTATAAAGGCTTAATTTAATGAGGTCCTTTGTTTTTTAAATGTTATAATTAATTTTAAAAATATTGTTCAATTTTTCGATAAAATGTATATTTATTTTTAAAATTGATAACCAAGAAAAAAACACCAAATATATAGTATCTGAAAATCTTGTAAAAATATAAAAAACATGATCATTTTTAGTTTTTTATTTAGATTTCTTGTTTTTTTTTCCCTCAAATGAGTGCTTTCTAAGTATTTGCTGACTAATCACTTATTGTGTCAATGTTTCTAAACATTTCAATTTCAGGTAAACTGACTGGAGAGATTCTGAGTCCTGTGGGCAAATTACCTGTATATGTCAACCATGGCTCTGACTATGTCAAAGTGTCCTTTAAATCACAGCATGAAGGTGAGCGCTTTTACTTAAAATGAAATAATACTATAGCTAGGATATATTGAGTACTTTATAGACCACCTGCGGACAATGGTTATGCTTGTCCTTGTTGTGGCAAAATATGTAGGTCACAGCTGGGGCTGCGCAGCCACAGGAAATACTGCATTTCTCACTTATCTTTGGACTCAAAGATAAGCCTTATTATAGACTTTGAAGACAGTGTTAGTGCCTCCTAACTTTAACTCAATAGTCCATCTTCAAACTAAAAAGTCATTTTTCTTGTTTCTCAGCCCAATACTTTCACTTCCTATGCTTTGCATAATTATTGTCAGGTACTCATTAGAGTTGGCTGGATTTGAGGATGACCTAAAATCACAGCTTTTATTGAAATGTTTTACTTCAAATTTTCAGTTTTTCAGACAAGGGCATTTTTGGCTTGCCATCATGCCCTGCTTGTAAAATGTACATTATTTTTTTTTTTAATTTTTTAAAACTTTTGTTATATATTTTTATGTTTGGCATTTATGAACATAGACACATTCATCTGCGACCATGATTATTAGTCTTTAAAGTACTCAAAGTAGAACACATGGTACAAATACACAATGTCTTAATCAAGCATCTTTAATTAAAGTTACAAACACCTTCATCTTAATCTACTAAGGGAAATAACTATTGAAATCATTTATTAAAGTAAAAAAAAAAAAAAAGGTTGTTCTTCTTTTAGTCTCTTTGAACACAACTCCTTTGTGCTCATTAAACCTAATGATCTACACCTTCACCTTACCTTCTATTATTTCTAAATTAATTACTTGTGTGTGTGGGGGGGGGGTTGACCTGTCTCTCAAATTACGCAACATTGAGTTTAAAGGTGCCTCTACTTATACATGCTGAAAAAACCTGGTGTGTTATTGGCTTTCTTGAGTTACGTTATCTTCCAAATTTATTCAATAAAACATCTCTCCAGCAATTAACTAATTCACATCAAGCACTTGTACAAATTATATAAAGAGTAGAATAATTTGACTGAAGAATAATATTATTGTTAAATAAATGAAGCACAGTGAAAAACTGCCAATCAATTACTACTGACCAATGAGCAATGCTTTCCCTTTATAGTCTCCCTTAAAAGTCTTTTCTAAATTGTTACATAATTCTTGCCCCTTAAAAATTTCTTAATTCAATGAGCCACATAGTTCTTTAAATAAATATCTTTTCAAGGCCTTCCAATATATTTCGGCCTGACAGAATCCCTAAATCATATTCTATATTTCCCAAAAAGTTTTTTACACATAAACAAAAGATGAAATAACCTGGTCAGTTCCCCTTGCATGGTTAGTCAGGATGTGTGGTTGAGCATAACAATATGATCTATATCATATAAATGTATTTTAATGCTTTGTTTTCACGTATAACATTTAGTTTTACATTCCAATGTAGCATCAAGTTTTACTACTGTTTTTAGCCTATTTTTAAACATTCACATATAGCTTTAAGTTTAAATTCACATTTCATATAATATTCTTTGAAATGTATTTGGATTTTTCTTTTTTCAGGGGATCACTATATTCATCTTTACTGGTCAGATGTTCCTCTTGATGTAAGCCCATTTCTTGCTTACTGTCCAGGACCCCCAATGCCACTGGATGCAAGCAAAGTGGTAGTTGTCGGGCGAGGAGCAGAGATGGCCAGAGCTACTGTACCGGCCAGGTTTGTAATTGATGGAAAGAAAGCTGGACCTGGTGAGTTCCATGAAGTCTTGTATACTATGGTTATTGATGTAGTTTGGCATACATATAGCTCCTCCTTCATGATCGAAGATGAGCACATTTCTCATGCAAACTCTTAGGTGACTGTAAAGTCCAATCCTTGCTTTAAAAAACATACATATTCAATCATTATTGACATTACACTACAGCACAGCAGTGTGCCTAACACTAGAATAGATTGATGTTCAAGGATTGGCAATTAGGGATAAACTTTTAGCATGTCATCTAAGGGCTTAAAAGGATTTCACAGTAAAAAAATGAAGGATTAAGAAATTAGATAGAACTAATGTTTTAGACTATATCACAAAATGAAGGATAAAGAAATTAGATAGAACTAATGTTTTAGACTATATCACATAATGAAGGATTAAGAAATTAGATAGAACTAATGTTTTAGACTATATCACAAAATGAAGGATAAAGAAATTAGCTAGAACTAATGTTTTAGACTATATCACAAAATGAAGGATAAAGAAATTAGATAGAACTAATGTTTTAGACTATATCACAAAATAAAGGATTAAGAAATTAGATAGAACTAATGTTTTAGACTATATCACAAAATGAAGGATTAAGAAATTAGATAGAACTAATGTTTTAGACTATCACAAAATGAAGGATTAAGAAATTAGATAGAACTAATGTTTTAGACTATATCACAAAATGAAGGATAAAGAAATTAGATAGAACTAATGTTTTAGCATATATCACAAAATGAAGGATTAAGAAATTAGATAGAACTAATGTTTTAGACGATATTTCAACTCAATTTCACTAGACTGTAATTGTATTTGTAGGTGTGCCTAGAGTCAAACTTCAAGGTGTGCAGTCAGAGCTACCTGTACAGATAAGGCCACTTAAGTACAACAGATACCAATGCATCTATACATCAAACTTGCCAGGTTGGTCTATTTCAAGATCAAGTTGCAACTTACTAAAATGCAAATTTTTTACATCACAAATAGACAATGATAAGCTATATTTTTCCACATTAGCGTATAAATGTTGTTTTTTTCCTCCAGGCAGCTTTCTCTTGTTTGTTTACTGGTCAGATGTCTTGCTTCAGTCTTGTCCTTTTAAAATTACTATAACTTCCAGGGGAGATGTTAGAAAGGTCAAAGTCACAGGAACTGGTTTGAATGGTGGGATAGCTGGAAATGAATTGTCGTTTTGTGTTGACACAGTGGAAGCTGGACCAGGTAAGATAGTTTTATTTTATTTCTTAAAACCATTAATGACACAGCTTGCTAAAGACACACCAACTCACACTTGAAGTATTAACATTTTTGTTTACCAGTTGTTGTTTTTTTTTTTTTTTTTTTTTTAATTGTTGTTTCTGAAGTTACTCTTTTACTTAGTAGTTGAAAAAAAAAAAGACTTTTGAGGTTTGAAAAAAAAAATTGCCCAATATATTGTTAGTCAAGCTATAAGGAATTTCTAAACAACTTTAAAGAAATAATTAAATAATAATTATATGACAGTTATTATATTTCAATTCAGTGTAGCCAAACAGTTTTTTCTTCAATGTGATAATTCCACACATATCATTATATCTACATTCTCTATGCTGAACAGAAGGAAAACCTATATAGAAAATTTAAAGAAACCAAGGCAGAAAGAGTTTACAAAAAGTATATAAAAATTAAACACCTAACCCAAAAAGTAAGCAGACAGCTGCAGAGTGAATACATAAACAATGTAATATCTAAAGATAACAACAAAAACCTATGGTCATACATTAAGTCTAAGAAAATGGAAACAACAGGCATAGCGCCATTAAAAGATGAACATAACATCAGGCTGGTTGCCTGAGCTAGCCAGAAAAACCAGTGACTTGGCAGAATTTAAGTCATTGGTTAATATGCATGACTAAATGCATGACGCGTAGGACGTAATCATCTTCTTTTTTGAAGTAACGTCTGTATTATATAAGATAAGATAAGAGCTTGATGAGGGAATCAGACCTAAAGGCTGCCCAAGAGTAACCTACAGAGATTTCTGCAAGCAAGACATGAGAACTACAGACATCAAGGAAGTTTATTGGTGGAAATTGCCCAAGATTGGAAGCATAGAGACAGGCTGTGTGTGCTGGTACAAGTCTCACAGGGAGCAAAAGAAACGACGCTGCCTTAGTCAAGAGAAAGAAAAAGAAAGCTGCACTGTCAGCTAGCCCTATAACAGATGCATACAGATGCATGAACTGTGGCAAACTTTGTTGCTCCAGAATCAGCTTGATTAGCCACAACAGATTCTGCCCCATCTCAAAAAGAAGCTAAAACCAGTGACATATCTGGGCACATCCATTGTCTTACAGAAGGAGCCATAGCAAAACTTTTTTCTAACTATAATAACTGACAAGAAAGGGTCTGATCTAGATTTTTTATTTCATGTTAATGTTGAATAACCACTTTTTTTCATTTAAATTTTAAACTTTATATGTTTATGAGCAAATAAATTTAAAATATGTTTTTTTGCTGATATTTAATATCTTGAGTTTAAAGTACAGGCTGAAATTTTTTTGGGATGAAAACGTTGCTTATCTTTTACTTCCTAAGCATCAGTGCTGACTAAATTTAGACTTATTTAAGTCAGTGCACATGGATAACATCCATTTTATTGATTATAAGACCTGAAAGATAGTAGCAATAAAAAAAAATTAATGTGTAAAACAAATTATTACTTCACAAAACTGTATAGAGTGCTAATTAAGAATTACATGTTGTAGATGAATATACTATTTGATACAGAAAACACTTATTGTGTGAATTTTATTTTGTTAACTAGGTGAAGTGACAGCTGAATGTCATAGCCATCGGCAGTCTGCACTATGTGACCTATTGGAAACCAGCACTGGTATCTATACACTGAAAGTGTATCCTGCTGAAACTGAAAAATATATTCTACAAATACGCTATGATGGTGTCCAAGTGCCTGGTACATTACTTTGATAGTTTTAAATGTAAAGTGATCAATTTAATTTTTAAAATTGCATTATTGAACTATAAACAGCTCTCATGGGTTCTTTGTTTGACCAGTAGTATTCAGACTAGTCATATCTTTTGAGACCAAAATGTAAATACAACTACTTTTTTAAAAATAGCATCTTCAAAATCCAATTTAACAAAATCAATTCAAGGTCACAATTCAATGTTTAATGAAATAACCTTGTTAAAGTATAAAAAGTATTTTTAAAATGGCATTTCTTTTTAGGGAGTCCATTCATTCTGAGAGTTGGGGATCCCCCTGATCCATCAAGAGTAAAAGTCTTTGGACCTGGGATAGAGGATGGTCACATTGACACCTTTGAGTCCAGGTTTCTTGTGGACACTCATGGTGCAGGAGCTGGTCAGCTGGCTGTCAAGATTCGTGGTCCACGAGGTACAACTTTAATCAGAAAAAAAAATATTAACCCTTTTTAAAGACATTTATTTTCTAAAATGGATGAACTTAGATAATGTCTTACTATTACTTAGGAAACATTGGAGTTATAGAAGGATGAAAACTGTCAACACTACATGGCAAAATTTTTTTCCTCCTGGATAGATCAATTGAGCACTTAGAAAGGCAGGCAAATGAATAGATAGATAATGAAAATATTTTAGAATAGACAGGTTTACTAACAAATGACTTATAAAAGTAGCTTCTGATTTAAAATATTAATATTACCATTGATCATTCTCTCAGCACACCTATGATGCAACTGAGATCAAGGCTGATGTTCCAATTCTTTTACTGCATGTTGCTTTGCAACTTTTTCAACTGTTATGTAACTTAATGATGTTCCTTATCTATTATTTTTAAAAACAAAACTTAATATATAAGCTCCATTTGCCACATATATTTTCCTTTACAATGTCTGGATTTCACCTAAAAAATACTATGCCTTAAGTACCAAATCTTTTTTACAATTATTTACTCTCTTGAATGTATTGATAATAGCAATGTTAAGTCCAAGGCTCAAAACAACACACATTTTTTTTCCTTGGCACAGTCTGCAAAAGAGCTGACAGCTCAGCAGCAAAAAGCTGGCTAGAAAAAGAGAAGAAGTCCAAGGCTCAAAATGGCCTTGAGGAAACAAAAGTTGATAGTATTTTTATTGATAAAAATGTGTTGTTTAGTGAATATTGTGTAAAGTAATGCTGAATGTATGTATTCTTCCTCTAGGTGGATTTAAAGTAGAAATGAGAAGAGAAACAGAGAATGAAAGGATTATTAACTGCAGGTTTGAATTTTCTAAGTCTAAAATACAGTCAATCTTCGTCATACAGGATTTAACTACAATGGAACATTGTTTATCTGGATGTCAGTTATGCAGGACATTAAATATCTGGACTTCCCTTTTTTTTTGTTTATTTTTTTGTTTTATGGTATGGTATCTTAAGTGCTCTTGCTGATGTGTTACTTTGTATATTGTAGTGCAACTTGATCTTGGTATATTCCAGTTCACATGTTCCTAAAACGTGTGAACAAGTCAGAATAGAGAAATGTTGGGGGACTGTGTAGTGAATTGTCATGCGAGGCAGGAAACAGCTTTATCCATGCTTAAACAAAAAACACATTGCTTACAGTAAACTCAAAGTTAATCTTAAATTATTCAATTAAATTATCTTGATAAGGGAGAAAGTGGAGCTCCTTTAGAAATGTTGCATGCATTCCAACCCTTTACAAAGCACAAAATAGCACATTTATAATATCCTGCATTTGGTTATCCAGATCTATTTGGACAGGCCCCATTACCAAATGATCAGGATAATCAATGTTCTACTTTATCTATTTTATTGTGATTTTAAGGTGGATCTGATGGTCTTCATAAATGTTGGGTGTTCAGATTGGGTGTCATTTTAGTTTTAAACATTGTGTAATTAGTTAAATGGTATGAAATAACACTAGATAAAAAGAAACTATACTCTTGCAATCAGATTTTCCCAATGCTGAAATAATAAAATTTCTTGTTCAGTTCTTTTTATATTTGTATTGACTAGATATTTATTTAAACATTTTAAAGCAATTTTGTGTTTTTTACTTTAATGATTATCTTGTTAAAAAAATTATTTCTACTTTTTACATAACTATAAAAATTATGATTACTTTTCACACATTAGTTCTCTAATTTCTTTTTTTTTTAAATGAAAAAACTTGTCACATTTCACAGTGTCTGTTGCTTAAACATTTTTTTGTTGTTATCCCTAGATATGACCCAAGTGAGCCAGGCAGCTATGAAATAGCTGTCAGATGGTCAGGTCACCATGTTCCTGGTAGTCCATTCAATGTCAGAATTGTTGAGACAAGAGACGAGCTGAAAAAACTCATTTCAGAAAGAGGCTACAGACTACGTGAGGAACAAATGGGTTGGAAGGCAGAAATATAATAGTGCTTATGACGATCTGGTCTACTTTTGAAGACGGGTACAGGTTGTTATTTTAGTTGTATGGTGTTAGCATTATATCTATTCATTTAAAATAATTCATAGTATAAACATAAGTTACACAGAAGATCTTTTAAAAACTATGGAAGAATTTTTATTTTACTTTTAAAATCTTTGAAAAGATTGAGTATTCCTTTTCTTGATAAACAATAACTAATTGTATTCTTTGAAAATTGTATTAATATTTTTAAACCAATATGAAAAAAATATTTGTCAGGATTCCTTCACGTTTCATATTATCTCCCTTTATGTACTTGCAATTGCCAGCCATTATATTTTTTTCTAATTATGATTTCTGTGTTACATGTTGACGTTTTTTTTTGTTTGTTTTTTTTTTTTAATTATTTTTATACAATGTATTTTTCATGCTAATAATATGCTCAGTGTTTTATGGTCCAATCTCTTTTGTGGATCTGTTTGAGAAAGAAGTATCAGGGATAAGGTTTCTGTGCTGTCTTTAAGGGGCTCAGCAAGTCTGACATTATTGTGCAGTCTTTTTGCTACTTCTTCAAATTTAATATTGTTTTTGTTGGATAAGTGGTCCAGAGGCTAAGTACGCTTGAACTTGGCCTGGCTTGGCTACCTAGGAAGGGGGCTCGAGGTTCGACACCCAACTCGAGCAGAGTTGTGTTTACTGAGCGCCTCAAGGCATCAAGGCAAAACATTCTCCAAACTGGTCCACAAATGAGATTGGATTATAGCGCTCTGAGTATGCTATAAGCATGAAAGTAGCACTATATAAAAGCTATAATTTTTCAGTTTTTACTGAGAATTTAAAAAATTGATTTAAACTAAACTGTTAAAACTTGATTGATTTCAGAACAAAATGGAGGAAGTTCATCAATATAATAGTGTGCCATTGAAATTTCTACTGATGCCATTGATAAAAACTTTCCAAGGAATCATTGAGTAAAAGTATTTCAGTGAATTCTCTTCAAGTTTATGTTTCTGTTGAACAATTGTGTCTATTTTGTACAATGTACATTCTGCAGGTGGTGAGCTGTCAGTATAAAGACCTCTATAAACTGTATTATAATTGCATTTGACTATACATTAATGAGAATGAAGAACAAATATATCCACGACTGTGATTTTCTTATTTGTTTGACATTAATACTTAGATTTTGATTTTTTTTGTTTATTTTTCCATGACATTTTGTGATAGAATATTTATGTCAAAAAAAAAATGAATGTAGTAATTAGACACTTACATATTTACAAGAATGTGGAAGTGTAACTTAACATTGTTTTGTTTGCTTGTAGTTTAAACTTTGTTTATGTAAGTGTGTTGTTTTTTTGCTGGTATTATTCAATGAAACTTAGTGTTTGATCTATATGAAAGTGCCACTTCTGTTTTGTCTTTTAAATTACATTGTTCTCGCAAGTGTTATCCAATCAAAGATGTTTTTATAGATTTATATGTCAGTTTGCATTGTTAAATAAATACATGATGAGCTTACTCTTCATTAAATCATTTTTGGTTCATGTTTTATGTTACGTTAGCATTAGGGCATGCCTCTCTAATAGACTTTACTATCAGACCAACTCCTGGCCTTTAAGTGCTCAGATATTGGGTCCACTGCCACAGGGCTGGCCTTAGGCATAGGCAACCTAGGCAGCTGTCTTAGGCCTCCGATTATCTCTATCCCTGCCAGCGCAAATGTTATCCCTGAACAACTGACGTCTACACAAGAAAGCTTCAGGCAGAAGGAGCTGTTAGCCTTTGCTGGCTTCCCACCCAGGAGAAGGAAAGCTCTAAATCCAAACTCTACTGCCTCATAGCTATGCCTAAACATTGAAAGACTGGGGAAAAAATCAGAAGCCAGCAGTGCTACACCTTGCCAGAAACTGCAGAGCTGCTTATCGGGTATATGCCATTTCTTTGGACATAATATTGTCTAGGAAGGGGATTGTACTACTCTGTGGGTGACTTCCGACCATGGCTTATGCTCAGTCTTTAATCTCACTTCTACTAAATAAACCAAAGTCACACCATGACCGAATGAAGACAACATGACAATCAAAGGGTTTCAGTCATGGAAGTAATATGTTCTATCATGAATGGCACAAAGAGCGGACAGAAGAAATGGCAAGAAAGAAAATAAATCCGATATTGCTTCTAATTTCTTAAGGAGACTTGGCTTGTGATATGTTTTATGGATAGTAGATTTGTGTTTTAACTAATGAACAAATGGCTAGCTTCTTCTCTGGTATTTGGGTAAAATATTGTCTGAATGTCTATAACACCATGCAAGAGGTTGCGGAGCTAATATTAATTAAAACCTACTATTATTGAAAACATTGAGTTGAATTGATGACCTACACGCTCAATGACTTTCTCTGGTGTCTGAAGACTTGCCCTTCATACTTCTACTTCAGCAGCAACACAATTCGCAAAAAGAAACGTCAAAGGAGAGCTAAGTTCATTAACTCGAAGGTTATCTATATATCTCATTCTCTTCATGGCTCAAGAGTTTGGACAACAAGTAATGGAAAGATCACTCTTTAATTTCTGCAAGTCGGACGGACTAGAGTTACCCCACGTAATCTTAGAGGCGAAAAAAAAAAGAGGGGCGAAACAAGTAGTATTCAACCGTCACTAAATAGCAGATTTTAATAATTTCCGGAGATTTCCGTATATTTTGCAATTTCAGGAGATTTTCCAGGAGCTCCTGGTAAATCAGGAGGGCGCGGGTAATTCTGTTATAAGTTATAAAATGGTATAATTTAATAATATACATCTAAAATTAGCGCATATCCTATGAAAGTGCGGGGCCCACTGCAGTCGCATAGGTTGCAGTGGCCTAGGACCGGCCCTGCAAAAATGCGGCGTATGCTACGCCGCCGGTCGACAAGTATAATATATTACACTAAATTTATTAACACAGTCAAGCAATAGCTTTTATATTGTTTTAATTTAAACCATTAAAAAACAATAAAAATTTTTGCTTGTAAAAGTAAATTTTTGAATTCAATGTACCGCATGTCATCAGTAGCTCAGCAGTTTCTTCTTCACTGTTAAAGATCTGTATATGACACAAAGTGTCGCCTATTTACTGTCCCTTTAACCCAGTGTAGGGATGTCTTCGCCACAGTTATTTTTTTTATTTTGCTCATTGACATTCTATTTGTTCTTTAACATGGTCGTGTGTTTAAAAAAATGTCATGAGGGCAAGGCAAATAAGTACATTTTGATTCAGTATGGCTACACGGTTATATCAACCTATATAAATTGTCAACTTTGACATTTCGATCTCTGGCAATCTCTCATTAGGTGCTATATATATGTAATAAGAATGCACATGTTTGGGTAGATAGGCCTGATACTAAAGGGTAACAACAAGTGGCTCATTTGTTTTCAATGAATAGATAGTATGTAACAAACAGTCTATCTATAACCATGTCTGCACTGGATGTGGCAAAGATAAGAATATAGCAGATGGGGCTACGAGGAAAATACAGCATTCCTCATAATTCTTCGGACTTGAAGACATGCCTTTGTTATTTATAACCATAGTGCATTAGTTTTGTTTTTGTAAATAGGGCCACGATTTAGTCAATTTGGAAATTAATTCTTATTAAGCATTCCAAATGGTGAAGACAAGAAAGAAAAGGAGGCTAAGAAGGAGACATTCAGATATTTAGCCAAAATATTAGTGGGAATAAAGTTTATGGAAAAGTATATGATCCTTTCAGTGACATTAGAAAATGAGAAACGCCATTGGATTGGCTGGCTTGTACGATTGACTGAATCCAGGAAGGCTCACAGTGTAGCCAAGAGTAAGAACTCTGAATCACTCTGTAGATGTATGTTTCTCTGAAACCGTTGGCAGACTAGACTTGACTGTACTGTATTTAAACATGATAGTATTGCAGTGATCAGTTACGACGTGTCGTTTTCCTGTGAAGCAGAAGTCAGGTGATCGTTAGTGGATCCACGGAGCAGAGATTTTGGTGACTTTAACAATTTAAAGCAACGATTCCTGAATGTCTTGTTGTAGAAACTGTAGATGATTGGATTGATGGCATTGTTAATGAAGAATGATCTAAACAACAGGTGGTAAAATAAGAACTGGATGCCCCTTGGGCACAGCCAGCTGGACACTTGGTCCCGGAAGAGGCCGGAGTAAATCTGAAGGAAAAGATGCGGCAGATAACTCAGTACGAAACCAAGAGTCACTAATAACATCATCATACTGACCCTGGAGGTTTTTATCTCCCTTCCAAACGATTTTTTCCTCGACTTGAGCATGATTACACTGGCTGTTCGCTGACTCTTGTCCATTGTATTGATGGAAAGTTGACTAGATTTCATGGGACAAGGAGCCGGGCTGAGCTGCATCGAGTCCCAAGTTACGTTAGAATGTTTCTGTTTCCTTTGAGCCACATCCGATTCGTTAAATGTCGACAAATATCGGAGTGATTCCAGAGACTCACAAGAAAGGTTACATATGTTCTCAAAGGCTTGTATTTGTTTATGATCGTTTGAATCAATAGGATCACCGAAAAGACGGCAATCAGATTCTACCCCATGCACTATCTCTTTCAAACGAGTGATGTAAAGATCAGGTCTCAGCAGACACGGAGATGAAGACGACTTTCGAATTTTGATACTATTTCTGTTATCTCTGGGCAAGCTATTTGAAGTCCAATCCCTATCTTTATGAGACTGGACTAACTTCAGCTCTCTAGGCACGTACATAGACTCCCAGGGACGATACCTCCCAAAACAGTGTCCGTATTTTCTTGCTCGAATTGGTGTTGTGTCCGACTGTAACACCGCAGACGACTCCTGTTTAGGCTCTTCGATTTCGGAGCCAAGAATGAAGTCGGTATCAGTCGTGCAGTCTAAAAAGTTGTTCATGCTTTCTTTTTTCTTGGTGTTCAAGGCAGACATTGTGATGTCCACGTGCCATGAAAGTACGTCTTCGTCGTCACAAGACGTCACATTGACGTCAGGTTCAATGATTTGATAATCCTGCACGAGCACGCGATTTGTGTCTGTTTTATCCGTGGAGCAGTCTAAAAAGTTGTTCATGTTTTCATTTTTCTTGGTGGAGGAGCTCGACCTTTTTCGCCACGAAAGGGCGTCGTCTTCGCCGTAAGACGCCTCGGTAACGTCAGTATCAAAGATGTGAGCATCCTCGTGGAGTACTGGGTTTACATCCCTTGAAAACAATCTCTTCAAAGATCTGCTCGCTTCCGAAGACGTTTTATCGGCCGAGTCCTCCGCGTCTTTAATCAAGCGAGAGCTAGACCCTGCGTTCCCTCCGTCGCTGTCGTCTGCTAAGTCTTTCACACAGTAGATGGACATGTTGCCGTTGCGTGTCCGCGTCAGTGATACGTCGCCGGACGTCAGGATCACCTCCGTCTTAGAAGGCGTGGCCGCCCGGAGGTTCTCGCTAAGACTAGTGTCTGTAATGGAGATCTTAACGTTGTTGAGAGCCTGACTGCCGTGACCGCTGTGGGCGGACAGATTCCTACGTCGTTTTCTCTGTTTATGGATTTTGTAGATGATGAAGCCATACATGGCCACCAAGATGATGATGCAGGCCACCCACGTGACTCCGAGGACGTATTGGTAGCCTTGGGCGAAACTAGACTTCCGGAAGGTGTCATCAATGGAGCAGTCGTAAACTTTGTGATTAAATCTGCGAACGAAGGGAGAGAATAATGATTAGATACAAGGTTCAAATGTTTACATTGTATTTTATAATATACATTCGCCTTGCAAAAAAAAAAGATTTTCCATGTAGCCTTCCTTTGGTGTTGCTCTACATTATTTCGGCCTTTACTTATTTTGGAAAAAAATTATTTTTAACAATGATAATGAAATCAAATCTATAAACAAGCTCCTCAATCTTATTGGTCAGTAGAATCATTACCTGATATCTGTCTGTCTTCCATACAGCAGAAGGGCGGGGCTTGAGAAGGCAAGGGAGATTATCAATGTACCGCCTGTGATGATCTTGCTCTGCACAACCGTCATTTGTTTCCGGAAGGGTCGACAGATGCGCCGGAACCTGTCAACGGCCACCACGATAAGGACAGAAACAGAACCACAGGCGCTCAGTGTCACCAAAAAACGAAATACCTTGAAAAGAAAAAAAGGCACATAATTAGAATTGAATGATGAAGTCACACGATTTCATTATATGACAAAACATTTTTAGGAAGTGAAAAATAAAAAATAAATAAATAAAAAGTTAAGTTCCCCTTTCCTCTATAGGGCAGATGATGTAAACGTCATCTGCTTCTGTGGCCCATGGTCAACGAGGGTGTCATGTGGCCAGCACAACGACCAACCGCCTTTACTTTTCCCCAACTAATGCCAGGTACCCATTAGAGCTGGGTGGACTCAGAGACGCACTTTAGATTCCGAATTTTAAAATGAGTCTTCACCAAGATTCGAACCCAGGGCCCCGGTTCGGAAGCCAAGTGCTTTACCGCTCAGCCACCGCGCAGCCTAAGACATAAAAAGCATGTATAGAATTTTTAGTAACAAGGGAAATCGTATCTATTTCTTTTGCCTTCTACAAATCTCAAACACTGTAGCACAACATTGTCCCGAGTAGGCCAATAATATTTCCAGAATAGAATTGTTCCTAGTCTAATTGTTTTCGAATATAATTAATTCCGAGTATACTATAGTGAGGTATAATTGTGCCGGTTCAATGATCATTTTTCTTGTTGTTTTGTTTGAATAGTCCAAATGTCCGGCAGGGAGTTATTATCCACATGATTGTGCGAAAGGATGTTATCCAACAGCTAGGTGTTGGCCGGGATCTCTTCACCCCAGTTCCGGTCTGAGATTCCACAAAGGCAGTGACCATTAGTTGGGTTCACCGAAATGAACAAACAGTGTCTTCTAACATATGTAGTCTAACAAACAGATCTAAACATTCGCGAATTTCCTTTGAATCATGGTAGAGACTTTGCGCTAGGCTAGTAGACAAAGAGCCATAGAGTTAAGCTATGTTTAAGATTTCATCTATGTTTGGCAAGAAAAATGTACATAATAGATCAATTTTGTTTTTTTATATTAGGGCTCCACACGTATTGGCTACTTTTCAGTAGTACTATGCCAGTTGTCAGGGGCAGGTATGGCGAGATTGAATGAGCTCTTTTTGTGTTGCTATTTAAATATGAAAGAGTTATTTTCATTTATTTATATTCGCGGTTATGAAGGTGAACAGTATACACGTAATGGTTTTAAATGTTTATAGTTTTCCTCTAATGAGAGAGATTTTAAGTTGTAACTTTTTTTTTGGGGGGGGGGTAGGGCTGGTGTTTGTTTTCTTTCACAGGGTTTTTCTCTATAGTTATTAAACTTTTTATTTTCTGGATAGTTTGAATTTCTGTGGTTCATTTAGTGTATATTCGTATGCTTACTAGTGTGTACTATCGATCTGCAGTGATGCAAGTTACAATGTTTCTACTTACCCCTCTGTTGACACCGTTGTTTGTTAGGTCATAGGCCCACGTAAAAGAACCTGATACCAGTGTATCATTAAGATAAATCATGCACGTGACACATCTGCACGCTAATGACACTGACACACACACACACACAGAGGAAGCTTAGTTCCGCCATGATTTCGTATCGATCATGCTTTTGAAATAGTTGTGTTTGAGCTGTAAAGCAAACATCCCATTGTACACTGTCCTAAACTGAAGGACTGTGTCCTGTTTGAGAGAGTCCGAGCACGTCACTGACTTTCAACTTTTGTGTCTTGTTGAAAACGTATGTGAAAGATACTTGAGGGTGAAGGTGAGACTTCCTTCAAGTGTTCTGGCTGGAATAGTACAAACCTTCTAAGTTGTAAAAAACACCTTAACCTTGTATTTATTGTTGTTTTTTTTTTGGGGGGGGGGAGTGGGGGTATAGTGGGTCCTTGGATTTACATTATTTTAATCAAGGTAGATTCTCTAAAAGCTGTTTCAATAAAGTTTATTTAGATTTCTTTTAGATTGTCGTTTTTTAGTACATTTTTTTTGCCTTGCTCATTTCTAGTAACATTTTGACCCTATTTCAGTTTGACTCACGATACATTGACCTATAACCTTTTGACCCTATTTCAGTTTGACTCACGATACATTGACCTATAACCTTTTGACCCTGTTTAAGTTGACTCACGATACATTGACCTATAACCTTTTGACCCTGTTTAAGTTGACTCACGATACATTGACCTATAACCTTTTGACCCTATTTAAGTTTGACTCACGATACATTGACCTATAACCTTTTGACCCTGATTAAGTTTGACTCACGATACATTGACGTATAACCTTTTGACCCTATTTAAGTTTGACTCATGATACATTGACCAATAACCTTTTGAGCCTATTTAAGTTTGACTCACGATACATTGACGTATAACCTTTTGATCCTATTTAAGTTTGACTCACGATACATTGACCTATAACCTTTTGAGCCTATTTAAGTTTGACTCACAATACATTGACCTTTATAAAGTAAGTTACGACTGTCCCCACTTTGTGACTTGTATTTTTGAAGTAATTGAGTTTAGGAAATGTCTTGGTGTTGTCCAGATTCTATCTAGTCCATTTAGCAAAGTATTTCTCTCCCTGTAAAACGCGTTTCCGTGCGTCCTTCATCGAATTTTTTTTGGATAACTTTTTTTATGCATTGAAAACAAAAGACTGCATGGATGTTTTCAACATAAAGAAGTAGATAAAGAAGTAACCAAATGGAGTAGATAAAGAATTAGATAAAGAAGTAGATAAAGAATTAGATAAAGAAGTATATAAAGAAGTAAATAAAGAAGTAGATAAAGAAGTAGATAAAGAAGTAAAGAAAGAAAGAAGTAGATAAAGAAGTAGATAAAGAAGTAGATAAAGAAGTAGAATAAGAAGTAAAGAAAGAAAGAAGTAGATAAAGAATTAAAGAAAGAAAGAAAGAAGTAGATAAAGAAGTAGATAAAGAAGTAAAGAAAGAAAGAAAGAAGTAAAGAAAGAAAGAAGTAGATAAAGAAGTAGATAAAGAAGTAAAGAAAGAAGTAGATAAAGAAGTAAAGAAAGAAAGAAAGAAGTAGATAAAGAAGTAGATAAAGAAGTAGATAAAGAAGTAAAGAAAGAAAGAAGGAAGTAGATAAAGAAGTAGATAAAGAAGTAAAGAAAGAAAGAAGTAGATAAAGAAGTAGATAAAGAAGTAGATAAAGAAGTAGATAAAGAAGTAAAGAAAAAAAGAAGTAGATAAAGAAGTACATAAAGAAGTAAAGAAATAAAGAAAGAAGTAGATAATGAATTAGATAAAGAAGTAGATAAAGAAGTAAAGAAAGAAAGAAGTAGATAAAGAAGTAGATAAAGAAGTAAAGAAAGAAAGAAGTAGATAAAGAAGTAGATAAAGAAGTAAAGAAAGAAAGAAGTAGATAAAGAAGTAGATAAAGAAGTAGATAAAGAAGTAGATAAAGAAGTAAAGAAAAAAAGAAGTAGATAAAGAAGTACATAAAGAAGTAAAGAAATAAAGAAAGAAGTAGATAATGAATTAGATAAAGAAGTAGATAAAGAATTAGATAAAGAAGTATATAAAGAAGTAAAGAAAGAAAAAAGTAGATAAAGAAGTAGATAAAGAAGTAGATAAAGAAGTAGATAAAGAAGTAAAGAAAAAAAGAAGTAGATAAAGAAGTACATAAAGAAGTACATAAAGAAGTAAAGAAAGAAAGAAAGAAGTAGATAATGAATTAGATAAAGAAGTAGATAAAGAATTAGATAAAGAAGTATATAAAGAAGTAAAGAAAGAAAGAAGTAGATAAAGAAGTAGATAAAGAAGTAGATAAAGAAGTAAAGAAAGAAAGAAAGAAGTAGATAAAGAAGTAGATAAAGAAGTAAAGAAAGAAAGAAGTAGATAAAGAAGTAGATAAAGAAGTAGATAAAGAAGTAGATAAAGAAGTAGAGAAAAAAAGAAGTAGATAAAGAAGTAGATAAAGAAGTACATAAAGAAGTAAAGAAAGAAAGAAAGAAGTAGATAATGAATTAGATAAAGAAGTAGATAAAGAATTAGATAAAGAAGTATATAAAGAAGTAGATAAAGAAGTAGATGAAGAAGTAAAGAAAGAAAGAAGTAGATAAAGAAGTAGATAAAGAAGTAAAGAAAGAAAGAAAGAAGTAGATAAAGAAGTAGATAAAGAAGTAAAGAAAGAAAGAAGTAGATAAAGAAGTAGATAAAGAAGTAGATAAAGAAGTAAAGAAAGAAAGAAAGAAGTAGATAAAGAAGTAGATAAAGAAGTATATAAAGAAGTATATAAAGAAGTAGATAAAGAAGTAGATAAAGAAGTAGATAAAGAAGTAGATAAAGAAGTAGATAAAGAAGTAGATAAAGAAGTAGATAAAGAAGTAAAGAAAGAAAGAAAGAAGTAGATAAAGAAGTACATAAAGAAGTAGATAAAAAAGTAGATAAAGAAGTAGATAAAGAAGTAGATAAAGAAGTAAAGAAAGAAAGAAAGAAGTAGATAAAGAAGTAGATAAAGAAGTAAAGAAAGAAAGAATGAAGTAGATAAAGAAGTAAAGAAAGAAAGAAAGAAGTAGATAAAGAAGTAGATAAAGCAGTAAAGAAAGAAGGAAGTAGATAAAGAAGTAGATAAAGAAGTAGATAAAGATGTAGATAAAGAAGTAAAGAAAGAAAGATCCACCATCTCAAAAGGCATCCCCACCACACAGTTAAGGAGGTCGTAAGCCGCCATGGCCATAATGAAGACTTTAGTTGTAGAGGCCGGAAACCGCAGGCCGTAGACAATGAGCACCAAAATGTTGCCAGGAATACCAACGATCATCAGAACACATAGCAACATGAATGTCGGAAGTTTGTTCAGCGTCTCCAGGTGCTCCTCTTCTTTCAGGAACGCCCTTGTACCTCAGAGAAATAACAATAATAAGGCGTGTCTTCGAGTCCGAAGATTAGTGAAGAATGCACTATTTCCCGTGGCTGCGCAGCTCAGCTGTGACCTACATATTTTGCCACATCCAGTCCAGGGCAAGCATAACCATTGTCCGCAAGTGGTCGATTTAGATTTTCTATCTTAGTGAACTAAACATTCTATATGTCCAAAACTGCGTAGAGTCAACTCTCTAGGTGCGCCGCGTTTTATTTTCTCAAAATTTTAGGTTTGCGAGCTTTTTCAGTGCCTGGATCAATTGAGCTCAGACAAACCACGATTATCTTTGCATTCAAAACTTATTTAGATTAGTTTTTTAAACCCTGGCTATTATTTGGTATCTTTTCATATCGCCTTGAGCCAAAAGTATGTCTGTTAACAGCGTTATATAAATTAAATTCTTTTTTTAAATATCGGAAAGCTATATATACATATGATTATTTAGTAAATTACCTTGCAAGGAATAGGTATATCCAGCATTAGGTCATGCTTGAGATCCACCATCTCAAAAGGCATCCCCACCACACAGTTAAGGAGGTCGTAAGCCGCCATGGCCATAATGAAGACTTTAGTTGTAGAGGCCGGAAACCGCAGGCCGTAGACAATGAGCACCAAAATGTTGCCAGGAATACCAACGATCATCAGAACACATAGCAACATGAATGTCGGAAGTTTGTTCAGCGTCTCCAGGTGCTCCTCTTCTTTCAGGAACGCCCACAGAGACTCGTTGGTCATGTTGGCCATGTCTGCCCATTTCTCCAAGTCACAAGTCTCTCCCTCCATATTCACAGCAACAGAAATAAGTCCTAATGTAGCAATTGAAAGAGAAAGTAATATCTAAACAACTTTTCCCCAGAAGCACTAGAAAGTTGGTATCACAATTTTCTTTGAAAATCAAATTAGCATTGTTTTTTTAGGAAATTCAGATAAATGTTAATTTGATATATTTTGATAGGATATACAACATTTTAAATTCAATACTGAGAGAAAGTTTCAATCTTTTCATAGTTTCGAGAAACAATTCCGCTGACAGCTTCAAAATACTTCAAAGTTGGCAGTAATTGAATTTAATGGAAGGCGTTGCTTAACAATGCTTAACAAAGAAGAGATTTGGAGTTTAAAAATTAAGTGTCCACATTTCTTCAGGACAGACACGAAGCTTTTCAAAGTTTTTGATGGCTACATCCTGAGTACATTTTCATTCTTCCACTACGAGTGTTAGCTCATGTAACAAGTATCCTGTCGAACTAGTGTGTCATCTGAAGTAGTTTGTGTCACCAGGCATTCAACAAATAGTAAAACATCTGTACGAAAAATAATAACAATTAGACGGTGGTAATAGAAAGTGAGTCATTTGCATGCAGCGTCGTGTTATGGAGACATAGAATCGTGCTATTTCTACGCAATGACTAATGAACGCAAAGCAATATTCTAAAACACTTTGTCACATGACAGAAGCCTAGTAACTAGATAAAAGGTTACATTTTAAAAACACATCCTCACATGACAGAAGCTTTGTAACCAGCTAAAAGGTTACATCTAAAATTGTTTACTTTACTGTTAACTTTTGCAACAGATTTTTTAAAAAAAAAAGGGATTGACATTTAGTTAATGGCGTCAAGACATCAAATAAACACGGCGTTTATCGACAATGGAGGTTCTAACTAATCGTGTCAACAGTGGCGCTCTTTTAACACGTTGGGACAAAAATGATTAAGCAAGGTTCAGACAAGAATCCAGAAGAGAAGCTGCTGATAATCAAGTGTTGAGATTATAACTACACTAATTATGTCGTTTAAGTTAGTGGCTACTTAAGAATTTTCCAATATTTAAGAAGCTCATTGATCCAGTGGCCGGACCTGATACTTTTAATCGTGAAAGGTCCATCAGACTTCCGGACATATTCAAGGTGAAAGGTGAAGGCTAATAGAGGAATACATACATTTCGATTTTGGAATAAAAAGGGATCGTCATAGGTACGAATCTCGGTGAAGACTGGGATTTTGAATTTCGGGATTTTTTTGGGCGCCCCTGAGTTCACCCAACTCTAATGGGTACCTGACATTAGTTGGGGAAAAGTAAAGGCGTTTGGTCATTGTGCTGGCCACATGACACCCTTCTCGCTAACCGTAAGCCAAAGAAACGGATGACATTAACATCATCTGCCCTATAGACCGAAAGGTATGAAAGAGGGCTATATTTTATATGTTGACTCAAGTCTTTGCGACAAAGTATAGCACAATGCGCATGAACATTAGTGACATGACTCATTTACAACTAAACAATTCAATCTAGACACGTTTTTTGTCATTTGTTTATTTTTAAAATATTTTTTTCTGGCCAACACTTCATGGACTCAAAAAAGGAACAAACTTGGTGGAAACTGGACGGGTATTTCGAAAAAGGCTCTAATGATCTTCCCAGAAATACTATTAAATTGTCTGCACAGTGTAAACTCTGGTTTGACGTTTATATTTTATCTCTGACCACAGCTTCAGCGGGAATAGCTGCACTCGACTCCAATGTTTCTTTTGAGAGATGTGCACCGGTTTTATATTGAAATCATTAGATGAAATGCAGTTGAAATGGGGAGAGGGGGTGGTTAAGTAATAAAACGTTTAACTTTCGAACCGAGGGGTTCCGGGTTCAAATCCTGATGAAGACGTCTTTTTAATTAAGGGATCTTTAGAGCGCCTCTTTGTCCACCCAGCTCTAATGTGTACTTCACATTAGTTGGGGAAAACAAAAGGCAATTGACCCTAGTTAATCATGGGCAACATAAACAGGTGACCTGTAGACTATCTGCCCTATTGATCGCAAGGTCTGAAAAGGGTACTATACTTTTTTACTGTTATAGAAGAGCTTCATTAGGGAGGAATTGATTTATAAGGGAAAAACTATTTTCATGTTAGTTGTAAAATGTTTAATAGGCCGTACGTTAGTATAGAGAGGTCCGTTTTATGTTGTTGAGCATTCAATCAATAGGATTTAAAAACGTGGATAGTTTCTCGCAAAAAATCTACGACAAAGTTTAGGAAATCAAACTGTCGTCACAATGTTAGCATTTATATATATAGGCTATGGTTTACATTGATAGTTTTTCACTGAATACTTTGCTAAAATTAGTTAACACTGCATCTAGCTTAACTATCGTAGAGAAAACAAAATAATGTATGTATTATATTATACTTTCTAAAGATGCCAAAATAAGTCATGTGACCTTGATCCCATTCCAACTTCCTTGTTCCTTGAATGTTTAGATGAGCTTGTACCTACAATTACTAACATTGTGAACTCTTCACTGACTTCAGGCATTGTACCAAAGCAATTTAAGCATGCACTTGTCAGGCACTTATTAAAGAAATCCAGTCTTGTCCCTGAATGTCAAAAAAACTATCGCCCGGTATCAAATCTTCCCTTCCTGCCAAAGCTTCTGGAGCGCAATCGTGTTAGCGCAAATTCTTTCTCATCTGAAACAGTACTGTCTCTTGGAAGAATTTCAATCTGCATATGTGCCGTAGCACAGAGACAGCAGTGGTCAGGGTACTAAACGACTTACTTCACAATTCCGACAAAGGCCACATATCAATTCTTTCCATGCTGGACTTGTCCGTAGCCTTTGATACGCTAGACCATGAAATTATGATGGCCAGATTCTCTGCAACTTTTGGTTTAGCAGGAGTCGTCCTAAAGTAGCTTGGATCCTACCTGACTGAACGCATTCAAAGTGTCTTTGTTAACGGAACAGAATCAACAAGCTTACTTTTGAAGTACGGAGTACCCCAAGGATCAGTTCTAGGCCCAGTACTGTTCACTATGTACACATATCCACTCAGCGGTGTCATACGGCCAACCGGTATCTTACACCATTTCTTTGCCGATGACTCACAGTTATACGATTCATCAGTACCCTCATAGGTGTCGCATCTGGCAGAGAAAATCAGTAGTACCGTTGCAAGGGTGAGCGATTGGATGGTTGAAAATAAACTCAAGATGAACGAAGACAAGACAGAAATAATTAAGATTGGCACTAGGAACAATGTCTCAAAAGTTGAAAGCACAGATTCTCTCTTTATCACGAACTGCCATGTTCCTTTTGTCCATGTAGTGCGGAATGTTGGAGTTTTATTCGACTCAACACTATCTTTCGACCCACACATAAGTCAGCTCTGCAAAGGTCTTTATCTGCAGCTGCGCAGATTAGGCCAGGTCCGACCATATTTAACAACGGAGTCAACAAAAACGCTAGTTGTGGCATTCATACTCTCCCGCCTTGACTACTGCAACGCCGTGCTAGCAGGTATACCTGATGACAAAATAGCCAAGCTGCAACGTATAAAGAACAACGCCGCTCGAATAGTCCATAAAAAAACTAGACAAGATTCTGCTACTACGCTCTTGCGCACGCTCCATTGGCTTCCCGTGAAAGCGAGAATCGATTACAAGGTCGCCACACTTTGTCATCAGTGTATATATAACAACGAGATGCCCCTAAACCTTAGAGAACTGATTACTCCATATGTCCCCCAGAGAGCCCTGCGCTCAATGGACTCAACGCTTTTAGTAGTGCCACGTTTCTCCCTCAAAAGCTACGGTCTGCGGGCTTTTTCAGTTCACGGACCAAAGGTTTGGAACTCACTCCCAATTGATCTCAGACAGACAACATGCTACATCACTTTTAAGAAGAACATTAAGACCTATCTGTTTAAAACTTTTTTAGATTAGTTTGTCATGTTTGCTCTTGTGTTTGTGTTTGTAATGTTGTTACAGCGCCTTGAGCCTACATTTTGTTTGTTAACAGCGCTTTATAAATAAAATTATTATTATTATAGTTCTACCCTGTTTCTTATAACACAGCACATATACATTTAATTAATTTTTTCATTTAAAGTGTACATTTTCATTATTATCTCATAGATATGTTTAGCAATCAGTCAACATAGAAGTTCTTCAAAGTTTTTCTAATAAGATGAAGGTTGTTTGCGTGTACAGTTACAGGTGCACTGGTCCCAAGTGTTACATTAGCGCACGGCATTCCTCTCTATCAACGGGAACAGATCGTAATGAGCGGATGATGAATTCTCTCAGAGTAATTACTATGAACAGGACACAACAATTAGATAGCTTTAAGTCTGATCCCACTGTGTTTGCAGCTAGTCAGTGATGATGACAAATTAGAGAGAGAGAGAGAGAGAGAGAGAGATAGAGAGAGAGAGAGAGAATGGGAGAAGAACAGAGAGATAGAATGATAAGAGAGAAAGAAGAGTGACAACAATACAATTAGAGAGAGAGAGAGAGAGAAGTAGAGGAGAGGTGGAGAACGAAGAGAGTGCTGTTTGAGGAAATAGAGAGGGTCTATGAACATAGTGTGAGTTGAACGAAAGACAGAACGGTTGATAGACGGACAGACACAATGCTATAAGAAGATCGAATGAAATAAAGGTGACGCATACCTACGTGACTGATTACTTAATGCACACTTCTGCACTATTAGATCTCAGTAAGGAGACAGTAAGCAAGAGGATCCATCTGTCACAAACAAATATTTCAAATTTAAGGGGCAACTGAGATATGGCCAAGAATTTCACCAGGCTTAGGACGAGAACTTTGGTCTATCTATGTTCAAACCCCAAGATAACTGCTGTGTGACATGATATAGGAACGGGGGACAACCTGAAAGAACTATCTAAATGTACATAATCTATTTTAGCTGCAGTGAATCACGTTTGGCATTTACACAGAGAGTTAGGTTTGAAGCAAACAAATATGAACTCAAGAGTAAGGACATTGTGAGAGACAAGCAAAACATTAAAAAATATACTTTAAAAAAAAAAACAAGGAAAAAAGCATATTCTAAGTGTAATTGTATCAATTTATCCATATTTGTAATTTTGTACTGGAATAGACATTTTAAATCTGTGCGATAGAAATATTTTTTCCCAATTGTTTTTGTTTTGCTTTTAGCTTTCTGAATGAGCTATAATCCTCTCACTTTTCTGGACAAGTTGGGCAAGGGTTTTTAAAATAATAAAAAAAAATGTACTAGGGGCTCAAGAGTCCTCAAAGGAACTAATTCAACGTATACCACCACATCTGCCAAGTACGATTTCTTTTTCTTGGTCAAGGTACCTAACAAATTAACTAATAACCAATAGTTAATTAACAAAATTGGTTAATTTTCTTATTGATACATGTGTTGCCAGGTAAAAGAAATATATCTGCAAAATTTCTGCTTAATCTGAGTTTGGATGTGGGAGAAATAAAGTGTACAAACTTTTTACCATACAGACAGACAGAGTTGATATAAACTTTGTAGAAAAAGCAAGAGTTTGAAAGCAGGAATTTTTGGGTACGAAAAATTCGATCCTAAGATGGATAATCATTTTTGTTTTACAGAGTTTTACAACTCTGTCTATTTGTCTGTCTGTCTGTTTGGTAGCCTAGATCTGCTAAACATCACTCTAACTTAAATTGGTCCTTTCTTCTAGCTTCGCAAATAAAAGGAGATTGAGTCAAAATATAGATCTACTTGTAATCCTCAAGTATGCCTACAATTCTAACCGATCCTAAACTACTTATATAACGCGCTTGACATTCCTCTGCAATTCGTCACTACAGATATTAGTGTACACATTTGTTTGTCAGTGACCTCTTCAGACACATGTATGGAATTAGACATCACTGTACATCTCCAAAGTGATTGTGTTGCCAGCACCAAGAACACCCCCTCTTTCGTAGAAAGTTGATGACCCAGTGACTAACGTCTAGAGTTTTAATAAAATAATTCCTAAAGACAACTAAAAGAAATGACCCCAGTAAGACAGGCCGGTCTGTCTCACTGCCAAAACACAGGAGGACTGATAGACGGGCAGTTGAAGTGAAGTTCCTTGACTGTACACGTTCGCACATGCAACAACACATAAACACAAACACACGCGCACATAGTTTTGACGCATACACAGCAAGCCCCTATTTATAAGGTCGTAATGCCCCTCACCGTCGGTTCCCACACAAACAAACTCACTACACACACAAACACACACACAAAGTGCTAATGTCGTAAATTATCCCCCTCCCCTTTTCTATCCTACAAACACAATCTGAGAGTCTAGTCAAACTACAAGCGTAGATTTGCTATATTGGATTGTAAAACGCAATGATGCCCATATGTTTTGTAGGCCTGAGACCTACACAGGCACGGGTTTCATGTGTTGTATCAATTGTCGAGGCCACCAAAACCGAGCCTCTGAGGCTTCATTACGCAATATGTCCAGAAATTTCGAGGAGCGTGTCATGGACCTCATGTGAGCTATTGAACCTTAATTTAAGGCCTGCCATACCAAAACAAGAGAAACATTTTTGGAGATGTACAACCTTGTGAGTTTAATAAACGTATTTTGATCCTTGGGATTTCGACATACGAAAATTAGGGACTAATGCGTCACGTCAGGGAATTTTACATCAGCAAAGTGTGTACTAGTAACAAATGCATCAGGTCTGTGTAAACAACCAAAATAATTTGACTGTATCTGCGTACAAATACATTATGCAAAAGTAAAACAAAATGAAGATTAAAATCTTGATAAAATTGAAATTGTAGATTTCATTTCTGTCTCCAATTAAGTGACAAGTTCGTTCACATTTGTTGAAGGCCTGTTTCCTGTTTCTTAAGATATGTCTGATAATGAACGAGAAAAAAGAAAGAATTCTTATTGGCCAATACGAGGGAAATTAAAAAACAATACTTAATATGGGAAAGAAGAGGATGTATATATATATATATCTGTGTGTGTGTGTAAGTAAAGCCAACATCTCACTGACATCAGACTTTCCAGAAAACAACCCCAATGAAACGAGGAAGTGATTCGATCTGGTAAATCAAGTGATACAGAAAAAAACTTCTTCAGCAGGCCTGCACAGTACAAATAAACTTTCTTTGAAATACGTTGACCAATCTACTGTTAAAGTTTTCACTGTTCCGATGCATAGACTTGACCGAGAGATAGGAACCGGAATTGTCTATTGAACTTTCAGCGTGTCGGTCATTTTCAAACTTGAAGAGAACAACTTTAAAGCTGTATACTCGTTTGTCGCTAGTACACACTCGCATACCAAGAAAGTTTTTTGTTTTTGTTTGAGACCCACTGGTCTTTATGCCATGACAAACGAGTGTTTTTAAAGCGTGGGAACATTACAAATACATACCGGCGATCACCTGGGACTGTTGTATTTAAAAAAAAAAAGAGGGGGGAGCTGTTAATATCAAGGCTTTTATACAAAAGGTGTCATCTTCGGAGTTCTGATCCCGAGTCAATACATTTTAGTTTTCTTCAGCCCAGCAATAAAAATGTTACCAAAGCTACGTTTTATTGAGTGTATCAAAAGTACAAAAAGTGGTAAAAAATGTCAGTGATTAACAACTCTAAATACTCTAGTAGCTATCTCTCTTCGGTCGCAAACATTTTGTTTTCCTTTTTGGTACATAGTGCAACCATTTTTACAAAGCTTATATCAACTCAGTCCGTCTGTCTGTCTGATAAATAGTTTGTACACGTTATTTCTCCAAGACCCTATCTCTGATCAAGCTGAAATTTTGCACACTTATTTCTTTTACCTGACAAAGAAAGAATTAATATAAAAAATTAACCACTTAGTTAATTAACTATTGGTTATTAATAATTTTGTTTGGTATAAAATATGGGAAAGAAATTGTACTTGACTGATGCGGTGGTATAAGTTAAATTAGTCCTCTTTATACTTTGCTGTAAAAGCTTGAAAATAACATTAACTATAAAAACCATCTATTTTCATCATAAGCACTTTTCTGGTACAGTGGTTAGTGTGTTGGCTTGAGGAGGCTAGAGCCCTCGTGTTCGAATCCAGGTTGTTCAACTTTTAAATTATTTTTTTGTAAAAAGCTATCTAGGTAATGTTCACACAGGTACCCCCCTTCTTTATACCCTCCTTCCCCCCCCCCCAACCTCTTTGCAACTGGTCCAGACGAATGATAGCCTAGTGAGAAAGCTAAAAGCATGACATTGTGCTAATCAAAAACAATTGGTCAAAATATTTCTAATCGCACAGATTTATTATTGTTAGTCTAAATCTATAACTAATTTAATGACATGACTAATCCAAACTAATTTATACAACTACACTTAATATAAGCTTTTTTTTTTTTTAAGTTTTTTTTTATTTCTTGTTATTGCGTGCAAGGAAAAGTACAAAGTAAAGTGCAACTAAAAGTACAAGGAGTCATTACAAAAGGAGTTCCGTGCACTTTATCCCATTGGAAGGAGTCTCTCTCTAGTTTGTTATATTTTACTGCAATTTTGACATTTCTTTATCAAAATCATTGGCTATTGATCACTTGGGTTTTTTTTAAATAATTTTTTTTTATATTAGCTCTCTTACTGTAGCACTTCCCCATCCACCAATCCAGGTAAATAACTATGAACAGGTATGACGGTTCTTCCATACAGATGTCATGAGCCTCTAACAATGTAAAACTATGCTGAATCGGAAACGATGTTATTAACTGAGCACCAGTGTTCTATTAAACTAAAGAAAGAAACAGGACACTAATTAACTAATCGGTTATGTTTACTTACCTACAGGTTTGAAGACGATTCTCCAAATTGTTTCGTCTTGTATTAATTGCACTGATAAGCCTTTGTTTGGAAGAGCTGTCACGAGTAGCTAGTAAGTAACATATTGCTTTTCAAAGTTCAGTGTCATCTGACACTCCGTGCAGACCTGCTATATTTACAAGTTCACATCCAACTGGATGGTCAAAGTTCACACTGACCCTTGTCAACATATACACTTCGTGTAGTTCTCAACACCTCTCTCGACAAAAGATAAAAAATCAGATGAGTACAGTGGCCTCCGATCCTCCCCCCCCCCCTCTCTCTCTCTCTCACTCTCCTAACACATCACTAGAGTTGCTTTAGTAGAACCAATACATTTCAAAAGATCGAGATTACAACTTGCGGTGGTGTCCACTTACGACGACTTCCGGATGTTTCAAGGGTGATCCACTTTTAGGTTTCACTGCATTGAAATTTTCCTCCGTGATGTCAGAGAGTCTCAACTTTTTTTTTATTCCTGTACACTATTTAAGTTTGTTCTTCATTTGCAAGTAACCATTGACTTCTCTTTGTCTCTTTTATTATTATTAAAACACACTCTCACACAACTATTTTGGTTTCATCTTTAAGCGTTATTCGCCAATAGCTAAAACGTGACCTGCAATTCCATAGTCAGCACTTAACAAGCAAAAAAAAAAAAAAAAGGAATACTAAAAAAAAAAAAAGCTTATCTAAGGGAAAGAACCGCTAATTACTGCCATTTATCTAAAAATGCATGATTTAGCTTCCTTTCAGCTACATAAAACAAAATTAATTAATTAGTACTAAACACTGAACCATAATCTTCAAATACAAAAACAAAATTTAATAAAATACTCAGAAAGACACAAAGATAAAGGCACGTTCCTCATCCCATATGCTAGGACAAATTTGTAGAAATACTCCTTCTTCCCTAGTGCTATTAGAGCATGGAATCGGTTGCCTGAGCTAGCCAGGAAAACCAGTGACTTGTCAGAGTTTAAGTCATTGGTTAATATGCATGACTAAATGCATGACGCGTAGGACGTAATCATCTTTTTTGAAGTAACGTCTGTATTATATAAGATAAGATAAGTATTGGTTAATTTTTGGATGATTTGGGTATTGTCCTTGATTATGAATATTCATGCAAGACTTCAACTTTATCATAGAATGGGAAGTGTGAGAAAAAGCGTGTCAAAATGTGAAGAAGGGATTAAATCCATCTATACATCCGCATCTCTCATTAAGTAGCATTTATTCCCCTTATTTCGGTATCAAATGAAATAATTAAAAAGCAAGTTTTTTTTTAAATTGATTTGTGTCTTGTGCAAAGTTTCAATTTGATCCTAGAATGGGAGATGGGAGTGTTCAAACTCTTTACCTGACAGACAGACGGACAGAGTGAGTTGAAATAAGCTTTTATAAAAAAGCACATTTGTTTTCTCACAGGTAATGAATATTTATTTTTCAATTCTCTAAGCAAGTGAAGGGGCTGTTAAGGCATCAGTGTTGGCTCGTTCAATAAGTTTCACTTCAAGTCCTCTGCTGCCCCCGAGTCTGCAAAGATTGGTCCGATTCGGTCGTTTTATTTCGGTTGCCTCCCTTGCATTCATCTAGTAGGTACTGCTTTCTGTATACGTGTTTTTTCTAAAGCTAATAGCGTGCATATACCATCAAGCGTTGAACGAATGGAGGACATTGTAGTCATACTAGTCCTGCCCTGCCCTGCCCCTAACGGTATACTATGGAGACATAAAAGGTTATATACAGCATATACAGTTCTTGTCAATCGTCTGGAAGCAGCTGCCAAGCATCAAGTTCTCCAGCATCAAGTTCTCCAGCATCAAGTTCTCCAGCATCAAGTTCTCCAGCATCAAGTTCTCCAGCATCAAGTTCTCCAGCATCAAGTTCTCCAGCATCAAGTTCTCCAGCATCAAAGTCTAATTCGTTGTTTCTGTCTCGGCCATTGTTGGGGCCCGTATTCACAATTTCACCCGACGTCATCCAAGGCAAGGAATCAGAAACGGTCTTGAGGCTTTCATGGTTCGAGGTCCCGTCAAATGTACTGACAGATAAACAGAGGTCTTTAAGGTCCACAGCAGAAAGCTTGGACGCAGATAGAAAGTTGTCTTGATCTGTCCGGCTCGTTGCAGGTATACCAGGAACAAAAGTTTCAGGCACATAACAGACTTCTCTAGTTTCTTCATTTGTTTCTTTTCTTCCAATTCTGTATATCCCATTGTGGTCGTCGCAGCAATCGCTGTCGCGTTTCTCGCCCTGAAAGTCATCTCCGCCAGACTGGCTCACAACACAGTCAAAGACGGCGCTCCAATCCCCAGCGCCTTCATCACCAATTTTTGTGCAACCACAGTCCTGACCAGGTAACTGCTCCTTCCCTAACGAGTTTATTCCTCCTTTTGCTTGCGACACAATTTTATCCCTTTGGTCTATTTGGCCTTCTACTTGCAACACACTTTCATCTACTTTGTTCCACATCATGCTCCTCATCATATTACAGATCATGTTCAATTGTTCATTAAATGCATCCCTAAAGTCCTGGTACTCGCCAATGACCTCAACAATCCCAGATTCAATTTCAAATTGGTAGGTTTCGGAATTTCTTCTTCATCAATCAAGGCCTGCCGGAGACGAGCCGTGAGCGTTTCTCTGCTACCGACGGGTTTTAAACCTCGGTACTGAAGCTCTTGTCTTAGCTCTTTAATTTAGAGCTGATGTAATAGCTTCAAACATGTCATTGTAATCAAAGCCTACCTCCTCTCGTTGAGCTGCCTATAATCTCACTTCTGACATAATTGTAATAACTTAAGTGAGGCAACTCAACGAGACATAGACGTTTATTCACACGACATCACAGGTACACAAAACAACATCTATCTTAGGCACAATCTCTCCATATTGGCTCTTTACTTGGGCGGAAATCATTCTCCTCTTCTTATGTTGATATCCTTTCCAGTCTAGTTTATTACAGTGCGCACCTTGTAGCTTAGATGGCGGTGCAAATAGCGGAGTTATAACAATATCTTTAAAACAACTATATCTGATTTCTACCATCAAATTGTTGAGGTCCATGAAGATAATCTTGACCAATAGAAAAACGTTCCTCACCCACTGATAAGGAATAAAAGTTTGATAGCTTTTTTTTTTTTATAATTACTTTTAATTAAAGGACTCGACTACACTGTAATGACTTGTGCTCTGTTGAGGGATGCAATCTCTAATATTTAAGAAGGCATTGTATAATAATTGTGGTTACCTCCCATGCTGAATTATATTAGGGATAGTGGAAGAAAGCATAAGTAATGACGTTTCCCAGGATAGAAGTGGCTCCGGGGAGAGAAAACGTGGATGACAGTATGAGGATCATCAATGAATTACCACATGGAGCAGAGCTCATTGCGTTTGGCGGGGATGAAAAGAAGCCTCATTGGTTTGCCTGATTCATCAGACCGTTTCTTTAAGACACTGTTTTCTCAATGACAGGTCATTCTCGACAGTGGAAGTATACGGGTCCAGCGTGGGAGGGTACACCTCATTCTCTTGTAGAGAATACCTTAGGAAAAGATCCCCGAGGAAAAAAACAGGTGGAACAAATTTACATAAGATAATTTTTAAAAACGAAAATATGATTTTACTGACCAGCTCACTTTCACCGTCACCTATCCCTTAGTGACTAGTCTGTTGGGGCACCTATCCCTTAGTGACCAGTCTGTTGGGGCACCTTTCCCTTAGTGACTAGACTGTTGGTGCACCTATCCCTTAGTGACTAGTGTTACGTATCTAGGCATTGTTTTGTTGACGGGTAGGTTGTCTGCCCCTTGTGTAATAAATTTTTTTTTTATTCGTCAAGCCACACAGACAGTGACCGGTCCTTGACCTATGTGTGTACCTCTGGTTGAAAGGAGGGTGTTTTTTTTCTGTCTCTTTGAAGAGCGTTCTAGATCTGGGTGTTGATGACTTATTTGGTTCTAGAAACTACTAGATTTGTCTTGACATCGACGCGCGGTAGACTATAAAAGGACCGCCCGTGTAACGTTAGACAGACATACGGAGACAGCCGTGGGACAGAATAGCGGAGACATTGCGTGACCCGTGCGTGGTATACCTATTTATCGTGTAAGTTAAGATTGTTCTTTATCAAGGCCTTGCTTGTATTTGTAATTATATTTTCAAACTCTTGTATTGTAATATTTTTACATGCCATTTTTGTAAAAGGGTTTTGGTCAACCCATCAATTCTGTATTGAGTAAATGTTTGTTTTTCTTTCTTGTAACTTTATATTTGATTAAACATTAAGTTGATATTTTACCTTCCGATTTCTTGTGTCATTTTTTTTTTTTTTGTTATTCATTGTAAGTCTTTGATTAAATTCAGACTTTAGATAAGTGACACAACTGCATTTCTATTGTCACGTTCCCCTAGGCAAGCCATTTAAAAGTATAATTCAATTCGTAATACGTGACAAAAGAAGTTTGAGGGCTTTCGTCCCGGATATTTTTCTGAACCTATTTTCGTCTTACTTGAGTAATTTTGTAAAGGCGAAGTTGACTTTAACAAAATTTTTTTGGTTCAAAGAGTCGGAAGTAAAGTATCAATAGTATTGACCAAACTCTCTTAAGGTTTTTTGTTGTACTGATTTTGTACTGTATATTTACATTGTATACATATTTTTTTGCTTGTAATAGTTGTTAGTTAGTCATGGATATTCAGGTTTTTCTTGCAAATCCCTCTGTGGAAGAGCTTGATGCTTTTACTAGGAAGGAACTGGTCCTTATTTCTAAACATTTAGGGTTAAAAATAAAATAAAATGCCCTTAAACAAGAAATCAGAGATAACATTGTAATCCATTATGTAGACGAGGAAGTGTTTTCTGAAGACCTTTTAGAAACCCTTAGACCCGATGAGGGTAAATCAGATGTAGAACTTCAGATAAAATTAAAACAAATGGAAATAGAAGCCCAGTTAGCTTTAAAAGAGAGAGAAATTAAACAAAAAGAATTAGAGCTTGCAGCGGCTAGAGAGCAGAAAGAAATGGAAATGAAATTACAAATAGAGTTAAAAAAATTAGAGTTAGCTGCTAATGTAAGACCAGATTCTTCCCCTGCCAGTCATACTGCTGAAGCAACAACATTTTTGAAAATAATTCCACGCTTTAATGAAGCCACAATTGACAATTATTTTCCACAATTTGAACTTGCTGTGAAAAATTTTAATGTACCTGAAACTTTGTGGCCCACTTTGCTGCAAACAGTTTTGACTGGTAGAGCTGCAGAGGTATTTTGTTCTTTGACCATTGAACAACAAAAAGATTATAATGTTGTTAAGGCCTTAATTCTTAAGGCATATGAACTTGTTCCGGAAGCTTACCGAAAGCAGTTCAGGGATTGTCGCAAATCGGATGGCCAAACCCATGTAGAATTCCTGCGGGAAAAGGAGCGACGCTTTGAGAAATGGCTCACTTCCAGGGAAATCGGCACCGACTTTGCAAAATTCAAGAACCTAATGCTGATGGAAGAGTTCAAGAGTTGTGTGCGGCTGGACGTCCGTACGCATATAGCTGATCGTGGCGAGGAAGATGTGCACAAGGCTGCAGTGTTGGCAGACGATTATATAATATCACATCAATTTGCCAAGTATACGACAGATGTCAAGCCAAAACAAGTCAAACAGCCTGAGTCCACTGCTAGCAACTCCATCAAGAACAGCAGTACAAATGACAGAAAACCTACTACAAGTAAAGCTACTTGTTCCTACTGCAAACGAGAAGGCCATAAAGTTGACGATTGTTGGAAATTGAAGAAGAGAAACGAAAAAGCTCCTTCAAAAGTCAGCGCTTGCACAGTACAGTGGTCGTCGAGGTTTACTCCCTCATCATCAAGTCATATCAAGAATACCTCAACACCACCTGTTTCAAATGTATTGACTGTACAAGACTCTCCGAAAATGTCTCCACGATGTTCAAATGACTCAACAGTGAGTTCTTCAAATTCATCTTTACGATGTTCCAATGACTCAAACAAGAGTTTTTCAAATACATCAAGCCGATGTTCCAATGACTCAAACAAGAGTTTTTCAAATACATCAAGCCGATGTTCCAATGACTCAAACAAGAGTTTTTCAAATACATCAAGCCGATGTTCCAATGACTCTATCCAGAGTTCCCATAATACATCATTCCGATGTTCCCATGACTCTATCCAGAGTTCCCATAAGACATCACCCCGATGTTCCAATGACTCTATCCAGAGTTCCCATAATACATCATCCCGATGTTCCCATGACTCTATCCAGAGTTCCCATAAGACATCACCCCGATGTTCCAATGACTCCATCAAGAGTTCTCCAAATACATCCAAAAGATGTTCTACTGACTCAAGAAAGAGTTTCTCCACTGCGTCTCCTAGAGATGTCAATGACTCCAGCGAGAGTTCGACCCAAGTCCAGTCTGCATCAACCAAAATTGATGTTTTATTAGAGGATTTTAAGCCTTTCATTTCGGAAGGATTCGTATCACTACCCGGTGATTCTACAAGTCTACGACCTATCACCATTTTGAGAGACACAGGTGCCTCACAATCATTACTTTTAGAGGGTATCTTGCCCTTGTCTAAATCATCATCGACTGGGAAGAGCATCCTGTTACGAGGCGTAGAGCTTGGATGTATAGATGTGCCTCTACATCTAATCGACATAAAGTCAAATCTCATTACTGGACCGGTTGTTGTAGGTGTCCGACCAACATTACCATTGGAAGGCATCTCGTTGCTGTTAGGCAATGACTTAGCAGGTGGAAAGGTGATAGCCGAACCCATCGTCACTCAAACACCCGATTTATCTGCCACACCCGAGGAAGACCTAGAGTTATATCCAGCGTGTGCAGTAACAAGGGCAATGAGGTTGAAAGCATCTCAAGAAGAGAACGTCATCAAAGCCAACAGTAACCACGATGATGTGGACTTGAGCACCACATTCTTTGCTTCTCTTGAAGAAGAACCAACGCCAAATTCTGAAAAGCCGGCATCAACTCGAAAACAGTTGATTGAGGACCAAAAGAAGGATCCAGAGCTCGCCAAACTCCGAGAAACCGCAATGACATCACAAGAGGCAGAGCTAGCATCAACGTGCTACTACATCCAAGATGATATGCTCTTCAGGAAATGGAAACCTCCAGACGCATCCAACGAAGAAGAATGGAGAATATGCCATCAAATCGTGTTACCAGAAAGATACCGAGCGTACATCATGAATCTGGCTCATGACACACCAATGTCAGGTCATCTCGGCATCCACAAGACATACCACAAGATTATGTCACACTTCTTCTGGCCACGTTTAAAGAAAGATGTCATCCAGTACTGCCGATCCTGTCATGCCTGTCAGATGGTTGGCAAGCCAAATCAAAAGATCCCTGTTGCTCCTCTGAAGCCGATTCCAGCCTTTGAAGAACCTTTCAGCAGAGTACTTATTGACTGTGTTGGTCCTCTCCCAAGGACAAAAGCTGGCAACCAATACCTGTTGACCATTATGTGTGCTTCAACTCGTTTTCCTGAGGCTATTACTCTAAGGAACATAAAAGCATCAAACATTGTGAAGGCCTTAATCAAGTTCTTTACTCTATTTGGTCTACCAAAGTCCATCCAATCGGACCAAGGAACGAATTTCACGGCCAAGTCATGACTCAGTTGGGCATCAAACACTGCATGTCAAGTGCGTATCATGCCGAGTCGCAAGGCGCTCTTGAACGATTCCATCAGACTCTCAAGAACATGATCCGAACCTATTGCTTTGAGCACGAAAAAGACTGGGACGAAGGAATCCACATGCTGCTGTTTGCAACCCGTGAAACCGTCCAGGAATCGTTGGGATTCAGCCCTTTTGACTTAGTCTTTGGCCATTCGGTGCGCGGTCCCTTGAAATGTATAAAAGAGACTTTGTTGTCACCGACAGCCACTGAAGGACTTTTAGACTATGTAATTAAGTTTAAAACTAGACTTTATGATGCTTGTGTTCTGGCCAAAAATAATTTACAAAACACCCAATCCAGCATGAAAAGCTGGTATGATAGAAAGGCCCGTGTTAGAGAATTTTCTCCCGGGGATAAGGTGCTTGTATTTTTGCCCATACCAGGTCAACCCTTGCAAGCCAGATATTTTGGTCCCTATGAAATTGAGACCAAAATTAGTGACCTCAATTACACAATCAAAACTCCTGACCGTAGGAAAAAGACTCAGCTATGTCATATAAACATGCTGAAGCCTTATGTATCTCGGCCAGATCACTCAGATAAGAGTAATTGTGTTGTAAATACAGTCAAAAGTTGTTCAAATAGCCATGTTTCTCCTATTGATGATGATATTGTAAAGGAGAAATTTGGACAATACAAAATACCTAATTCTTTTGTATTACAAAATTTGGATGTAAAACTGTCTCATCTGTCTTCGACAGAAAGGCCAGTTATCATGAAACTCATTAATGAATTTAATGACATTTTTTCTGATGTACCAAAACAGACTAATGTTATAATGCATGATGTAGATGTTGGCGAGGCTACTCCAGTCAAGCAGCATCCTTACAGGGTCAACCCTGAAAAACTTGCCATACTTAGGTCAGAAATCAAGTATATGCTTGAAAATGACCTCATTGAACCAAGTTCCAGTAGCTGGAGCTCCCCATGTGTCTTGATACCTAAACAGGACAAGACTTATCGGTTTTGTACAGACTACCGTAAGGTAAATGCTGTAACAAAGACCGATTCGTTTCCTATCCCTAGGATAGACGATCTCATAGATCGTATTGGTGACGCTAAGTACATCACCAAAATAGACCTACTTTCAGGTTATTGGCAGGTTCCCCTGACTGATAGGGCAAAGGAAATCTCCGCCTTTGTCACCCCTGATGGTCTGTACCAATACAAAGTGATGCCATTTGGCATGAAGAATGCTCCTGCCACTTTCCAGAGAATGATAAATGCCCTGCTTGCTGACATGGAGAATTGCCACGCATACATAGACGATGTAGTAATTTTTAGCCAAGATTTTTCTAGCCATTGTAAACAACTGCATTGTCTTTTTACTAAACTGTTACATGCAAAAATTACTGTAAACCTGAGTAAGAGTGATTTTTGCCAGGCTTCCATCCAATACTTAGGCCATATTGTAGGACAAGGCCAGGTGAAACCTGTAATGGCCAAAGTAGAAGCTATCCAAGCTTTCCCTATTCCTGCTGATCGGAAACAACTCCGAAGATTTTTGGGAATGTCTGGATATTATAGAAAATTTTGCGAAAATTTTTCTGTCATTGCCAGTCCTTTAACAAACCTCCTGAGAAAGAACGTCCGATTTACTTGGACGGATGAATGTCAGAAAGCCTTTAACCAAATTAAGCAGATATTATCTAGCTTCCCCATTTTGATGGCTCCTGACTTCGGAAAACCTTTTAGGTTAGCTATTGACGCCAGTGACACAGGTGTTGGGTCAGTCCTTTACCAAGAAGATAATTTCCAAGTAGAGCACCCTATTTTCCAAGAAATTTAATAGACATCAAAGAAATTATTCTACTGTGGAAAAAGAATGTCTTGGGTTGATTCTTTCTATACAACACTTTGATTTTTATATCAGTGGGTCCAGATGGCCACTGGTTGTATTTACTGACCACAATCCCCTTACATTTATCCACAAAATGTCTGGCAAGAATCAACGACTTCTCAGGTGGAGTTTATTTTTACAAGAGTACAACCTAGATCTTAAACACATAAAAGGCAGCGAAAATGTTATCGCCGATGCCTTATCTAGATTGTAAAAAGTATTTTGATGTATATTTTTTTTTATATATATCATGATAAATACCTTCTGTAATGTAAATATCATTTTTGTAATTATTTTAAAAAGATTTCCATTTCGTGGAAATGTAAACTTTTTATTTTTAGGAGGGAGGTGTTACGTATCTAGGCATTGTTTTGTTGACGGGTAGGTTGTCTGCCCCTTGTGTAATAAATTTTTTTTTTATTCGTCAAGCCACACAGACAGTGACCGGTCCTTGACCTATGTGTGTACCTCTGGTTGAAAGGAGGGTGTTTTTTTTTCTGTCTCTTTGAAGAGCGTTCTAGATCTGGGTGTTGATGACTTATTTGGTTCTAGAAACTACTAGATTTGTCTTGACATCGACGCGCGGTAGACTATAAAAGGACCGCCCGTGTAACGTTAGACAGACATACGGAGACAGCCGTGGGACAGAATAGCGGAGACATTGCGTGACCCGTGCGTGGTATACCTATTTATCGTGTAAGTTAAGATTGTTCTTTATCAAGGCCTTGCTTGTATTTGTAATTATATTTTCAAACTCTTGTATTGTAATATTTTTACATGCCATTTTTGTAAAAGGGTTTTGGTCAACCCATCAATTCTGTATTGAGTAAATGTTTGTTTTTCTTTCTTGTAACTTTATATTTGATTAAACATTAAGTTGATATTTTACCTTCCGATTTCTTGTGTCATTTTTTTTTTTTTTGTTATTCATTGTAAGTCTTTGATTAAATTCAGACTTTAGATAAGTGACACAACTGCATTTCTATTGTCACGTTCCCCTAGGCAAGCCATTTAAAAGTATAATTCAATTCGTAATACGTGACACTAGTCTGTTGGGGCACCTATCCCTTAGTGACTAGTCTGTTGGGGCACCTATCCCTTAGTGACTAGTCTGTTGGGGCACCTATCCCTTAGTGACTAGTCTGTTGGGGCACCTATCCCTTAGTGACTAGTTAGTTGGGGCACCTATACCTTAGTGACTAGTCTGTTGGGGCACCTATCCCTTAGTGACTAGTCTGTTGGGGCACCTATCTCTTAGCGACTAGACTGTTGGGGCACCTATCCCTTAGTGACTAGTCTGTTGGGGCACCGTACAAAAACAGTAAACAGTAAACAGTCTTCTCCATTCCTCTTTGACCTTTGCATTGGATAGTTCGTTTACTGATGTACTTCTCCATTCTTTGATGTTGTCTTTCCATCGCTTTCTCTGTCTTCCTCTTCTTCTTTTCCCTGGTACTGTTAGCTGTAGGAAGGTATTCGCGAGCCCTGAGGACCTTGTGATGTGGCCATTGAGTTTGACTTGAGTTTGTTTTGTTTTTTTGGCCGAGGGTAGCAGGTCATCGTGGAGTCCGATTGCTGTATTAATCCTGTTTCTAATCTTTTAATTCGTGATGCGGTCTTTGTGAGTGACACCTAAGATAATTCTGTAGCAGACAATTTACTATTCACAAATCCCCCCCCCAACCTTCCCAAATTAAAAGACGTTTAAAAATATTGAATAGAAACAAATATTTTTATTTGATCATAACATGCATTTAAATTTGAAGATCTGTAAGGAATTTCTTCTATAATACATCCAATTCCAATCAACCGTTAATTTATATTAGGCATATTTTCATAAGATGGTAGAAAATTCATAAATACAGGGCCTGACCTAGGCCAATGCAGTCTATGTGGTCGCAATAGGCCCCGCACTTTCATAAATCCCGCGCTAATTCTAAATGTAAGTTATTAAATTAAACCATTATAACTTATATATAATAACAGGGTTCCGCTGCCTCCTGATTTTTCAGAACCTCCTGGAAATCTCCTGTAACTGCATAATATATTTTTTAACTCTTTCTCTCCGTTATTATATTCCTCGTTCAGATATTATTTATTTTGCTCATTTTTCACTATCCTGTTCAGATTAAGCTTCAATAACTTTTTTGTTTGTTATTAGAAAATGTTATATTTGGTATCGAATAAAGGAAGAATGCATGCTCTTTTTAACCCAGCACAAGTTAATGTTTATAAATGCAAAAATCCATTTAGTTTAATGGGTTCAAATCAACGTTGGCATTAATTAGGAGAGAAAGAGTTCAAGTCCTGAAAATCTCCTGAGATTATTAAAATCTCTTGAAAACTCATAAAATCTCCTGAAAAAAAGACAAAATGGTTATTTTGTGTTGCCAATACTACGCGAGATATAAAAGAACAGCGTTGTCAGCATTCTTTTTTTATAATTTATTGCAAAAGAATGTATTTTATTATTAAAAATATTAATTTTGACGTTATGCTTATCCCAACCCCGACTGGGCCCCGAACTATCAGTTCCGCATAGGGTCCGCAATTGTTAGCGGCCCTGCATAAATAGCAAACTTTTTGGTGTATCGTTTGTTCAGAATAGGTGAGTAATGATAAACTGAACATTTTGAAAGGAATAAATAATTTTTTTGCTCTTTTTTTTTTAGCACTGTAGAAGCAAAGCTTAGCTTCACGTTACAAAAAAAACAACAAAAAAAAGAGTAGCTTACTGTAAATTACCTTTCATATCAAAATATCCATTTTTATCTTTAAACATAATGATAATAGGGCTTGTCTTAGAGTCCGAAGATTTATGAGGAGTGCAGTATTTCCCGTGGCTACGCAGCCCCAGCTGTGACCTACATGTTTTGCCACATCCAAGGCAAGCATAACCATTGTTTTCCGGTGGTCGGATTTTCTTTTGGTCTCAAATGTATATCCCGCGGGTTTTTAACCACAACAAAGATTACGATTACTGAAAAAACTGTCCTCGTTTAGTGTTAGTGAAAAGGCCTTGGCTATGTTTTATCACGCTCACATCTGCAATATTTTAAGTTTCAATATCACTGCCTGATATGGCAATCTGAGCATTAAAAATAAAAATAAACTCAATAGAATCCTAAATGCTGCTTGTCATTGGCAAAAACAAACCCCATTTGGGCAGCTGTTCTAGACTAACATCCATTAAAAAAAGCTAAAAAGGTTCTAGAAATAAAAAATCAGGTCAGGTTTTGGGATTTTACCATCCCAAAAGAGATACAAGACACCGATAGCAAAGACAAACGGACACAAACACTTTTTTTATCACCCTATGAATCAAATCATTAAGAAGCAACAATCTGATATAAACTTTTCACGTGTAAATTATGAGTGAGTCTGGTGTGAATGTAATTTTTTTTTTTATGTTACAATGTTTTGTTTGGTGTAATGCACAAATTGTAAGACAAATTTCCTTACGAACAATAAATATTATTATTATTATTAATATGTTAGAAAAGAACGAGTGTTCATTCTCTGGCGCAACCAGGGTCGAGTTTCGTTAAAGGGAAACAAAATTCATCGTAGTCCCTTTATCAGTTTCTACCGAGGAATTTTCTGGTGATGTGGCAGGTCTGCAGCAGTACCGCCCTCTGAAAAAGAAACGAGAATGTTCCTAGGAATGCCAAGGGCCTTGAAGGTATCTGTGAGGTCAGTTGTTATTATCCCCTCGGTTGATATAACAATGGGGTACATTGTTGTTTTACATAATTTCCATTAACGCTTAATCTCCAAGCCTAGGTTCCCATATTTTCGCTGTTTTTCCAGCTCAGTTTTTTTTCTTTAATTTAGAGAGAGTGGTACGGCGTTGTCAATAATGGTAGCGGCTTTTTCTTTTTTATCGATGAGCAACAGATCAGGGCGATTAAAATCTACCGTTTTGTCGGTCAAAATAGGCCTATCCCAGTACAGTAGATGATCAGTAGACTCGAGAACCTCTTGTGGTGATTATTTGTAATAAGGAGGAGTATTCTTACCGATCAAATTGTGTGTCAAAGCCAAGGGCTGGTGTATTAGCTTTGCAACTTGGTATGGCGATCTAGGTAGGCAGATTCCGATAGGGATGAACATCCTGCCTTTATGTGTTCAATTGACTCACCCACATTTCCACATTTTCGGCATTTGTCAACAATATTGAGTTTCAGGATTTGCTTCTCGTAATTATTTGTCCTAATTACTCTGTCCTGTATTGCTGTAACAAATCTTCAGTTTCAGGGTAGAGATGACCTGCTTTGAGCCATGCTAAGGAAGCAGCCTTGACAATGTTGTCCCCATCTAATAAAGCCGGGAATTTTCCGTGTAGTGTTTTTTTCTTCCCATTGGCGAATCTCATGTCCTACGTCGTTCGAACCGACATTAACATCAACATTGTTTAGGTTTAGAGGGGTCGCATCATAGTCGTATTTGTGTAGGAAGGAAACTAGTTCATTGCTGGAGGCGTGCAGTTTTGATCGTATTTTTTTAAACTTGCGTCTTACACAGTTTGAAGATGTTCTGCAATCCACGGCCTCCATCCTTCCGGGGCAGGTATAGCCTTATGGTGGAGAACTTGGGGTGTAAACATCGAAATTTGGTAAATAATTTCCTCGTGAGTCTGTCAATGTCATGTAGGTCGGTGTCTGTCCATTTGATGACACCATGTGAGTAGAGGAGCACTGGGACGGCCCAGCTATTTATTGCAGTGATGAGGTTACTGCCAGACAGTTTTGTGTTAAGAATTGTATTTACTCTCTGCTTCATTTTGCTTGTATTTGCCAAGAAAGTCCTCTTTTAATTTTTTATGGTTTATCTTGGCATTCTGGTTTATTCCAAGATATTTATAAAGAGAGGCAGAGTTCAGTTCTTCGATGCCTTCAAATGCAATGTTGGTGAACTTTTTATGCTTAAAATACCACACTTATCCAAGCCAAAAGACATGCAGATATCGTCACTTAAGCGTTTTACTGTTTTAATTGAGGTGTGAAACTTTTGCTCGTTCTCTGCATATAGCTTTAAAGTATCCATGTATAACAGGTGAGACACAGATTTTGTACATTTAGTGTCAACCCTAAAACCTTTTGTAGTGCCATGGAGTAATTTAGATAGTGGGTTAATAGCTAGGCAGAACCAGAGCAGAGATAGAGAGTCACCCTGATATATACCTATTCTTATGTGAACAGAACCTAGTTTATAACGATTAAGGTGTAGACTTATCTTCCAATTATCCATACAGACTTTCAGTAGTTGTTTTCTTCTTGGGTTGATTCTAAGAATTTCCAGGGTTTTCAACAGCCAATCATGCGGAACTGAATCGAATGCTTTTTTGTAGTCGATGTAGAACATGTGTGAGTTTCTTTTTCTTCTATTAGCTTGGTGCAATATAATACCATCTATAGTTAGCTGTAATTTACAGCCCATCGACTCCTCAATGCAACCTTGTTGTTCCTCTGCTAGTAGCTTATGGGCAGAGCAAAATTTATACATTTTACATTTTTGGGGCCCCCGAAAGGGGAAAAGACGCTATTAGTTTTGTGCGAAATGTCTGTCCGTCTGTCCGTCCGTTCCGTTTAGATCTCGTAAACTAGAAAAGATATTGAAAATCCGACATCACAATATTTTAGACCATTCAAAGTTCTGATGCAACGGCTACTTTTTTTTTCCTGAAAGCGAAAAATCTAATTTTTAAAATCAGTTATGCAAGCAGTTTTTTAAAGAGAAAAAGCTAATTAGTGTGCATTATAAGTTAGACTTAAATTAAAACGAATAGTAATCTTAAAAACTTCATTTTCTTGATCATATTTTTATGAATTGCTTTTGAGGATTCAAATAAACGATTAAGCCTTTTCAAAACAATTACATCATTTATAGACCAGGAGAGGATCGGTAAAGCGCTTAGCTTCCGAACCGAGGGTCCCTGGTTCGAATCCTTGAGCGCCTCTGAGTCTACCCAGCTCTAATGGGTACCTGACATTAGATGGGGAAAAGTAAAGGCGGTTGGTCGTTGTGCTGGCTACATGACACCCTCTTTAACCGTAGGCCACAAAAACAGATGAACTTTCCATCATCTGCCCTATAGACCACAAGGTCTGAAAGGGGAACTAGTTAAGCCAGGTTCACAGCTAACTTTGCATTCACTTGCACCTATCCTTTGATCTGCTGCACCATTGGGGCACTACACAAGATCTGTCAACCTTCTTTCTCCAATCTTATCTCTCATTTGTCTTTGATATAATTTCATTCGGATGTTCTTTCTGAAAATATTGAAGCCTGCCTGGGTGGACCACTTCGGGGGCCGATTTGAAGTTTGTTTCCACACAAACTGTCTTTGTAACCTTGTTAATAGTGAAGTTAATAGTTAATACACAACTGACAGACAAGTGATAGGGCGATAGTTTGATGGTTGATTCGGATCACCTTTTTTGGAGAGGAGAGATGTTCTCCCTTCAGTGAGTTCTATAAGCTTTGAAGACGGTTGTGAGTTTTTGATACATCTGCTGTGACTTTCTCGGCTGTGAAATTCTCATCAGGCATTTCTGGTATTAGGTTGTTTGTAGTTTGGATTTCGTCGATCCAGTCAGCCTGTACGTTGTAATGTAGCGGGTCGGACCATAGCGCTGCCCAATAGTCGATGAACACGCCGTGTTTAGTGCTATCAATGTTTTGAATTTTGTCAGCATCATTATCAGCTAGTTATTATTATTATTATTATTATTATTATTATTAATGAATAAATACTATTTGAATTAAAATGAACAATCAGCTAAATTTTAATTAATAATATTTTGAAAGGGTATATTATAAATAGGGCTATATCCAAATCTTCGGACATTGCATTGAGAAGCCGAGTCGGAGATTGTATGTAGCACATTTGTTTTGGTGGGGATATCATACTAGTTTTCAAGAATTAAAATTGTGTATGCGATAAAACGGGCCGTCACATTGCATTCTAACACATTCTAAAAAGTATCTGCTATAAGAGAGTTGAGGGTAGCGTTTCAATGCGGGCCGTTTTAATTAGTCTGTTGGCTGTATGTTTTGTGGAAAGTTCCCGCGCAACAAAATAGTCTAGGAACAAATCATCGGCATAGTCGGTGGTTAATACTACATGATTGTTATTATAGTGCATATAATTATTTAAAAAAAAATATGTGTTTGTGTCTGTGTGAAATGACAAAGCTACTAGATTAACATTGTAAAAACATATTCCTCCTAGGGAATACTTTTTTTTTTAAAACATATGTTACACACTATTGTAATTGCTTTTATTGATTTATTCCCCTGTTATCTGCCCGACACTTAGTCATTGACGCAAGCATTCTGTATCACGTGATCACACAGCATCACAGTTCTTTGAAATATTTTTTTTTTGTAATTTAACACCCACATCCGATTGTTTTAGTGTAGCACACGTCTTCCCCATCTATACCTTCATGTGTAGTCTTTATGAATACATTGACCAGAGTCTAGATATTGTAAGGGCATTCTATGGCCTCCTTCAGTAACGAAGCGACTATGGATCATCTCATGGAAATGAGATGAATGCCTGGGCATTCATGTAAATGTAATTGTATGACATCTTATTTTTTATAAAAATACAGACGTTACTTCAAAAAAAAGAAGATGATTACGTCCTACGGTCCTACGCGTGTTCCTTTGCCAATCTGGTCATGCATGTTATAACCAATGACTTAAATTTTGCCAAGTTACTGGTATTCTTGGCTGGCTCAGGCAACCCATTCCATGCTCTAATAGCACTATGGAAGAAGGAGCATAGGTAGAAATTTGTTCTAGCTCCTTTGCCTGTGCAATCTGTCCATAACTTATATTATTTCAGAAGATCTGGAGACATGTTCCTCCAATGACCCTAGTGTTTACTTTTTAAAATATTTAGTATTGTCCCTTTAACTCTTTAAAATATCTGGCAACTATATCCCCCAACATTTGAAAAGATATAGATCTAGATGCAAGGCCGGTCTCAGACCGATTTGACCGATTGTTCCAGTTGGGCGCCGTACCTGGCAGAAACCCGCAATTTACATTTAGCATATCACTTTCAGTTATGGTTCTTGTCACAGGCTTTTAAGGGTTAACATATTTAGTGTATCGCTTTCAAAGAAGCAGGACTTAAAGGGTTAACATTTTTAGTGTATCATACTATTGAAGTAACTTTGAGTAAACCACTGGCTCCTATTGTTATCTTATATAATACAGACGTTACTTCAAAAAAGAAGATGCATGTTAACCATTGACTTAAATTCTGCCTATTCCTTTTGCATTTGATTTGCTTCCTATGCATGTTGTATAATAGAGGTTGGCATTATGATCTAATTATTAGTTGTTATTGAAAAAAACACACAATTCTGACCTCATTATTTCTATTCAGTAATCATTGAAATTGGATTCCATCCCATAATTCAACATCTTAAAACAAAACACGAGATAGAGAAAAGAGGTCAACAGTCAAAACACGAAGCCATTACATATGAGATATTTCTGAACATGTCTAATGAATACAAAAAAATGTAAATATTTAGAATTTAGAAGAAATAATGTATTATTTGTTCCTTTCTTTTTGTAGAACTATCAATAATAGACAAACTTTTGGATTGCTTCCTTTGCAGACGATAATTCAATAGATGATTGAGAAGATTGGAAAATATAACAATTCTCCCAGTCAATGGCCATCCAAAAGATTTGATATAACTCCATTTTGATCTATGCTGATTTTGATTTATTAAATAATCTAGTCAAGTAATATTATAAGCATATTATAAGAAATACAATTATTGTGTATTCGAACGAAGGCAGGGTGGGGGTGTTATGCGATCAGTGCCCGACATCGCCTTTTCCACTAACAATGCTCATCCAATAATAAGCTAGACTTTAATTAGTTGTTAAGTGATAAATCTGACCTAGGAGGTGTGCTAACGCTAAAAGAACTCATCAGGCCCTGAGTTACCATGTGTTCACTACAGCGTTAGAGCCGGGTCACGTGATAATATCATCAATCACACCCATGGGAAAAAAAATATATGAGAGTGACAAAGATCCAGCCCAACGTCAGGGACTAAGTAGATCTAAATATACCGCACGCCGCAAGGTGTTTCAACTTCTGCCAGATAGTGGACACTGTGCACATGTAGGTAAGTGGACCAATTAGCCTTTATCTCAGTGTTTTTATGCATCTTATAAGCATACTTATTTCCAACACTTGAAATTTTCACAAACTATCTACATCCATAGCCCTTAGATACACTTTAGACAAGCTTTGCCATCCTGTATAATTGCATTTAGATCTTGAAATGGTGTATCATTTATTCAAGTGTTTTGAAAGGAAATTGATGTAAATGTTGTGTTTTATATAGATATACAGATAAATTTTAGAATTTCGAATGAGCCAAAGAATAATTTACAAATGAAAGGGAATCATCTCTCTTTCTCTCTCCCTCTCTCTCTTTCTCTCTCTCTCTCTCTCTCTCTGTATGACTTCAGGACAGAAGACTCAAAAGTAAAGTAGCAATTATACATAAAACACTGAACCATAATCTTCAAATACAAAACAAAATTTAATAAAATACTCAGAAAGACACAAAGATAAAGGCACATTCCTCGTCCCATATGCTAGAACAAATTTGTAAAAATGTTCTTCCCTAGTGCTATTAAAGCATGGAATGGGTTGCCTGAGCCAGCCAGGAAAACCAATGACTTGGTAGAATTTAAGTCATTGGTTATAAACATGCTAGATGCATGACTAGATGCATGACGCGTATAAGATAAGAAGAAAAAAGTATTCTTTTTTTTTTGTCTTGCCTTAGCTTATATTGATCTTTCATATTCAGAGAGAGAGAGGAAGAGAGAGAGAGAGAGAGTGGAGAGAAAAGATTCCCTTTGATTATGTTCATTAATTTATTGTTGCCTTGCAATCGTCTTCTCATTGCTCATTGTTCCTGATTTTCGTAATTAGAGAGTTCTTTCTAAGTGGCCTCGATTTGGTTTTGCTTTAGCGTGTCAACAAAAAAAAAAACTTAAATCAAATTGAATCATATAAAAGGGAAAGAATACGAATATCGAAGTGTCACAATGATGACCTCGGTAAACGGAGGAGTATATTAATGTACTAGCTGTATATGACCCTAAAGGGTGTCACCCGGTGCGGACCGCCCCTCCCCCGCCCCCCCCCCCAGTGACGCCACTGAATCAATAGTTTTGACGAAGTTCTACTTTTCAAACTTTTCGCTTATAATTCTTGCCATTGGCTTGTATTTTCTCTTGTAATCATCTTACATTAAATTGACTTTTCTTCTTTTTTTGTTGTATAACACGGGAAATTATTTCTTTTAACTCCAACATGTCTCTGTCTACAGTGAAGAGATGAATAAGTCAATTGCTTGACATGTCTACAGTGAAGAGATGAATAAGTCTATTGCTTGACATGTCTACAGTGAAGAGATGAATAAGTCAATTGCTTGACATGTCTACAGTGAAGAGATGAATAAGTCAATTGCTTGACATGTCTACAGTGAAGAGATGAATAAGTCAATTGCTTGACATGTCTACAGTGAAGAGATGAATAAGTCAATTGCTTGACATGTCTACAGTGAAGAGATGAATAAGTCTATTGCTTGACATGTCTACAGTGAAGAGATGAATAAGTCAATTGCTTGACATGTCTACAGTGAAGAGATGAATAAGTCAATTGCTTGACATGTCTACAGTGAAGAGATGAATAAGTCTATTGCTTGACATGTCTACAGTGAAGAGATGAATAAGTCAATTGCTTGACATGTCTACAGTGAAGAGATGAATAAGTCAATTGCTTGACATGTCTACAGTGAAGAGATGAATAAGTCTATTGCTTGACATGTCTACAGTGAAGAGATGAATAAGTCAATTGCTTGACATGTCTACAGTGAAGAGATGAATAAGTCAATTGCTTGACATGTCTACAGTGAAGAGATGAATAAGTCAATTGCTTGACATGTCTACAGTGAAGAGATGAATAAGTCTATTGCTTGACATGTCTACAGTGAAGAGATGAATAAGTCAATTGCTTGACATGTCTACAGTGAAGAGATGAATAAGTCTATTGCTTGACATGTCTACAGTGAAGAGATGAATAAGTCAATTGCTTGACATGTCTACAGTGAAGAGATGAATAAGTCAATTGCTTGACATGTCTACAGTGAAGAGATGAATAAGTCTATTGCTTGACATGTCTACAGTGAAGAGATGAATAAGTCAATTGCTTGACATGAAAAATCTGCACACGTTCTTAAGTAGTTTCAGTCCACGGGATCTTCCGAGTTCTCGTAGAAACTATGAGCTGGACTGTAAATAGAAGAACTTGATGAGGAAAGCTCGCTGAAAAGACTCCTTGCAATTATGAAGCATTATAGAATCACAAAAAACAGTGGCGTAGCTTGGGATTTGGATCCCGGAAGCTTGATCTTTTTAGGGGCCCCTGCATTTTGACATTCGACATCATGACATGAGATAATGTACTTAATAAATACATGACAGTGGCGTAATATGTAATATTTAATGTAAAAAAAATAGGACATTCATTTGGGGGATAACTTTAAATGGAGGCCCGAATTTGCCACCCAACCCCCACCCTAACTACGCCACTGACAAGAAATATGTAGCCTACATGAAGATTGAGAAATGACAGACCAACTCCAGTTTCATAATTGATTGAAACAACAACACTTTCTGTTTTATTACTAGCTTTAAATAAGCATAAATTCCAATTTAAGCCCAATAAAAACCTTTTAACATTATGCATTATTGGCTCATCCTTTCTTTTTGTCCAGATCTGTCATGAATTTCAGAATATGGGAAATTCGTCGACTGAGTGCGTGGCGACTTTTTCTATGTGTTGTAATACTCACACGTGGAAACACAAGTCTGGCGTCGGATGTGGAGGAGCTCTTACACAGATACAACACAACCGCCGTAGAAATAGCCAACCATATCGCCGAGGCTGAATGGTCTGCCAGCACTAATCTGAGCTCTCATGATTACAATGATTTGGTGAGATGGAATTAAAGTTCTGACTGTATACATACTTAGATCCATTTATGTCACAAAACATTTCTATGCTATACATACATCAGAAAAATCCAGGAAAAGCAAGCTTTTTGGTGTATCCGGCGTATAGGAGACATGTAGTGATAAAAGAAGTACTTTAATAAGCCATATAAGAGATTCTGTGCACTGAAGAATCAAATTTCTAAGATATTTCGCTAGTAGCTCAAAGTAATTTCTATTACTTAGTTGAAAACAATAATCTTTCAATATGGATTCCTTGATATTTTTATTTTCTTATTCAAAATCTGTCTTCACTCGTGTTCTTTTCATTTGTTTACAAAGCTTGTATCAACTCACTCTGTCTGTCTATCTGTCTGCTAAAAAGTGTGAGCACGTTTATTCTCCCTCACAAATTCTCGGATCAAGTTGAAATTTCGCATAATTATTTATTGAAGTAGACAAGACATGAATCAGTAAAAAACAAAAGTAACTAATTAGACAATTAATTAATGGTAATTAATATTTTTGTTTAATAGCAACAAGCAAAACTATTACTTCAGATGTGGCTAAATTTGTCGAATTTAGTCCCCTTAAATAATTGTTAACGCTATTTCTCCATCACTCATTCTCCAATCAAGTTGATACTTTAAACAATTATGTATTTAACCTAACAAAACACGAATCAATAAACAGAAATAGTTAAATAGTCAGCAAATCATTGATAAATACTAATTATTATTTTTTTATATCGAATAAGGGAAATAGTTTGTACTTTATTGGTAGATATAGTTCTAAGTTGTAAGGAAGGAGTTCTGTCCTCTTGAGATCAACTTTGTGGTTTTGTTTTTCAAAAGGATTTTTGTCTATTTTGCTTGTTGAACGTTTTATTTAGGATCCAGCTGATCACACCTCCAAACTCTTCAGATCACTTTCTCTTCTTTTTCTCTCTTAATGAATTTAATTGCTTAATGACCATAAACGGTATCTTACAAACTTATTATATCTAATAATATTTATTTATATTCATTAATTGGGTCATTAATTATTCTACTAGCTCGAGATCTACGTTGCTGAAGCCAACTTTAGAAGGAAGATGTCCAAAGAGGCAACAAAGTTTGATCACAGAGTTGACACAACGGATAAAGAGAAACGGGAACTGTTCCTGATTGCAACATTAGGGGAAGAAGGTCTTACTGATCCAGAGCTAGTTCACAAAGTTAGTCTAACTACCTGTTCGTTCATCTTATCTAGATACATTACAGACGTTAGAATCAAAACAAAAATCAATATGTAAATAAATTATGCGTCTCCAAATCTAGTTGTGATAGTTAATTAAAGTTCCGTTTCTCAGACCAAGCGTATATACGTCAGATGATGTAAAGGTCATGTGTTTCTGTGGCCTACGCTTAACGAGGGTGTCACGTGGCCAGCACAACGTCCAAGCACCTTTACTTCTCCCCAACCAATATCAGGTACCCATTGGAGCTGGCTGGACTCAGAGTTACCCATTAGAGCTGGCTGGACTCAGAGGTACCCATTGGAGCTGGCTGGACTCAGAGGTACCCATTAGAGCTGGCTGGACTCAGAGGTACCCATTAGAGCTGGCTGGACTCAGAGGTACCCATTGGGGCTGGCTGGACTCAGAGGTACCCATTAGAGCTGGCTGGACTCAGAGGTACCCATTAGAGTTGGCTGGACTCAGAGGTACCCATTGGAGCTGGCTGGACTCAGAGTCAATAAAAATAATTCAATAAAAATCTACTAGATCAGTGTTTCCCAAACTTTTGACCTATGTGTACCCCTTTTATAATTTTTGAAATGCTGATTACCCCTCGACCCTCGCTATTAAGCCTGCATGGCAAGTTTTAAATCCTGTAACCTACTAATAATTTTTGATAAATTCTTATTATTTTAAAGAAATGTGCATGTATTTAGAAGTAATTTTAACTATATATTTGTATGACATCATAATGTTGTGTATGTTATATTTATATAATTATGCGTCGTAATTAGATAATTAAAATATACAAGGTTACAAAGACAGTTTGTGTGGAAACACAAACTCAAAATCGGCTCCCGAAGTGGTCCACCCAGGCAGGCTTCAATATTTTCAGAAAGAACATCCGAATGAAATTATATCAAAGACAAATGAGAGATAAGAATGGAGAAAGAAGGTTGACAGTTCAACGGTCCAGCAGATCAAAGGATAGGTGAAAGTGAATGTAAAGTTAGATGTGAACCTGGATTAACTAGTTCCCCTTTCAGACCTTGTGGTCTATAGGGCAGATGATGGAAAGTTCATCTGTTTTTGTGGCCTACGGTTAACAAGGGTGTCATGTAGCCAGAACAACGACCAACCGCTTTTATTTTTCCCCAACTAATGTAAGGTACCCATTAGAGCTGGCTGGACTCAGAGGCCCCAAAAATTCTGAGGTTGAAAATCCCAGTGTTCACCAGGATTCGAACCCGGAACCCCCCCGGTTCGGTAGCCAAGCGCTTTACCGCTCAGCTACCGCGCCTCAGCTGGCCTAACTGAAGTCTTATAATGGATGTATATGTTTTGATAATGCTTAATTTTTTTTTCTTTTAAAAGGAAACCTCAGAATTGGCGCTATTCAATTTTAGCTTTATCATCATAGGATTCCTTGGGCCTTAGGCCTCTTTTCTTTGCCTCTTTTTTGGGCTTTATGTGCCTCTTTTATGGGCCATCTTGCCTCTTTTGTGGGCTTTATTTATTTTATTTTTTTTATAGGTTTTTATTTGTAAGTTCTAATAATTCACAAGTATTAAATCATAAACAATTGAAAAGTGATTAACCTTAAAAATATAATAATAGTAATAGAAATATTATTTAAAATCAAAGACATACTACCTAACCATTGAAACCACTAGAAACAGAAAATTGATACAAGTATCCTCTACCCCAGAACAATCAACACAATATCAAATATCCCTGACCCCCAACACCCCATTTCTGGAATACTAATTGTACAAGTATATGAAAATAAAGCTAGATAATTTTCTACCCTAAAATCCATTATTTTCCTAAATGTCAATTCTAAGTGATTAGGATCAAACACCTTATTATTATGTAGAGCTTTGAACCAGCTAGCCCAAACAAGATTCCTGTATTCGGAAACAATAATCAAGTTGAAGTTATGTATCATTTTATTTTTTAGTTTCGGCAGCTTGTTTAAAACAATAGACAAGTTAACGTTTACATAGTTGCCACAGTTTGCTTCTAATAAGTCCCTTACAGTACTTTTAACTTTAAGGAATAATGGACATTCCAAATACATATGTTTCTCGTTATCAGCATCTTCAAGATGGCATAATTTACATTTACATTAGCTCGTTTTCAAACCATAGGGGTCATCCTAAAGATAAGTCTATAACTTATCTCTCTAGCTTTTGGTGGGATATGTTTGCTGTGGTTTGATGTGTAGGTTTATGAATGTGTCCTTGAATTCTGTCACCTCAAGAACTCTCCCCCACTTAATCCTATTCACTAGGCTTTCATGTTTAATTTCATATTTGAATTTTTATCGAGATTGAAAAACAGGGAACAAGAAAATGCTGTTTACAAGATTATTATTCGTTTTTAATTATGTCCAACTTTTAATGCATACTAAATAGATTTTTTTCTCTTAAAAAAATAGTAAACATTTGTTTGTGTGTAAATATTGTACTCAGTATTACAGAACTTACATAACTTAACATTTCATTGGCCTCCTTCAGTCGTAGAACGACTACGGTTCATCTCAGAGCACACTTCCTTATGTCGCTGTGGAGCCCTATTTTGGAGAGACACTCCCGTCCACAGATAGCGCCACAGATAGCGCAGGTTAGTCGCGAGCACGCTACTCTGCCTCATCGTGGCGCTCGTGTGGAAACGACCATTAGAGGAAGTGGTTAGGCTAAATGGGTAGCAACACAAGACTCCCGTGGGGATGCCCACGGGTAGACGAGAGTCCACCCATTGCACGAGCGGGGTTGCAAAAGAGTCCCCATAAACCTGTCACACATCCATGCGCTGTTCCTCAAGGGACCGTTACACAAAATGACGAGTCCCCCACGATTAGCTTGGTATAACGAAGGAAAATGGCGGAGGCTCCCTGTGTCCTCGGCCTTCGGCCATGTGCAGCCAAGCATACGTCGGGGGCCAAAGGCATTTGAAACAGCAATGCTTTACATAGACATTGACTTGGGTCTCTCTCAAACAGAACTGTGTTTCCACAGGTTTTTTTTTTTACTGTTTGGCGTCCAAACAGTTTTTTTTTCAAACTTTGAGCTCGAAGAGCCTTCGGCTCAGCTCATAAGACGCTCAAACGGTTAAGGTGGCTTTTGCTTCGGTGGTCGTCTTTCGGATTGTACATTTTTCTTCCTGAGCTGAGACCCATGTACTTTCACTGTCAATAGCTTTCTTGGTCACTGTCTCTCTCCATCTGTTGCGGTCTAGAGCTATGTCTTCCCAATTGTCAGTATTGATGTTCACTGATTTGAGGTCACGTTTTATTACACCTATGTAACGGAGGTGGGGGCGGCCATTCACGAGCTGACTTAACTTAACAGTACAAATATAAAAACAAAAATTTTTGACATAAAATCAACAACCGTTTGCATAAGTGTGTTAAAAATATGGGAAATAGTAGTCTCCCCAAATAAAGAGCCTGACGTGTTTGAGCGTTTATTAGTTAATAGTTGTAAAAGTGGTGTATTTTTATGAAAAAAACTGCATGCATAAGTGATTTAAAAAATTAGATTTTTAACTTTCAGAAAAGAAAAAAGCCGTTGCATCAGAAATTTAAATGGTCTAAAATATTGTGATGTCGGATTTTCACTATCTTTTCTAGTTTACGAGATCTAAACGGGACGGACGGACAGACATTTCCCACAAAACTAATAGCGTCTTTTCTCCTTTCGGGGGCCGCTAATAAAACACAGACCAAACTTTTACATCACAAAAAAACACAACATAATTCAATACTCAGAAGGTCACAAAAATAAAATTATATTTCTTTTCCCATATGCTTGGGCGAGTTGGTAAAAGTGCTTAGCATATTTCCATTAGAGTATGGAATGAGTTGCAGTGGCGTAGCTAGGAATTTGCCATCATTGGATTTGCGTAATATTAAATATTTAACGTAAAAAGCAATTTCAAACAGTTTTTTGGGAGCCCCCTTAAGTGGGGTACCGAGGGGATTTTCGAATTCTCCCCCCCCACGCCTCCACCACCCTAAATACGCCACTGATGAGTTGCCTGAATCAACCTGAAAAACCAGTGAAGTGGCTTTCGTTTTAACTCGATCTGATCTCTCTGCCATAAAGTTTCCTGAATTCTTATACATATTTATAGCTATGTTAAAGTAACATATAGCTCTATCACAGACTGTAAACATTTTCTCTTTTCAAGTTGAAGCTAATGGAAACTGAATGGAAAGCGACATATACCAATGCTGTAGAATGCCACACACATGGAGAATGTACTAACTTAGGTCAGTTTTTAATATCTAATGTGATCTTAGTCATTCAGGTTTCAATTATTTTTTCTGGTGTATCCGGTGAACAGACTAGGAAAGAAATGATGATAAACTACGTTGTTCCAAACTTTTTTTTTTCAGCACTGCAGAATCAAATTTTCTTAGCTTTTCCGTTTGTAGCACATTTAAAAAAAAAAAAGTTGGCAACATTGAAGTTCAATTTAGCATCCTTGACATTGTTTAATTTAGCATTTCCCAAAACTGTGTTCCGCGGAACCCTAGTGTTCCGCGAGGTCTGAATAGGTGTTCCTCGAACCTACTGGAATAATTAACTAGTAGGCCACTACATGAAATAATCTCTTGAAACAAGCAAAACAAAGCTTATCTAAAGGGGAAGAACTCCGTCCTTAAAACTATATTTACCAATTATGCACAAGCTATTTCCCTTATTCGATGTCAAAGAAAATAATTAATTATTAATAATTATTTGAATAATTGAGTATTTTTTTATTTGTATATTAATGGTAGGGGTCCCTGTTTTATGAATGCCCCGGGGCAGTATCCGGCCTATCCGGCCCTGTCCATGTATGGGTACTGTATAAATTATAATATTTTCCAGCCTAAGTAACAACAAACAAAGTCTTATTACTTTATAAGTGTATTCAGTGGAGTAGCTAGAAATTAGCCATCATTTGGGGTCCCGGAGCTTGACCTCTTTTTCTGGGCCCCTGCATTTTGCGTAATATTTAATATTTAACGTAAAAAATAACATAATTTCGAACACTCATTTTGGGAGCCCCCTCAAGTGGGAGCCCGTGGGGGGATTTTGAAATTCTCTAGATACTTCACTGAGTGTATTTCTTTAGTGCTTATATCATACCTGGATAGGCGCCCCGTCGGACCGGAAACTCGAGATGCTGGTAATACATAAAGTGCTCGACTGTGCCCATTGATCTTAAATCCTCGACATTCTCAGCATCTTTGCAATGAACGTCAAATGGGAAGCCATCTTCTTGAAATTTATCCTTTTTTACAATTCCTCTATTCAGCTTGCGCCTAGAACCAGGGTGGACACGGTTCTTGAAAACGGCTCTAACGAATTTCCTAGAAATTTGACAGTTGATGTGTATCTTTAAGAAAAGAATTACTAGTTAATTGACCACAATGGGAAAGCTCTAGTTTGATCGTTATAATTTTTGGAGGTTGATGAAGAGCATTTCTTCTTAAGCTTTGAAAACCTCCAGTTTTTTGTGTGTCTGCTCTACTATGTTTTTAAACAGCGCTAAATTACAGTTATCGGCAGTGGTGTCTGAGTGGATAAGTGTTTGACTTCCAAACTGGGGGAGTCTCGGGTTCGAATCTCTGTGACGACTGGAATTTTGAATTCTAATTTTTACCTGACATTAGTTGGGAAAATAAAAGCGGCTGGTCGTTGTGCTTGCCACATGACACCCTCGTTAATTGTCGGCCATAGGAACAGAGAACCTTTAGGCCTACATCATGCTCTGTAGATCGCAGGTATTAAAAAGGGTCTTTACTTTAATATATTCAAAGTTGTTAGACTAAGTTTTGGTCTTTTCTATTCCATTTTAATTTAAAAATGGTTTTCTTTTCAATCCTTTTTTATGTCAAGATTTCTAAAGCTAAAATATTCAAAAGGGCTTTAGAGCTGCCCTTCGAGGCATCTTTCTACACACTGAGGGTCTAGATGAACCCCTAATAGATTTGTATTTTTTTTTTGTTTTTTTTTTACACAAACATAATGTTTTTTCAATTGGGAATCTTTTCTGCTACAAAACGTCTTATTTATCAATAAATTTGAATCATTTGTTTAAAATTTAAAAGGAAACAACAGCGCCTCCTTGTCTGAAAGTCGCAAACTTCTGAACCAGTGGGCAGCCTGGCGAGATGACGTGTCACCCAAGATACAAGCAAAGTTTCATGATTACGTTCAATTGATGAATACGGCTTACCAATCAGCAGGTATCTTATCTTATCTTATATAATACAGACGTTATTGGTCGATTTAAGGTCATTATAAATTGTGCTTACAATGGACTATGATTTTGTAAATAGCGTAGATTTGAATGACTTTGTCATCATGTTCTTTTACGTAGTGCCTTTTTATTTATTTTTTTTCCTTTTATTTACAGGTTATACAGATGCAGGTCAAGGCTGGCGGAGTAATTTTGAAACGGACTTCCTCAAAGAAGAGATACACAGTATCTACACCCAAGTCCTTCCGCTTTACGAACAACTTCATGGCTTTGTCGGTTCTAGACTCAAAACATTTTATGGGCCGGAAAACTTTCCCAGGACCGGACACATTCCAGCGCATCTCTTAGGTGATATATTAGTATACTGTGTTTTAATCATATCAGAAACATCTTTAGTAGGAAATCATGCTGAGATTACTCCCTTAGGGCACGTGAAAGAAAGCGGGCAGTCAATTTTAAGGTGGCCTTGTCCCCGTACAGGGGCAGACCCTTTGCCACACAAAGGAACAGTTCTCTCTCTCTCTCCTCTCTCTTGCTATCTTTCTCTCTCTCTCATCTCCTTGTTCCAATCGTCCTTCACGCGGAACGCGACTTTCTTAAAGAATGTGGTTTGTTGTGTGGCGCAATCTCTACCCACAGAATCGTCTTCCTAACGTGTGTGTCCAATGTCCATGGGATGGCTACCTTTGAAGTTGCGAAGGAAGATATAGGCTAGAGCCTAACGCCACTGATGATGACGTAGGTCTGTAAACTGCTGGCTTTGCTCATCAATTCATGCCGGGGGTCGTGATTATAAGAACGCGACCATTGTTAAATCTTTAATGCACTCATTTAATGTCTTGCAGCTGCTATGGTTTCATTTTTATCTCATTCAAAACGCTACCATTAAGAAAGTTTTACATTGAGCATGTTTCTGGAGATAGATTGTTCTTTTGCTTCTTCGCTTGCAGTAGCACACGAATTTAGTCATTTGAGGCCTGTATTGTGTGATTGGTAACAGTAACCTCTTTGATGTTGTGCGATATGCACGCTGGACTGTGGTACGAATTTCTCGATGGTCCCGGTTCATATCCTGGCCTCTGCCATCCCATGTCGTCCTGCGGTTGGTTTGGACTAGGAAGTAGATTATGTTCAACTCTGAAGGAGCATTGGAAATATGTCAAATATCTTACGTCCCCCCTCCAAAAAAAAATTGTTTGGGTGCTGAATTAATTCTTACAGATACCACTTAAAAGACCTATACCCATCAAATGATAAAAATAAATTATAGCTTTAATATAGCGCTACTTTCATGCTTATACATGCTCAGAGCGCTACGGTCCAATCTCATTTGTGGACTAGTGAAAGGTGAAATGAATCTTGCATTATTGAGTACTATGGCAGCAATTGGACGCTGGTCTCCCTTCACTCACATAAGTTTTTTTTAAAAGTATTTTTGTATGTTGCTTGTTCATGTATTAGTTGTTCTACTCTGTGTTTTTTAGGCAAACCTTGGGAGCAAGACTGGAGAAGTATTTATGACAAATTAATTCAATCTACTTCCAACCAAATGTCTCAAATAACAGAAACTATGATCAAAAGGGTTTGTGCTTATATCAACTATTTTTAATACGCAATATATAATACTATGACATTACATACCGCCAGAGAAGGCACGCTGGCTGAGCAGTACCCGGAGTCCCCGGGGTTGAATCCTGGGGAAGACTGGGATTTTAAATTTCGGGATCCTTGGGCGCCTCTAATGGGTACCTGACTTTAGTAGGGGAAAAGTAAAGCCGGTTGGTCGTTGTGCTGGCCACATGACATCCTCGTTTACCGTAGGCCACAGAAACAGATGGCCTTGACATCATCTGTCTTTAGACCATAAGGTTAAAAGGGGAACTTTACTTTTTTTTCTCTACATACCGCCAGAGTATTTGTGCTGTGTGAACGATATATCAAGACAAATGCAGCTATAATGCCATGAGTGGTAGACTATCTCCATTATCTAACTACTGGTTTCTTTCTCTCTCTCTCTCTTTGTTTTATTTTCTCTTTGATCAATCCATCTCGGACGATACGATAAAGAGTCTTCAACAGGATTCGAACCCGAGACTCCCCGTTCGGAAGTCAAGCGCTCTACTACTCTGTTTTTACTGTTTCATCCATCAGCAGAAGTCGTTCCTTCAAACACATAAACTGTATCAGAAATAGCAGAAACAGGACAGGTCTCGTTAACCTATTTGAAAAATGGTGTTAGTTTAGTCAAAGCTGTTCAAATATATAAAATCTGTTATCATCGAAAGAGCTTATTAGCTGATCGACGCCAAAATTTTAGGTAAGTAGTACCACGTGACATTGATAGGCCAATAGATTTTCTAATTTAGTTTGTAATAACCAGTTCTTCTACTTTTTTTATTTTCAGAATTTTACATATGAAACAATGTTTTTCTTGGCGGAAGAGTTTTATTCCTCAATGGGTCTAGACAACATGACCAGTGCCTTCTGGACCAAATCCTTGTTGACAAAGCCTAACAATGATAATATCAGCTGCGAGGCAACAGCCTGGGATTTCTACACAGGTAGTGACTACAGGTAAGCAAGCCTTTGGGTAGATAATCCTTTATGATTTAATTTATTGATACTTTGCTAGGTATCATAAACAAAGACAGCATCACAAACAAAGAGATTAGAGACAGGATTAGTACAGCGATTGGACCCCATGATGACCTGCTAACTACTTTAAAATAAAACACAAATTAAAACTCTATGGCCATAGTACAAGATCTTCAGGGCTCGCAAAGACCTTCTTTCAGGAACAGTACCGGAAAAAGAAGAGGCAGACAGAGAAAGCAATGGGAAGATAAGATAAAAGAATGGACGGGCCTGCAATTAAATGAGGCTCTATCCAAGGCAAAAGACAGAGAAAAATGTAGAAAGGCGATGGACATATCTTGTGTGGTTCCCCAACAGACCAAGGAATATGTGAGGGTGAAGGTGTTGTGTATTTATGTTTCTTGTTGTGTGTTGTGAACTGATCTGTTCTAGTGTGTCAAAATGTCATGGTGTCCAGGTCAGCTTGTGTGTCTGTGTGCACTGTGTTATTGTGAACTGTTTTTTTTTTATTCTTGTTCAATAAAGCCTAGCATCAAGACATGTCTTCCTGTAGTATTTTATTAGGTCACCACAGAAGGTTAATTTGACTGACCAATTACGTGGGGGTCAAATAATGTTGCTTTTATATAGGGCCTACATTTGACATTTGTATTACCTTGACAACCTAATTCTCTGCTGTATTTGATAACATGAACTCTAAGGGATGTCCATATTTCTTTTCTCTACATCATACAGAATAAAAATGTGCACTGAAGTGACACTCAATGATTTATTCAAGGCGTATCAGTTGATGGGCACAGTCGAGCACTTTATGTATTACCAGCATCTCGAGTTTCCGGTCCGTCGGGGCGCCTATCCAGGTATGATATAAGCACTAAAGAAATACACTCAGTGAAGTATCTAGAGAATTTCAAAATCCCCCCACGGGCTCCCACTTGAGGGGGCTCCCAAAATGAGTGTTCGAAATTATGTTATTTTTTACGTTAAATATTAAATATTACGCAAAATGCAGGGGCCCAGAAAAAAGAGGTCAAGCTCCGGGACCCCAAATGATGGCTAATTTCTAGCTACTCCACTGAATAAACTTATAAAGTAATAAGACTTTGTTTGTTGTTACTTAGGCTGGAAAATATTATAATTTATACAGTACCCATACATGGACAGGGCCGGATAGGGCTGGCAGGGCTACTGCCCCGGGGCATTCATAAAACAGGGACCCCTACCATTAATATACAAAAGTATCCAAGAATATTCTTTATTATTTTTTTGCCTTTTTACTGACAATACTATAAATCTTACTATTGGCAACACTGTTATGGTTAAGAGTTGTCCGCTTATAGCGTGCTTAAAGCGTCGAATTTGAGAAATTTTATTAGATTTCAGCGCTACCTTCGGGAACATGGCTGGCTGCCTGGTCATGCGGTTTGCGCGCTGAACTGTCTTTCGGATTTATCGACGGTCGAGGGTTCAAACCCTGCCCGCTCCCATCCCCCGTCGTCCTGCGGGAGGTTTGGACTAGGAAGTAAACTATCTTAAACTCTGAAGGAACATCCGAAATATGTAAAACATTTTACAAACATTTTTACATTACACCATAAGAAGGTAGAGCACTGGTACTGAAAACTGAAAATGAGAAACAATAGGCTCCGAACGTCGATGAGACCAACCCGAGCATCGAAACTAACCTTACTTAGAATTGAAGTGATTTACTCCGGGAGATGGATTTCATCAAAATCATCAAAGATCATTCGTTAACGCGGAAATTTAGTATTCAATAGATTGTATTTGAAATAACAAATTTGATACATTCTATGTTAAAATATGTGTCTGTTGTTAACAGGGGCGGACTGGCTATAGGGGCAACTGGGCAAATGCCCGCTGGGCCGGTGCCTAAATAGGCCGGTGGGACTGCCGAATGGGCCACCTTAAATGTCAGTAAGACCGTAAACATCATTGGTCTCGCCTTGCCGTTCATAAAAACCTTTACATACTTAACTGTGTATTACAACCACATAATCCGATATAATGGATTTGCTCATAGCAGTTTACTGTGCTTCTGAAATAATCCGCTTTACACACTAAGAGATTAACAAACAATATAAGACCTATGGTTTTTTTTATAGTCCTGTAGAAGTCGAACTAGTGTGAACATACTCGTGTGAATCTAAAACGCGACCCTGAACTTAAAATTAGGAAGTATTCCCTCATGTTAGGATGTAGTTATGTTTACAGTAGTCTGTAGACCCACAGTTACTGAAATTAACTTAGTGATGGATTGTCCTCTCTAATGCGCATTCTATAATTGGATTGGTCGGTTCGTCGCAAGATCCCAGGATTTCTCAGCTACGAAGTCATTGACAAACCACATTTAGTCAGTTAACGAATGTTTTTTTTTAAAACACCTTCAACACGCATTGTGTATTAATATCAATACCTTCAACACGCATTGTGTATTTTTATCAATACCTTCAACACGCATTGTGTATTTTTATCAACACCTTCAACACGCATTGTGTATGTTTATCAACACCTTTAACACGCATTGTGTATTTTTATCCACACCTTCAAAACGCATTGTGTATTTTTATCAACACCTTCAACACACATTGTGTATGTTCATCAACACCTTCAACACGCATTGTGTATTTTTATCCACACCTTCAAAACGCATTGTGTATTTTTATCAACACCTTCAACATGCATTGTGTATTTTTATCAATACCTTCAAAACGCATTGTGTATGTTTATCAACACCTTCAACACGCATTGTGTATTTTTATCAATACCTTCAACACGCATTGTGTATTTTTATCAACACCTTCAACATGCATTGTGTATTTTTATCAACACCTTCAACATGCATTGTGTATTTTTATCCATACCTTTAACACGCATTGTGTATTTTTATCAACACCTTCAACACGCATTGTGTATTTTTATCAATACCTTCAACATGCATTGTGTATTTTTATCAAAACCTTCAACACGCATTGTGTATTTTTATCTACACCTTCAACACGCATTGTGTATGTTTATCAACACCTTCAACACGCATTGTGTATTTTTATCAAAACCTTCAACACGCATTGTGTATTTTTATCAAAACCTTCAACACGCATTGTGTATTTTTATCAACACCTTCAACACGCATTGTGTATTTTTATCAACACCTTCAACACGCATTGTGTATTTTTATCAATACCTTCAACACGCATTGTGTATTTTTATCAATACCTTCAACACGCATTGTCTATTTTTATCAACACCTTCAACACGCAGTGTATATTTTTATCAACACCTTCAACACGAATTGAAGGTGTCTTTATCATCACATATCAACACATAATCCTGTTATCTTAAGTTGTTTTGACCCAAAGTTATTGTTACTGTTTAATTCATTTCTGGAAGAAAAAAAAAGAATTCGGAGAACCGGAACATGGTAGTTTTGTGAGTCAGTGGGTAACTTTTTTTTAAATTCATGGACTGCCCTTTCTATACTCTCTAGTACATTCTGTAGGCACGGGAAATACTGCATCCCTCATTGATCTTCAGACTGGATGGCAAGCTTTATTAGGTACATTTTGTGCAATGTGATTTTTTTTTTTTCGTTTCATTCACAGGTTTTGAAGAAGTGTTGGGTGGTTTGATTTCTCTATCCGCCAGATCTTCTGACTATCTAAGAAATATTAGTCTGCTAGACAGTGGGGGGAGCGAAGGTAATCTTAAGTTAGCATCGAATTGATTATTTAAAAACAATGTAGACTACAACTGGCTTCTGTAGCTGCATTGTCTTGTGTAGTAGCCTTTTCAATCAAAATAAGGAGCTTGTTTTCAATATAAAGTTAGAAGCTAGTGGAACAGAACATATAAACAAGCAAAAATATATTTAAAAATCCCTTTAAAAAAAAAATCTTATCTAAAGGGGAAGAATGCCCTTAAAACTATATTTATCAATAATGTATAAGCTATTTCCCTTATTTGATGTTAAACAAAATAATTAATTACCAATAATTAGTTTACTAGTTGATTAATTTTTTCTATTGATTCATGTTTTCTTAGGTACACTAAATAATTGTTTTAAGTATCAACTTATTCCGAGAATCGTTGGAGGGAGAAATAAGCGTTAACAATTATTTAAGGGGACTAAGCCCACCAAATTAGCCATTTATGTGAATGCTGAAGGAATAGTTTCCCTTGTTGGTATCAAATAAAATAATTGATTTCCAGTAATTAATTGTCTCATCGGTTGTTGTTTTTTTTATTGAATCATGTCTTATCTATCTATGCCAATGAACAAGTATGCGAAGTTTCAAGTTGATCCGAGACTTGGTGTAGGAGAATTAAGTGTACACACGTTTTTTACCAGACAGGCAGAAGAGTTGATATAAGCTTTGTAAAAAATGTGTGTATGTATATATACTATAGATAGATAGATAGATAAATAGAATAAAAATCAGGGGATACAACTGTGTTTATTTATTATGCAGATACAGAAATACAGTTTCAGTTAAACACAGCATTAGAATTCCTCGCATCCATTCCACATGACTATTTGGTAGATTTGTGGAGATGGTCAGTTTTTGATGGAAACATCAGCTCCAGTAATTATAACAATGACTGGTGGCAACTTCGGTAAGAGTAGGGTATTTGTAATATATTTATATATAAAGAGAGAGAGAGTCTAGGCCCTAAATTAAATAAACTTAGATCTAGATCTATATTCCCAGCTCTCTATCTACCAATCATGATCTAGAATCTAGATTATCTTAATATAATCCTGACTGTAGGTTTACTATGGCTGCTTGGTCATGGGGTTTGCCCTCTGCACTGTCATTCTGTGATCTAGATGGTCCTGGCCCTGGGTTCAAACCCTGCCCACTACTCTACCTCCCTCTGTTATCCTGAAACAGTGGGCCATTGGCAAGACCAGTGAAAAGAGACAGTTAGGCCACTGCATTTACACATAGATCTAGAATCTTATGTCTATTTCTCTAACTCTAAATCTAGGGAGCTCAGGTTTTTTGAAAAATAATTAGTTATTAAATCCAGATCTAAGTTTGTCTGGAAATGCGAGTCTCCATAAACTTGTCTTATATTTCTATTTTATATTCTTTCAATTAACAGATGTCGTTTACAGGGTATCTCTTCACCAGTTTCAGAAACGAATATATCTTCAAGGTTTGACCCTGCTACAGACTATAATGTAGCTAGAAATAAACCTGGCTCTGGGTAAAGTTACAATTTTTAAAAAGTCTGGTCTAGTGTTTTAAAAAAGTATGTATAAAAATAGTATTTTGGACTAAAGAACGCAAAGTAGTTTAAAAACAAGGATCACCAGATGACACATGGAATAATGATCTAATTTCCAAACAATTAGACAATGAAACAAATAATGTTCAGTTCTAAACTGGATTTAATTTGCTTTGTAGAGAGCTTTAGCTGCACACAAATTATACAGGTAAAAAAAAAATTTTAATCTTGGAGAATCATTAAATCTAAATTTCATTGTTCGTAAATTTTTATATAAACAAAAAAAAGACAATTGAATCAAGTTTGAAAGAAGAGAAAGATTTAGGAGGTTATGGGGTGTAATTTTTCATTTTTCCTGCCTTCATTTACACTACATTACAATTACATAGACCTGGAGGCGTTGTGGTTAGGCGGTAAAGTGCTTGGATTCTGAACCTGGGGGTCCTGGGTTCAAATCCTAGTGAAGACTGGGATTTAAAAATTTCGGGCTGTTTGGGCACCTCTGAATTCACACTGCTGTAATGAGAATCTGTTGTGCCACATGAAATATGACATCAACCGTGAAACAGATGACTCTTACATCATCTGCCCCACAGATCTGAAGGTCTGAAAGGGGGAACTCTACTTTTTTTCTTCTCTACACATACCTAGATCTATACAAGAAACATAAATAACAATTTCATCTTTGGAAATCTTAGTGGGATCTGGTTGGTTTTGTAAACTAGTCAAGTGCTTCACATTTGTTACAAGTTTACTTTTAACTGACTAAAAAGGATTTACTTACATAATAAATAAGCTAGTTTCCTTTATCGTCTAGAAATTTATGTGATGTAATGCTCATCTATCTCTGTCAGGCAACATTTAAGGATGTCATGCATCATATGCATTAACACATGCATTGAAGACAGTTATAACTTAAAGATGCCCCTTTGCAATGAGTTGTTATAAAGCTAACAACATATTATTTCTTTTTATTAATGCTTTTAATATTTACAATAATGCTTGACTTTGTTTTCTCAGCCACTTGATAAATGCTGTCATCATATTCCAACTACATAAATCCTTATGTGAGTCTTCAGGTCACAAAGGACCTTTACATAGATGTAATCTATACGGGAGAATAGACGCTGGGACAAAGCTGAAGTAAGCTTAACTATGAGAAAAACAAGCAAAATATTAGAAATACTTTTTTAAAAAAATGGTATCTAAGGGAAATAACTATGCACCTATATGTGTTATGAGAGTGTGTTAGCGTTACTTATTGAGTTCTGTGTTTTTTAGTGTAATACTAAGCTTGTAAGTGTATCATTTTTTTAACAAATAACAACAGTGGTGCTATTTTCTTTATCCAGAATCTAGATATAGTTTGAGCATTGCTAATTCAGTTCAGTGTTCTATAGTGTAATACTAAGCGTATACGTTTATCATTATTTTTTGTAACGACAACTTAACACATTCATTTTCAGTTTATATCTCTAGAAATAGAAAACAACTAGAAATAGAAAAAATAAAGTTATATACTACTTTTAGCAAAGCTATTATTATTAATGCTTATTATTCTACAAACTTCATTTAAGTCAGGGTCAGAGGGACTTAAATCCTCTCTTGCAAAACTCTTGACAAATATCTTACTATTAGGCCTATATGTAATGCATGTATGTCATCATACAGGTCAAGAATATGTGGCTTCCCAGACCTGCTGAGACATAATTCAGAAAGTCTGATTCAGTAAAAAAAATATGAGACACTATTTCCTCTTTCTCTCTGCAGAAGGAACACCTTGAGTCAAAATCTGGCCTGAGCTATACAAAATACAAACCAACCAGACAGTAGCACTGTGCCATAATATCTTGTTCAGACCAGAGCTCCATAATGGTCTAATATTAATATTATTATTAGTTTTGGGGAAAAAACTTGCTAGATTTTTAAAAAATCTGCTTTTTTTGGCAAGATTAATGTAACATAATAGTTTACTAAATAGATTTCTGAAACATTTATTCTTAACAATTCTAGGTCCATGATGCAGCTTGGTAGTTTAAAACCTTGGCAAGCACTGCTGCTTAATACAACAGGAGACAGCAGATTATCTCCCTCTGCCCTCTTAGAGTACTTTCAGCCCTTGATTGACTTTCTTCAGACAGAAATAGGCAATGACTATGGCTGGGATTCTATGTGTCCTCAACAAGATGACTTATCAGAATCTTCTGAGTATGCTACAGAAGTGGAGTCAGTAAAACAGTTTTTAGATAGCTATGAAATGGATTCTCTTAAAATTTTGCAAGAGGTAACAGTAGCCGACTGGAATGAAGAAACAAACATAACTGATTACAACAAAGAAATATTGGTAAGATAATGTTGTCTCTCCTTAAGTTATATGTAGATTGTGGCTACAACCAGCTTAAAGGACTTGATTTATAGGCTATCCACAACCTGTGTATTCATAACAGTTTGTTAGTGTTTGCACATAGCCTTTCCATTTTCAATCAGCCTGTTACGGTCGTAGCGCAGCATGGTGTGTATGAATAAAAGTGCGAATTGGTGTAATGAATGGAAGGGATGTAAAAAAGAGGAAGCCGGGAGAAAGTGACAGGAAGAGAGATGAAATGTTGATGTTTACATAAATTGTTATAATATTTAAGTATTGCTAGAATAACCTTGAGAGTGTACTATTATTTTCAAGAGTCTTGTGTCCTAACACAGCCATAGTACGCTGTGTCTGCCTCTCAAGCAGTCACCACTATCTGTAGACTCATTCGTTCATTTATAACAAGATGATAAAATTAGAGTTTAACATCTATGCATTGTTTCCCAAGGGGTGGTGGTGGCTAAGTGGTTAAGTGCTCAGCTTCTGAACCTGGGGTCCTGGGTTTGAATCTCTGTGATGAATGGGCTTTTTCATTTCAGGATTTTTAGGGCGCCTGAGTCCACCCTAATGGGTACCTGTCTTTAGTTGGGGAAAGTAAAGGCGGTTGATAATTGTGCTCGTTAATTGTTGGCCAAATAAACAGATGACTATCATCTGACCCATAGATCACAAGGTCAGAAAGGGGAAACTTTTTTTACTTTACTATTGTTTCCCTAACTATGTTCCGTGGAAACCTAGTGTTCCACAATACCTGAATAGGTGTCACGCTCTACTAGAATAATTATCTAGTTGGCCACCATGTGAATTACTCTCTAAAAAAATAAGCAAAGTGTTCTGCAAAATACTCAGAAAGTGTGAAGTATTCTGTTAAGAAAGAAATTTGGGAAACACTGACCTATAATAATGAACTTTCCTTCAGGTGCATCTGTATTTAATTACAAAGAATGTTATATATTGGGTTTCGCTGTTGTAAAGATGTGACTGACTTTGACAATTACTTAGGAGGTGTTTGAGTGTTTTGTACTGGCATATTTCAACAAATGCAAGTTCCATAAGCAAAAGACACTACAAAAACAATGAAGAACTAAGTCCAGGCTGTTCAACAATTTAAACTAAGATTTAGTACAGAATGGGCCATAGTTGAGTCTCTGTCAATAATTGATGTTGTTGCCTTGAAGTTCTAATACCAATTAGAGTTTGTCACTAAGCTATATAGGTGTATTTTACAATTAACATCAAAGAACATACTTGCAGTCTGTCAATAATCAATGTTGTTGCCTTGAAGTCCTAATATCAAATATTTTGTCACTATGCTAGGCTCCATTCATAAAATCTCCTTCTCCCTAGTGCCATTAGATCATGAAATGAGCTGCCTGAATCAGGAAAATTAATCAGTTTGTCTCTAATTAACATGATTGACTAGATTGACAGTTGTAAGATAAGATGACCTATTTTGTACAGAATGATTTGTTGTGATTGTGTAACAACTTTAAATGTGCTGTAATGTATAAGTTTATCCCTAAATTCCACCATTTAAAGTATAGTTTTAGTTAAATGGTGAAAATGGTTCAGATGCTTTAATAACATACTGTAACCAAGAAAGGCAGTTAACAAAAAATAAACTTCTGCCATCATTGTTTATATGGATTTTGGATTTTGCTTTTACACAATTATCAATTCAGTTTCAATTCTGACATACATGGTTGTTTAATTTCTTGCCCTGTTTGTGATCACATGTAACCAATGTAAAGGATAATGTTATGTATTATATTTTTCATTGTCAACTAATGTCAACTCTTTTACCCTTCACATCGACTACTCAGACCCAGAAAATTATCCTGGATGGATACAAGATAGTTACCACCACTCTATGACCACTGTTGATAAAAATTATTTTTATGTTACAGTTTTGTAAAATGTAAGTTAATAATCCAATTAAATAATTCAATTAAAATAATTTGTGTCCACTACTGTCTAATACAGGTGAACATAGGTCTGATGGAAGCTAAGTTTTCTCAAGTTAAAGCTGATGAAGCAGGTAGATTCAACACTTCACATCTTCCTAAATCCTTGGCCCGACAGTTGAAGAAGATCAAAGACCTGGGAGAGTTGGCACAACGCAATGAGACTAAATATAAGAAAGTATATTACTTGCAATAACCACTTATTCATAAGTATATACATTTTTTATACATATTTATGTCTCTTTCTGTCATAGGAAATAATGGATGCACCAAACAGATGTTTTTGGGATGTTTATTTAAGTCTGGGCAGAATCTGTTATGACTGTGCAGGCAAATTATTGTTAAATACATTGTTTATATATATAGCTGTGCTAAGCTAGTTTTTTCTATTAAGTCATTGGTATTCCTCAATTCTTTATACCCAAATACTATTTTACAAAATCTCTTCTTTGAGCTTGATTCTGTGACAGAATAGCTTCAAACATAAATACACAAACAAACAAAAAAAAAGAGAGTGTAATGCAAATATAATAGACTTCATCTGTAATACAATAGACTTCACCTGAAATGTAATATGTTTCTTACCACAGCTTCAGAATATTAAAGCTGACATGGAATCAATCTATGGTACAGCTAAAGTGTGTTTGGCTGACAGTGAATGCCTGGAGCTGACTCCAGGTTAGTGCTTGAAATATTAACTCACATGTGCTGTCTCTTTGAAAGGATAGAGAATCAGATTTAAAAAATTGTGAAAGATTTGCTTTTAGTATTGATTTAGTATTTGATGAGGGTTAGGGTTTATCTCATACCCCCACATTGGCTTTGTGTAATCTCATTTATTTTGGCTTCTTAATTAGTACAGAAAAGCTTGTCTCACTTTAAGCCTTCAAGTATATGTCCTGTGAAATATTTGCACACATTTTTTTTTAACAAATCCAGGTCTGGATAATTTAATGGCTACATCTAAAGACTATGACAGGCTGTTGGCTGCCTGGGTGGGTTGGCAAGATGCAAGTGGACGCAAAATGAAGTACCTTTACCCTGAGTATGTTCAACTATTAAATGAAGGTTACAGATTAGCTGGTAAGAATGATCAATTTGTTTAGGTTTTCATTGTCTTATCTTATAAAATACAGACGTCACTTCAAAAAAGAAGATAATTGTGTCCTACCGTAATGCATGTAGTCATGCATGTTAACCAGTGACTTACATTCTGCCAAGTCATTGGTTTTTCTGGCTGGCTCAGGAAACCCATTCCATGCTCTAATAGAATTAGGGAAGAAGGAGCATTTGTACAAATTTGTCCTAGTGTCACAGTCTCAGTCGACATTGCCTGATTTAATGTTCACGTCATGTTAAGAGGTTAAAAGACATGTGGAATTCCTGATGTAGAAAACAGGAAGTAGAATGAATAAAGTTGACTTTGAGTTCAGTCAAGTAAAGTCAGTTGAGTATCATCCTCTGTACAAGGCAGTTATATATTATTACCTTTTTAGTCGAGTTGTAGCTCTGAGTTCAGAAGTATCTTTTAGGCAGTTGATGCCAGTGGTCTTTTTGGGATATGTATTTATAGTTGTTAATCTGTATTATTCTGTACAGTGTTACCCGCTGAGATGAGGACGTGATTTGTTTCTGTGGAGAGTTTAACGTATTGGATATTTTTGATACCGCTGTTATGCGGATAGGATTGTTTATTTCTTGACATGTAGCACTAACAAGAAGTGCAGTATTATTGTTATTATCGTCAAATAAACTTTATGTTTGTCTGCTGAAACGGACTTAAGTCAGTTTGTAGTATATATGTTTGTCACATGTCAAGAGTACTCCAGGAGGCACGAACCCAGCATTCCACGACATTCGCATTCTTCAACTATACACCATTTAACGTCATTTACACCTAGCATATGGAATGATGAATGTTCCTTCTAGTTCCATTTCCTTCTTTTCTTCCACAGGCAAAATAGTAATATTGTTAGTGTTTTTATTCTAATTCACATGCACTTACTCAGCTGCACCTATTTTGTTTGTTTCCATATTTTTATTTGCAGAGTCAATTAAAAGAAAAAACTCTAAAGACCTCAAACAGATCCCATTCAATATTACTTTCTTTAAATATAAAAATTTTTACATTGAAATAATCCGGAAAAACATTCATATTTAACATTCATTCAATAAATGATATATTAATCTTTTCATAATAAAAAAACAACAGATGCTTTAAAAGTAACTAGATAATTTCAATATTATTCTAAGCTTTTAGTTTCTGTTGATCTTTAGGCTACTCAGATGCTGGTGAAGGATGGCGCTCTGATTATGAAAGTCCATCATTTGAAGAGGATGTTGCTGAACTTCTATCCCAACTTCTGCCTCTGTATGAACAGCTGCATGGCTATGTTCGGAGACACCTGATGCTTCAGTTTGGCCAAGACAAGTTTCCTTCAAGTGGACACATACCTGCCCACCTTTTAGGTAGAGTTTAGCTGCAAAAAGAGACTTAGCAAAAAAAGACTTATTTCTGTTTATCTTTATTTACATATAATTTCTCATTTGTTGTTCCTTTTTTTTGTTATTTTGCTTTTAGGTAACATGTGGGCACAGAACTGGGAAGCTTTGAGAGATCGACTGCTGCCATTCCCAGATAAGATTGCTCCAGACATAACATCAGAGTTGATTAATAATGTAAGTTTTGAAAAAAACATTTTAACTTTTTTTGTAAATAAATAAAAATGTCATATGTATATAAATTGGATTCAGCTCTTTCATCATTTTTTAAAGCCCCATTTGGTGCATGCAACATCAGCAATGTCCCCATCTGTAATAATATCCAACTGAAGCATTATTGAAGACTGAATCCTTTTATCATGTTTCTACTTTTTCAGTTTTTTATTTTATTTTGACATCCCAAAGTCTTTCTTTTAACCACTACTGAATGGAGGTATTAGCTACTGCTTTTATTCTTCAACAGTATTTTACACTTCAAAATGCCAATTAATTTTATTTTTGTAGAACTACACAACCCTGGGAATGTTTAGAACTGCTGAAGACTTCTTTGTATCTCTGGGTTTGAAGCCTATGACAAAGTACTTCTGGAACAAATCTGAGCTGGTCAGACCTGCAGATGGGCGTGGTTTTGTCTGCCATGGTTCAGCCTTTGATATGAAATCCAGAAATGATTTTAGGTCAGTCATTTCTTTTATAACATTAATTGCTTTACAAAAATAATTTTGTGCAATTTTAGTTTAGGAAGAGTAAGTTGAGAATTGCTTATCCATCTTTCACTCTCTAAAAAAAATCTTAAGCAAGAAGTTACAACTTAACACAAAAATAGTAAAGAAAGAAAATTAGATCCAAACTATACTGGAAAACATCATTATATTTAATTATATATAATTTCTGTTTAATCTTACAATTTAAATATGGAATAGAATATGGAATAGAAATTATGATTATTTATATTACTTATATATCATAGACATTGTTTAAAAAATTATGTGAACAGTATAAATGTTAGTGTTTAAAGTAAGAAATGCTAGTCAAATGAAAGAGTGAAAAGCATAATGTTCAATTTTCCAATCCAAAGTTTTATTCAAGACAAGAATCCTGAATCCACCCATTTGCACTCCTGACATCTATTAGAATAACAATATGCATTTTGTTGATAACTAAACAACCTTATAAGATCTTGACTTTAAAAAACATATGAATTATACTTGACCAATTACGTACATATTGATCTACAATTAGATCTAGATCTTGAATTAGATCTGGATCTAGTCTAGGTCTATATTTTGAATAAACCATTTGATTGTCATTGTAAATTAGCTATCACTTTAGACTTAGCTTAGGCCATCTTAGGCATTTTTAACCTTAAACTATTTTAGACTAGACCTTTTAAAACTAAAATCAACAACAGTCATCATGAAATTGCTCTGGCTATTTATCCTAATAATTACTAAATACACACTAGCTGAACACAGAACTAGATCTACCTCAGTCAACACTAAACTTAAAAAGGAAACAACAGTCATAATCAATCATCACACTTTAGATCAATGCAACTTCAAAAATAACCTAACATACACATCAATAACATTAAAGAAGATTACCCATCACAAATGGAAGTTCTCAATCAGACACAGTAGAAATAAATACCTTTCACTGTTAATATTAATAGCAGGAGATGTAGAGTCAAATCCAGGGCCTAGATCTAAAGATAGATGCAACATCTGCAAAAAAGTATGCACCATGAAACAGAAAGCCATTCAATGTGACACCTGCGATGAATGGTACCATGCATCATGTCTCCATATGAATACACCTGTGTATTATGCCTTAGACAACAAAGATGCATCATGGCACTGTGTACCGTGTGGGTTACCTCAGTTTACATCAGGACTGTTTGATTCCTTTGATGCGGACACTTCTAACCCATACAACATCTTAAACACCATCCCAAAACCAACTCACCAACCACTAGCCAGATCCACTCCTGTTAAACCTAAATCTACTAAAATTAATACAACAGCCTCACTAAACAAACCTCCTAAAGAAGTAATACCAAAATACCTTAAAACCTTAGTAATAAATTTTCAAAGTATTAGGAACAAAACAGCAGACTTAGAAATTTTATTAGAATGTGAGAAACCAGACATAATTGCAGGAACAGAAACTTGGCTACATCCTAAAATTTATAATGCAGAAATTTTCAATAGTAATTATGAAATTTTTAGAAAAGAGAGGGCTGATGATCATGGAGGAGTTCTTTTAGCAATAAAAAACACTCTTATAGCTGAAGAAATTACCTTACCTAACTCAAAAAACATAGAATCTACATTTTGTAAAATTAATACCACCTCAACATCCCTTATAATAGGCAGCATTTACAGACCACCAAATTCTAGTTTAGAATACATGCAGGAACTATGTAATCAGATTACTACACTTAAAGAGACAAATAAAAATGCAGTTTTTTGGATTATGGGTGACTTCAACCTACCTGATATAAATTGGAAAACACTAACCATAGATAAACACCAAAACCTTAAGGACATAAATGAGCTTTTCATAGAAACTTTACACAACCTAAGTTTAGATCAAATCATTAAAAAGCCAACTAGATTAAACAACACATTAGATCTCTTCTTAACCAACAGACCCGGATTAGTAGTTGATTATGATATTATCCCTGGTCTATCAGACCATGAGATCATAAAAATACACAGTCAGATAAAAGCAGTAGCCAATACAAAAACCAAAAGAAAAATCTTACTCTGGAATAAATGTAACCTAACACAACTACACCAAGCTGCATTAAACTTTCAACAAACATTCTTATTAGAAAAAGATATTAACCAACCAGTCGATGACCTCTGGAATTTCATTAAAAACCATCTTAAAAGCATTATAGAAAATCATATACCAACTAAATACACATCAAACAAAATAAATAAATGCTGGTTTAATAATAGACTAAAGAAGCTTTGTAAACAGAAGGAAAACCTATATAGAAAATTTAAAGAAACCAAGGCAGAAAGAGTTTACAAAAAGTATATAAAAATTAAACACCTAACCCAAAAAGTAAGCAGACAGCTGCAGAGTGAATACATAAACAATGTAATATCTAAAGATAACAACAAAAACCTATGGTCATACATTAAGTCTAAGAAAATGGAAACAACAGGCATAGCGCCATTAAAAGATGAACATAACATAATACATAATGATAATGAAACTAAAGCAAACATCCTAAACAAATACTTTGCATCAGCATTCTCAGCCCCAGGAGACAAAGACATAATTCTTAATTTGAACCAAGTAGACAACATAGAAGATTTAGTAGTACAAGAAAATGGAATTAAAAAACTATTAGCCAACACCAAACCAAATAAAGCATCTGGACCTGATGGTATTCCAGCTAGATTACTCAAAGAACTAAGCAATGAGCTAGCCCCAGTGTTCAAAATACTCTTTCAGGCATCGCTTAACCAGGGCAGAGTACCAAAGGACTGGAAAGAAGCTAATGTCACCCCCCCCCCATTTAAAAAAGGAGAAAAATCTGATCCAGGAAACTACAGACCAGTATCACTTACCAGCATCACATGTAAAATACTAGAACACATAATATGTAGCAATATCATAAACCACTTAGACAAACATAATGTCCTCACCCCATACCAACATGGCTTTAGGAAATATAGATTATGTGAAACACAACTAATAGGACTAATTGATGATTTTTCAAAAGGTTTAGATAATAGTGAACAAATAGATGCTATCTTACTAGATTTTTCCAAGGCTTTTGACAAAGTTCACCACCATAGTTTGCTTAAAAAATTAAAATATTTCGGCATTAACGGTCCACTGCATCAGTGGATTAAAGATTTTCTGATAGGGAGAGAACAAACTGTAATAATAAATGGCTCTAAATCAACACCAATAACAGTAAACTCAGGTGTACCTCCAGAAACAGTCTTGGGTCCACTACTATTTTTAATTTACATAAATGATTTACCAAATTGCATTAGTTCAGGAACAAAAGTCAGATTATTTGCAGACGATTGCATAATATATAGAACAATAAAAACAAAACAAGACACAGATATTTTACAAAGAGAATTAGATGAATTACAGAAATGGGAATCAAATTGGAGCATGTCTTTCCACCCAGAAAAATGTCAGTTGTTAAGAGTAACAAAAAAACTAAAACAAATTAATTCCACTTATCTTATTCATGGCAAACCAGTAACACAGACTAAAAACTCAAAATACCTAGGTGTTATAATAAATGAAAAACTGTCATGGAATCCACATATTGATGAAACTATAAAAAAATCCAACAAAGCATTAGGGTTTATTAAAAGAAATTTCTATAAATCAAATAAGAACATAAAACTAAAATGTTATTTAACCTTGGTTAGGCCAATAATAGAATATGCATCCACCGTGTGGGACCCCTCAACTCAAGAAAACATTAAGAAACTGGAACAAACACAAAATAGAGCAGTGAGATTCATAACAAACGAATATTCACATTTGACTAGGGTAACGCCATTAGTAAAATCACTAAATTTAGAAAGCCTTCAGGACAGAAGACTCAAAAGTAAAGTAGCAATTATACATAAAACACTGAACCATAATCTTCAAATACAAAAACAAAATTTAATAAAATACTCTGAAAGACACAAAAATAAAGGCACATTCCTCGTCCCATATGCTAGGACAAATTTGAACAAATACTCCTTCTTCCCTAGTGCTATTAGAGCATGGAATGGGTTGCCTGAGCTAGCCAGAAAAACCAGTGACTTGGCAGAATTTAAGTCATTGGTTAATATGCATGACTAAATGCATGACGCATAGGACTTAATCATCTTCTTTTTTGAAGTAACGTCTGTATTATATAAGATAAGATAAGATGTCAAGGCCTTCAAGATCTAAACAGTATTTAATTTGTTAATGTTTATGATTTCTATATTGTAAAAGTTTTATAATTACTTTTATGCTATCAGGATCAAAATGTGTTCTGTTGTCAACAAAGATAGCTTTATCACAGCTCACCATGAAATGGGTCACATTCAGTACTATATGCAGTATGAGTACCAGCCACTGTCATTTCGAAATGGAGCTAATGGGGGTAATATAAATGAATACTTTTGTTGACCCCTACTGGAAAAAAGCTGACATTGTGTTTGTACTGTCTCTTGATCTGTATGTCATGTTTAGATCTAAAAAAAAACAAATATACTTCTAAAAATTAGATTTTATCAATGTCTTTTTCATGTTTAAAAGCAATTTTTGTAGTTCTGGAAGAATTTTGTTTTTTTAAATTAAGTATACACATACAAAAGACTATTTAAAAAACAGCAGCTGTTTCAAAAGGATAATGTTGTATTCATTGAAAATCCAATTTTAATATTGTCCTCATCATATTCAAAATGAATGCTATGGCAACTTACAGTTTACTAAAATTATCACATTTTATTTGTAAGTAGCCATAGTTCCTAACAACTACAATGATGGTCTTTAATGTCCTCATTATTGTATTGTATAAAAGTGCTTTTATATGTGATATTATGTGCTTCTATTTATATTTTTATAATACATTTATACATTTCTTTCAGTCAACTTTATGTACCTTTTCCATAACTTTTTACTCATCTGCTGCATCATAGTATTTTAATATTTAAAATGTCTTTGGCTTTGTGGTGAAATTTCTAAATCTCCCTTCATTTATTTACCTTTTCCTGATAGGCAAAAATAATCTTAACATTTTATGTGTGTTTGTTAAGACTAAGAATGTTTTATAAGACTTTAATTTTTTTTTGTATATTCTACAGCCTTTCATGAAGCTATAGGGGATGTGATGGCTCTGTCTGTTCAAACTCCAAAACATCTGCACAAAATTGGTCTGTTAAGAAACAACTCTCAGGACTATGGTATGTATATACATACCTTTTCATATGTGTAGTAGTGTTTCTAATATATATATGTTTATATAACACTCATGTTTTTTTTAATGATCATTTGTAAATTTATAAGATAACCAGGTGACTTTTGCAGCAAACTAGTGAATGCCATTTATAATAAGTATTAAATTGAGAATCGATTTAATATTAAAAAATGTTTTAATAATAAATTTTTTAATAGTGATTTTACTTAACATGTTAGATAGGGAAACTCTTTTAGCATGAATAAAATAATGGTCAGAACAATAGTTTGCATGTTTTTTGTTTAAATAAAGTTAGTTTCTGTTCATTAAAAGTTAAAGTTTCTTCATTGAGTGGGTGGGAGTTGAGAGGGTGAACAAAGGGAGACAATATAAAAACATTATTTTTATAAAAGCTGCAGGACTTTCAACAAATGTTTGAAAACTTATTTCTATATGTTATTTACAATGTTTTTTTATTGGATCTTTTATGTGCATATCAGTTTACCAAAATGCAAGGAGTTGGACAAAAAATGTATACCACATTCTTCTTTTAAGGAGCTTTTCATTCATATTTCTTTTGAAGTTTAGTATACTATGTATGGCAGCTATCTGCATGTTAATTTTAATAATTGTGAGGTACTTTCAAAGACCTTCTGTCAGGTCAAAGTTAAATACATTACAGTATCAAAAAAAAAAGGTCAGACCTCACACTAGGTGAGACCCATCAGAAAATTGAATGAATGGTGCAAATTGTCCAAGTGACTATGAGAAGAGGGATTGAGCAAAGATGTAACTTTAATCCAAGTTCTCTACTATTTCAGAATCAGACATCAACAGTTTGATGGAAGTAGCTCTACGCAAAGTGGCTTTTTTTCCCTTTGGCTATCTGGTTGATAATTGGCGATGGTCAGTCTTCCGAGGAGACACAAAACCAAATGATTACAACAAGCACTGGTGGGATTTAAGGTGAGTATTTGGTAGGACTTGTGTGTTAGCATGGCAGGCTCTCAAAATCAGGTCTAAGTCTCAACTAACAAGAAGTTTTACAGTTAATTTTTTTTTGTGTTTTTGGGTAAAAGAAAATATTGAGCAAAATTGCAGCTTGATTTAGGATATCGAAGAAACATGTACAAATTTTTTATCAGACTGACAGACAGAGTGAGTTAATATAAGCTTTGTAAAAAATTCAAAAGAATAATTAAACTAGGCAATTAACCAAAATTGTTTTTTCAATTACCAAATCTTGTGTTTTTAAGAAACAATTTTATAAGACAATTTCTATGTTTTAACTCTCATTTGACTTGGCAGGCATGTTTCAGACATTCCTTTAGAAAGGATAAATATCCATCCTAGTCTGAACCTCTTCACAATAGCAGACGTTGAAAGTACATGTAGAATTTGAACTTAAGACCAATGTGGCAACGCTTTGAAGTGCATACCATTTAGCTTGCAACCATTTAAATAAATTTCTTTCACAGTTTTTTTTAATTTAAATCTTTTGATTTCATTGTTTTAAAATTAAACTTTTATTTTAAAGCAACATGTTTTGATCCTAGTAAAAAAACATTTTGCAATCTACAAAAAATTTGCATAATTAGTATGTTGTGAGTAGGGGTGCACCGGATAGTACTTTTTGATATCTGGCCGGAGCCGGATATGACCGGATAGTAAAATTTGATATTCGGCCAGAGCCGAATACCTTAGTGTCTTGTAAATAGCTTGTATTGCTGAACATTTTAGGAAACTGTTAAATAACATACCTATATTTGTTGGTATTATTTTTTTCCTTTTATATACCTTATTGTTTAAAACTCTGTTACTGATTGATATATTAAAGATTAACAGTATTTATAAACAAAAATTAATCTGTGTAGCATGAGCGTGTCTGTGTGTATGTACGAGGCCACCAACTACAAAGGCTGTGTCTTGGAGGGTCAATGTAAAATATGCTAGTATGTATTTAACTAGTTACTAATGTAAATCTCTCATCTGGCTTGTATGGTGGTTAGATGTATGTGTTCAAGAATTTCTGACCAATAACTGGTCATCAGACTTGTAATTTTAAGTCCAAAGACTGCTTCTGGTTCTGGCTTCAAGGGCTTAATACTGATAGCTGTTAGTTAATAGTTGGAATCTGAAGCGTAGTAGGTCATATATTTATTAATCCATCTGCGGCAAATGATATTTTATTAACAGAAGGAACATCTATTATACCTACTCATAGCTTGTGCCTTAAATGTTGCAAAGCATAGATTTAATTGTAGTCTGTAGGCCTATTATTGATATCTATGTTTAGATCTACTGTTATATAGATCTATAGAATTAGGAAAACCAACTATAGAAAAAAAATCACCCACACCCTCCTTACCAAAAAAACAAACATATATAGACTCTGTGTTTGACTGATTGTAACAACCTGGTCAGATAAACATAGTGAGCCTACACATGTAGTCCTAGTGTAGTGTGTATAGATGATTGTGTTGACCTTCACACGTTTTTTTTTCCTTGGGCATATGCAATAGTGTTTAGTGTGCAGGCAAAAAAAGATAACACATTGGCATGGTCAGTCAAGCATATAGATAAATTATATCTGTACCTTAGTTACAGAGGTCAAGGGTTTCTTAACATTCCAGCATATTTTTTCTTTGTTTGCTAGATCTAATTGTGGTGCTTTAGATCAATTTATTTTCTGCGATGTTAAATTTTACTGTAAGGTTTTTCTTTATATATTAAGTCAATAGAATTAAACAATGAAATTAGTTTTCTTTCTAAAGGTTTTAATACAAGGATAAAAATACATACACGCACACATGCACATATTTGTTTTGTTTTATTGTGCAACGAACGTGTGTTCAGTGCCCTAAATGACATTTCTCTCCAAGTAAACAAACTTAGTCTCATCATCTAGTCACCTCTAGACGGTGTCAATATTTCTCAACAATCTGCGTTAATCCATTCTGGCTTAAGAATGGTCAATGTCTATCAATACATTGTCATGGATTAAACAAATAAGAAGTTGGGGGTGTTGAGTCTATTGAGCCCTCCCTTTAAAGATACCCCTGATCAATGTCTGTTTGGCTTGTAGTCCAGCCTCCCAATTGAGACTTAAAGTAAACAAACTTATTGTTACGGCCAATAGTATAAAAGGTGTGGCGTGTGGTCCAGACCCTTGATTGACAACCTATCTCATAATAAACAAACTCATACCAGATTAACCTTATAGCGATTTGGATTGTAGTCCCGCCCCTAATAAAAATTCTTCTCCAAGTAAACAAACTCAGTTCCCCCATAAGATGTAACCTCTAGACAGTGTCAACACGTTGACATCTGGCTTAATGTGGTCAGCTGCCTATCTGTGAACTCAATGTTATGGACTAAACAAACAAAAGGAGGTGGGGGTTGCTCATCTCTACCTCTGGAGATATACCTGCACATCTAGACAGATTATCACCGTGACGTAGTTAAGGAATATTACATGTTTACTAGACCACTCAAAGGTCAAGACAAATTTTTAAAATGTGCCAGACATCCCTGCTACGTATGTAATGCGAATTTATAATGTAAAGTCTTATTTCTATTTAGATTAACACGCCTTGTCTTTGTACTAAAAATATTTGGTGCATAGTCAATGTATATTAGTCATAGTTTTTAGTTTTAAAAACAAATTCTTTTATTTGAAACAAAAACGTTAATGTATTTCAGAACTGACATTATTGAATCATGTCCACTTTATGAGTATTGGTATATTTTTATTAACTTGGAGATTTAGTTTAAACTTCTTGTTGGACATCGTTTGTCAGCATCGACTACCTTTATACCTTTTTGATATTTAAGTGTTACCTCCGTTTGGCGTATCTGGAAAACACTTAGCGCGGAGGCGCATAACAATATTAATAGAAATGCAGGTGTAGCTTTAACTATCTGGTTTACTGGATAGTGCCGGATAGTGAAAAAGTGCCGAATATTCGGCTGGAGCGACTATCTGGTGCACCCCTAGTTGTAAGTCAGATGGAATATTTGTCGAACTTTTTATTATTTGTTCAATATAATTATCTTAAAGTGTTAATTTGTAAACTTCATGTCTTTTTCTAAAGATGTCGACATCAAGGACTCTCACCACCAGTTCCAAGACTTGACTCAGACTTTGACCCAGGAGCCAAATATCATGTAGCAGCAAATGAAGATTACATTCGGTAAGTTTTTTGTACTGTTTCACATGTTCCTTCAAAATTGAAGATTTTTATACCATAGCCCAAACCTCCCACAGATGGCAGGAATGGCAGTGGGCAGGGTTTGAACCCTGGAACATCAAGACAACTGTCTAGAGGGCATATCACTTAACCAGACAGCCATCCTGACACTTAGTTGAGGGTTTTATTTATACATTTGTATCAAGTAAGACTTAAGTCAGCACCAGGTTGCATGTCTAAAGCCTATCCTTTTGAAGATTATGAAAATTGAAAATTATGAAATTTACTTGCCATTTATTTTGTTTAGATAGTTAATTAAGTCAGAATGGTCTAACGAACATCCCCCCAAAAATAATCCCTTTGTTTTTGTCTGTGGATGTATATTCTGTCTACGACAATAACACTGGACACTAAAGGAAGCTAATTAAACTAACTAAAGCATTATTTGATCAATATGGGGATACAATTTTAACTTCTAATTTAATATAATATCTAGGTATTTTGAGTTTTTAGTCTGTGTTATTGGTTTACCATAATTGTTTTTTTTTCTACTCTTATTACTTGACATGCTCCAATATGATTCCAATATCTGTAATTCATGTAATGCATTTTGTCTAATGAGCCTGGTTACATATGATTTGGTTACTGTATCTGGTTATCAGCATTTTGTTTACTTTAATTTCTCACCATCCAGTAACTTCACATCTCTTTACGGCTTTAACTTCCATGTTTGCTTGTGCTACACCCTCGCCAATGTGTTAAATATATATTTAATCAGCACATAAAAATATATGCTGCTAATACTGAAACTAGATTGGTACAAACTATTCATTTCAAGCTGCCCTTAAACAAATCACTACATTTGCCTCCTGTAATGTACACATTTTAATAGCACTTTGTTTAACCTTCCTGACTATATAGCAGACAGACAGTATCAAAAAAAATTTGTCAACTATCAGGCCAAATTATTTAAATAATAAAATGAACAGCATCTACTTTTATGTGTCATACAATGAAAACCTTACAGCTTAATCTGACAATGTCCTCTATGCAGGTATTTCATCAGCAACATCTTGCAGTTTCAGATCTACAAAGGAGCATGTGAAGCAGCAGGGCATATTGGCCCACTCCATACATGTGACATCTATGGAAACAAGGCCGCTGGGGATAGACTTAGGTAACATTTCTAAGACTAGGTATCGATTCAACAAACATTCTTATTAGAAAAAGACATTAACCAACCAGTCGATGACCTCTGGAATTTCATTAAAAACCATCTTAAAAGCATTATAGAAAATCATATACCAACTAAATACACATCAAACAAAATAAATAAATGCTGGTTTAATAATAGATTAAAGAAGCTTTGTAAACAGAAGGAAAACCTATATAGAAAATTTAAAGAAACCAAGGCAGAAAGAGTTTACAAAAAGTATATAAAAATTAAACACCTAACCCAAAAAGTAAGCAGACAGCTGCAGAGTGAATACATAAACAATGTAATATCTAAAGATAACAACAAAAACCTATGGTCATACATTAAGTCTAAGAAAATGGAAACAACAGGCATAGCGCCATTAAAAGATGAACATAACATAATACATAATGATAATGAAACTAAAGCAAACATCCTAAACAAATACTTTGCATCAGCATTCTCAGCCCTAGGAGACAAAGACATAATTCTTAATTTGAACCAAGTAGACAACATAGAAGATTTAGTAGTACAAGAAAATGGAATTAAAAAACTATTAGCCAACACCAAACCAAATAAAGCGTCTGGACCTGATGGTATTCCAGCTAGATTACTCAAAGAACTAAGCAATGAGCTAGCCCCAGTGTTCAAAATACTCTTTCAGGCATCGCTTAACCAGGGCAGAGTACCAAAGGTCTGGAAAGAAGCTAATGTCACCCCCCCCCATTTAAAAAAGGAGAAAAATCTGATCCAGGAATTTACAGACCAGTATCACTTACCAGCATCACATGTAAAATACTAGAACACATAATATGTAGCAATATCATAAACCACTTAGACAAACATAATGTCCTCACCCCATACCAACATGGCTTTAGGAAATATTGATCATGTGAAACACAACTAATAGGACTAATTGATGATTTTTCAAAAGGTTTAGATAATAGTGAACAAATAGATGCTATCTTACTAGATTTTTCCAAGGCTTTTGACAAAGTTCACCACCATAGTTTGCTTAAAAAATTAAAATATTTCGGCATTAACGGTCCACTGCATCAGTGGATTAAAGATTTTCTGATAGGGAGAGAACAAACTGTAATAATAAATGGCTCTAAATCAACACCAATAACAGTAAACTCAGGTGTACCTCCAGGAACAGTCTTGGGTCCACTACTATTTTTAATTTACATAAATGATTTACCAAATTGCATTAGTTCAGGAACAAAAGTCAGATTATTTGCAGACGATTGCATAATATATAGAACAATAAAAACAAAACAAGACACAGATATTTTACAAAGAGAATTAGATGAATTACAGAAATGGGAATCAAATTGGAGCATGTCTTTCCACCCAGAAAAATGTCAGTTGTTAAGAGTAACAAAAAAACTAAAACAAATTAATTCCACTTATCTTATTCATGGCAAACCAGTAACACAGACTAAAAACTCAAAATACCTAGGTGTTATAATAAATGAAAAACTGTCATGGAAACACATATTGATGAAACTATAAAAAAATCCAACAAAGCATTAGGGTTTATTAAAAGAAATTTTTATAAATCAAATAAGAACATAAAACTAAAATGTTATTTAACCTTGGTTAGGCTAATAATAGAATATGCATCCACCGTGTGGGACCCCTCAACTCAAGAAAACATTAAGAAACTGGAACAAACACAAAATAGAGCAGTGAGATTCATAACAAACGAATATTCACATTTGACTAGGGTAACGCCATTAGTAAAATCACTAAATTTAGAAAGCCTTCAGGACAGAAGACTCAAAAGTAAAGTGAGCAATTATACATAAAACACTGAACCATAATCTTCAAATACAAAAACAAAATTTAATAAAATACTCTGAAAGACACAAAAATAAAGGCACATTCCTCGTCCCATATGCTAGGACAAATTTGTACAAATACTCCTTCTTCCCTAGTGCTATTAGAGCATGGAATGGGTTGCCTGAGCTAGCCAGAAAAACCAGTGACTTGGCAGAATTTAAGTCATTGGTTAATATGCATGACGCTTAGGACATAAATAACACAGAAAGTTTTTCCATCAATAAAGCAGAAAAAATGTTGAAACCAAAAATGTCTATTTCTGGTATAAAGAAGCTAATAAAAAAAAAAGACTCTGATAGCAAAACATGAAATACTTTTAGCTATAGGAATTACAAGTGAAGATGTTGTTTCTCCTCTAGAAAAATGCTGCACCTTGGCTCCTCTCGACCCTGGCCAGAGGCTTTAAAGATAATGACAGGACAAGAGAAAATCGACACTGGTCCTTTGATGGAATATTTTCATCCCCTCTATCAGTATTTGAAGAAACAGAATGGCAAAGACTATGGCTGGGACCCTAAGTGTCCACAGTTGGATGAAGATGAAGATTTGGACAAAGGAAAAAACTTTAACCAGTCTGAGGTGGAAGTGGCTCAAGAGTTTCTCAATGCCTATAACTCTCAGTCTGTGTCATACAAGCATTTGAGTGCTGTGGCTTCTTGGAATCTGAAAACGAATTTAACAACCTATAACCAACGAGTTTATGTAAGTTCCAAATGAAATTTGTGTATATTCCTTTATGAACTTAGCTTATATTGTGATGATCAAACTCCAAATAAAGAGGAAGGCAGCAACAGTACTTAAATATGTAACAAAATGAGTGGCTTCTTACAAGTAGTTTTCTCTCAAAATTTACTTTCAACCTAGTCTGATATAAAAATGTAAAGTTAAACTCTAAGCAAGCTAGCAATATATCTGGCTATCATCTTCCCAATGCTTTTTTCCCTCTAAAATGGGTACATAATATTGAAGATATGCCAAAAAGTTGAGCCCAGGAGCCAGGTGTTATGGAATGTGTGGAAAGAGGTTAGTGATTGGTTGTGAATTATGCAATATAGGTGGTATTGTCATCACTTGGTCTTAGAGACGACTCCAGAACATAAGCCTGAAAGGTTGTGTTATTTTAGTGAGATTCTGTTAAAGAATATTATTACTTAAGTCTTCATTAGTTATATTATCTCATTTCAACTTGATTTTTGTTTATATTATAAATAAAGTTATATTTAGTTATTCAAAAACTCATTAGTTAGGATGCATAATGCCTACAACAGTTTAGTTGTCTACCATCATGCTACAAGTCAATGACCGGTAACAACACCAGGTTTGGAAGCCAAGTGCTTAACCACTCAGCCATTGCATTCTCTGATATAGTCAGAAATATAGCGATATTGTACGAAATCATTTTATTTTTAAAAATATAATTATGTCCTAGCCACATACATTAGTCGAGTAGAACTACTAGCAAACTCTTTAATATGATTTTTAAAATGTCCTGGTTTTATTTGTACTTTCATGATTATCCTATTTTATTCATATTTTAATTCAAGCCTGTTGAATTTTAACTTCTTCACTGTTATAAAATATTATATTAGATATATTAGATATATCTCTATGATGAACAGTTACATTCATTGTTTGTAATGTTACAGACAAATATCAGCATGAGGAATAAACAGTTTTATAGACGGAAAGCATTAGAGGCCAAAAAATTCAACACATCAAATCTACCCTATGATCTAAATAAGCAGATCACTGATATTTCAACATCTGGATCAGAAGTTCAAATGAATAAGACCGGACAGACTAAAGTATATATGCTAAAACACTTAATGTATTTATTTACAAATATCTGTATTTATGTTATGAGAATAATTTAATACTAATACAATATTGCCTTATCACTAATAAGCATCACAAGTAAAATCCTAGAACACATAATATGTAGCAACATCATAAACCACTTAGACAAACATGTCCTTACTCCATACCAACACGACTTTAGGAAATATAGATCATGTGAAACACAACTAATAGGACTAATTCATGATTTTTCAAATGGTTTAGATAATAGTGAGAAAATAGATGCAATCTTACTAGATTTTTCCATGGCTTTTTGACAAAGTTCACTACCATAGTTTGCTTAAAAAATTAAAATATTTTGGCATTGATGGTCCATTGCATTAGTGGATTAAAGATTTTCTGATAGGAAGAGATCAAACTGCAATAATAAATGGCTCTAAATCAGCACAGTAAACTCAGGTGTACCTTAAAGAAAATCTTAGGTTCACTAATATTTATAATTTACATAAATGATTTACCAAATTGCATTGGTTCAGTAACAAAAGTCAGATTATTTGCAGGCGATTGCATAATTTATAAACAAGAAAAACAACACAACATACAGAGATTTTACAAAGAGAATTAGATGAATTACAGAAATGGGAATCAAATTGGAGCATGTCTTTCCACCCAGAAAAATGTTAGTTTTTAAGAGTAACAAAAAAAAACTAAAACATTCCTCATTCCATATGCTTGGACAAATTTGTACAAATGCTCCTTTTTCCCTATTGCTATTAGAGCATGGAATGGGTTGCCTGAGCCAACCAGGAAAACCAGTGACTTGGTCATTGGTTAACATGCATGACTAGATGCATGACATGTAGGACATTATCAACTTCTTTTTTGAAGTTATGTCTGTATTAAATAAGATAAGATAATATTAACATTTGATAATATATAGTCGTAAATGAATTAAGCCTGACTTTCATTAAAAGATAATGGCATAATTTTGAACAACAATTCATTATGCGAGTCAGACATTGTCTATGGTTAACACATAGTCTATGGTAAACATATTCACTTCACTTGTCTTATTGGATGGATGCCTGCTCATGTGGCTATCGTGCTGTACTGTTGTCTTGGGTTCAAACCCTGCCCACTCCCATCCCCCATTTTCCAGCAGGACTAGTAAATTATCTTCAACTCTGAACATCTGAAACATTTAAAATATTTTACAAACATTTGATTGTCATAAAAAAAAGGATATATGATGAAGTCTCTTTCACTTAAGGAGCCAATGAAAAAATATCTACATTTATCAAGGAATGATTGAATAGTTATGTTTTGTTCAACTTTCTTCTATCAGAACTGATTGTAAATTTAAAAAATATTTAAAAGTAAAGTATCCCTTATAGACCTTGTAATCTATAGGGCAGAGGATGTAAAGGTCATCTTAGCTAATGGTTAATGAGGGCCAGCACAATGACCAACCCATTAGAGTTGGGTGGACTCAGAGGTGAACTAAAAAACCTGAAATAAAAAATCTGTATTCTCTTCATTGAGATTTAAACCCAAAACCCATTTGGAATCCAAGTACTTTATCACTCAGCCACCTAGACCAAGCTTTCTTCTATCAGAACAGGTTCTAAATCTCCCATATTAACAGAAAGCAGCCAATTAGTAGGGTAGAAGGTATTTAAAAATATTTTTTAAAAGTTAATTGCACTTTAGATATCTCATCATACTTTTAACATTGAATTGTAAGTCCACTGCCTAGCATTCAAACACTTCTTACAACCAAATCATTGTCCTGAGACACAAGATCTTGTAAACTACAGTACAGACAACATAGAACATCCCCAAGATATGCACAGATAGGTAGTAGTTGAATGATGGCTGCTTTCTGTCAAAACAATGGTACAGATTTTGAACCCTGCCTGCATCCAGTCCCTACTGTCCCATAGGAGATTCGGACTAGGACATAACAATCTTCATTACTGAAAAAAAAAACAAAGAAACATACAAAATAAACAAAAATAAAAACAAAGATCACAACTTTGATTCTTATTTAAAGATCTTTTTTTTTTATATTGCCAATTAATACAGGAACATGGATGCCACATTCTTCTTATCATGAAATATTTATTAACTTGGTATTAGAAGAGAGTTCTTAGCCAAGACAAGAACAAAACCCTTTTTTATGTTTATCTTGAAATTTGAGGCAGATCCATTCACTCCTGTGGCTAACAGTTTTCACATATATTTTGTGGTCTGTATATTGACTTTCTTCCTGGTCATGGCGATATTCTTATATGCTTGCGAGTCTTGGATGCTGACTGCAGAGCTAGAGAGGAGGATCCTAGCAATGAAAGTGAGATGCTACAAAAGGATCCTAAGTATCACATTTGACCATATCACAAAGAGATAAGACACAGGGTTGTCAGGGTTATGTTAAGGCCTTAGCTCGTTTGCCTGGGCCCCTGACATTCAACCAGGCACCTTTGTGCTTGCAATAAATAAGTGATTCACTGTTGACAATGTAAATATTTAATGATATGAATATAAGTTATGATGACAAACTAATGGAGTAATGACATTGAATTTGGAACATTCTAATTTTGCGAATATATTAATTAAACAATAATTCTACACCTATCCGACCACCTGACACATAAATGCTCGCAATCACACCAAAACACTGCTGAATCTAGTACTTAGTGTTGAACTCAAATCCCATACTAACTACCTGTAGAGACATAAATAAAAACAAACTAAAAGAACCAGTCTAGTATACTATGGCATCGAAACAACTGCAAAATGCAGTCATGCCTTAGATACTCACCCTAAACAGGGAAACACAGAAGAATCTCAAAGAAAACGTTACACCAGCATAATAACAAAAACACTCCATCAGCTTACAAGCAAGGCAACAAAAAGAAAGTGCATTCAAAAAATTGTGCACTTAATACACATTGGTGCTAAATGCCATAACCTACGCACCGACAAGGGTTACTGCAGCGATTGAACCCCATGATGACCTGCTAACTGTTGTAAAAAAAACACAAACTAAAAATCTATGGCCATATTACAAAATATTCAGGGCTCGCAAAGACCTTTTTTCAGGGAACAGTACCAGGAAAAAGAAGAAGAGGCAGACAGAGAAAGCGATGGGAAGATAAAATAAAAAAATGGTTGGGCCTCCCATTGAAAGAGGTTCTAACTAAAGCAAATTACAGAGAGGAATGGAGAAAGATGGTCGACAAATCTTGCATGGTGCCCCAATGGTCCAACAGGGGCTAGGTAAAGGTAAAAAAAGTAAATAATGACTTTGGTAATGAACCTTCAAGAGTTTATTGACAGTTAAAAACATTTTTTTTCATCTGTTATAAAAAATCTTCTAAAAAATGTTTGTCCCATTTCAACTTGTTTCTTCCATAATTGTTTGACATGTTTCAGAAGTTCATTCAGAGTTGAAGATAATTACATCCTCTCCCAATTCTTCCGAAGGATTCAGGGGATTGCAGTGGGAAAAGTTTGAACCCTGGACCATCAAGATAGTCTAGAGCATACCACATAACAATTGTGCTAGATCTCTATTCATTATTATCTTTAATGATTGCTAACATAAAGGCTTTACATTTTTTTTTTAATTTTGACCTTATTTATTTGTTCCTAGATGCTGACTTTGAAATCAGACCTTGAAAAATTGTATAGTACTGCTACAGTGTGCTTGAATCATGAGAAATGTCTTTCTCTGGACCCTGGTCAGTAGATATAATTGTGACTCCTCATTGCATAGTCATTTTCATTTAATTCAACACATTAACATACTCCTACTCTGTGTATATATGTGGGGTCTTCAATTTTGATATAGATGAACTAATAATATATTGAATAATTTCAACAGAATACAACTTTCTCTAAATTCTTTTTCTGTCACTTGTCTTCTCAAAATTTCACTCCATCATTTATAATATTAATTGTGATGGACTTACTCCTGGTTATATTAAATTCTTTTCAGCCAATGCTAAACAAAATATCCACCATAGTGTTACTCATGGGAAGATCAGAATCTATTCATCTTATAGAAACTTCCTCACACACTTCATTACATTCGTCTGGTTGGAAATAATCAAAAAGAATCTATAAGGGCCTACAAAATATTGTTACTTTCTTATTTTATAAATTACTAATGTATCTTCAAAAGAGAAGATCATTACTATATTATGTATATATTGATCATAAAGGGAAGAGAGTTCCAGAAAGTAAAGAATTTATTTAAATGGGGCTAGGGATCTAAAAAAAAAAAAGTTTGAGAAAAACTTAACTACATGATGAAAGTAAAAACAAAAAATTTCATTTCGTCTGCTTTGTGTTCTTTATTATGATAGATATTACTCACATTATGGCCCAATCAAGAAACTATCAAGAATTGCTGGATGTGTGGAGTGGGTGGCGTGAAGCTACTGGGGTTCAAATGAAGGAAATGTATGCAAAGTATGTTGACTTTAATAATGAAGCTTTGAGATTAAGAGGTTGGTTCTACTGACATTGTCACCTTTTAAAAAATCATTAAATTCTATAAAATGTGTATGTTTTTTGTTTTTTTTCAATATTGTTAAAAAATAATTTTAAATACTTATATATTTTTAAATGTTCTGATCTATTCATTCATTTTGTTCACATTTTGTTTGAAAATGTGGCATAAGTTGTAGCGAATTAAAAATGAGTGTAAATGAAATGTGGCACTTGATTTGTCTCTGTAGAATATTGAAAATGACACGGTAATACAAATTAAACAACGCTGAGATAGTTGATTGCTCATGTCTCTTCAGTATATCTACGACCCACAGACACACAGTCATCCTCCTCAATCAATGAATCAATGTAGACTACTAGGAAGACATAACCTGTTTCTGATATATCTGTGATGACCAAGCACATTATATGCACTCTAATAATCATCTCTAGACACAAAACAAGCCACACACACAGCACTATGTAGAGAGAATGATGGTGACAAAGAAAGCTAACAACATCATAAAACAATATCCGCTCTTGAAAAAAAGCAAGCCTAATAATAAATTGCTGTTTCTTCTACCTTCAAAGTAAATGACACATTTATTTTGAACATAGGCTGGTACAGGATTAAATATATGTAGCCTACGTCACTACAAATCCAGAACAAATTTATCCTATTTATTTATCATAATTTTTCAAATTATAATTTTAATTAATAACAATATTAATTAATTAATAATATTAATTAATAATATTAATTAATTAATAATATTAATTAATTAATAATATTAATTAATAATATTAATTAATTAATAATATTAATTAATAATATTAATTAATTAATAATATTAATTAATTAATAATATTAAATTATGGTTTACTAATTTGGCTGTGTTTATTGATCAAGAACTGGTTGAAAGTGTCAATAAAATTATTGTAAGCAAAATTAATTTCTTATTACATAAATAATTTTCTGTAATTAATTTAGCAATGAATTCAACAGCATTTTTATAGTTATGATTATAGTAATTTTTTTTTATTAAGGACTAAAAAGTCTTTTTGGATTCCTATTAGAATTATGTGATTATAATGATATTTTTTTGTCTGAATGGTCAAATGTTTATCAATAAGTTCTCTTAATGCCTTTTTGTGTGACCAAAACTATTGCTGTTTGTTGTAGCTGTTTGATTAGCATAGAAATGATTTTATGAGGATTAAACCCATAAAAAACATACATATTATCTATATCTTCTTTGAATGTTTTTCACACATCAGTATTGGCCCATGCTGCCTGTTTCTACCCTGAACTTATGCCAGTATAATGCATCTTGTAGCTCAGAATACAGAAAATCTTGCAGGGCTTATAACGTCCCCTCTGACTTCCCAGTTGGTTGATGGCAGAGGCGTAGCTAGGAATTTCCCATCATTTGGGGGCCCGGGGGCTTGACCTCTTTAGTAAAAAAAACTCTTTTGGGGGGATTTTTCAAATTCTCCCCCCCCCTTTACCCAAGCTATGTCACCGGTTAATGTGGGAGGGTGGAGATGTGGATAAAGTATGGGAGTGTCACAAGTTAAGTTTTTTTAAATATTGAATTCTGAAATAAACTTTTTTTTGTTAAAAGTAACACACTTGTGCTTAAAATTTAGATATTAGGAATGCAGTTAGGTTAAAATAAAGATATTAATTTTGTTTCAATCAGGCATTGAGAATGCTAAAGAAGACTGGCTTAGTGTGTATGAGTCTGAGACTTTTGAGGAGGATGTAGCCACACTTTTTGCTGAGCTTCTACCTCTGTATGAACAGCTTCATGCATATGTCCGTCGGCATCTCAAAGCCAAATATGGTCAGGACAAGTTCCCATCTTCAGGACAAATACCAGCACACATTCTTGGTAACAAAAATATAGACTCTATATATTTTGTAAAATGAATGTTGCATCTGTTAGCAATTAAAATCATAGTTATAACTGTAAAACATCAGATGGAATTCACACCCGGCACCATATGAGACCATCAAATGACAAGTACATAGCAGCCATGTTGCTCTACTGTTTGATTGATTCTTTTAATTTCATTTAATGAAACTCTTTGATTAACTTAAATTTTTATATGCAGGCAATATGTGGGGACAAAACTGGGAGAACATTTTGTCAGAGGTCATTCCATTCCCAAAAAAGGAGTCTGCAAACATCACTGCTGCTATGTTAAAACAGGTTCACTCTATGTACTTTGAAAATACTGATTTTTTTCCTTCTTATGTATAAGTAGAGATTTCATTTTATATTGTTTTAGAATATACATTTTACATATAATATACATAGAATATATATATACATATATATATATATATATATATATATATATATATATATATATATATATATATATATATATATATATATATATATAAAAATTTTTTATTATAAATAGAAGTAATACTTTCATATAACACATCTTCCATGCTCCTCAACTCAGAGCTCTCTGGTCACAAACTCTGTTTTGATTATGTGTGTATGTTTGGGGGGGGGGGGGTAAAGGTTTATAACAAACACAATGTAGCTTGAATTGAATCTCTAATAAATAAATGCCTAGTCTACATTGGGATTCAAACTCCAGCTCTCAGGTGTATTATACTACTCAACACACATATTTATGCCAACATTAGCATTGTTTAAAGGTTTTAATATTGCTACTTAATTAGCTAGTTTCTGCTTTTTTTTTCTATGGCCATTGATTTAAAGAAATATTTGTGTAAGATATCAATGTTTCTGATTTGGTCCTAATGGAAAGAACACGACCACTTTGTTTAGATCATATGTAACAGTGGTTTAATGAGTGCAGGATGAGGGTAATATGGGTGAAAAATGCTCATGTACTAGACCTCTTGTATTTATGCAACTGGTTCAACTTCTCTGAGCCTTCTCCTGATTATGAGTATTTGAAACAGTTCTGCAAAAAAAACCTCTGGATTAATTTCTTGAGCTGCAGGCAGTTTACATGTGAAACTAGTTACTTTACCTTTAAATGTTTCTTTATTAATTAGCTGTGTGTAATTATCTGTTGGAGAAATGATAGCATACAATGGTTTTATGGAAGATTTTTATTGACAATGTTGTATTTTAACTGTCCAGAATTACACAGTGGAAAAGATGCTCAAACTATCAGAGAGTTTTTATGCATCCCTTGGCTTCCAAAATATGACTGACCTATTTTGGAACAAATCAGAGTTTGTGAAACCAAAAGATGGTAGAAATTTTACCTGTCATGCCTCTGCCCACAACATGCATGCCCCAGAAGACTTCAGGTAAGACAATCATTTGACATTTTAGTCTTAGCAAAATATGTAGGTCATAGCCTTTGGGAAATACTGCACTCCTCATAATCTTCGGGTTTATTATTCTTTATCATTGACTTTTCCTTAATATCATGATTTGGTCATTTGATGAACTTCTGATAATTTCTCATCTATCTGATTCTCTTTTCTCAGCCTTCTTTCTCATGTTCCAGTCTCTGGTCATCACCTTCAAGCTGCTGACTGTTGTTTTTTTTTTAAGTTTTGTATGTTCCTTCAGAAATGAAGATTATTTAATTCTGGTGCAATCCTCCTACAGGCTAAGAGGGGATGGAAGAGTGCATGAAAATTGTCTTAACAATTTGATGAAAAACATGCCACATGACCAGGCACGCTATTAAATTAGTCGCCTGTATGTTACATCAATTTAGGCATTTTCCCATCATAAAAATAGAGGCACATTTTTTATTCCATACCCTAGAACAAATTTGTACAAGTGCTTCTTCTTCCCTAGTGCCATTATAGAAAGAAATGAGTTGCCTGAATCAACCAGGAAAACCAACGACTTAGCAGAGCTTAAGTCATTGATTAACATGCATCACTATATTGACACATAGAATGTGTAAGACATAATTATCTACTTTTTTCAAGTAACGTCTGTAATTAATAAGATAAGATAAGTTTTCCTGTAGAAAGTTAGGTTATAAATTATATCTTTCAAAAGTAACTAAAAATGTTTTCAAAGTGCATTGTTTGTTTTTAGGGCTGTATAAATTCAGTTAATAATATAAAATAACAAGATGCAGGCTTAAGTATTCTAACAGAGTTTATCATTAATGGCAGAATAAAGATGTGTGCTGAGGTAACAAAAGATTTCCTGTACACAATACACCATGAGATGGGACATGTGCAGTACTATATGGAGTATGATCATCAACCAATCATCTATAAAGCAGGTGCCAATGATGGTAGGAAAACGTTATTTTAAAATTTGGCCAACACAAAAGGAAATCTTGAACTTATATTTTCAATATGGCTGCCTGGTCGTGCGGTTTGCGCGCTGGACAGTCGTTCGGATTTATCAACGGTCGAGGGTTCAAACCCTGCCTGCTCCCATCCCCCATCATCCTGCAGGAGGTTATAGACTAGAAAGTAAACTATCTTCAACTCTGAAGGAACATCCGAAACTTGTAAAACATTTTACAAACAATATTTTACCTAATAGAGAAAATAAAGTGGCAAGTATATTTAAATAATGTTTTCAATATTTTACCCAATAGAAAATAAAGTGGCAAGTATATTTAAATAATGTTTTCAATATTTTACCTAATAGAAAATAAAGTGGCAAGTATAGTTAAATAATGGTTTCAATATTTTACCTAATAGAAAATAAAGTGGCAAGTATAGTTAAATAATGGTTTCAATATTTTACCCAATAGAAAATAAAGTGGCAAGTATAGTTAAATAATGTTTTCAATATTTTACCCAATAGAAAATAAAGTGGCAAGTATAGTTAAATAATGTTTTCAATATTTTACCTAATAGAAAATAAAGTGGCAAGTATAGTTAAATAATGTTTTCAATATTTTACCTAATAGAAAATAAAGTGGCAAGTATAGTTAAATAATGTTTTCAATATTTTACCTAATAGAAAATAAAGTGGCAAGTATGGTTAAATAATGTTCTCAATATTTTACCTAATAGAAAATAAAGTGGCAAGTATAGTTAAATAATGGTTTCAATATTTTACCTAATAGAAAATAAAGTGGCAAGTATAGTTAAATAATGTTTTCAATATTTTACCTAATAGAAAATAAAGTGGCAAGTATAGTTAAATAATGTTTTCAATATTTTACCTAATAGAAAATAAAGTGGCAAGTATAGTTAAATAATGTTAAATATGTGTTGCGCCAGCAGGCAGCAGTCGTGTTTTTTCGTCTCTCGTTTTGGAGGATTTTTGTGTTGCTATTTTCTAAAGCTAAGTGATCTTTCTTATACCATTAGATTTGTGTAGATTTCTTCTATAGATTGGTGTATTTAGTTCGATAGATTTAAGTCACGTTAATTAAAATTAAATTAGTTTTTGTATTCATTTACTATCCTTTAGTTTAACAAGCATCTAGATAAACAGTGACAGAGTGATACTCATAGCCCGAGGGATTGATGTGCTTGGTAAAACCGTGTACTGTGGCCACTACATAGCAGTCGTGACGCAAACCTGTTTTTCATCATTGCTAGTGTGTCAAGTCGTCATACTGGAGTCATGGACGCAAATCTACTACGTCGCTTAGGACGCACATGTGTGTTACTCAAATCATGACTAGACAGCGAGGTTTTCCTAAATATTCGTCAACTTGGCATCGGGAGTAAACTGCCGACAGTTTGTGGGTCTAGGGCTGGGCATCTTACACGCCTATGGTATAACCCATTGCAATTCAACTCAACAGATACATGCCACGCAGTTTTCAGGACTCTCAACTGTGTAGTTAATCCCCCCACCCTGTCCTTTCATCTACGACAGAGTTCAGCAGTTATCTACAAAACTATTTTGTCAACCACCCCACCCCTACTACTCCTCACAAGACAGTGGTCATATGTCCCCATCAAAAACCTATAATTTGTGATATTACTCCTCCTGTGTCTTCAACACGTGCTACGCCTCTGGTGACTACATCCTCAAGTCTTCTTAAAATAATGCACCTGAACGCCCAGTCATGCAGTAACAAAGCTCTTGAGCTTGCAGACACCATCATTGATGATAGCTACGACATCGTTTTCCTTAGTGAGACATGGTTTAAAGAAGTTGGTGATGAGCCAAGAACCATTGAGCTAACACGCCAGGCTTTATTTTAAAGAGTCTACCTCGAAAAACAGGCAGCGGAGGAGGTTTAGCAATACTGTACAGGGACAGTCTAGCCAAGTATGTAACAATAAGACCTGACAGCTCACCGTACACCACCATTGAGATGTGCGAGTTACGCCTCTCCCACCACAGTAGAACACTGACTTTTATTTTCCTGTACCACCCACCACCAAGCAAGAGAAATAAATTGACTACAAAAGTTTTCATTGAAGAATTTCAAGACCTCCTTAACAGTCACATAGCAACAAAAGATCTATTTGTCATAGGCGATGTGAACTTGCATTTTGACAGTTAAAATAAGACATATGCGGTGTTGCTAAAAAATGCGCTAAAGGATCGCAACTTAGACCAACTGATAAATGTTCTGACACATGTCAAAGGCCATACTCTTGACTGGATTGTTACAAATGCAAGTGAGCTTATAGCCAAACTCAGTGTTGTAGACCGTGGCTTGTCAGATCATTTTTTTGTAAACTTTGAAATGCGCCTATCAAAAGCAAAAAGGCCAAGGAAAAATGTGACTTCCCGTAAACTTAAAGCCATAGATATTGCCTCCTTCAAAATGGACGTGACCTCTTTGCTGTTGCAACAGAGCAACACAGACGTTCTCAGCAATTACAGTTTTTGCTTGAAAAAGTTGCTAGACAGCCATGCACCTCTTGTCACTCGTACAGTCTCAGTTAGGCCATCTGCACCCTGGATGACGGAAGACATAAAGAATGCCAAACTTATTTGCTGACGTGCCGAACGTACATTCCAAAAGACAGGTCTGACAATACATCGACAAATATATATCCTAGAAAAAAACAAGGCTAACCGTATGATTAGAGATGCAAAAGCTAGTCATATTCGACAAAAAATTGAAACTTCTAATTCTTCAAAGGAGCTATTTAGGATCACCGCTGAAATGTTAGGGGGAGCAAATAACAAACGTTTGCCGTCATCTATCCCAGTATCTGAACTCCCTGATTCCTTCAATAGATTCTTAATTGGAAAGATTGAGCAGATTAGAAATGACATGCCATCCCTCTCATCACAGCTTGACCACTCTTTCAAAATTCTCCTTTTTGCGAGTTTCAGCTTGTATCTGAAGATTATGTCAAAAGTATTATTTTAAAGATGCCAAATAAGTCATGTGACCTTGATCCCATTCCAACTTTCTTGCTCCTTAAATATTTAGATGCGCTTGTACCCACAATTACTATCATTGTGAACGCTTCACTGACTTCAGGCATTGTACCACAGCAATTTAAGCATGCACTTGACAGGCCTTTATTAAAAAAATTCAGTCTTGACCCGGAATGTCTAAAAAACTATCTCCCAGTATCAAATCTTTCCTTCCTGTCAAAGCTTCTGGAGCGAATCGTGTTAGCGCAAATTCTTTCTCATCTTGAACAGTACTGTCTCTTGGAAGAATTTCAATCTGTATTTAGGAAGTGCTGAAGCACAGAGACAGCAGTTGTCAGAGTACTAAATGACTTACTTCACAATTCCGACGTAGGCCACATGTCAATTCTTTCAATGCTGGACTTGATACGCTAGACCACGAAATTATGATGGCCAGATTCTCTGCCACTTTTGGTTTAACAGGAATCATCCTAAAATGGCTTGGATCCTACCTGACTGAATGCACCCAAAGTGTCGTTGTTAACGGAGCAGAATCAACAAGCTTACTCTTGAAGTACCCCAGGGATCAGTTCTAGGCCCAGTACTGTTCACTATGTATACATATCCACTCAGCGGTGTCATACCATTTCTTTGCCGATGACTCACAGTTATACGATTCCTCAGTACCATCAGAGGTGTCGCATCTGGCAGAGAAAATCAGTAGTACCGTTGCAAGGTTGAGCAATTGGATGGTTGAAAATAAACTCAAGATGAACGAAGACAAGACAGAAATAATTAAGATTGGCACTCGGAACAACGTCTCGAAAGTTGATAGCACAGATTCTCTTTTTATTATGAACTGCCAGCTTCCTTATGTCCATGTAGTGTGGAATCTTGGAGTTCTCTTCGACTCAACACTATCTTTTGACCCACACATAAGTCAACTCTGCAAGGGTCTTTATCTGCAGCTGCGCAGATTAGGCCAGATCTGACCATATTTAACAACGGAGTCAACAAAAACGCTAACTGTGGCATTCATACTCTCCCGCCTTGACTACTGTAACGCCGTGCTAGCAGGTATACCAGACGACAAAATAGCCAAACTGTAACGTATACAGAACAACGCTGCACAAATAGTACTTAGAAAAACAAGACAAGATTCTGCTACTACGCTCTTGCGCATGCTCCATTGGTTTCCTGTGAAAGCGAGAATCGATTACAAGGTCGCCACACTTTGTCATCAGTGTATATATAACAATGAGATGCCCCTGTACCTTAGAGAACTGATTACTCCATATGTCCCCCAGAGAGCCCTGCGCTCAATGGACTCAATGCTTTTAGTGGTGCCACGTTTCTCTCTCAAAAGCTACGGTCTGCGGGCTTTTTCAGTTCACGGACCAAAGGTTTGGAACTCACTCCCCATTGATCTCAGACAGACAAGATGCTATACCACTTTTAAGAAGAACATTAAGACTTACTTGTTTAAAACCTTTTTTAGATTAGTTTTTGATTTCTGTTGTCATGTCTGTGTTTGTGATGTTATTACAACGCCTTGAGCCTACATTTGTTTGTTAACAGCGCTTTATAAATAAAATTATTATTATTATTATTAATGTTTTCAATATTTTACCTAATAGAAAATAAAGTGGCAAGTATATTTAAATAATGTTTTCAATGTTTTACCTAATAGAAAATAAAGTGGCAAGTATATTTAAATAATGTTTTCAATATTTTACCCAATAGAAAATAAAGTGGCAAGTATATTTAAATAATGTTTTCAATATTTTACCTAATAGAGAAAATAAAGTGGCAAGTATAGTTAAATAATGGTTTCAATATTTTACCTAATAGAAAATAAAGTGGCAAGTATATTTTTCCCTTTAACAGTGAAAGCTAATTTAGTGTTGTTAATAAGGCAAGAATAAAGTAAGGAACCAAAGACTAATAGATCAAACACCAATGGAGGATCAGATTTGTATTAGGAATTTTTAAGGAATCCCTCAAATCCCTTCTCCTTGTTAGAACTAGTATGCTTTTAATTGTTGTGTGCTTTACTTAATACTTTAATTAATTTTGAATGCATTTAATGGCTGAATGGGCCACAAAGAGCTCAAATGGTGATTAAAAGAAAATGATCACCACCTGGATTTCAACTTGTGGTCTCTGAATTCACTTCTGTATCTTCTATCTCTTAGCCATCACATTGATTCAACAAATTAACTTCATGAACACTTTAAAAAAACAACAACAGTGAATAGTAATTCATATCAGCTTAAGTATACCACAACAGAAAAAATGATTTGAGTTTTATTCCTAAACTATTTGCAATTGATTATTTGTACTTGATGATACACTTAGTATTGATATACTACTGGAAATGGAACTTCTTAAATTTCATTGGTCTTGTAAGACAAATTTCCATACGGATAATAAAGATTATTATTATTATTATTATTATTATTATAACCTCTCTTCAAGTGAATTAGTGTTGAATACTACACACAAAAAAACAAAGCTGTAACTATATGGAATAACATTTTACTATTTACTGAAACAAGGCTTGTGGCTATGGAATGACCACTGACATATCTAGTTTAGCCCAGCACAACTTAGTTTGTATCTCTTATGCATTGCTCTTTTAAATATCATACAACTTGCAATCATTTAGAAAAAAAAATGGTCCTCAATAACTAAGACCCTTCTAGTTAATCTTTACAACTATTAGTGGGAAGAAAATTCATTATTCATACCTAAACTACTAGGAATCATCTAAATTTTTCAAGCATCCTATTTACTTCTTAGTAAGACTATGCTTTATTGATCCTTACGGAAATTTGTTGTGATTACAAGGACTCTTTTAGCTGATGTCTCTTACAGGGTTTCATGAAGCCATTGGTGACCTCATGTCTCTGTCAGTTCAAACTCCTGAACACCTGCAGAAAATTAAAATCTTGGATCATATATCAAATGACACTGGTGAGTAAGCACCTTCTTTACAATTCCTAATATTAGCTTGCAAACTCTTCATGGGTGGATTTTAAAAATAACTAATAATTTTACTAGAAATTTGACAGTTTATGCATATCTCTAAAGGAAAAAAATACTACTTAATTTACCACACACTCTGTTTTGACTTTTATAATTTTTCAAACTATGATTTGTATTCAGTAATGAGTTGAATAAATGAATAAATATACATGAAAATTTTGCACACCACTGGACTATAACTTGATTGTGTAAAGCTTACTAGAAAGACTACTTGCAAAAATTCAGCACTACCAATTAGAAATATAATAATGAGAAAATATAGACCACCACCAGCTTAATAAAGGGGGGCGGTGGTTGAGTGGTTAAGTGCTTGGCTTCCAGACTTGGGGTCCTGGGTTTGAATCTCTGTGAAGACTGGGATCCTGAAATTCAGGATTTTTAGGGCACCCCTAAGTCCACCCAGCTCTAATGGGTACCTGACTTTAGTTGGGAAAAGTAAAAGCGGTTGGTCGTTATGCTTACCACATGACACCCTGCTAGTTAACCATTGGCCAAAGAAACATGATTTTAACATCATCTGCCCCATAGATTGTATGGTCTGAAAAGGAAAATTTACTTTTTTTACCAGCTTCATAAAGGAGGAAAAGATTTTTTTTTTAAATTTTTTTAATTCTTGAAATTTTTTTATTGGAACCAATCACTTTTTTTTTGTAAATATTTTTGTAATGCATATTTAAAAATAAGAAAAATTGTAATGATCATTATGAAGCTTACTGGGTCATCTATCTATAGTATTGGAGAATATACATTCAATGTGTAGGCTACAAACATGATTAGTAAGAAGAAATAATCTCTAAAACTCCGAGATCAAGTATGATCTCCAGCTTGCAGAAGATGACACCATGAGTCTATTCAAGTTACATAGTGGCATTGAAAATTACAATACAAGAGCTTTCTCCTTTCAATAATAATGATATATATATATATTCTATCTTCTGCCTCTTTCATCTCCCCCTTTATCTATTTCTTTCTTCTTGTAGTTATGATTCAAAGGATTTGTCAAAAGAATTAAAATTGTTTTTCTCTCTAAAAAATTAACCAAAATGTTTTGTTTTGTTAATTAGAGTCAGATATCAACTTCCTAATGGCCATGGCACTAAACAGGGTTGCTTTTTTGCCTTTTGGCTATTTGGTTGACAAGTGGAGGTGGTCAGTGTTTACTGGGGACACAACACCAGCTCAGTACAACAAATATTGGTGGGATCTCAGGTAAGATCTCTTCTTGTAAGATACAGCTTGACATTTAAGGATGGCTCTAACTATAAATCCAGATAAAGACTTCCTAGATATATTTAAATTATCTCCCTACAAGAGTTATTTTGATCAGTTTTCTTCAACTATTGTGTTTATTTCAACTTTTTTTGTGTATATGATTTAATATCTTAGGCTTTAACTAACATACTTTTATTATATTAAATGTATTTGAACATGCCTTACTTTGATGTTTATAAAATAAAGATAGTTAAATATCGAATATTTTGATAGAAGCACAATCTCAGAATAAAATAGTTGACTCACTTCTCCTTCTCTCTCTCCCTCTTTAAATCTCAGAGATCATTACAGGCACGACTTGGCCTAAAATATGCGGATGTGCCAAAAAAAAACAACTCAAGCTCAGAGATCAATGCTCTTGTCAAATTGTGCTTTAAAGATTTTTTTATTTTACTGACACTATTCTGCAGTGTAATTTTTTTATTTTAACTTTCTCTCCTAACTGACGATACCAGCATTGATTTGACCCAATTAAATTAAATTAATTTTTTGGTTTTATAAACTTTAAGTTGTGTTAGATAAAAAGAGCATTGGTTCTTCCCTAATATAATATTTCCTGATTACATGCAAAAAAGTTATTGAAATTTAATCATAACAGGGTAGTGAAACACAAATGAGCAAAATGAATAATATAATCTTATCTTCTTATCTTATATAATACAGACGTTACTTAAAAAAGAAGATGATTATGTCCTACGGTCATGCATTTAGTCATGCATATTAACCAATGACTTAAATTCTGCCAAGTCACTGGTTTTGCCTGGCTAGCTCAGGCAACCCATTCCATGCTCTAATAGCACTAGAGAAGAAGGAGTATTTGTACAAATTTGTCCTAGCATATGGGACGAGGAATGTGCCTTTATCTTTGTGTCTTTCAGAGTATTTTATTAAATTTTGTTTTTGTATTTGAAGATTATGGTTCAGTGTTTTATGTATAATTGCTACTTTACTTTTGAGTCTTCTGTCCTGAAGGCTTTCTAAATTTAGTGATTTTACTAAAGGTGTTACTCTAGTCAAATGTGAATATTCGTTTGTTATGAATCTCACTGCTCTATTTTGTGTCTGTTCCAGTTTCGTAATCTTTTCTTTAGTTGAGGGGTCCCAAACAGAGAATGCATATTCTATTATTGGCCTAACCAAGGTTAAATAACATTTTAGTTTTATGTTCTTATTTGATTTCTAGACTTTTCTTTTAGTAAACCCTAATGCTTTGTTTGATTTTGTTATAGTTTCATCGATATGTGGATTCCATGACAGTTTTTCATTTATTATAACACCTAGGTATTTTGATTTTAGTCTGTGTTACTGGTTTGCCATGAATAAGATAAGTGGAATTTATTTGTTTTAGTTTTTTTGTTACTCTTAACAACTGACATTGTTCTGGGTGGAAAGACATGCTCCAATTTGATTCCCATTTCTGTAATTCATCTAATTCTCTTTGTAAAATATCTGTGTCTTGTTTTATTTTTATTGTTCTATATTTTATGCAATCGTCTGCAAATAATCTGTTCATTCTGTTGGAATGTTGAAAATAAGTATGGAGAGAAAGCGTTAAAGGATAACAGTTTTTTTAGTTACAAACAAATCCAATATAGATGTAGGCCTATATAGTTCTTTAGTAACACAATTATTAATAAATTTGTCCATTAGTATTATTATGTATAGATACATTACATTAACTCTTAAACTACTGAAACATTTAAAGGAAACTTCTAAAAGTGTAAAAAATGTTTTGTAATTTTGTTTTATCCTTTTAAATACTAGCAATCTCTATTTGATAATATAAAGGTCATTTACTGGCCAGCAGTTAATGGTATACCACGCTAGTGCTTATTTAGTGGCTTTTCAGTTTTTATACTAAGTCTGTGTGAAATCAGATTTTTAAAACCCTGTTTGGTTTCTATTTGAAGTGACATTTTCATCTTCAAAATGTTTTTTTTCATCTAATAGTTTTATATCTGAGAAAAAAAAATGTGTATTGCAAGTTACTATAGGCGGGCACGACATGGCCTAAATTGTGCTGATGTGCCTAAACTCAAGTTACTATAGATTTTTGTTTCTTTCAGATGTAGATACCAAGGTCTTTCTCCTCCTATAAAACGTGATTTGAGACACTTTGATCCAGGAGCCAAATATCATGTAGCCTCTAATACACCTTATATGAGGTCAGTCACACTGAGCCTAATCTAAATAGGTTAGAATGAAATGTATTGTCCTGTAAGTCTTTCAGCTTTGTTTTGATAAAATACTTGTATTTATTCTATGGTGAACATTGCCAGGTACTTTGTCAGTTTCATCATCCAGTTCCAGTTTCACAAGGCTGCCTGTGATATCTCTGGTTACAAAGGGCCTTTACATAGGTGTGATATCTATGGGAGTAAACCTGCAGGAGACAAGATCAGGTAATGACTAATGAGTGATTCTTTTTTTCATTTTTTGTCAAGGATCATGACAGAAAGTCTTAGAATATGTGTTACATATATGAAGATCTGTAAAACGTTTTATTTATTTTTTTATTTCTGCTATTAAAGAGCCATAATTTTAACTAGTAAATGTACTTTTGCCTTGCAGTTGTCAATCTTTAATTTTATAAAGTCTTTATAATAGTTTGGCACAACAGCACTGAGTTTATGATTTTAAATGTCAGGAGGTAATCTTGAGGCTATTTTAATCCTTCACATATTTCTCTGTTGAAAATTCATTAGTACCTTTCTAAATGTGTCTCTAATCTAAGACTTTAACTTCCAGCCCTTCCATTATAATTGATGATGTCTAAGCATAAGCCAATGTAATTATGATCATGTACATTCATCATCGTGATACATTGATTAGTAGCACATTTCATGCACTGGCATTTTGTTGTTCTCCTCTATAGAAAAATGCTGTCTATGGGAGCTTCACGACCATGGCCCCTGGCAATGAAAGTTCTGACTGGGCAGAAGAAGATGGATGCAACCCCACTGCTGAACTACTTTAGGCCCCTGATGGATTATCTTAAGAAAGAGAATGGCAATGATTATGGCTGGGATCCTCACTGCTCGGGGGCTCAATATGAGTAGAAATTAAAAACTATTACAAAACTTTCCATCACAAGTGTTGCACTTTAAAAAAATGTCTTTCAGCAGATTGACACTGAATTAGAAAAATAAATGAATAGCCCTGTGATGATAACTTCTAAGGTTGTTTCTTTGTTAGCTATCTGAACTGTTTAAAAGTAATTTTTGAAATTATGTGATGTCTATATAGCTTTATCTATATTGCTAAGTATTGTTAAGTGAAGGTATAGATAAGATTTACTTTTAATGATGGAGGTTACTTTCAGATTAGTTTTAGGTTTTGTTTATTAAGGTTTGATTTGAAGTGTTTTTGTTCAGTCTTTAAGATTGACATTCAATGTCGTAAATGATTTATTTTTTTTTATTTTTTTTGTGTTACCCACATCCACACTCTCATGGGTGTAAAGTTGTATCTTACTCTGATTGCTTATCTGAACAAGAAAATAAACATTATTTGATTGTTAAACATTCGACTTGTGTACTCCAGTTATGTTTGTATGTAAGTTTAGTTTTTTTTTTAAACAATAGATGTAACCCCTTGCTAAAATTTTTTATTTTAGATAATTAAATTAAGACCATTTTTTGAGAGTTAAAATGATTTAGATAGAAATATTTTACACATTTCTGTTCTTTTTTGGAGATTTTTAGAATAAATTAAACAGTGACAAAAAACTTAAATTGAACTTCAAAATTGTCAACTAAATAAAAGTTACAAACAGAACAGCTTTATAAAATTAATTCAGCAGTGCTAAAATGTGAACAAATATGATGTCGCTTATTAAAAACAAAGTTAACTCCACTTCGTTTACCTTGTACCAAAAACAGTTTGCTCTGATTTACTTTTATTACATTTCCACTGAAATTTGTGTTGTTTATTTCCCACAACTTTCACCAAATGTATTGTTTTAACAGTCTTGACAATCAGATACACTATATCTATAAACAAGACTTTCTATTCTGTGGAGAGTCAATTTGTAATTTTAAAAAATGGTTTTTAAATCAACTCCAAGAAGTGTTAACTCAGGCTGAGTTCTTTTTTTTTTTAAACTAACTTTAGCACTGGAATAGTATACAGTTCTCCCTATTCTCATTTTCAGGTTCAGTTGAAACTTTGCGCCATTTTTCAATGCCGAATCATGTGGATCAATATACAAAACATTTTAGTTCATCAATTATTTGTAATTATTTAATTTTGTTTTTAGGGGACAAGCCTTGTGTAGAGAGTTAGGTCGTTCGCTCAAAAAAAGCATGTCTGCCTTCCATTGTGGAAATTCAAGTTCGAATCCAGAGAAAAAATCAAGTTTCTTTTTTTTTAAATTGCCAGCACGGAAACCTTCTCCCAGATGCGCCGCTCGCCTCCCCCGCTCCTTTTCAAACTGGTCTACAAACATTATTGAACCATAGCACAATGGGCATGTAAATAGCTTGAAAGTTGCTCTAAACAAAAACAATTAATTAAAATATTTCCAATCGCAAATATTTATTATGATGTTACCGTGGTCTGGATTTGAGGGATTCCAAACAATTTTGCTCATTGAAGTATTTTTTTTAATTTTTCTTGTTTATTATATAAACAATCTCTTTGACAGCATTAGTCTGGAAGTAAAACATTAATTTGTAAATGGAATGCAAGATATGGTACGCAATAAAGTAAAGTTCCCCTCTCAGATCTTGCGATCTAGAGGACAGATGATGTACAGGCAGTGGCGTAGCAAGGTACCCGTGGGCCCGGGTTCAAGAATGACAAATATTTTGTGTGACAAAGAAATTCAGTAGTTTGCATGTATCGGTACATTTACTAACAGACATTCCTATGCAAGTTCATGAACACAGCTGACAAACAAAATTTAAGACCATGTTTAAGTACCGTTTAGCACAGTGAACATAATGCGCAAGCGGCTACTTTTGTTGAAATATGATATAGTACTGTCCACTCCTATTAAAAAACCAACATTGCTTTGGTATGGTTAGTAATTTAAAGAAAGACGACGCTATTTTATTACTTAAGGGAATTTGTTCAGTCAATTCTGCAGACTTCTGGTTCTCACAAATATTGAAACCTACAAATGACTCTCTGCAATGATTGCAATGTCTTTTGGGAGTTCGTCATCGGCGTTTACAAAACATGTTTAGAAAATATTGCAAATTAAATCAATTTTGTACTTCTCTTTGAGTGCTGTCAACCATGACAGAGTAAAATGGCGCAGATTGCATCTCCTTTAGGTATTTTGATAAAATTGCATTGCCCAACAGGTCGAGGTAAAGGGTTGTGTTTTTATTTTCTTAAGAATTTGTGTACTGCCAAGACATTTTCGTTGTTACTTGTGCCACCCAAACGATGCTCTTCGCGATGACCACTAAAAGAGAGGTTGTTGTTGCATGCTTAAGTCAAAACTAACGTTCACTGTGCGATGAGTTACTTTCAGTCACTAATTGTCAACTTCTTCAATGTGCTCTTTGCATCATCCACCGTTCTTAGTCGTTTATGTTGTCTGTAGGTTTGGCAAGATTGTTGATGAAGTGAAGTCATTAGTTGACCTTTTTTTTGACGATTCGGTTGGAAAACTAACAACATTGATGCTGTGTCAGGGTATAAACCCGAGACCATAGAGACCATATGAACGATTTTCCAGTGCACATACCATACGATAAAGCAGCCATTCAAGTGAAAGCCCCTATTTCACGCTGTATCTATTATCACTGCATCTCCCGTATTCAGTCACGCTAAGTAGCATACAACATCGTTATGTAACGTTTCCCTAACAGAATTTGTTGTTTCTTTTGTTTGTTTCATATCTAATTTTAAATCTAAATCTAGATTTCTGGTAATAGAAAAACAAACGTTTTTAAAAAAAGCAGAAGAAAGTTAACACTATCAACGGTTTAATTAACATAGAGGAAAAAAAGAAACAATGGGAGTATGGGACCCAAACGTTACCACCAACGCACCGTCACCACAGTACAATAAACCAGATGAAAGCAGTTCCTTACACTGACTCTAGGTGATAACACGGGTTAATGTTTTGAAGTTAATATAAAGTTTGATAATAGGATATTTTAAGAAAAAAAAATTTAAAACCATGTTTTACAAAATTGAATTGTAGGGCAGGCCACAATTGGTCATTAGTCATGGGACCAGGCGATATGAAACCCCTACGCGCCATGCGTTGCCGTATTTGTAGAGTTCAAATGGCCTTAAGCTATTTGAGATATGGGGCCCCATATAAGTCCAGATATTGTATGTAACTACTAAATATTTCTTGGAGGCCCTAAGCTAGAGCTTATGTTGCATAGATGTAAATCCGGCTCTGTCCCTATCGTTGTTACACCATCGGACCTAAATGGTCGCGCCCAAACATCCCGAAATAAAAAATCCAAGTTTTTACCGCTCAGCCACCGTGGAGTAGAAAAGTTTCGGGCATTGGCTATTATATGGACACATCAGGTCTAGGGGCTAGCGAAATAAATAGAACTGGGTAAAAGTAGCCTACATGGTTAGAATACACTATGCACTATTTGCATAAACAACATGAGGCAAACTAGGCCGCCTTTGATTGTGAAATTATGCTTTTTAATGAGCCAAATTACACGAACTCTCATAACAGTAGTATACTCAAGCTCTACATGAACTGGTGAGACAAAATGATAACCTTTCTTCAAGTGCTTTTTTAAGATAACAGACGCTTTTATTTGAGAATCGACTCATCTGCTAACAAAGAAATCATTATCTAAATTTCAGAATATGTAATCAACATCAGTTTTTTAAATTTCATTACTTTGTAGAGAGTAAGAACTTTTTGGGGACCCCCCCCCCTCATATTGATTGAACACAACCCCCTTTGAAGAAACCCAATGCTAAAAGCATATCAATGTTGGCCAATCTTCGACTTCGACTATCGTTATAGAAGGCCTGAACACTGACCTGCAACGTCACAACCTGTCGTCTGTCTGTACGACGTGGCAACGAGCTATTGGTCTAATCTGCCCACAGGTTGTGATTTTGCAAGTCAGTGATTAGGCCTTCTATAAAGATTGGTCTGGGTTGAAGTCTCGCTTCAAAGGGGCTACTAAACCAACTTTGACTTCAGTCAATTTTTTAAATATTTTTTTTTACATTTAAAAGGCGGTGTCCAGTTTGGGAAGGTTGCCCAAGTTGATTCGTTCTAAACCTCGAAAGGTAAAAAGAAAAAAAAAGTCTTTTTAAGGGAAAAGATAACTTTAAATTCGTTTCAATATCTTGGTACCTGATTAGGAAAGGATGAATGTCTAGTTGTAGATTTCTAATTACTTTTAATATGCTTTAAAATGTTATACAGAACGAGCAACATTAACAAGATAAGCAGACAATTTCAGTCACTAGCGCATATACTATCCAAGGGGAGGCCATCCCGAGCTCCTTAACGTTATGTGACTTACTTTAGGAGGACCTAGGCAATGTCAAGTGTCTTTTTTGCATCACGAGGTGCCCACGTGTTCAATACTTCACTCTATGCGAGCTTATCTATTCTGAAACGTTCTTTGAGTGTAGCACAGGATCTCAAACCTCATCCATGCTACCCGCTATCTAGGACACAGATACTCGCCTCGGGGACGCACACAAACTAAGATTTATGAATAGCTGTTAAGAATGTAGAAGAAACTCAGAAGGAACTTAAAAAAGAAAGCATTCATTTAGTTTAGGCTGTGTACAAGTCATTTCTAAAACAATCTCAAACCAAATCTCTCATTAACATAAATGAATACATTGTTAAATATGTATCCTATTCCTAGTACACGTGAATTATCGTCAATAGGCCATTACTTCAATATACCATTACTTCCATATACCATTACTTCAATATACCATTACTTCAGTATATCATTATTTCAATATACCATTACTTCAATATACCATAACTTCAATATACTGTTGAACGCGTACTTATATTTCTCGCCACAGCTAAGACCATTGCATTTCTTGTCATCATGAAGAGGCCACTTGTGAAGAAGTCATTCAAATATTAGCATATTTAAATAAGAACTCGACAGCGCATCCTAAACAGTTCAAAGTATAGACAATACTCTTTTTCTCTGTAACAGTTATCTTATCTTATAAAGTGTTATCGTTATTTCAACTAAAAACATAATATAGCCTAATAAAATGAAAGAAAATTATTGCGTCAAGGTTCAAGACTAAACTATTAACCCCCGAGATTGTTATGACGTCATAGTCCAGCGACTCCAATAGTTACCTGACATAGGGGGAAAATAAAGAGAGTGGATTCGTTGTTTTGGTCACATGACTCACGTTGTCGACCAATGACATTTGAGCTGTACATCCACTGAACCGTTCTACTCTAGATGATCTTTACCTTAACTTCACTTACCACATATGTAGACTCAGCTTTCAGGATAGCAAAAGAGAGGTGACATTATGACATCCAACCTGGACTTTACAAAAATGATTTCCCAGTGGTCTCAAAGCTAGATGCTCGGGTCATTTCCCTTGTTTTAGCGTTCATCCCATTTTTTGTTTCGCGGGATGTTCTTTTGAGATGGAGCAATAAGCAGTGTTTGGTTTTTAGTATGGCTAAACTGTCATGACAATCGCGATAAACTTTCGTGATAAAAATGACATTTCTCATTCAGCTGCTTTATAAGCTTCCATCAGACACTATGATATTCACATCGAATCCCTTAAAAATGAATCAGTGAAATGAGACATCACTTTCCTCATCTATTTACTAATTATATCACTATGATAAAGCGTTGTGAAAATGTTGAATCACAATTCACACAAAATTTAGTTTTAAAAATGTATAAATGAGTAAACATTGACATCTAAAATCTGTCTATAGTGTAATAGAACTCTGCCATTGCGCCGATGCGCACCACAGCAAAAAACTGGTTTAAGACATCAGTGTTATGAAAAGAGAGACAGAGCTTCATTCCACCATGGAATAAGTTCCACGATTCCACCCAAGCACAAAAAAAACAAAAACAAAAATACTTTTTTTTTTGAAAGAAAAGGAATGACATTTGTAATAATTTTTTTAAAGTAAAATTCCTTCAACTTATAGAGCGATTATTTAGCTCTTAATAGCTAATGAAAGATAGATTATTTTTTTTTAAATGGCGCATTTTTAAACCTGTCTCATTTCCCCCATCCCCAGAGAAAAAATCCCGATTATACTGACATAATATTTTAATGATCGCCCTTTAGATGCTCTATGACTTAGAAAACGCTGCCTAAAATGTTCCTGAACATTAATTTATTAAACTCTTGAATAACAAGGTTACAAAGACAGTTTGTGTGGAAACACAAACTCAAAATCGGCCCCGAAGTGGTCCACCCAGACAGGTAAAAAGGCAGATTTCAATATTTTCTGAAAGAACATCAGAATGAAATTCTATCAAAGACAAATGACAGAGAAGAATGGAGAAAGAAGGTTGATAGATCTCGTGTGGCGCCCCAGCGGTCCAGCAGACCAAAGGATAGGTGAAAGTGAATATGAAGTTAGATGTGAACATGGCCTAACTGATGTCTTATTAATGAAAATCTAATTGATCTAATGATTGTGTCTGTGACGATCAAATTCTGCAGTTAACGCGATATGAAAAACTACTTAATTATTGTTGTTTTAAATTATGTCCAACTTACATGCATAGTAAATAGATTTTTTATCTCTAAAGAAAAGTAAACATTTTTTATGTAAATGTAGTAGTTTGTATGACAGAAAATACTTAACTTAGCAATACAAATGTAAAAAAAAAATTTTGACAAAAAGACTAAAACTGTCTGCATAAATGTGTTAAAAATATGGCACGTTGCTATCTCCCCTACTAAAGAGCCTCCAGTGTTTGTTACTATTAATAGTGAATAGTTGTAAAAGTGGTGTAGGTGTATTTTAGTAGAGTCTTTTCCCCTTTCTGGGGCCGCTAAAAAGTTTGAAAATTAGCTTAGTAAAATAAAATGCCTACATGCGGAAATAACCGCAGACGTGTAAGATAAATATGTTCTATTTCTCTAGCCAAATTAAAATGTATTTCTTTTTATATGTTTTAAAATACTGTTTTCCCAGCTGTCAAATTTTTAGGAAAATATTTAAAGCACTTTTCGAGATCCGCGTCCAGGATTTGAAACAGTGAAGCTCCTCTGAGTTGTTGCCAAATCAGATTTTGAAACAGCGGAGCTTCTCGGGAAAGGGGGGGGGGGTGTCAAAGCAGATTTTGAAACAGTGAAGCTCCTCTGAGGGGTTGTCAAAGCAGATTTTGAAACAATGGAGCTTCTCTAGGGGGGGGGGGGTTTGTCAAAGCAGGAAGGATTTTGAAACCGTGGAAAGATCGTTAATGAGTTGTGGAAGACATTCCTGCTGTGTTGGGAGAGCAAAAACCAGAGAGCGATACGGATCTGTGAACCGGCGGCAGTGGTGAAAGAGGCTGCACCAGTGAACAGTGATAGGAGAAGAAACTTGAAGACCAAGACTGACGTCCATGTGTCCTGTTATTTACGGTCTTCAATATAAATAAAACATTCGTCACTAAATCTTGCTCCTTCATCGAGTTTCCTCGCTCAAGGTCATAAGATCTAATAATCCCAGATCAGCAAATATTACAACTAGATCTCTAGTTTAACCTCACTTAGTTTAACAAGATAATATCACAAATTGATGCTATAAAATCCTCAGCATTATTGAGGTTGCCTCACTCTCATGAAGTGGAAGGCTGCGGGTATTCCCCAGACATTGCTGGTGACAGATTTCTACGGAGACACCTTACCTGATGCTCTGAATTGTGAGGGAGGATCTAAGTCTAAAGATATAGGAGGTAAGCAACGTTATTAGGGTGCCAACCAGTATATATATCTCTCATATTAATTAGGAGTGATAAAAGCAACACCTATAATATACTATACTATAATATAATATACACTATGAAATCGGAAAGTTGAAAGGGTTTCCTAAATAATTGATTTAATAGAGTTTCATTCTAGAATTAGCATGAATGGCTATCACACTTAGAAACGCTTGGAATTGATAATATTCTTCCCTTTTACAAAGCTTATGTCAACTCACTCTGTCTGTCTGGTAAAACGTTTGTACACGTTATTTCTCCAACACCAAATCTCGGATCAAGTAGAAATTTTGCACAATTATTAATTGTAGCCTACCTGACAAAACGAGAATCAATAAAAGAAAAAATCAATTAAATTACTATTGGTAATTAATTATTTTGTTTGGTATCGAACAAGGAAAATAAATCATATTTGACAGATGTGGTGGAATAAGTTGAAGCGTGGTCGAGAGGCTAAGTACGCTTGAGCTTGGCTTGGCTTGGCTACCTATGAAGGGGCTTGAGGTTCCACACCCGACTCGAACAGAGTTGTTTTTACTGAGCGCCTAAAGACAGCACGGAAAACTTTCTCCCATCCCCCCCTATCCGCCCCCCCCCCCACTGGTCCACAAATAAGATTGGACCAAAGCGCTCTGAGCATGTTATAAGCATGACAGTAGCGCTCTATGAAAGCTATAATAATAATTATTATTCATTATTCCCCTTGAGGAGGCTTGAGCCATGGGTGAACACATTTTTATGCATTTAAAAATCCTACCCTTTGCCAACTGGTCCAGACAAGTGTTAGAATCATAGTGCATTGAGAAAGCTAAAAGCATGCAAATGCGCTGAACAAGAAGGTACAAATATTTCTAATCGTACAGATTTATACTTGTCTGTCTAGATCTATTAAAAATTTAATCACATTACTGATTCAAACTAATTGACACAATTACACATAATATAAGCTTTGTTTTAAAAATAGTATTTATGTTTTCATTGTACATGTTATTTGTAAGAAAAGTGAAAAAGAGATTTTTAAAAAAGACACAAAACTAAAAAAAAAAAAAAAAAAAAAACATTTTTTTTTTGACTGCGTGTGTAGAGCCTACTAGTAACAAATCCCACCACACGGATGTCCCATGTGATGACCACGCCTATGTTTTAACATTTCACAACGTTCAACAAACACCGTTATATTATACCCATTCGAAATTACGTAGATAACAGTATTTAACAGTCGGGATCACGCGGCTTAAGCACAATTGTTCCGTAGATATAAAGAGCTATCTATATCTATGGTTGTCAGGGAACTTTGAAGTGCCCTGTCGTGGCTGGATATATCGCTCTGCTATATCATAACCGATGCTTACAAAGTCATGTTCAAATAATTACTGTATTTATTCCTGTGAGCAAAACAAAAACTATCTGCATAGATCTACGTTTACTGACGAATAGTATTAGTCTGTAAGTATTTGTATTTTTCTGTTGTTGTTTTTTTATTGCAAGTGCACCAAGCGAAATATATTGTGGCCTTAATTATTCGTAGCTACAACTATTTAAATATTTCAATGTAAACATAGTGTTGTCTTTTTCTTTAGTCACTGACGACAAAATGCAAGAAAGCATGCAAATGGCTTTTCTCCCCTGATATTCTTGTTGAACAATATTAATATATAAGATGAACAATGGTAGCAAAATCTTTCAATTTTTAAGAGCTCAATATGGAGATTTTCATAAGTGGCAGAAAAATTACAAATATCAATCTTGTTGTTGTTTTTCATTCAGTAGCATGTTTGAAGTCATTTGAATATGAAATTGTAAAGGTTAACATCTTAAAAAAGAACATTGATAAACGAAGCGATAGCACTTTATATTGACTCGGTTTCGTTTTTCCTGTCTTTTTTTTAAATTATGAAACTTTATTTTATAAGGGCAAAATAAATACTATGTATACAAAGCTAAACCTTAAAAAAAAACATAAAACTTAACTGTAGCCCAATAAATCTGTCAAGTTTACGAGCATTAGTTTGATTTTGTTTAAACTAAAATAAATATTACGATGTAAAACATCAGATGAAGAAATGATTCCTGATCAAGTCCAATACCCGAAGCAAAGCATTAGCCAACGTTTCTTACCATGTCGTGAGTGTAGTGAACACCTTCATCCACCTTCGCACTTTTCAAATTTGCCACAAACAAGTGCAGTCATTGATCCCTTTTTCCGTGAGTAGACTAGCGTCGAATACTTACCGAGTTGATTTACGATCCGACTAAATAAGGCTACATGTTGCTTTTACAGTCAGATGCTTTGCATTGTCAAACAGTGGCGAATAACTCGCTTCACAAAAAGATCAAAGTGAAACTATTATCCTTATGTTGATTCTCTCTCTCCTCCCTCTCTCTCTCTCTCTCTCTCTCTCATTCGCTCTCCTCTTCTGTCTATCTCTTCTATTCATTGTGTTTAACTCACTTTTTTTTTGCTGTCCCAAAATCTTGTTAGCAATAATGACCGCACTCGTCTTTAGTTGACAAACATTTAAAAAGTATAAACTTTCACTCTCTCTCTCTTTTTCTCTCACTCTCTCTCTCTCTCTTTCTTTTTGAGCCGTTTTAAAACCATACTTTACATTGACTCAAACCAAATCAACCCTGTATTTACAGTGCCTCTATCTATCTATCTATCTATCTATCTATCTATCTATCTATCTATCTATCTATCTATCTATCTATCTATCTATCTATCTATCTATCTATCTACCTATCTACCTTATCTATCTATCTATCTACCTATCTATCTATCTATCTACCTATCTATCTATCTATCTGTTATATATATATATATATACACCCACACACCACACACACATATATATATTTATTTATCTATATATATGTATATATGGTTCAATCCCATTAACTGTAAATTCTGTTGAGTGAACATCTGTTTCTTCCCTCTTGTTTGAAAAGAAAAGTAGCTGGGCGGGTGGGAAAGGGGAATGTGTTCAGGTCACTCTGGTCTGCGGCCTGGACATTGCGAGATTGTACACAAGCATTGAACACTGAGTACAATACATTTCAGGGCAGGGATTAAATTAACTCAAAACTACTTTTAGGAGATGGTTTAGTTATATTTATAACGTAGATTGATTGCCTGGGAGTACTGTGCTGACTACGCATATGGATTATACGCCTATGATACTGAACGTACGTAAGTTATATTTTTTTTAAGTTTGAGTGGCGCAGCTATGGATTTAGGGAAACCCGGGGGATAGACTTTTAAAAAAATAATCATTAAGATTCTTAAAATGAATACTACCGTTGTTTATTGGCGAGATAATGCACAAGTGTAAAACTCAATTCATATCGTTTTCGTGTGCAGCAAAGTTATCTATAACATCATCTAGAATCTAGATCGATATGCTTTTTAGTATCTTGGCGTCCTTGCACATCGAGTAAATCTTTCGCCTTTTAGTATTCTGGACTCCACGTGAAGCAAGATATGCAGTGGCGTAATATTTAATATTTGATGTGAAAAAAAAATTGCGACATTCATTTAGGTGTCCTCATCAAATGGGGGCCCGGGGTTCTTTCGAATTATGACTTAGCTTCCCCACAACCAAGCTACACCACTGAGTTCATGTTGGGTGTTTGCATTTATTGACGTGTGTAAGAGATCCTTATGAAACTAGCAAGCATACAGTGCTGTGTACTCTGTACAGTATTATTATAGTGATCCATTTTTGAAATTATTATACATGTAGTTATAGGATTAACTAGACTGCAGTGTTTCTCAAACTGCGTTTCGGAACATTTGGGTTCCTCGCGACCTGAATAGATGTTCCACAAGCTAGTGGAGAAATTTACTTGTAGACCTACACGAAAATTAATTGCACTGGAAATGCAGAACAAACGAATTGACTTTTATTAGCTTTTCTAGGCAACGGAAAAAAATTATATAACAGCATCATTATGATGTTGAACTTCTCTAGATTTGACACTAATTTGAAACAAATAAATAATTTCTGGTCGAGTTTGTCTGAGGAGTACTACAATATTTAACTCTTTTTCTCCGTAATTATTTTCCTCGTTCCGATAGAATTATTCATTTATATTTCACTATCCTGTTATGATAACAATAACTTTTTTGTTTATTATCAGAAAATTTTTGGTATTAAATGACGGTGAAATGCGTAACTCATTTTTACACAACACAAATTTACGTTTATAAATCCAAAAATCAATTTAGTTTAATATAGGGTCAAATCAACTTTGGCATCGTCAAGTAGGAAGGAAAGAGTTAAAACAAACTATCGTTATTTTATTCCCGTTTCCTACAGTCTGTTTGTGCGAAGCAAGGAAATAATCCAACCTAAAAAAGAAGCACAGTGTTTCGCTAAATTCTCCGAATGTGTGAAGTGTTACGTTAAAGGAACTGTTTGGGAAACACTGAATTCCCCCCCCCACACACACACACTTTTTCCCGTTGCCCTATGGAAGGTTTCGGCGAGGGTGTAGAGTAACTCCGAAGGAACATCTGAAATATGTAAAACAAACACATTTTTCTATCTCCTTCTCTCTATAATCTCCCCTTCCACCACACCCACATAAAATAAGACCTTAGGGACAAGACTTAGTATTCAAACTCCATAGGTAGTCTCAAGTTTGTCATTAACAAGAAGATAAGAACTGAACATCCATCCTGTTATCTAGTTATTGTCTACTGAGTCTATACTTCAAATGTCAATCATCTCTCGTAATGATAATTTAAAGAACACTCAAAAAATGTATTTGTCAACAGGTAGACCTACCTTTACAGTGGTTCTAAAAAAAAAGGAATTATAAAATTATATAAAATGTTGGAAACCAAAACAGACCAACTTGTTGAGAAATGGCTCTTGAGAATATTTGGCAGGCTCTATGATAAGCTCACTTTGTTTTTATGGCAGGCTCTATGATAGGCTCACTTTGTTTTTATGGCAAGCTCTATGATAGGCTCACTTTGTTTTTATGGCAGGCTCTATGATAGGCTCACTTTGTTTTTATGGCAGGCTCTATGATAGGCTCACTTTGTTTTTATGGCAGGCTCTATGATAGGCTCACTTTGTTTTTATGGCAGGCTCTATGATAGGCTCACTTTGTTTTTATGGTGCTGCTTGTATTCCTGAAATCAGTTGGTGACAGAAATAAGTTGACTAGTGGTGTTTGCTTGCAGGGAGGTGTTTGCTGGCATGACTAGTAACTAGTGGTGTTTGCTTGCAGGGAGGTGTTTGCTGGCATGACTAGTGACTAGTGGTGTTTGCTTGCAGGGAAGTGTTTGCTGGCATGACTAGGAACTAGTGGTGTTTGCTTGCAGGGAGGTGTTTGCTGGCATGACTAGTGACTAGTGGTATTTGCTTACAGGGAGGTGTTTGCTGGCATGACTAGTAACTAGTGGTGTTTGCTTGCAGGGAGGTGTTTGCTGGCATGACTAGTGACTAGTGGTGTTTGCTTGCAGGGAAGTGTTTGCTGGCATGACTAGGAACTAGTGGTGTTTGCTTGCAGGGAGGTGTTTGCTGGCATGACTAGTGACTAGTGGTGTTTGCTTACAGGGAGGTGTTTGCTGGCATGACTAGTAACTAGTGGTGTTTGCTTGCAGGGAGGTGTTTGCTGGCATTACTAGTGACTAGTGGTGTTTGCTTGCAGGGAGGTGTTTGCTAGCATGACTAGTGACTAGTGGTGTTTGCTTGCAGGGAGGTGTTTGCTGGCATGACTAGTAACTACTGGTGTTTGCTTGCAGGGAGGTGTTTGCTGGCATGACTAGTGACTAGTGGTGTTTGCTTGCAGGGAGGTGTTTGCTGGCATGTCTAGTGACTAGTGGTGTTTGCTTACAGGGAGGTGTTTGCTGGCATGACTAGTAACTAGTTGTGTTTGATTGCAAGGAGGTGTTTGCGCGCATGACTAGTAACTAGTGGTGTTTGCTTACAGGGAGATGTTTGCTGGCATGACTAGTGACTTGTGGTGTTTGCTTGCAAGGAGGTGTTTGCTGGCATGTCTAGTAACTAGTTGTGTTTGATTGCAAGGAGGTGTTTGCTGGCATGATTATTTTCTGGTGGTGTTTGTGAGAAGTACTAGTGAGTTGGCAAACATTTCTAGGTGATCAAACCAGTTTATTTTCATTAAAAAATTGTTGTGTATAGACTTTTATTTTTTACTTGGAAAAAGTGGGATATTAAAAACTATCTATGTGAGACTGTGGGTTTGTGAGACTGAGTATGTGAAACTTTAAGATTGTGAGACTGAACAAGAGAGACAGTGAATCTGTGAAATCTGTGAGACTGTGACATTGTGAAACTGTGTGTCTGGGAGATTGTGAGTCTAGATTTGAATGACATCTGAGCATTGAACTTTTTTTTATGTTCCACATTTTTTGCAATTGAATATGAATGCAAGTTTTTGGTAGTTATAGTTTATAACCAACTAGCCTGCAAATTCGTTTTATGATTTATGCTGTATTGTGTCCCAGGTACTAGAGATAACACGGGCAATAGGATATAGTATGTTGGGCATCGTTATTTCGGGGGGGGGGGAAGAGCTTGTACCGCTGGGCTATACAAATAAACCGCGTTCACGTGTTGTTGTTTTTGTGATGAAAATTGTCACAGATGTTGATCATGATCTAGAAGTAAAAAACTAGCAAATAACTAACTGGGAACCAGATTGTGTAACCGAGTATTTTAGTTATGCAGATAGCAAGTTTTGATTGAGTTGTGGTATAAAAGAAAAGAGTGAGATGAAACTTTTAGTCTGCCTCTGTCTAAATGAACATTTATTTGGTCAGCCTCTGTCTAAATGAACATTTATTTGGTCAGCCTCTGTCTAAATGAACATTTCTTTGGTCAGCCTCTGTCTAAATGAACATTTCTTTGGTCAGCCTCTGTCTGAATGGACATCTATTTGGTCAGCCTCTGTCTGAATGGACATCTATTTGGTCAGCCTCTGTCTGAATGGACATCTATTTGGTCAGCCTCTGTCTGAATGAACTTCTATTTGGTCAGCCTCTGTCTGAATGAACATCTATTTGGTCAGCCTCCGTCTGAATAAATATTTATGGCATTCAAGTGAAAATGAACGTTTAATATTTCAACTATGATTCATGTAAACATATTCTTTTTTTTTTACGCTTGAACTCAACACATGTACATGTACATAGAGAACAAAGTAGGGCGTTCAAATGTATCTTCATTGTACACATTTTGTCACTTCTTGAATCACATCTCGTCATGTGATCAGTAACTACTAGCATTAGGAAATCAAAGAATTTCCATTTCATTCGCTTTCTGCTTACCTCCCACTACACCTATGTTTTTTTACTAAGCATAAAATAGAATCACTTAAACAAATAAATATAAACACCTAGCTACAACTATAACAAAAATGTACCAGTTATTTTTCTACAAAATACATATAGAAAAACACGTCATTGTGGTGTTAGGCATTAGATAACATACCGGTTATAAGCAAATATTTATAAACTTCAACATGAAAACGACCGGAAAAAGTGACCGTATGAGATTTTTAAGTTCGCAACTTTAGAAGAAGATCAAAAATTCGAAATGTTCAATAAAAGGTTTCTTTAATGGCTGGGACATGTTTCATGAATGGCCCTGAGTCCTAAATAATAATAATAATAATTGTTATTATTATTATCTACTGTACTGGGATAGGTCTATTTGGACTGACAAAATGGTAGATTTCAATCGTCCTGATCTGCTGCTCAGCGATAAAAAAGAAAAAAAAAACCGCTACTATTATTGACATCGCCGTCTCATAATTTAACCCTTTAAACGCGTGTGGTAGATTAGCCTCTAAACATCATAATTGTAATTCCATTTTGTATGCACTCATAGTAAAACAGCGCAGCACTTTAAGGGTTAAGAAAAAAACAGCTGGAAAAACAACGAAAATATGGGAACCTTGGCTTAGAGATTAAGCGTTTTTGGAAAATTATTTAAAACAACAATATACCCCATTGTCATATCAACCGAGGGGATAATAACAACTGACCTCACAGATACCTTCAAGGCCCTTGGCATTCCTAGGAACATTCTCGTTGCCTGTCAGAGGGCGGTATTTCTGCAGACCTGCCACATCACCAGAAAATTTCATGTAGGAAACTGATAAAGGGACTACGATGAATTATGTTTCTCTTTAACGAAACTCGACCCTGGCAGCGCCAGAGAATGAATACTTGTTCGTTTCTGACATAATAATAATAATAATAAGGCAGCGCCAGAGAGAGAATACTCGTTCGTCTATAACAGTGATTCCCAAAGTGGTCTATATGGACCCCCAGGGGTCTACGAAGACTTCCAAGGGGTCTAGGAAAGTGAAAAAGTAAATTGGGGGTCTATGAGATGGGCACGGGGTCTATGATAATGGATCTCATTTCAAATCTCAATGAATTTATAGAAGAGAGTTCACTCATTTCTTGACCTCTGTAGGTCTTCTTTCTTCTTATCTAGTTTGTTGCAAAAAAACATATTTCTCCAAATGACATATTTCTCTATACTGCTGGCTGAGTCAACTTTATAAGGTAATGGGATATTTTTTATTGACATATGTTTGATTTATTGTAGATAAAAGAAAATCTACTTAAAAAAAACACACAAAAAACAACAACAATGTTCTTTGTGAAAACATATACAATGATACTTAGGAGAAATGAATATTGAATGTTTGGAAGGACTACTTCATAGAACAACAAATCTTTAAATAAAACCTCATCTCCGAAGCAAGGGATGGTGAGCTTGAAAACACTTTAGAACAAAACGTTTCTAGTGTGTTTGTTGATTGTATGTTGTTGATATGGTGAGCAAAGGTGCACGCGTTCGATATAATAAAGTGTTGTTCTCCGCCATGACACTAATTGTGGTTGTTTGTTATAACAAAACGTTTCTAGTGTGTTTGTTGATTGTATGTTGTTGATATGGTGCGCAAAGGTGCACGCGTTCGATATAATAAAGTGTTATTCTCCGCCATGACACTAATTGTGGTTGTTTGTTATAACAAAACGTTTCTAGTGTGTTTGTTGATTGTATGTAATATGTAGTAACTATTATTTTGGTTTAAATCTGAATTTTATTAATAAAAAGATATGACTTAAAATGTAGCTTTAAATTACTTTTTTTTCCTTTTCGATTTTGTTAGAAATTAGTTTTAAAAACGTAAAATTTGACGTTAATGAATTTTCAAAAATGTCATACCGTATAACTGAGGCAGGGGGTCTACCGAAAACAGGAAAACATGGCAAGGGGTCTACGAGACAAAAAAGTTTGGGAACCACTGGTCTATAACATAGTAATAATAATAATAATTATTATAGTAATGTTAAAGGGACTCTTTCTCTTTAACGAAACTCGACCCTGGCAGCGCCAGAGAATGACTATTCGTTTGTTTCTAACATAAGACTAATACTAAGAATAACAAAAAGTAAATGTCGTTGAATCCAGGGATTAAAAAAGAGAGAAGATCATTACGTGACCTTGGCGACCCGAATTTTGACACAGTTAATCGCAGACGTAGTAAGATGAGAAGCAGGTGTGTGTGTGGGGGGGGGGTGAGTCTGTGACACAAGAAAGTGATAGGAATGATAAATACACACCATGAAAAATCAGACGAGACGAAGCACTGTACTATCTTACTTGCACGTGACGAACATCAATATTTTGACACGTGACAGATGGCTGAGCAATATTTCAGTTCGACGCCTCAATGTTTTGATCAGTGGGGTTGTTAGCGCCACTCCTCCTACTAAACACACACACATACACGCACATACACACACACGCACACATCCACATCTGATGAGTTTGGCAATTCATTGTACTTTTACGCACTCACTTACAATGACCGGACCACAAATGATAAAATTCGAAACTGGATCACACTGGCGATTGGGCCCCACGATGACCTGCTCAGCACTGACAAAAAAAGCAAACTAAAAGTTTATGGCCATATGACAAGGTCATTAGGGCTCGCAAAGACCTTCCTTCAGGGAATAGTTTTCTGTTGATTTGTTTTGCTGTTTGGTGTTTCTGTAGCTAGTGTTTTTTATACAGGGTAGAGTAGATTGCCTTATGCCCAATCCTCCTCCTTTCTCAGCCGGACTTGGGGCCGGAAAAAAAAGAAGCAGACAACTACAAAAAAAAAAAAGTAAAAGCAAGTCATTAAAAGAAATTATATCCAATGCGAAAGACGGGAAGGAATGGAGAAAGATGGTCGACAGTTCGAGTGTGTTGCCCCAACAGTCCAACAGACTAAGGGATATGTGAAGGAAAGGAACCGAAAGCAGAAAATGGGAGATCACCCTCCCTCTCCGTTTTATTGTTCAACATCTTTGTAAGATTTCAAATAAAGAAAAAATATATATATTTGCCATTTCCTGGTATACTAACATTTAACCTAAGTTTCATAGCCTTCAAACTATTACAAGTTTTCCACTTCTCTTGTAATCCCATTAAAATCATTTACGACATTACGACCGCGCATTATTCAAGGACACAAAAAAAAAGCTACTATTAATCAGCCTCCCTAGGATGTGCTGAGGTTAGAATTATCCCGAGTGAATCCCTCCGAACCTTTAAACATCATAGTAGTTGTGAAAACGGAGATTGAGGTGTGTGCATCAGGAGCCAAAAAGTTACTCGTTCAAGAGACTCAATGTATTCTATTAGGAGCAGTGTCGTAGCATCCATGAACCCGGGCCAACGACCATAAGGGGCCAACAGCCTGTGGCGTAACAACCATGGTGCAAAGGGGTTCACTTCGATTGAGTCCATAACTCATGACCAGTTGGGGCCAACATAAGAACCTGGGATGACATCAAAGTGAAAATAAAAATTGTACTTTTGTGAAAACCGATTTAAAAAAGGTCGTTTGATTCTGTTCAGAAGTTCTACAAAACATTGACTTCCAAGATTTGTAGAGAGTCATAACTAAATCAAACCTAATGGCGTTATTTCTCACAAAATAAGGTTACGAAGATAGTTTGTGTGGGAACACAAACTCAAAATCGGCCCCCGAAGTGGTCCACTCACGCAGGTAAAAAGGCAGGTTTCAATATTTTCAGAAAGAATATTGAGAATGAAATAATTCTATCAAAGGCAAATGACAGAGAAGAATGGAGAAAGAAGGTTGACAGATCTTATGTGATGCCCCAACGGTCCAGTAGACTAAGGGATAGGTGAAAGTGAAGGAGAAGTACAATGCGAGCGTGGCCTAACTTATGTCATATAATAATTATCTAATTGATCTAATTGCTCTGTAAGGGTCAATCTCTTTTTTCAAAGCCTCAAAAAAATTTCCGTAAAAAAAATATTTTTCCTCTTCCTTTAGTTTTGTATTCCGTATTACATCTATACCATGGAAGTTCACGGGATAATAGGAAAAAAACTACATATTAATTGTTATTTTAAATTATGTTCCACTTATATGCATTCGTTTCCTCTAGGGCCTTCAGTTACCTAAGACCGGCCCTCAAATCAGAATTCTTTTTTTTTAACATGTATCTGAATGGAGACAGTGAGCCCAAACCCAACAGACACACACACACCTAAAGACCTTGAAAGTCTAGCACTAGACACCATTAATGCCTTCAAGCCCAGTGCTATTTTTGCATATACTGATGGGTCGGCATCGATAGATTCTGGAAGAGCAGGCTATGGAGCCTACATCGACTTTCTTAGCTCTCTACTCAGTCAAAATCTTTGAACCATGTGGTAGTTTTGCAGTTTTGATGCGGAGACCATGGCAGTCTGTGAAGCCATTGACTCTCAACTCGACGAGGGAAATTTGAGGGCAACACAGATTGTTGTGGTCCTGGACCATGCCCCCCCCCCCAATATCGACACTGTCATCACAACATAAAGCAACGCTATGGTACCCCTGTGATAATGCAATGGGTATCGACTCAGTATCGAGTCACATAGGTGTGACTGGCAACACTATTACAGACTCCTTGGCCCATCAGGGAGGGCAAAATTCCACCCACTGAACAGGCTGTAAGTTTTCATCATGCCCTGGCTATAATACAAAAAACAGAAATGGAAAAGTGGTTTGAGTGCTGGGACAAGCACCAAAAAGCCCGTGGAGTCTGGGAGTGCATGAGGCGCCCTGACCGCATTTCCCTGTCCAGGCCTGAGCAACATATTATAGCACAGTGCAGGACAGGCCACTGTCCTTTTGGCTCATACTTCTCACGGCTATGACCAAATTTCGATTCACGGTGTCCCCGCTGCGGGGAAGAAGAGGAAAACGTGCCTCATATTTTGTTTGACTGCCCCAGACTTGCTGATCTCCGTCTCGACAGGTCTGGGAAACCGAAAATTCTCAACCTGTATGGTGACATGTATGCACTACGCAAGATAGCAGGATTTCTGTCCAGGGCTTTTGCAAGAGAGTTTGATGATGATTATGGGACTCCCAACTCTTATTTTAATGTTACCTCCAAACAGAGGCGTAGTGAGCAAAACGTGCGACCGAGCCAAGCTGCTTTATTGGCGCCCCTCCCCCAATTACCATGAACATATATAGGCGACGTGCCCCTTGCCCCCTCACTACGCCTCTGCCTCCAAAGTAAACACTAATTCTCTGAGATTTTTAAAGGAGTGGGGAAATAGTGGTATGGCTGAAGGGAGATACTTAAAAGTTGAGGTGTCTCTACAATTGGTGTCACGAGGTTGAGTTCAGGTCATAGTGTCATATCTCCTTCCTCCGCAATCACCAATGATAATTCAAAAACATCCTGACAGAATGAATATCTTAACACTCAACAAATAAAATAAAACAAAGTTGCGGACTTTTTGATCTGGGTTGCTGGCTATTTGTTCCACCCCTACCCTGAGTGAGATATAAAAAAAAACTCACCCAGGGTATCCTACCGGGGCCTTGTTCTCTTACCGTTCTTAGCCTATCTTGTTCCACTACTAGACGTTTCCACGGAGGCGCCACGCTGAGGCGACTGGGGGCTGAATCCTCCGTTTGCAGCCAGATTATTATAAACTATGTTTGCAGTTTTAGTTGAAACGTTAAATTTATTATACAAGACAAGCTTCTTGATGACAATACTTCAAGAGTGTAATAAAATATACATGAGGAAAGTGACCGAATTCTCTTAATTAAAAAAAGATTTAAAGAAGTTTAAGTCTCAACTTTTTATTTGTTACATCGTTGGCCACTCCAACAATACATTACACATGTGACTCTCATCAAGAGGCAAGCATACGGTTTATAATTGTATACGTTGGTATTGGAGCTATAGTGGCGATATCCTTTGTGGTAATATGTCTGGCTACCTACTGCAAGACCAAACGAAAGAAGGCAAGAAAATACAGCTACCAGGGAGGTGTTCGCTTTGAGAACTCATTCTATACCGACTTTGAAAGTCCAACAGAATCTGGTCGCAACTCTGTGCTTTTTGAGCACCTCAAACGCCTTTAATCAAGTGTGAAACTTCCAGAATCCTCGGCTTTACATTTCATATTGGATCGTCTTTTTAGGCTCATTTTTTTCTTATTTTAGCTTTTTTTGACATTTTATGAGATTGTAGTTTGTAATATATAAGCATTTATGAAACAAAACAATCGATGAATTTGAGTGTGTTCGTAAACAGAATGTTCAAATACTACTATGAGCAGATTCCGAATTACGTGTGTTCAGAAATTTGAGAAGCTCGTTCTGACTACTCGCTTGTGCTCCCATATTTGCGATGATGAATTATAATTGACTAGTCGACCGGCGGCGTAGCATACGCCGCTGTTTTGCAGGGCCGGCCTATGCAACCTATGCGACCTCTGTGGGCCCCGCACTTTCATAAGACCCGCGCTAATTCAAGGTGTATAAATTATTAAATGAAACCATTATATAACTTAAAACAGATTTCCCGCGCCCTCCTATCGATTTACCACGAGCTCCTGGAAATCTCCCGAAATTGCAAAATATACGAAAAAGTCCATAAAATAAACGGAAATATATAGACAAAAATTGTCATTCAATATGGAAAACGTCAATCCTACGCGCGATAAATAAAAACGCCATTGTGCATTAGCCGTAATTGTGGAATCTGGTAAAACAAGCTTTTCGTGGCTCAAACTAATGAAGAATTATTTGAGGTCAACAATTCTCAAAGATAGATTGAAACATTTGTGATTCTTGCTATTGAGAGTGATATATGTAGGGAACAGAATTAGCATGATATACTGTATGACTTTGCTACACGCAAGGCTCGTAAAGTAATTATGTACGTAGTAAAGAATGAATAAAATGCATAGACGAATTAATTTTCTAATACAAACTCTTAAATTTCACTTATTATCCGCTTCCGCGAAATCCGTTTCGCATAGGGCCCCACAATAGTTAAGTCCGGCCCTGCTATTTAGTAACGGGTGAATATACATAATGGATTGCTTGTTCTCTTTCCATGCCTTCCTGGTCACAATGGTAAAGTCCGGCGCTTCTATTTAGTGTTTATTTGTAAAATGTTTTACATGTTTCGGATGTTCCTTCAGAGTTGAGAATAGTTTACTTCCTAGTCTAAACCTCGGCAGGACGAAGTGGAATGGGAACGGGCAGGGTTTGAACCCGGGACTATCGATAAATCCAAACGACAGACCAGCGCGCAAGCCGCACGACCAGGCAGCCATCCGTAGTGACGGGTGAATACTACTTGTTCTCCCCCTCTAGTGGGGTAACTCTATCCCCAGAAATAAAAGAGTGATCCTTTACTTCTTCTCGTCCAAACTCTTGAACCATGAAGAGAATTATATATATAGATAGATAGATAGATAGATAGATAGATAGATAGATAGTGTTGTAAATATAATGCAGTAATATTTTATTTTGTTATTTTATATATTTCAGAGTTTTATTTTGTTATTTTATATATTTCAGAGTTCAGCGCTATGGCTGCACGGGCGTTGATCTACCTCTTCTTTACGTTAGCCACAGTCCAATGTTTACCCACTGACAATAGTACTACAACACAGCCAACGACACAAGAAACAGCAAAAGAGCGCAAAGTGCGAGAATTTCTCGCCACATACGACCAAGAGTACAGCGCCTTGAAATCCAGATTAGCAGAATCTGAGTATCAACTGAGGACCAACATAACTCACGAGAACGAAGAAATATATGTAATTGTATTTACAATCAAATGAATTCTAAAACTCCTTAACACGCCAAAGTATCGTCTTGTATGCTTCTCTGAACTATCATATCGATGGTTCAGGGTTCGGCGTCCTTGGGCAGCTTTAGGCTAGTATTTAATAATCTTCAATTCTGAAGGAACATCCGAAACCAAAAAAAAAATAAATCTGTACGCCAAAACATAATAAAGCGAATCAGAAAAATGGTTTGACGATAATATTTTACTAGCGAAGATTATGTGTCAAACGACTCAAATGTGAACTGATAAAAAATTGCACATATATTTTAGTTAGTCACGCCTCTGTAATCAAACAGAATACTTAACAAAACCTTAAGCGCATTGTCTAGAAAACGAATTTTAAAAAAATGAAATGAGGATAGTTGCTTTGATATTGTTGGCGATGATTATATCTTAAATGAAAATACAAATCTTGACGAACCAATTCAACAAAAAATTACTTTAAACAAGGTTACAAAATTGTAATTGTAAAAATGGTGCATTTTTATGAAAAAACTGCATGCATAGTTGATTTTAAAGAAAAAAGTACCCGTTGCATCATAACTTTGAATGGTCTAAAATATCATGATGTCGGATTTTCAATATCTTTTCTAGTTTACGAGATATAAACGGGACGGACGGACGGACCGACGGACGGACAGACAAACCACACTAAACTAATAGCGTCTATTCCCCTTTCGGGGGCCGCTAAAAAGTTTGAAAATTAGCTTAGTAAAACATGAATTTAAAAAATGATCTTCCCGCAAGTTTTGTTTTCCCAGGAATTTATAGAATTGACGTTTCCTTTACTTTGAACAACGGGTTTAGGGTGATTTAAGCACTTGCAAATATTGCGTCATTGTTTTTTTTAACTTGTACATTAGAATTTTCCCATGTTGAGGGTGTTGATGATGCTGTAAGTATTTACGATGCCGTTATAATTTAATATTAAGTAGATCTCAAACAAAACAAATGTTCGGTTCTCAAACGTTCGGTTCGTAAATTTCACTAGAACATCTCGAATAAGTTGAGTACCAAAAAAAAAGTAAAGTACCATTTTGGACTTTGCGATCTTTAAGTCATCTGTTTCTATGGCCGTCAGTGTCATGTGGCCAGCCGAACGACCAACCTCCTTTACTTTCCCAACTAATGTCAGGCACCCATCAGAGTTGGGTGGATTCCCACAAATCCCAAAATTCAAAATCCCAGTCTTTATCTAGATATGAGCCCATGACCCCTTTACCATTCATCTGCCACGCTCCCAAGTTCAGCATTGCTGTATAAATGTATAATCAGTAACTTAAAGATGAGAACACTAACACCTCTTAGCAGTAACTAGAAGATGTGAACACTAAGTTGTCTCAACAGTTACTAGAAGATTTGAACACTTCGACGTCTGAAAAGTAACTAGAAGATTTGAATATTACGACGTCTGAGCAGTAACTAGAAGATATAAATAAACATTACGACGTCTCTGCAGTGTCTATGTGAGAGAAATTCACCTGAAAGCAGGCAAGACACAACAATTGCTATTTCCAAAGAAATATAGAGCAACAATTTTAAAGCTTGCACATAACACTCCGTTTGCCGGACATTTTGGAGTAAAGAGAACATTATACCTAAACTTAGAGGTGCAAACTACTTCACTACTCTTGACTTAGCCCAGAGGTTATTGACAAATTCCACTAGACGAAGATGTTAAGCCACTCACAGCATTCACTACTCCATTTGGTTGTTACCAATGGAATTACGTGAGCTTCGGGCTTCGTAACGCACCTGCAACCTTCAACAGAATGATGGCAAAACTATTTGGGAAAAGACCGGATGTCATTTTCTATCTTGATGACATATTTGTGTCATCCACAACACATTAGAAGAACACGATGCTGGTCTGCAACAAGTATTCCAGATACTACAAGACAACGGGCTTACAATAAAACCTAGCTCGGTTAAAATCGCCAGAACAGACATTGAATTTCTAGGGCACAGAATACAGCAAAATACAATCAGACCACTACAAGACAACATAGGCAAGATACTTTTAACAATACCTACCACAAAGGGACAGTCCGAAGCATTTTAGGTTTATGTAATTACTATAGACGGTTTCTGGCAAATTTCACAAGTATTACACAACCTCTAATTGAACTGACAAAAAAAGGCATGCCAAACAAGATCACATGGAGCCCCAGACTACAGGAATGCCTGCAAAGCATTAAAAATGTCTTCTCAGACGACATAGTACTTCAGCTTCCAGACATCAGAAACCCTTTCTACTTGGCAACAGATGCATCCTCCACAGCAGTGGAAGGCACTTTAATGCAGAAGTGTGACGCAACGCTACTACCAGTCTACTACATTAGCAAAAAATCTGAAAGTAGCAGAACAGAAATATTCCACGATAGAGCGTGAAGCTCTAGCTATTGTGTTCTGCATAACGAAACTATCCCGTTACTTGCTTGGGAAATCATTCATCTTACTAACAGATCACGCCCCACTAGCTTATATCAATAGAAATAAGCTAGCCAACCAGAGGATTACTAGATGGGCTTTAAAACTTCAAGACTTCAGCTTTACAGTTCAAGCTATTCCGGGTCAAATCAACGTGATTGCTGACGTGTTGACAAGATGTGTCTAGGGACTGCTGGACTTATCTTATTTAATACAGACGTTACTTCAAAAAAGAAGATGATTACGTCCTACGCGTCATGCATTTAGTCATGCATATTAACCAATGACTTAAATTCTGCCAAGTCACTGGTTTTTCTGGCTAGCTCAGGCAACCCATTCCATGCTCTAATAGCACTAGGGAAGAAGGAGTATTTGTACAAATTTGTCCTAGCATATGGGACGAGGAATGTGCCTTTATTTTTGTGTCTTTCAGAGTATTTTATTAAATTTTGTTTTTGTATTTGAAGATTATGGTTCAGTGTTTTATGTATAATTGCTACTTTACTTTTGAGTCTTCTGTCCTGAAGGCTTTCTAAATTTAGTGATTTTACTAATGGTGTTACCCTAGTCAAATGTGAATATTCGTTTGTTATGAATCTCACTGCTCTATTTTGTGTTTGTTCCAGTTTCTTAATGTTTTCTTGAGTTGAGGGGTCCCACACGGTGGATGCATATTCTATTATTGGCCTAACCAAGGTTAAATAACATTTTAGTTTTATGTTCTTATTTGATTTATAGAAATTTCTTTTAATAAACCCTAATGCTTTGTTGGATTTTTTTATAGTTTCATCAATATGTGGATTCCATGACAGTTTTTCATTTATTATAACACCTAGGTATTTTGAGTTTTTAGTCTGTGTTACTGGTTTGCCATGAATAAGATAAGTGGAATTAATTTGTTTAATTTTTTTTGTTACTCTTAACAACTGACATTTTTCTGGGTGGAAAGACATGCTCCAATTTGATTCCCATTTCTGTAATTCATCTAATTCTCTTTGTAAAATATCTGTGTCTTGTTTTGTTTTTATTGTTCTATATATTATGCAATCGTCTGCAAATAATCTGACTTTTGTTCCTGAACTAATGCAATTTGGTAAATCATTTATGTAAATTAAAAATAGTAGTGGACCCAAGACTGTTCCTTGAGGTACACCTGAGTTTACTGTTATTGGTGTTGATTTAGAGCCATTTATTATTACAGTTTGTTCTCTCCCTATCAGAAAATCTTTAATCCACTGATACAGTGGACCGTTAATGCCGAAATATTTTAATTTTTTAAGCAAACTATGGTGGTGAACTTTGTCAAAAGCCTTGGAAAAATCTAGTAAGATAGCATCTATTTGTTCACTATTATCTAAACCTTTTGAGAAATCATCAATTAGTCCTATTAGTTGTGTTTCACATGATCTATATTTCCTAAAGCCATGTTGGTATGGGGTGAGGACATTATGTTTGTCTAAGTGGTTTATGATGTTGCTACATATTATGTGTTCTAGTATTTTACATGTGATGCTGGTAAGTGATACTGGTCTGTAGTTTCCTGGATCAGATTTTTCTCCTTTTTTAAATAGGGGGGTGACATTAGCTTCTTTCCAGTCCTTTGGTACTCTGCCCTGGTTAAGCGATGCCTGAAAGAGTATTTTGAACACTGGGGCTAGCTCATTGCTTAGTTCTTTGAGTAATCTAGCTGGAATACCATCAGGTCCAGACGCTTTATTTGGTTTGGTGTTGGCTAATAGTTTTTTAATTCCATTTTCTTGTACTACTAAATCTTCTATGTTGTCTACTTGGTTCAAATTAAGAAATATGTCTTTGTCTCCTGGGGCTGAGAATGCTGATGCAAAGTATTTGTTTAGGATGTTTGCTTTAGTTTCATTATCATTATGTATTATGTTATGTTCATCTTTTAATGGCGCTATGCCTGTTGTTTCCATTTTCTTAGACTTAATGTATGACCATAGGTTTTTGTTGTTATCTTTAGATATTACATTGTTTATGTATTCACTCTGCAGCTGTCTGCTTACTTTTTGGGTTAGGTGTTTAATTTTTATATACTTTTTGTAAACTCTTAGGTTCATTCATTCATTAATCAGATAATGAGAAAATTAACAAATACCTTGTAAGATAACTTTAAAATGTGTCTTGTCAAAATTGAATGAACATTACGCTTCTTAATTTTTTTTATATTTCATTCAGAGATGTGAAATTTGTACTACAATTTAGTTTTTTTTTATGTTTGTTGCATTGATTGTGGTCATAGATGTCCATTTAGGAACTGGTATGAAAGAAAAGAAATTAAACAATTCCTTAATTTGGAAGATGTTTTGATGTAACATAAAGTATTAACTAATTGTGTATTTTTCACCTTACAATGTTGACATTGAAAAGACTATTGTTACATAGGAAAAAAACTAAATGCGGGATTTTTTTTGTATATGAGTTGTATAATATAACAGGAAAGCTTTCTGCGTTAGTTCAATTGGAAATGTCCCTTGCAATAACATATTAATGAAGATTTATTTGTCGTCATAGACATTATCAGTTCTCTCATAATAGAAGATGCCATTGTATTACATGCCATTGTTTTTTTTTCTTGTCGATGTAAAACATTATTAATGTACACCCAAACTATTGGATTTATGAAATTTTGATACGATCAAAATTTTTTCTCTGCCCTGGGAGGACTGTTGTGACACGGAAAATTTTGTGTGGTCAACCGTGACCCACGGTCAAGTGTTGGGTATCGGAGAGTTAGGGGGACGCGGGAAGTGACGAGTGTGTAAACAAGGAGAAAGGAAGTCATCTAGTGGAGTTGGTTATCTGTAGATAATGTTCGCCTTGTCAATATGTTATGTTTGAATTCTACACAATAAAAGGCAGTTTATGCTTAAAAGGACTTGTTTCTTCACAACAATTTCATTTAATTTCAATTCCGCTTTTTTTAATACCTCCATGTTACGTCGCCAAATAATTCTGTCACTAGTTTTCCCGTATACAAACTTAACACAGCTAACATCTTCTAATAACCAACCACCCATCCAATAGTCCAACTGTTTCCCAGATTTGATTTGACTACTTATATTTCAGAGCTTATATCAACTCATTGTCTTTTTGGTCAAAATCTTTACCGACGTTTTTGCTACTGATGGAAGTTTGTTTTACTCTGTTGTTTTATATCATTCTGAAAGAACGACCTAATTCTATACATTATTGTGTGATTGTTGTCACGGAAATATTTGTCCATATAAAACACAATTAATTAATTAAGACTACTTGATCGGTTAATTTTTTTTTATTGATTGACGTGTTGTCATCGACAATGAATAATTGTGTCAAGTTCTAACTTGATCCAAGAATTGGTGTGGGAGCAATAACGTGTACAGTAGAACGTCGTTTATCCGAACGTTTATTATCCGGAGCGTCAAATATCCGGACCAGTTTTTTTTTTTTTTTTTTATCAACCACATGTACTGTGATGCACATATACTGTATGAATACGAAAAATAAGTGATTATTTTCCACAATAAAGGTAAAATTGCGACATTTGTCACCTATTTTGCTCGTTCTTCACGCACGTGTCCCGCATGTGATGATTTTCAATATTCGTATAGTGTCCGGTTGCATATACTGCATGGATCGCTTCGGTTTTCGGTTATCCGAACAATCGCGTATCCGAACGGTGTCCGGTCCCAATTGAGTCGGATAAACGACGTTCTACTGTACAAACTTTTTACCAGACAGAGTGAGTTGATAGAAGTTCTGTAGCAATATTTCCGATCGCAAAAATGTATTATTGCTTATCTTCATTTGTTAAAAATTAATTACATAGTTGATTCAAAGTAATTGATTCAATTTCCCTTTATTAAATAAGTTTTTTTTTTAGTATTTTTTATTTATTTTACATGTTTGTTTGTTATATATAACGTATCGTCCATGTCACTTTGCTAAATAATTCTGTCCAATGTTTTCCCATACAAAATAAACACACAGTTAAAATCTACGCAACACAACCTTATTCTTCTCTAACACCCATCGAATAGTCCATCTGTTTCCTGTCAGCTAAAATATATTTTATACTCTATATTTTCAGAACAAAGTATCTCTAGAAGAGATTAAGTTCCGACAGAGATATTCAGAACTCGCTAAACCTTTGTACAATCAAACGACTAAGCCCGACTTTCAAAGGCAACTTCATTTTATACTAGACATCGGCGACCTAGGCGGGAAAGATGAAAATAAGACCAAGGAGGTAAATTGACATTGTGACCAGTCGAAATGAAGTATTAATATTTTAATGTTGTGTATGTGTGTTTATGGAGTGCTGTTGAGTATGGTGACGTCTGTAAACCATATGCCACTGGTTCATTTTTTTTGTTATAAACTGTGTGCACAAGTCATCTAATTTGTTTGTCTGCAGACTCTAAAACTGCTCGACGAGATGAGCGTCATCTATTCCGAAGCTAAAGTTTGCCTCAAGCCTAATTTATGCAAACCAATGGATCCAGGTAAATTAATATTTGAAACACTGGTATAATGTGCTGTAGATGTCAGAAGGATGCGTTTCTGCAGTGAAAAATGCAAGAAAACGCTTTTTGCGACGGGGCTTCGCCCCGAACCCCACTGCTAAATAATGAGATGTAGATGTAGGGAGAGTGTGTTTATGCAGTGAAGAATGCAAGAAAATGCTTTATGCGAACCCCACTGGGAAATCTTACAGCGCTCCCCAGACCCTCAAGCTTGCAAGAGAAAGGCCTCAACATGACTTTTTTATTTTTTCTCCGAAGGTTGAGATATATATATATATATATATATATATATATATATATATGCTGTACGCACGTTTATGCATAGGGTTAGGGTTTACTTGGCGTTAAGGTTAGGGTTTAGAAAAAAATCGCCCCCCCCCCCCCAACTCCAAACTTCTGGATCCGCTAGTGTCTTGATATCTGGTTCTTGTGAGCTATAAACTAAAATTTAGTGTTTCCAGTCTTAATTGGTAATTTTCCAAAATTTTCTATTTTAAGTAAAAAGTAAAGTAAGTTAAGTTCCCCTTTCAGACCCTGTGGTCTATGGGGCAGATGATGTTAAGGTCATCTGTTTCTGTGACCTACGATTAACAAGGATGTCATGTGGCCAGCACAATGACAAACCGCCTTTACTTTTCCCCAACTAATGTCAGGTACCCATTAGAGCTGGGTGGACTCAGAGGCATCTTAAATTAAAAATTCCAGTCTTCACTAGGATTTGAACCCGGGACCCCTAGTTCGGAAGCCAAGCGCTTCGCCACTCAGCCACCTGAGAAATTCTCTATAATTTACATTTCTGTCAATCTAAGTAAAGGGGGTCGAGTCAATGTGGATTTGACTCCTTCTTTTATTGAAAGAGATAAATAAACACATTTCTGAGTTAAAATAATGTAACATCATAACATGCTATGTCATGATATTATGTTATAAGGCTAAAACCAATGACAGGTAAATTAACAGGTAAATCAACTTCAGATAAAATAAAATAAATGTAGTAGAATGTAGTAATAATATAAAAAGGTATTCTGAACAAAATCTAACTCACTACAAAAACACATCTTTTCAATCTGGCGTTCTGGAGTTGTCTGTACAACCTAAGACAGCTGACGACAATGCCGCTTATCTTGCATCATTCACAACCAATCACTTACATTTCCCACCATCACGATAGAAACACACATACACTCCACAACAACCAGCCCACTATCTAATTGGTGTCTTGGTAGGTCATGAAAGGGATTTGAATTGACCCTGTTACAAATGTCTTATGATAATTTTGATGTCGTCTCTCAAAACACGGTTTCCAAATTATGTATGCATAAAGTAAGTCTTTAAGTCAGTAAACTGCAATCACTCGTTTAGTATGAAAGTTGAATCGCTAAAACAACAATTGATTTTCTATCACAAGACATTCACGATATAATGGCCAATTCCAATGACTATGATGAACTGCTCAAGGCCTGGATTGGATGGAGGGATGAAACTGGGAAGAAGATGAAGTCTCTTTACAGTCAATTTGTCGATCTGTACAATGAAGCAGTGCGTCCAGGTAGGTTCCTTTGAATAATTAAATTAGATAAATCGAATAAAGACAATCACTCGTACGTTTGAATTACAATACTGAACTAATATTAATTAATTATTATAGCTTTTATATTGCGCTACTTTCATGCTTATAGCATGCTCAGAGCGCTTTTGGTCCAATCTTATTTGTGGACCAGTGGGGGGGATCTAGGAGTTGATTTTCCGTGCTGCCTTTAGGCGCTCAGTAATCACAACTCTGCCCGAGTCGGGTGTCGAACCTCGAGCCCCCTTCTAGGTAGCCAAGCCAAGCCAAGTTCAAGCGCACTTGGCCTCTCGACCACGCTTCCCTAACCCTTCTTCTTAAACTGTCAGGTAGAGTTGAGCCCTCGGCTCTTGGAACTACTCTAGGCCAGCAAAAGTGAACAAGGCGGTCTGTCTGACGGGTGGGTCAGACTCGCGGCAAGAGACCGCGTACAGTAAGACCCCCTCCATTTTCTTTTTCTATACCAGGCTAACTGTGTGGGACACACCATTTATGTAACAACCCCTTGAGGAACATCGCTTGGACTGTGACAAGGTTGTGGGAGCTTTTTTACAACTCCGCACAGTGCAATGAGGATGTTCTCGCACCCCCTTAGGCACCCCCCACGGGAGTCTTGTTTTGCTACCCTTTAACCTAATCTTACGATCGTTTCCACCAGGGCGCCACTCTGAGGCAGGGTAGCATGCCCGGGTTGTCAATTACACAAACTAACTGTACTGGTCTTAACCCTTGCTACTAGATTGTCTCCCTTTTATAATGGTTGAAAGGCTACCAGATTATTCTCGATGAGAGGGCGTGACGTCATAAGCTGTTTTCCTTTTCTCATTTCTAATAGACTTTTCTGTCAATCTAAGTAAAGGGGGTCAAGTCAATGTGGATTTGACTCCTTCTTTTATTGAAAGAGATAAATAAACACATTTCTGAGTTAAAATAATGTAATAGATAATAGAATGACGTCACATTCTCGTGGCCTTTCGTGTAAAATTTGAAGGCTAGATTATCAGTACCTAGTACCTACTCACAGATGTGACAATAATATGATTTCTGTGCTGTTGGATCAAAAAACTCTTGTGAAAGTGCAAAATTTCTTTCAGTATACATTTTCTGTATTTTCATAATGCTTGACTTAGTCCTGTGCTGCTGTTTCACTCTTGACGGACCATTTCTAGGTTTTCTTGGGTCTGCCCGCTTTCCTCTTCCAATCAAGTGTCTGCCTTGCAACATTGGTAGCTGGTTTTCGCTGGGTGTGTTCTATCCAACTCCACTTTCGCTTGTTGATATCTTGGGCTATGCTTACTTTTCCCTATTTATCCCTATTCAGATCTCCAATTCACATAAATATAGAGCCTACATTCGTTAATTATAAGTTTAAATAATCAATATTATCTAATATCAACATTAACCAACATATAACAAAAGTATAAAAAATTAACTCTTTTTGCGCTAGTAACCTTTATCATCTATTGTCACTACGCAGCTTACAAAGATGCTGGGGAGTACTGGAAATCTTGGTACGAGACGCCTACATTCGAAGAAGATCTGTTGGAGCTTCTGTCTCAGATCCGTCCACTGTACGAACATCTACACGCCTATGTCCGAAGACAACTGAAGAAGATTTATCCAAAAGACAAGTTCCCCTCTACAGGACACATACCAGCACATCTTCTGGGTAACGAATCACTCAAAATTTCAATTGAAACAGAAATTTTGAAATCATAATCGTTCCGATCTTTAATAAAAAACAAAATTCCTTTGGGTGGCTGAAACCGTTTCTACCTAACACGAGCGCTAGAGTTTAAATCCCTTTAGAAACTAGGATTTTTTCAGATTAAATTTGAGCTGAATTGTGTTAGCCAAATGCTTAAAGGGTTGGATCAGAAATCTATTAAGCCCATTGAAGTAACATGAAGACCCGCGAAACATTTTTATACAGCTTAATTAATTTTTTTATAAGTTTACTTTAATAAAATTAGGAAAATTGAACTAAAACTCCAGAGCTACAAAAGACTGTATGAACCATAGTCTTCTAAATTATAATAAAATTAATTAATTACAAGTCTGAATTTAAATATATATTTTTAAAACTGTGTGTGTGTGTGTGTGTGGTTGAGAGAGAGAGAGAGAGAGAGGGAGAGAGATAGAGAAGAAGAAGAAAATTGCAGAGTCGAAGAAAACTGGTGATGTCTATGCTTACTTTCTATCTCCAAACCAAATCATCAAAAACTACAAGTGTCACCAGCACATCATCCAATGGATTCATTTCTTTCATTGTAGGTGAAATGTGGGCGTCCGAGTGGACAACACTTATAGACCGTATCAAACCTTACAACGCCTCTTCCCTAGACGTTACGGACACGATGAAAGAACAGGTCAATAGATAGGTTTCAATTTGTGCCTCTCTTTCTGTCATTCTACTTCTCCATGTCTCTCTCTCTCTCTTTGTTCCTCTTTCTCTCTTTTTCTCTTTGTCTTTGTATTTCTTTCTTAGACTCTCTTTTTGTTTCTGTATCACTCGGTCTCGTTCTTTGTTTCTGTATCACTCGGTCTCGTTCTTTGTGTCTGTATCACTCGGTCTCGTTCTTTGTGTCTGTATCACTCGGTCTCGTTCTTTGTGTCTGTATCACTCGGTCTCGTTCTTTGTTTCTCTCTCTTTCTCTTCTTGTAAGCACACAAAAATAAAAAGATTGCATCTTCTCTCAAAGCGTATTCTATAACCAGTCAGTCGATTAATCAGCTGAAAAAACAAGCCTCATCCTTAATTAGCAATATAACCACATAGGTCCTCCTTTGCGATTGTATGCCTAAGAAGTCAAATCTTTGCTTTGAGAAGTACATGATATGTGTATCAAATTAAGAAAAGAGAATGACGATGAACTGGCAAAGTTAGTGTTAGTAGTGTTTTTATATAATGTCTTGATCATTGCGTACTTCTTTGTTTTCCAAGGGCTACAATGTCACATCCATGTTTCGAACTGCTGAGAGCTTCTTCAAATCTTTAGGCTGGAGAGACATGGTTACAGCTTTCTGGACCAAGTCTATGATGGAGAGGCCCAAGGATAATTTGACAGAAGTTGAGTGCCACGCCTCTGCTTGGGAATTTTCCAATAAATCTGAATATGCGTAAGTCTTCCTGTAACATTCAAATACAGTAAGAATAAGATACTGATAGAAAAATAATAGACATAAAAAGGAGTCGTAACTTTGTCACCCGCACAACAGTCTACATTTGCCACGCTGCAATTGGGTCCAATGGAACGGGTAAATATCAGGTGCAGTTTGGGATTAGCAGCTTCCTCAGGGCCTGTCAAAATGTAGCACTGTGTACTGCAAACTGTCCAAGTGCCCATGGTTTGCCAGCTCTTAATTTTCCGTTGACCGCCAAAGCATTTTCCATAGTTTGGATATAGCCGCAAGGCTGATAAAGTTATTTCTACTAAATGTGTAGCCAATCAAGTGTGACGAGTACCTCAGCTCTCCTTAATTTAAAGATGAAAAACTTCCAACAATCAGAAGCTGGTGGTGTATACAGAGTTAAGCTCGTGTGGTAAAATGTTCTAGGGTTAGTTTCTATCAGACTTTGAGTGATGGGTGCACAGCAATTTGGATTTATGTTTATTTGTAAGACTATAAGCTTCTCTCTCTCTCTCTCTCTCTCTCTCTCTCTCTCTGTGTGTGTGTGTGTGTGTGTTATGTTTATATTCTGATAATGATAATAATGATAATAATACTAATTCTGATAATGAAAATTCAGAAAATAATAATAATAATGATAATAGTTAATGTTTCTGTCTGACCAATGAACTACCTTTACTGTATACGGGTGTAGTGAGAACTAGGGAAGCCTATCCCAAGTCGATGGTTTGATGGACGAAAGAATCCTGCAATGTTGAGAAGAACTGAGTTGTTTGGAGCACATTGTGAGACAGAAGTTCTTTGTAGAGTTCATTCTCATGGGATCTTTTTTTTTCCTGATATCATGTTCCTGGGATTTTGTTTCAGGGATTATGACTTAGGGATTATTCTCCTGGAATTATTCTTCTGGGATTATTCTTCTGGTATTATTCTTTTGGGGTTTCCGTAAAAGGGTGGTATAGGTGAAAAATTTTTGAGAATCGGGTCCGCATTTTTGTCGTATTTTTTCATGCCATATTAATGCAGAAATAAGTGTGTCTTTTCTGAACCATGGAATATTAAAGTATGTGTATGTATGCTCGGACGAATCAGTTGTAGAGCAAATGTGAAGTAAAAGCTTTATAAATAGTATGGCACATAAACAGGTTAAAGGAGTTTCTGGTATCTAATGTGATATTTTATAGTATTGAAATTAGATATTGACAGCATGAAATCATAATGTTAAGTTTGAAAATGTATCGATAACTATACGCATGCTCTATATCCTTATAAGAAATACAAATATCTAGGCCTTGTGTTGTGTTTATGATCTCAAAGTGTGTAGGATGAAGCCTACTAGTAGTACTGTCTACGGATGTAGGATGAAACCTACTAGTAGTACTGTCTACGGATGTAGGATGAAGCCTACTAGTAGTACTGTCTACGGATGTAGGATGAAGCCTACTAGTAGTACTGTCTACGGATGTAGGCTTTTACACCATATCGGAAAATATGTTATTAGAGTAGATTCTGTAAAAGTTTTTTTATGGAGTTACTTTTATAAAAGAATATATTAAAACTAATTTAATAATTGTCATAGTGACATCCATACCGTCCTTTCGTTGTCCCTACCAGCCCATTTTGGTACCAGCCCAATTGGCCTTTGCCAGAATGCCCATATAGCCAGTCCGCCCCTGGATATTGAGTTAATATCATTTATCTGAAATATGATATGATCTCAGTAACTAATAAATCAATGTAGTTAAATATCTCTCGTACCTTAAGGAATAAAAAAGGATAAGGGATATGAAACAATATCATTCAATTGACATATGGTTAATTCCCGGGAATTGCGTCTAATATAAAGAATCTGGGTTTGGTCACTCCCCCCTCGAGCTATCTTGTCTATAGATCTATTTACTATGTGACCTATGTTTCTGTTCAGGATCAAGATGTGCACATCCATAACACAAGAAGCTTTAATGATCATTCACCACGAGATGGGGCACATACAGTACTTTATGCATTATGAGGACCAGCCTGTTGTTTACAGAGAGGGTGCTAACAGTGGTCAGTTTCCTCAAGATGATTTTAATGTCTCTCTCACACATGTTCTCTTTAATTCTCCCTCATTCACTTTCTCTTTGTCCATCATTTTCTTTTCTCTCTATTCACTTTTTCTTCTCTCTCTCTCTCTCTCTCTCTCTCTCTCTGTCACTTTCTATGTCACATATAAACACTCTTTCTCTCTCACTAATAAAAACAAAGTTAACATGTTATATGTTTTGGATATGTGTGAAATTGCGTTAACTCTTAAGTTAGATATATTAGGTATCATAAATGGATCCCTTTTCACTCGCATCGTCTTTTGTAACACAATTCTTTTACCTCAGCAAATATTAATGATGTGTTTTATTTGTACAGCAAATATTAATGATGTGTTTTATTAGTACAGCAAATATTAATGATGTGTTGTATTAGTACAGCAAATATTAATGATGTGTTTTATTAGTACAGCAAATATTAATGGTGTGTTGTATTAGTACAGCAAATATTAATGATGTGTTTTATTAGTACAGCAAATATTAATGGTGTGTTGTATTAGTACAGCAAATATTAATGATAGGTTTTATTTGTAATTTAATTCTAACATCTGCGCTTCCATTGGTTGTCTTCCTTATTTCTGAGTGACCATTAGAATTGATATACGGTCTCTTGAAACGCCAGGCCGATTGATTCTTCTTCCTCTGATCTGCAGGAAAGACCGTCTCATCTGGACTTGTTACAAGCTGATTCTAATTCTTTCCAAGGGCTCATATCCTATGACACTCAGGCTAGATACGAAGCCGAAGACCGAACACCCCCTGAAGAACCTTTTCTGTGTTACAGGTGCTTTGAGTGTGCGCGCAACGAAAACGGCCCATTGAGCAACAGGGTGTTGATAATGAGAGTATATCCCCGCCTGTGCAATGAAGTCGGTTCGATCATTGAACCATCTGTCTCATATTTTTCTTTCATTGATTCTTATAATCCTGTTGTTGTTGTTTTTTTTTTAACAGGTTTCCACGAAGCTATTGGAGACGTGATGGCCTTGTCTGTACAGACTCCAGAACATCTTAAGAAGATAGGTCTTCTGAAAGAAATACCTGGAGATACCGGTACAACGTTCAATTAGATTTAGTTTTAGACATAATAGTTATTTTATTACAGCAGTTGTTTACAATCCATTTGGGTTGTATGTAAATAATAACGCTAATTACAGCTAGAGATGGAGATTGAAGGTCGTGGAACACACATTTGAAACCTAGAGAAAATACTTTGCCGAAGTGACCAGAGGCGTAGCAAGAGGGGGGCATGAGAGCACTATGCCTCGGGCACCACTTTCCGGGAGCGCTACACGCCAAAAAAATTATTGTAGATATTTTAGTTAGGTTATTTTTTATTATATTAATATTAAATACTTTTTATTTATAAGCCTATATTTCTATGTGATGTTCATGAAAAATGGGGAGGGGGTGCCAATAAAGTTTCTTGCGTACGTTTTGCTCTCTACGCTTCTGCCGAAGTCTGCCGGAGTCTGCCGAAGTATGCCGGAGACGATGAAAAGAAAATTAATAGAAAATTGTTTTGTCTGCATCAGAGTAGCAAAATATGGAGGTCACGTGAATTACTGCTAAAATCGCACACAATGTGGTATTTACAGCTCGAGCAGGTTTGTTTTTTTTTAAACTAAAGCTTTTATGTACTGTTCTACGATTAGTTACAGTAATAGAATTTAAAAGTATAGCTTCAATTTACGGTTATAAGTTACTTGTAACTTGTAAAGAAAATTGTTACATGCTATGGATGTTCCTACAGATGTGAAGACAGTTACATCTTGACGCAAACCTCCCGCTGGACGACTGAGGCAGATAGCGGGCAGGGTTCGAACCCGGGACCAATAAGAATGGCAGCCTAGAGAGCATATCACACGTCCAGTTCGCCATAAGGCTTTTAGTTACAGATACAATATTTTGTTGCATGTAATTAAAAGTAATTGTCCAATTTAGATGCTATTTTGAAGGTTTTGGGTTTGAATCCCGAATCAGATTTTGATTTTTAGTCATTTCTGTTGGCCTCAATAGACAAGGTCCCAGCGCTTAGTCTTAATCATGTGACACACTTCTTTGGTCAGGGAAGAATAGATGTAAAGGCTTAAAGGAGTATCCTACTGGCTGTGTTACTAAACGAATTCTTTTGAAGTGATTAGTAACAATACACAAATGTAGTGACTTTCTGTGATTTAATGAAAAATATGTAGCTCAAATTTTGCTGTCAAAAACCCGAATTTCAAGTGTTATTGTGGTACATTTCGTCCTGAGTTTCAAATCATATTTTTCCTTTAAAGAACTGAATTTGAAGTAAAATTTTGGCTTTAAAAACCTTGAATTTCAAGCCAAAGAATAAATTAATATCCTGTATTTCAGAACAAAATTTTAGCTTTTTTTAACAGCCCTAGACTGTCTTTTTGTTGTCTGGATGGTTGTCTCGGTGGTCCCGGGTTCACACCCTGCCCGCTGCCATTCCCCGTCCACCTGCGCGGGAGGTTTGGAAACAATTACAACTGTCCCTATTTTACAATTTGTTTTATATTATATTTTTTTTGCGATGCTTTATCATTTATTGAATTTCAATGATTACAAATGTAAACTAATCAAACTGAAACATAGCATTGGATAAATTGCTGTGTTGTGAGTAAGACTTTCATCCATTCAATACAAATAGAGAACGTTTATTAAAAAGTCTATATCAGTAGTATTCTGAAATCCCGTTCAACTCAACTATTTTACAGAGACAGACATCAACTTTTTGATGAACATGGCCTTTCAAAAAGTGGCATTTATACCGTTTGGTTATCTCATTGACCAGTGGCGTTGGTCAGTGTTCAGAGGGGACACCAAGCCTGACAACTATACAAAAGATTGGTGGGATCTCAGGTAATGGTTACTTTTTGCTTGTCCGGAGAGATACAGACACCAGCCTTACACAAGTTGAATACTTTCCTAAAAGAATGTTTTTATTTCACTGATAAAAGAAAGCTCATTATACAGTATAAAATCACTAATTAGTCCAATTAGTTATACCAGTTCTGTTGGCATTGACAAATAAGAGTACAAATCTGTACAAATACTCCTTCTTCCCTAGTGCTATTAGAGCATAGAATGGGTTGCCTAAACCAGCCAGGAAAATCAGTGATTTTGCAAAATTTAAGTCATTGGTTAATATGCATGACTAAATGCATGAGTCGTAGGACGTAATCATCTTCTTTTTTTGAAGTAACGTCTGTATAGACTATAGAAGCTACATATATGTATATTGGTATTGGTACAAGACAAATGACATTAAAAATTTATACTTTAGTATGTGATGGAAGCTTGTGTCTGTCTCTTTGACACCTGCAGGAATGTCAAAGTTGTTGTTTGAAAGAGGTTTTTCTCTGTCCGCATAATTGTAAAGTGTATATTTGTTTCGCAAAGATTACCCTTTTTACAACAATGGGGGAGAACTTTCAAATAGTACTACTGACAAATATTTTCAATTATTTTATTTTTGTTGTGATAACAAGTCAGCGTATGCCTAATTCATTCAACAATTTCGTTTAACCATGTTTAACTATAATAATTTCTTCACTGGTTGTAGTGTAATCCTGTTTCTAATCTCTTCTTTTGTGATGTATTTGTATGTAATACAAAAGATCTTTCTGAAGCATCTTATTCCCATTGCTAGGATCCTCTTCTATAGCTCTATTTTTTTTTTTCAGTGTTCAGTAGTTGAGCTTTCTTTAAGTTTATAAAAAAAGGTTTAAAATACCAATTTTATTCTTTTACTGTGACAACCCGTACATACATTTATTGCTTACAATTTATTTTAATTACAATGATTTGGTCAGTGGTAACTCAATAGCACACTGTATAATCTACTCATACAAATGTATCGTTTTCTTCCACGCCGCTTAGCAGGCCTTGAGTTGTGGTGTAATTTTGGTGGATGGGGATCATAAATTACTGATGCACTACGGCACGCAGGGTGTATCAGGCCAGTGTCACGGTCCGCTTCGGCTCGATGGAAACTACAGGCCACATTGCATAATGATCCCACATGCGTTTGGTTTCTATTGAACTCAACATTTTTTTTTACTGTTGTCTCCCGTAACAAACATAGTGTAAAGTTACATGCCCCCCCCCCACCTCCAAAAGCTGTAAAAATGCTACGCACCAATGAGTTGTAATATTCTTATCTTACGAAATGTAGGCTATTATTAAAAATGGAGCCTGGAATAAATTTGTCAATTTTGACTATAATCTTAGTGATCATTTCTTTCCATAGGTGTAGACATCAAGGAGTGTCACCGCCCGTGGCCAGAACGTCCGATGACTTTGACCCTGGATCCAAATTCCACGTCGCTAATAACGTACCTTATATAAGGTCAATAATCTTTCACTTTGGTTCTTTTTTTTTTTATAGCAGTGTTTCTAATGTCGTTATATATTTTCTACTGTTTCTATTCTACATAAATGACATACCCATTGTATTAGTTCAAAAACTAATTATACTATTTACAGATGATAGAATAAAATATAGAACTATAAAAACAACAGGTGGCATATATATATATATATATATATATTTGTATGTGTGTGTGTGTGTGCTGTTTATACTGCTTTAAAAATGTTAACTGATATAAAATAAGAAATACCTAAGCTCACTGGTTCCCAGAGATTCCACAGAGAGATCACTTTAAGCTTTCTCTTAGCATGTTTCATACTGAGATATTTGCTTACCCAACCAAGATAGCGGGACCGGAATATATATATATATGTATATTCTGGTAATGGCTCTCCAAAATAGAGCTCCACAGCCACACGAGGAAGTGTGCTCTGAGATGAACAATAGTCGTTCTAAGACTGAAGGAGGCCAATGATATATATATATATATATATATATATATATATATATATATATATATATATATATATATATATTCCGGTAATGTCTCTCCAAAATATATATATATATATATATATATTTATATTCCTGCATTGGTGAACCACTTTGGAAACCACTCATACATAGCCCTTGCCCCTAAACAAACGAATATTTTCTTACAAGATATATTTGGTAAACGTAAATTTGCATATATATTTATATTTATTTATAAACTTTATGTATTTGCAGGTACTTCATCAGTTTTATTATCCAGTTCCAGTTTCACGAGGCAGCGTGTAGAGCTTCTGGACACACAGGTCCACTGCATAGATGTGACATTTACGAAAGCAGAGATGCTGGTAAACTGATAGGGTGAGTCGAATATGTACTTGATGAGAGCCGTTGGCATGTGTCAAGAATATATATCAAATACATAAACAATGATAGTTTTAGTATGGCCGTGTTTATGATTTAACCAAAGGACAACAATATTTTAGTGAGTTATCCTTTACCTTCACCTTTGTCTGTTGGACCGTTGGGGCACCATGGAAGATTTGTTGACCGTTTTTCTCCATTCCTCTCTGTCTTTTACCTTGGATAGAACCTATTTCAATGGTAGGCCTGTCTATTCCTTTATGTTATCTTCCCATCGCTCTCTCTGTGTGCCTCTTCTTTTTCCTGGTACTGTTCCCTGAAGGAAGGTTTCTGCGAGCCTTGAGGACCTTGTGATATGGCCATAAAGTTTTTTTTTTTTTTTTAAACAGTAGTTAGCAGATCATCGTGGGGGGTGGGGGTGATCGCTGAACTAATCCTGTTTCTAATCTCTTCTTTTGTGATGTATTTGTATGTGATACCTAAGATCTTTCTGAAGCATCTTATTCCCATTGCTAGGATCCTCTTCTATAGCTCTATTTTCAGTTATTGAATAATTGTATCTAAAAGTTGACATAAGATGTAAATAGACGCATTGAAAGGCAACTTAAATTTATGCCAATCTGTAATATCAATAGCACCTCTGAAAGTAGGTATTTCACAAGTATAATAAATCTAGATTTAGTTTTCTATATCCCTCCCGTTACACTGCTGGATACAAGGTAGAGAGAGAGAGAGAAAGAGAGAGAGAGAGATTGAGAGAGAGAGAGAGAGGCGAAACTAAACACAACTGCTTTCTTATTTATTCTAGGGTTTTCTGAGGTTTGTAGCGTATCACATTATATTTTTTCAAAGCTTACATCAAATCACTCTGTCTGTCTGTTTGTACACGTTATTTCTCCCACACCCATCTCGGATCAAACTGAAATTATTTCTTTTTTCTGCCAACATAAGAATAAAAAAACTAACTATTTATTTTGTTGTGAATATCGATGAAGGGAAAGAAATTGTACTTGACTGATACGGTGGTATAAGTTGTTAAATCAGCCCCCTTTATTGTTTGAAGAAATTAGTTTGTAAATAACTATAAAACTTATTTTCATAAACAGCTCCAGGCACACTGGTTACCGTATAGGCCTTAGGAGTCTAATTCGAATTCAGGTCGCTTTTTATATAAATACATTTAAAAAGCGATCACCCATATATCCCCTTCTTTCTCCCTACCCCTTTCCAATTGGTGCTAACAATTGATAGAACCATAGCGCATTGAAAAGCTAAAAGCATAAAATTGCGCTTAACAAAAACAATTAGGAAAACTATTTCTAATCGCACACATTTATTATTGTTAGTCTAGAATGGTCTAGATCTATTCAAAATATTTGATACAACTGCACTTAATATAAGCTTGGTTTTTTTTATAAAGTATTTTTTTATATCTTGCTTGTTTAGATTGCTATAAATCCTTATTCTCATTACTTGGCTACCACCCACAATACTGTGAAGTATAATGGTTACACATTTTATTTATTACATAGGGAAATGTTGACACTTGGGCGGTCCAAACCCTGGCCTGACGCTATGGAGAAAATTACTGGACAACGGAAGATGGACGCAGGCCCACTCTTGGAGTACTTTAAACCCCTCCTTCAGTTCTTGATTAAAGAAAATGGCAACGACTACGGATGGGACCCCAAGTGCCCCGAGTTCGCTCCTGAAGTTGACAGCGGCTACAAGAATCCTCTAGAAACATGCAGCAAAGAGAGTGTGGACCACGTGAAGTCTGACGTAGCCGAAGCGGAGAAATTTCTTCTAGACTACAATGATAAAGCACAAGTCCTCAAAACTGCTGCATCTGAAGCGGAGTTTAATTACGAATCAAATTTAACTGAACACAACAAGAATGCTTCTGTAAGTAACATAATTAAATGAACTAAAATGCGATTCTTTATTCAGTGTAAATTCGACAAATAGCATCTATAACATTTAGCATTACAAGGTCAAAACTATAAATACCATTTTCTACCAGTCGCTGGACTATATTAATCAAGTGCAGTGAATAGCAGATTTGGTTTTTGATTTTTTTAGCGGAAGAGTAAGAGGTTAATTGCAATGTATATGCCTTGGAATATGCATTTTTTAGAGCTTAAATTAACTGAAATAATGCTTGGATCCGGGGCGCTGGGGGAGCTCACAGCGCTTCCATAGACTCCCTAGCCGTTTCTTGGCGGTGTGTACCAATCCACTAATTAAAGGAAGAGAGTATTCTAGGGAAGAAAAAAACGTTTGAAAGAATGTAATGAAGATACACACACACACTCAAATATATATATGGGGGGGGGGGTAAGGTTAAAATAAAAAAAAATCCCCCCCATCGAAAATATCCTGGTTACGCCCATGATATGACATGCCATTTGTGGGCCGGTTTATATGGTAATGCCCGGGCCGAGTTTGATACCCAGTCCGCCCCTGCCAGCGTCATATAGCTAGATATTATTATTATTATTGATTCTTTATGTTCCTTAAAGTACTAGCTAAGTCAACCAGTAAAGACACTGCATTATTGTAAGTAAGAGGACATCACAATATGATACCTACAACTAAAGTTAACTAGAGTTATTCAAGTTATAGTTTTCCTAGGTACACCTTGAGCCAAGTAAAAAAAAAAGAACCAACCTGAACAACAGGGAAAAAATTACAAATCTCTGTTGTGCACTTGAAGCAAGATAAAGATGGTGTATTGTTAAAGAGCCCTTTTTGTTTCCAAGTAATAAGCTTGACAAAAAAGCACAAGCACAATAACATATCTCATTTTAGGGTCACCAAATTTAATAATTTTATATGCAATTCTTTCCACGTAGTTGATCGCACAACTTACGAAAGCAGACTTCGACCTGGAGTATCAACAGAAGTCCTGGAATTTTAACGTGACCGGCATGCCGGAACACATCAGGCGACAGTTTAAGTTTGTCAGAGACATTGGAGCCTCGGCCCAGCCCGACAAGGAGAAACTACAGAAGGTCAGAGATAAGTATGATGCATTTTCAAAAGGTGCATGTTTGTTAATAAACTTTGCTGGAATGTTAAGATGTCGAGTACACATTGCTTGTTTTTTTTTTACGCGTCGGAAACTTGCTTCATTTCTCTACTAAAAATGTGAGCGACATTGTAGAAAGCTTTTCCAACGACTAATTTTCTGGTAGTGGATGACTGCCTTGTAATGCAGTTTGCGCGTTGGACTGTCGTTTGGATTTATCGATGGTCCAAACCCTGCCCGCTGCCCAGGGGCAAAGCTAGGAATTTTCCATCGTTTGGGGGCCCGAGGGGCATGACCTTTTTTTTTTTAGCTACGCCACTGCTGCTGCCATCCCCCGTCGTCCTGCGGGAGGCTTGAACAAGGAAGTAAATTACCTGCAACTCTGCAACATCCGAAACATGTCAAACATTTTTTTTCTTGTCTCTTGTTTAATATTCCCTTCGATCCTCAAGAGTAAGAATGTTTTATAATTCGTTTCAATGTTGTTGTGCTTTACAACAGTCACACTTTACACACACACAAATATGTTGGTTTATTATCATGTTCCACAAATAATTTTAGTTTCTTCGGCTCTCCCATTTCATTAACCTACACATTTTAAATGTCATGGTACCGATCCATCAGAGAAAAAGTCAGGGCCCTAACTTAGATAAAGATTTATTTTTTTTCTAAAGAAGTGGATTTTCTACTACATCTTGTACCGATATTTGGCGGGCCTAATGAAACCACGCCGCGGGCCGGATCTAACCCGTATTTTGGGCATCACTGGCCTAAATGAATAATGACTTTCTGGTCCTCGCCAGGGGAAGCAACCCTCGAATTACGTTTTTTTTTTGCAGCTGCTTGGTCGTGTTGCTTTATACCTATCTTCGTAATCTTTTCCCAATGGTCCCAACTTCAATCCCTGTCCTCGTCCATAGCCGTCCTGCACGAGGTCTGGGCTAGGGTGTAATAATAGTCTCAGAAACGTATTTTAAAAAACGCGTCCAAATATCTCTTTCGTGTTGTAGAAAAGTCAATATGTTACCAATGTTTAAGCAAAACAGATCGAGGTTCTCCTACACTACAGTCATTCAAATAGAAGTGTTGCTTTATACCTAAACATATCTGTCTAAAAGCAACAACACTATCTACACCCCGTAACGCGAGTAGGTTTTTATATATAACATTCACATATAATCCTCATATATTTGATGTACTTGCATTATCACTTGTTAAGAAAATGTTTTATTTTCGTGGTCAAGTTGAAAGGAGCAAGACTGGAAATGCAATCTGTATACGGTAAAGGAGAAGTTTGTATAAAAGGCAACTGCATGACTTTAGAGCCAGGTCAGTCATTGGATGTATTTATAGAGATCAAATATGGAATAGAATGTGAAAATTGCTACATTTAGTTCTCAACGTTTAGTAATACTTATCAAATTATATCTCTATTATTACATGAATATGAGTAGAATGATACGACTTATTTTCTACATGGATAAGTCTCATTACATATGCTATTCATTTATGCTATATACACAACATGGGTGTAGCCAGGATTTTTTTTCTGGTGGGGGAGAGAGAATTCCCCCCCCCTGACCCCCCCCCCCCCCGCGAAAAAAAAATTATATGTATTTATGTGTGTGTGTGTGTACATAATATTTATTACATTCTGACCCTTCATTCTTTCGGAAGACGTTTATTGTGCCCTAGAATAGGTTCTTCCATGCCATTACTAGCAAAGGGGTCTGGGGGAGCGCTAGGAGCTCCCCCAGCGCGGGTCGAAGCCCCGCCGCCAAGTACTATTTCTGGTACTGAAAGCCAACAAAATGCATATTCTGAGGTATCTACACTGCATTTTCCTGCTATTAAAAAGTTTTATTTCAAAAACCTAATGTGCTATTCTTACTGACTTAGACCCTCCCACGCCGTTCGGAGCTTTTGACGTCAAGCTGTTTCCATAAAAATCTGTCACTGGTAATGTCTGAAGCCTCTTCCCACCTACCATGAGGACCTCCATAAATGAGTGGCGTCAAGTTGTACTAGAATATCATTGCAACTCTTCTTATGCGTAATTCATTTTGTCGGAGAACATGTCCCGCAAACCTCATGCGTCGCTCTCTCACAATCTTACTAAGGGGACGACTCCCAGTTCGGCATAGGATTTCCTTGATTCAGACCCGATCTTTATAATTGACTCCTAAAATCTGTCAATTTCGGTAGATGACTATTCACTGCAGTTTATTAATGGAGCCCCGCCACTGGTAGAAATGTGTAACCTCTCTTGAATACGCTCTTGGAATTAAGGGACAGTAGTTTGCTTTAGATTTTAGATCGACAAGAGAAGATTTATCGTGTAAATCATCTGTTGGGAGTTTTCCACCTCAAAATGCTCTGTAGGGGGGTCTTAAACTCAAAACCATCTGGTGGGGTATTGAACTTTTTAAAAAAAGCCATCTGTAGAAGAAGGGTTTAAACTCAAAACCCCCGATTGGATTGGCCACGCTCAAATAATTTTAGTGTGTAATTTGCTTTTTTTTTATATTGAAGAGATATTTTTTAGCATCAAACCCCTGTGAATGGGGGTTTAAACTCAGAGCCCCTTTTGGCAACGCTCATAGCATTTTGAGTGCGTAATTTGCTTTTTTTCTTAACTGAAGATGTATTTTTTATCATCAAACCCCTCTGGCGGGGGGTTTAAACTCAAAACCCCTTTGGCTACGCTCATAGATTTTAGAGTAATTTGCTTTTATTTATATTGAAGAGGTACTTTTTAGCTTCATACTCCACTGGAGGAGAGTTTAAACTCAAAACCCCTTTGACTACACTCATTTTGAGCGTATAATTTGCTTTGTTTTTATTATTAAAGAGGTATTTTTTAACTTCAAACCCCGCTGAAGTGGATTTAAACTCAAAACTGAGTCAAAACCCATTTAGCTACGCTCATAACATTTTGACTGCGTAATTAGCTTTTTTTTTTTATATTGAAGAGGGGGTTTATCGTAAATTTTTGACGGGGTTTTAAAATCAAAATCTTCCTTAACTGTGCTCTTGGAATTAGGGGATTTTCGTTTGCATTTTTTTGTATTGTTTTATTGAAGAGGGGGAGTTAAACTCAAAACCCCTAGTAGGGTTTTTTAAACTCGAACCCCTCTGGTAGGGGTTTTTAAACTCAAAACCCCTTTGGTTTTGCTGGGGCAAGTGATGGTTTAGTATTAAAATCTCACCTAAAATAAACAAAATCAAAGCTAAAAATCAGACACTAAATTCCGACCCACCCCCAGACGGGGGGGGGGGGGGGGAATTTCATTTCGGGGGGGGGGGGGGTTGAACCCCAAACCCCCCCCCCCTCGGCTTCGCCAATGATATACAATTATATTTTGGCATTGCTTCCTGTTCAGGGTTAACTCAGCTGATGGCTAACTCCAGCGACTATGACGAGCTGCTTGAGGCCTGGGTCGGCTGGAGAGATGTCACAGGCCGAAAGATAAAGCGCAAGTACACAGAGTATGTCCAGCTTTACAACGAGGCGGTGCAGAAACTATGTAAGAACTATTGTTCATTGATAGAAAGTTCGAATTCATCTACTGATTAAATATATATATATAAAGTAAATGACGCGAAAGAGTTGTTTTTTTTAAAGTAGGGGCTGTTAATGTAATTATTTTCTAATAAAATGTTTTTTAATTTATTATTTTTGAATTTATGCTTTTTTAGCTGAAATCTATTGACAATACTTAGAAAATATTATTTAAATTCTGTGATAAATATTTTTTTTTAATTTGATGAATTCATTAAATACATTTAATAAAACTACCACATTTCAAATCAAATCCTTACTTCAACAATTCCATTATAAATCACATTTCACCTTAAAGTCCTATATTTGAAGTCATAATTTTAATTCCAAACATCCCTGAATTTTCCCTCAAACAGTCCTGCCTATGAATGTCAAATCAAATTTTAGCAGTCCTTATGTATATATTACATCTTTTGTGTAACGTTAGGAAATAAGGAATTCTAGTTTTAGCAAATTAAAAGCAAACTGAATTTGGTGGGACAGTTTTATCAAAGCCTTTTGGCTGTCAAAAACAGCAATCTTAATTAGTAATAGCCAAGTCCACATGGCTTTTATTTAATCTACATCCCTCTCAATGAGAATTACACCACATAGATATGCAAATTGAGCCTGGATAGATTGGTCTTTTTACGATTAAACCTTCTCACAACTGCCATAACTATTTAAGGTGTATTATATGTTTGTATGCTCGTGGTTGTTAATTTTATTTGCTGTTTTGTTGTTGTTGTTGTTGCAACAATTAGACTTGAAAAAAAATGTAGAAAAAAAACAACAACTTTATCTACCGTCAATCGACGAAATCGACCATGGTAGCTTTTTGATAGTCAAGTGATCTACAATTAGAATCTATGTCTGTGATCGAATGGTTAGCTTTTTGATAGTCAAGTGATCTACAATTACAATCTATGTCTGTGATTGAATGGTAGCTTTTTGATTGTCAAGTGATCTACAATTAGAATCTATGTCTGTGATCGAATGGTTATCTTTTTGATAGTCAAGTGATCTACAATTAGAATCTATGTCGGTGATCGAATGGTTAGCTTTTTGATAGTCAAGTGATCTACAATTAGAATCTATGTCTGTGATTGAATGGTTAGCTTTTTGATAGTCAAGTGATCTACAATTAGAATCTATGTCTGTGATCGAATGGTTAGCTTTTTGATAGTCAAGTGATCTACAATTAGAATCTATGTCTGTGATTGAATGGTTAGCTTTTTGATAGTCAAGTGATCTACAATTAGAATCTATGTCTGTGATCGAATGGTTAGCTTTTTGATAGTCAAGTGATCTACAATTAGAATCTACGTCTGTGATCGAATGGTTAGCTTTTGATAGTCAAGTGATCTACAATTAGAATCTATGTCTGTGGTCAAATGGTTAGCTTTTTGATAGTCAAGTGATCTACAATTAGAATATATGTCTGTGATCGAATGGTTAGCTTTTTGATAGTCAAGTGATCTACAATTAGAATCTACGTCTGTGATCGAATGGTTAGCTTTTTGATAGTCAAGTGATCTACAATTAGAATCTAGGTCTGTGATCGAATGGTTAGCTTTTTGATAGTCAAGTGATCTGCAATTAGAATCTATGTCTGTGATCGAATGGTTAGCTTTTTGATAGTCAAGTGATCTACAATTAGAATCTATGTCTGTGATTGAATGGTTAGCTTTTTGATAGTCAAGTGATCTACAATTAGAATCTATGTCTGTGATCGAATGGTTAGCTTTTTGATAGTCAAGTGATCTACAATTAGAATCTACGTCTGTGATCGAATGGTTAGCTTTTTGATAGTCAAGTGATCTACAATTAGAATCTATGTCTGTGATCGAATGGTTAGCTTTTTGATAGTCAAGTGATCTACAATTAGAATCTATGTCTGTGATCGAATGGTTAGCTTTTTTGATAGTCAAGTGATCTACAATTAGAATCTAGGTCTGTGATCGAATGGTTAGCTTTTTGATAGTCAAGTGATCTACAATTAGAATCTATGTCTGTGATCGAATGGTTAGCTTTTTGATAGTCAAGTGATCTACAATTAGAATCTATGTCTGTGGTCGAATGGTTAGCTTTTTGATAGTCAAGTGATCTACAATTAGAATCTATGTCTGTGATCGAATGGTTAGCTTTTTGATAGTCAAGTGATCTACAATTAGAATCTAGGTCTGTGATCGAATGGTTAGCTTTTTGATAGTCAAATGATCTACAAATTAGAATCTATGTCTGTGATCGAATGGTTAGCTTTTTGATAGTCAAGTGATCTACAATTAGAATCTATGTCTGTGATCGAATGGTTAGCTTTTTGATAGTCAAGTGATCTACAATTAGAATCTATGTCTGTGATCGAATGGTTAGCTTTTTTGATAGTCAAGTGATCTACAATTAGAATCTACGTCTGTGATCGAATGGTTAGCTTATTGATAGTCAAGTGATCTACAATTAGAATCTATGTCTGTGGTCAAATGGTTAGCTTTTTGATAGTCAAGAGATCTACAATTAGAATCTATGTCTGTGATCGAATGGTTAGCTTTTTGATAGTCAAGTGATCTACAATTAGAATCTACGTCTGTGATCGAATGGTTAGCTTTTTGATAGTCAAATGATCTACAATTAGAATCTATGTCTGTGATCGAATGGTTAGCTTTTTGATAGTCAAGTGATCTACAATTAGAATCTATGTCTGTGATCGAATGGTTAGCTTTTTGATAGTCAAGTGATCTACAATTAGAATCTATGTCTGTGATCGAATGGTTAGCTTTTTGATAGTCAAGTGATCTACAATTAGAATCTAGGTCTGTGATCGAATGGTTAGCTTTTTGATAGTCAAATGATCTACAATTAGAATCTATGTCTGTGATCGAATGGTTAGCTTTTTGATAGTCAAGTGATCTACAATTAGAATCTATGTCTGTGATCGAATGGTTAGCTTTTTGATAGTCAAGTGATCTACAATTAGAATCTATGTCTGTGATCGAATGGTTAGCTTTTTGATAGTCAAGTGATCTACAATTAGAATCTATGTCTGTGATCGAATGGTTAGCTTTTTGATAGTCAAGTGATCTACAATTAGAATCTAGGTCTGTGATCGAATGGTTAGCTTTTTGATAGTCAAGTGATCTACAATTAGAATCTATGTCTGTGATTGAATGGTTAGCTTTTTGATAGTCAAGTGATCTACAATTAGAATCTATGTCTGTGATCGAATGGTTAGCTTTTTGATAGTCAAGTGATCTACAATTAGAATCTACGTCTGTGATCGAATGGTTAGCTTTTTGATAGTCAAGTGATCTACAATTAGAATCTATGTCTGTGATCGAATGGTTAGCTTTTTGATAGTCAAGTGATCTACAATTAGAATCTAGGTCTGTGATCGAATGGTTAGCTTTTTGATAGTCAAGTGATCTGCAATTAGAATCTATGTCTGAGATTGAATGGTTAGCTTTTTGATAGTCAAGTGATCTACAATTAGAATCTATGTCTGTGATCGAATGGTTAGCTTTTTGATAGTCAAGTGATCTACAATTAGAATCTACGTCTGTGATCGAATGGTTAGCTTTTTGATAGTCAAGTGATCTACAATTAGAATCTATGTCTGAGATCGAATGGTTAGCTTTTTGATAGTCAAGTGATCTACAATTAGAATCTATGTCTGTGATCGAATGGTTAGCTTTTTGATAGTCAAGTGATCTACAATTAGAATCTATGTCTGTGATCGAATGGTTAGCTTTTTGATAGTCAAGTGATCTACAATTAGAATCTATGTCTGTGATCGAATGGTTAGCTTTTTGATAGTCAAGTGATCTACAATTAGAATCTATGTCTGTGGTCGAATAATTAGCTTTTTGATAGTCAAGTGATCTACAATTAGAATCTATGTCTGTGATCGAATGGTTAGCTTTTTGATAGTCAAGTGATCTACAATTAGAATCTAGGTCTGTGATCGAATGGTTAGCTTTTTGATAGTCAAATGATCTACAATTAGAATCTATGTCTGTGATCGAATGGTTAGCTTTTTGATAGTCAAGTGATCTACAATTAGAATCTATGTCTGTGATCGAATGGTTAGCTTTTTGATAGTCAAGTGATCTACAATTAGAATCTATGTCTGTGATCGAATGGTTAGCTTTTTGATAGTCAAGTAATCTACAATTAGAATTTATGTCTGTGGTCAAATGGTTAGCTTTTTGATAGTCAAGTGATCTACAATTAGAATCTATGTCTGTGATCGAATGGTTAGCTTTTTGATAGTCAAGTGATCTACAATTAGAATCTACGTCTGTGATCGAATGGTTAGCTTTTTGATAGTCAAGTGATCTACAATTAGAATCTATGTCTGTGATCGAATGGTTAGCTTTTTGACAGTCAAGTGATCTACAATTAGAATCTAGGTCTGTGATCGAATGGTTAGCTTTTTGATAGTCAAATGATCTACAATTAGAATCTATGTCTGTGATCGAATGGTTAGCTTTTTGATAGTCAAGTGATCTACAATTAGAATCTATGTCTGTGATCGAATGGTTAGCTTTTTTGATAGTCAAGTGATCTACAATTAGAATCTATGTCTGTGATCGAATGGTTAGCTTTTTGATAGTCAAGTGATCTACAATTAGAATCTATGTCTGTGATCGAATGGTTAGCTTTTTGATAGTTAAGTGATCTACAATTAGAATCTAGGTCTGTGATCGAATGGTTAGCTTTTTGATAGTCAAGTGATCTACAATTAGAATCTATGTCTGTGATTGAATGGTTAGCTTTTTGATAGTCAAGTGATCTACAATTAGAATCTATGTCTGTGATCGAATGGTTAGCTTTTTGATAGTCAAGTGATCTACAATTAGAATCTATGTCTGTGATCGAATGGTTAGCTTTTTGATAGTCAAGTGATCTACACTTAGAATCTATGTCTGTGATCGAATGGTTAGCTTTTTGATAGTCAAGTGATCTACAATTAGAATCTAGGTCTGTGATCGAATGGTTAGCTTTTTGATAGTCAAGTGATCTGCAATTAGAATCTATGTCTGTGATCGAATGGTTAGCTTTTTGATAGTCAAGTGATCTACAATTAGAATCTATGTCTGTGATCGAATGGTTAGCTTTTTGATAGTCAAGTGATCTACAATTAGAATCTATGTCTGTGATTGAATGGTTAGCTTTTTGATAGTCAAGTGATCTACAATTAGAATCTATGTCTGTGATCGAATGGTTAGCTTTTTGATAGTCAAGTGATCTACAATTAGAATCTACGTCTGTGATCGAATGGTTAGCTTTTTGATAGTCAAGTGATCTACAATTAGAATCTATGTCTGTGATCGAATGGTTAGCTTTTTGATAGTCAAGTGATCTACAATTAGAATCTATGTCTGTGATTGAATGGTTAGCTTTTTGATAGTCAAGTGATCTACAATTAGAATCTAGGTCTGTGATCGAATGGTTAGCTTTTTGATAGTCAAGTGATCTACAATTAGAATCTATGTCTGTGATCGAATGGTTAGCTTTTTGATAGTCAAGTGATCTACAATTACAATCTATGTCTGTGGTCGAATGGTTAGCTTTTTGATAGTCAAGTGATCTACAATTAGAATCTATGTCTGTGATCGAATGGTTAGCTTTTTGATAGTCAAGTGATCTACAATTAGAATCTAGGTCTGTGATCGAATGGTTAGCTTTTTGATAGTCAAGTGATCTACAATTAGAATCTATGTCTGTGATCGAATGGTTAGCTTTTTGATAGTCAAGTGATCTACAATTAGAATCTATGTCTGTGATCGAATGGTTAGCTTTTTGATAGTCAAGTGATCTACAATTAGAATCTATGTCTGTGATCGAATGGTTAGCTTTTTGATAGTCAAGTAATCTACAATTAGATTTTATGTCTGTGATTGAATGGTTAGCTTTTTGATAGTCAAGTGATCTACAATTAGAATCTATGTCTGTGATCGAATGGTTAGCTTTTTGATAGTCAATTGATCTACAATTAGAATCTACGTCTGTGATCGAATGGTTAGCTTTTTGATAGTCAAGTGATCTACAATTAGAATCTATGTCTGTGATCAAATGGGTTAGCTTTTTGATAGTCAAGTGATCTACAATTAGAATCTATGTCTGTGATCGAATGGTTAGCTTTTTGATAGTCAAGTGATCTACAATTAGAATCTATGTCTGTGATCGAATGGTTAGCTTTTTGATAGTCAAGTGATCTACAATTAGAATCTATGTCTGTGATCGAATGGTTATCTTTTTGATAGTCAAGTGATCTACAATTAGAATCTATGTCGGTGATCGAATGGTTAGCTTTTTGATAGTCAAGTGATCTACAATTAGAATCTATGTCTGTGATTGAATGGTTAGCTTTTTGATAGTCAAGTGATCTACAATTAGAATCTATGTCTGTGATCGAATGGTTAGCTTTTTGATAGTCAAGTGATCTACAATTAGAATCTATGTCTGTGATTGAATGGTTAGCTTTTTGATAGTCAAGTGATCTACAATTAGAATCTATGTCTGTGATCGAATGGTTAGCTTTTTGATAGTCAAGTGATCTACAATTAGAATCTACGTCTGTGATCGAATGGTTAGCTTTTTGATAGTCAAGTGATCTACAATTAGAATCTATGTCTGTGGTCAAATGGTTAGCTTTTTGATAGTCAAGTGATCTACAATTAGAATATATGTCTGTGATCGAATGGTTAGCTTTTTGATAGTCAAGTGATCTACAATTAGAATCTACGTCTGTGATCGAATGGTTAGCTTTTTGATAGTCAAGTGATCTACAATTAGAATCTAGGTCTGTGATCGAATGGTTAGCTTTTTGATAGTCAAGTGATCTGCAATTAGAATCTATGTCTGTGATCGAATGGTTAGCTTTTTGATAGTCAAGTGATCTACAATTAGAATCTATGTCTGTGATTGAATGGTTAGCTTTTTGATAGTCAAGTGATCTACAATTAGAATCTATGTCTGTGATCGAATGGTTAGCTTTTTGATAGTCAAGTGATCTACAATTAGAATCTACGTCTGTGATCGAATGGTTAGCTTTTTGATAGTCAAGTGATCTACAATTAGAATCTATGTCTGTGATCGAATGGTTAGCTTTTTGATAGTCAAGTGATCTACAATTAGAATCTATGTCTGTGATCGAATGGTTAGCTTTTTGATAGTCAAGTGATCTACAATTAGAATCTAGGTCTGTGATCGAATGGTTAGCTTTTTGATAGTCAAGTGATCTACAATTAGAATCTATGTCTGTGATCGAATGGTTAGCTTTTTGATAGTCAAGTGATCTACAATTAGAATCTATGTCTGTGGTCGAATGGTTAGCTTTTTGATAGTCAAGTGATCTACAATTAGAATCTATGTCTGTGATCGAATGGTTAGCTTTTTGATAGTCAAGTGATCTACAATTAGAATCTAGGTCTGTGATCGAATGGTTAGCTTTTTGATAGTCAAATGATCTACAATTAGAATCTATGTCTGTGATCGAATGGTTAGCTTTTTGATAGTCAAGTGATCTACAATTAGAATCTATGTCTGTGATCGAATGGTTAGCTTTTTGATAGTCAAGTGATCTACAATTAGAATCTATGTCTGTGATCGAATGGTTAGCTTTTTGATAGTCAAGTGATCTACAATTAGAATCTACGTCTGTGATCGAATGGTTAGCTTATTGATAGTCAAGTGATCTACAATTAGAATCTATGTCTGTGGTCAAATGGTTAGCTTTTTGATAGTCAAGTGATCTACAATTAGAATCTATGTCTGTGATCGAATGGTTAGCTTTTTGATAGTCAAGTGATCTACAATTAGAATCTACGTCTGTGATCGAATGGTTAGCTTTTTGATAGTCAAATGATCTACAATTAGAATCTATGTCTGTGATCGAATGGTTAGCTTTTTGATAGTCAAGTGATCTACAATTAGAATCTATGTCTGTGATCGAATGGTTAGCTTTTTGATAGTCAAGTGATCTACAATTAGAATCTATGTCTGTGATCGAATGGTTAGCTTTTTGATAGTCAAGTGATCTACAATTAGAATCTAGGTCTGTGATCGAATGGTTAGCTTTTTGATAGTCAAATGATCTACAATTAGAATCTATGTCTGTGATCGAATGGTTAGCTTTTTGATAGTCAAGTGATCTACAATTAGAATCTATGTCTGTGATCGAATGGTTAGCTTTTTTGATAGTCAAGTGATCTACAATTAGAATCTATGTCTGTGATCGAATGGTTAGCTTTTTGATAGTCAAGTGATCTACAATTAGAATCTATGTCTGTGATCGAATGGTTAGCTTTTTGATAGTCAAGTGATCTACAATTAGAATCTAGGTCTGTGATCGAATGGTTAGCTTTTTGATAGTCAAGTGATCTACAATTAGAATCTATGTCTGTGATTGAATGGTTAGCTTTTTGATAGTCAAGTGATCTACAATTAGAATCTATGTCTGTGATCGAATGGTTAGCTTTTTGATAGTCAAGTGATCTACAATTAGAATCTACGTCTGTGATCGAATGGTTAGCTTTTTGATAGTCAAGTGATCTACAATTAGAATCTATGTCTGTGATCGAATGGTTAGCTTTTTGATAGTCAAGTGATCTACAATTAGAATCTAGGTCTGTGATCGAATGGTTAGCTTTTTGATAGTCAAGTGATCTGCAATTAGAATCTATGTCTGTGATTGAATGGTTAGCTTTTTGATAGTCAAGTGATCTACAATTAGAATCTATGTCTGTGATCGAATGGTTAGCTTTTTGATAGTCAAGTGATCTACAATTAGAATCTACGTCTGTGATCGAATGGTTAGCTTTTTGATAGTCAAGTGATCTACAATTAGAATCTATGTCTGTGATCGAATGGTTAGCTTTTTGATAGTCAAGTGATCTACAATTAGAATCTATGTCTGTGATCGAATGGTTAGCTTTTTGATAGTCAAGTGATCTACAATTAGAATCTATGTCTGTGATCGAATGGTTAGCTTTTTGATAGTCAAGTGATCTACAATTAGAATCTATGTCTGTGATCGAATGGTTAGCTTTTTGATAGTCCAAGTGATCTACAATTAGAATCTATGTCTGTGGTCGAATGGTTAGCTTTTTGATAGTCAAGTGATCTACAATTAGAATCTATGTCTGTGATCGAATGGTTAGCTTTTTGATAGTCAAGTGATCTACAATTAGAATCTAGGTCTGTGATCGAATGGTTAGCTTTTTGATAGTCAAATGATCTACAATTAGAATCTATGTCTGTGATCGAATGGTTAGCTTTTTGATAGTCAAGTGATCTACAATTAGAATCTATGTCTGTGATCGAATGGTTAGCTTTTTGATAGTCAAGTGATCTACAATTAGAATCTATGTCTGTGATCGAATGGTTAGCTTTTTGATAGTCAAGTAATCTACAATTAGAATTTATGTCTGTGGTCAAATGGTTAGCTTTTTGATAGTCAAGTGATCTACAATTAGAATCTATGTCTGTGATCGAATGGTTAGCTTTTTGATAGTCAAGTGATCTACAATTAGAATCTACGTCTGTGATCGAATGGTTAGCTTTTTGATAGTCAAGTGATCTACAATTAGAATCTATGTCTGTGATCGAATGGTTAGCTTTTTGACAGTCAAGTGATCTACAATTAGAATCTAGGTCTGTGATCGAATGGTTAGCTTTTTGATAGTCAAATGATCTACAATTAGAATCTATGTCTGTGATCGAATGGTTAGCTTTTTTGATAGTCAAGTGATCTACAATTAGAATCTATGTCTGTGATCGAATGGTTAGCTTTTTTGATAGTCAAGTGATCTACAATTAGAATCTATGTCTGTGATCGAATGGTTAGCTTTTTGATAGTCAAGTGATCTACAATTAGAATCTATGTCTGTGATCGAATGGTTAGCTTTTTGATAGTTAAGTGATCTACAATTAGAATCTAGGTCTGTGATCGAATGGTTAGCTTTTTGATAGTCAAGTGATCTACAATTAGAATCTATGTCTGTGATTGAATGGTTAGCTTTTTGATAGTCAAGTGATCTACAATTAGAATCTATGTCTGTGATCGAATGGTTAGCTTTTTGATAGTCAAGTGATCTACAATTAGAATCTATGTCTGTGATCGAATGGTTAGCTTTTTGATAGTCAAGTGATCTACACTTAGAATCTATGTCTGTGATCGAATGGTTAGCTTTTTGATAGTCAAGTGATCTACAATTAGAATCTAGGTCTGTGATCGAATGGTTAGCTTTTTGATAGTCAAGTGATCTGCAATTAGAATCTATGTCTGTGATCGAATGGTTAGCTTTTTGATAGTCAAGTGATCTACAATTAGAATCTATGTCTGTGATCGAATGGTTAGCTTTTTGATAGTCAAGTGATCTACAATTAGAATCTATGTCTGTGATTGAATGGTTAGCTTTTTGATAGTCAAGTGATCTACAATTAGAATCTATGTCTGTGATCGAATGGTTAGCTTTTTGATAGTCAAGTGATCTACAATTAGAATCTACGTCTGTGATCGAATGGTTAGCTTTTTGATAGTCAAGTGATCTACAATTAGAATCTATGTCTGTGATCGAATGGTTAGCTTTTTGATAGTCAAGTGATCTACAATTAGAATCTATGTCTGTGATCGAATGGTTAGCTTTTTGATAGTCAAGTGATCTACAATTAGAATCTAGGTCTGTGATCGAATGGTTAGCTTTTTGATAGTCAAGTGATCTACAATTAGAATCTATGTCTGTGATCGAATGGTTAGCTTTTTGATAGTCAAGTGATCTACAATTACAATCTATGTCTGTGGTCGAATGGTTAGCTTTTTGATAGTCAAGTGATCTACAATTAGAATCTATGTCTGTGATCGAATGGTTAGCTTTTTGATAGTCAAGTGATCTACAATTAGAATCTAGGTCTGTGATCGAATGGTTAGCTTTTTGATAGTCAAGTGATCTACAATTAGAATCTATGTCTGTGATCGAATGGTTAGCTTTTTGATAGTCAAGTGATCTACAATTAGAATCTATGTCTGTGATCGAATGGTTAGCTTTTTGATAGTCAAGTGATCTACAATTAGAATCTATGTCTGTGATCGAATGGTTAGCTTTTTGATAGTCAAGTAATCTACAATTAGATTTTATGTCTGTGATTGAATGGTTAGCTTTTTGATAGTCAAGTGATCTACAATTAGAATCTATGTCTGTGATCGAATGGTTAGCTTTTTGATAGTCAATTGATCTACAATTAGAATCTACGTCTGTGATCGAATGGTTAGCTTTTTGATAGTCAAGTGATCTACAATTAGAATCTATGTCTGTGATCAAATGGTTAGCTTTTTGATAGTCAAGTGATCTACAATTAGAATCTATGTCTGTGATCGAATGGTTAGCTTTTTGATAGTCAAGTGATCTACAATTAGAATCTATGTCTGTGATCGAATGGTTAGCTTTTTGATAGTCAAGTGATCTACAATTAGAATCTATGTCTGTGATCGAATGGTTAGCTTTTTGATAGTCAAGTGATCTACAATTAGAATCTAGGTCTGTGATCGAATGGTTAGCTTTTTGATAGTCAAGTGATCTACAATTAGAATCTATGTCTGTGGTCGAATGGTTAGCTTTTTGATAGTCAAGTGATCTACAATTAGAATCTATGTCTGTGATCGAATGGTTAGCTTTTTGATAGTCAAGTGATCTACAATTAGAATCTAGGTCTGTGATCGAATGGTTAGCTTTTTGATAGTCAAATGATCTACAATTAGAATCTATGTCTGTGATCGAATGGTTAGCTTTTTGATATTCAAGTTATCTACAATTAGAATCTATGTCTGTGATCAGGTTTCAAAGACACTGGAGAGTACTGGAGATCGTGGTACGACACTCCAACATTTGAAGAAGACATAGCCAACCTGTACGCCCAGATACGCCCACTCTACGAGCAACTACACGCTTACGTCAGACGTAAGCTTCAACAGAAATACAATAAAGTTAAATTCCCATCTACAGGACATATACCAGCACATATACTCGGTAATAAAATGTTTAGTACCATCTAAGGTTCTTCTTTCTAGTGTGGATGTAGTTTTCAGTGTTCTTCAAGACCTTAAACTTGTAAAATAAAAAACATACTTTAACAAACAAAAAAAAGAGCTAATACCCAATCAAAAATAATAAAAGTAAAGTTCCCCTTTCAGACCTTGTGGTCCATAGGGCAAATGATGTAAAGGTCATCTGTTTCTGATTAACGAGGGTGTCATGTGGCCAGCACAACGACTATCCGCCTCTCCTTTTCCCCAACTAATGTTAGGTACTTATTAGAGCTGGGTGGACTCAGAGGCTCCCAAAGACTTCGAAATTAAATATCCCAGTCTTCAGCAGAATTTGAACCCGGGATCCCGGTTCGGAAGTCAAGAGCCTTACCGTTCAGCATCCGCGTCTTCCTTATATTCTGTAAGATTGCATTAACTATTTTGAATCAATCCGTGCTGGCGTTTCAAAATCAATTTAAAAAGTGCGACTCTGAATTTGGTCTCAAAGACTCAAGCCTCCAAGAGGGAAGGCGGCGTACTAGCCACTGAGCTATTCAATAGTTTATAAAAAATGAAGGTTTTTAAAGACTATTAGTAGTTTAAAATATTTAGCGAATGACGTCATTCTCTAGGCTCAACTTATCTCTTCTTCGTGTAGTAGCATATTTTCTATATATAAAAAAATTCCTAGTTCATTAAGTTGTTCATTGATTCATGTGTTGTCATCGCCAATGACTAATTGTGCAAAGTTTCCACATGATATGAGGATGGGAAGTGGGAGATAGAACATGTACAAGATTCCACCCAGGCAGACGGTTAATAAAAGCTTTTGAAAATCTTTTTGTGTATTTGTTGGTAAAAGGAATCAATTGTGACAAAGGAATCTGAAAATATTTCTCAAGGGGTAATTGTCAAAAAAAGTTATTGAAATAAATTACATTAGGCCGGCCGACATTGATTTTATCTGGGTTAGTTGTTGTTGGTTTCTTGTTTGTTTTTTTTGTTGGTTTTTTTTTTGTTTCTGTAAACTCTTTTAAAGTTTTTATCTAGACCTAGTATCCCAATTCAAAATTCCAATCTCTCCACCATGACTTTTACATTTAGAACAAGGGTCAGCTTCCAACCTTTTTCTAAATATTATGTATTATTATTGTTTCAATTTTGTAAGCTACATAAGTAATCTAATTAATGTTTCAAATAATTAAAATGTGTTTATATCTTTAATGGAAGAATGTAGTCAGCCATGATATTCTTGGACGTGTGCATTCTCCACTTGTTGAAGGTAACTTTTTGAATCAATGTCCATAGGCAATATGTGGGCTCAGGAGTGGACTAACCTGATCAAAGATGTAGCGCCTTTCAAAGATAAACCAACGGTAGATGTTACTGATGAACTAAAGAGACAAGTAAGTAGGTAATTGTAGCTACTGAGAGAACAATGTTAGAAATCTGCTTACTATCAACACTACATTTCTTTGTTGGTGTTAGATTTAGCTTCAATGCTTTGGCTGGAAATACAGCAGACAGACTCAAGAGATGTATAGTGCTAATATTCATTTGTAAGCGAGTGATGGTCGAACCGGAATAATTTTTTTAAAATGTATTTTAATATATAGTATCTTCTATAAATCATTGTATTTCAATCACGTGACTATAAGCAGGCAGTACTTTTGCATTTAAACGAACTACAACTTTGTGAATAAAATTCAACGATACGGATTTTGTTGATATCTTCAATTCCGAATATAAAAGTATTGGTGCAGTCAAGGGCGAAGCCAGGACTTTTTTCAGGGTGGGGGAGGATTGGGGGGGATTTTTATTATCCCCCCCCCCCAGCCCCACCCCGAAAAAATATATTTATATGTATGTATGTGTGTGTGTATGTATATATTCTTTATTACATTTTGACCCATCATTCTTTCGGAAGACGCTTATTGTGCCTCAAAATAGGTTCTTCCTGGAGTTAGCGGGAAAATTGTAGACCCCCCGCCATTGCCAGCAAGGGGTCTGGGAAAGCGCTAAGAGCTCCTCCAGCACGGGGCGAAGCCCCGCCGCCAAGCACTATTTCTGATATTGAAAGCCAATAAAATGCATATTCTGAGGTATCTACAGTGCATTTTCCTGCTATTAAAAAGTTTTATTTCAAAAACCTAATGTGCTATTCTTACTCACTTAGACCCTCCCGCGCCGTTCGGCGCATTTGCCGTCAAAAATCTTCCCACCTGCTCTGAGGACCTCCATGAATGTTTGGCGCCAAGTTGTACATGTCCCGCAAACCTCATGTGACGTTCTGTCATAATCTTACTAAGGGGTCGACTCCCAGTTAGGCATAGGATTTCCGTGATTTACACCCGATCTCTATAACTGACTCCTAAAATCTGTCTTAGCCATCTTTGTTGAGCCACATTTAGTGTTTTTCAATTTCGGCAGATGACTATTCACTGCACTTTATTAATTGAGCCGCGCCACTGGTAGAAATGTGTAACCTCTCTTGAATGAGCTAGTTTGCTTTAGATTTTATCGTCAAAATCATATGTGGAAGGATTTAAGCTAATAAATCTCTGGAGTTATGCTGTTTTTTTTTAAATTCAAAACCCCATTTAGCTACGGTCATAGAATTTAGTAAATGTAGTTTGCTTAAGAATAATATTGAAGATAGAGGTTTTCCACCTCAAAACGATCTGTAGGGGGATTTTAAACTAAAAACCATCTGGAGGATTTTAAACTTTTTAAAAAGCCATCTGTAGGAGAGGGATTTATACTCAAAACCCCCAATTGTCAAATAATTTTAGTGTGTAATCTGCTTTTTTTATATTGAAGAGGTATTTTTTGGCATCAAACCTCTCTGAAGGGGGGTTTAAACTCAAAACTCCTTTTGGCAACGCTCATAGCATTTTAAGTGCGTAATTTACTTTTTTCTCACATTGAAAATGTATTTTTTACCTTCAAACCCCGCTGAAGGGAGGGGGGAGGGTTAAATTCAAAATTGAGTCAAAACCCATTTAGATACGTTCATAACATTTTGAGTGCGTAATTTGCGTTTTTTTTTATACCAGGTGTTGAAGAGGTATTTTTTAGCTTCAAACCCAACTGAAGAGGGGATGGGGGTTAACTCAAAACCCCTTTGGCTACGCTCATAGAATTTTGAGTTTGTAATTTTCTTTTTTATATTGCAGAGGGGGTTTATCGTAAATTTTGGAGGGGGGTTAAAAATCTAAATCTTCCTTAACTGTGCTAGTGAAATTTGGGGATTGTCGTTTGCATTTTATTTTGTTTCGTGTTAAAGAAGAGGAGAATTTAACTGCTAGAACCCCTGGTAGGGGGTTTTAAACTCAAAACCCCTGGTAGGGGTTCTAAACTCAAAAACCCCTGGTAGCTGGTTTTAAACTCAAAACCTCCTTTGCTGTGAAGGGGCAAGTGATAGTTTAGTATTAAAATCTCACCTAAAATAAACAAAAATAAAAGCAAAAAATCAGTCGCTAAATTCCGATCCCATCCCCTTCGGGGTGGGGATTTCATTTCGGGGGGGGGTGAACCCCAACCCCCCCGGCTATGCCCATATGTGCATATGGTTTCACATGACTACGCCAACCCGGTTGCGACGTGCCTGTTTTGTCATATCTGATGCAGATAAAAATATTTCCACCAAGACTCGGGAGTTAATCATCGTCTTAAGTTACATGATGTTTGAGAAGCGATATATGGCATTGAGTCTGCCCTAGGTTCTTTAATAGTGGAACGAGGATTACGCAGACCGAAACCACTCTTAGACCAGATGTCAGCCACAGTTGCTCAGTGAATCGGCTGTTAACAGCAGATGGCTGAACGTTTTTTTGGGAGTTTCTTTAGACTATCTGTCGACCTATGGAGCCCAGTCTGACGATATGCCTTGAAAATATGTATTTTTTACAACGGCTTCATCATGTACAATCAATTATGCAAATAAATCAAATAATAATAATAAATAATAAATATTAAAGATATTTTTTGTATGAATGCAGAACTACACAGCCAAGAAAATATTTAAGACGGCTGAGAGCTTCTTCGTTTCCCTGGGGCTTGATCCCATGGTGCCTCTATTCTGGAACAAGTCAATCATAGAGAAACCAAACGGAACAGATATGGTCTGCCACGCCACGGCGTATGACCTATATAACGGCAAAGACTTTAGAATCAAAATGTGCACGGACATCACTCAAGAAAACCTGGTCATCGTCCACCATGAGATGGGCCATGTCCAGTACTACATGCAGTACAAGGATCAGCCATTGGTCTTTAGGGATGGCGCTAACAACGGTAAGATATGAGATTTTGCCTTAAATCATATAATGGATTTAGAGAACCTTAAGAGTTAAGGATTTTCATTAAGTGGACATTTTTTTGTGTATCCAGTGAATACGGAAGTATTGATAAAGTGTACATTTTTAAAACCACGTCATAATTTCTTTTTTAACACATTAAATTTAAATTAAAAATCAAATTTGTAAACAAAGTGCAGATTGCTTTGAATACTATTTAATATGAAAGTCTGAAATATCTGATATGGCTATCAGACGTCCAGCAAAAGGATGTCATGTGACTCTTTTTGGATTCGTGTCCTACGGTCGGCCGGCATTAGCTTAAGGTGTGGCGGTGCATATACGCTATAGGTTTTCATAATCTTGCATTTCAATAAAGTAAATTCTGCGAAACAGGATAGGTGAAAGCTTATATGTTTATTAATATTGTTGTTTTTTAACTCTCAGGTTTTCATGAAGCTATTGGAGATACCATGGCCCTTTCTGTTCAAACACCTGATCACCTTTTCAAAATAAAGTTGCTTAAAGAGCTACCTAACGATACAGGTAAACACACTAAATTCCTGCACTATAAATAAATTCTAGTTGTTAATAGTACCTCGTTATGTTTACAATCCTTGCTTATTCTGTACCAACACGTTTGCTATTTACTATGTTTAAACATTTTTTTTATTTCTATGTCACTAGACTTAGTTAGGTAAAGTTAGGTTTAACAATTTTGAGTTTTATTTCATTCAAACACGTATGGTTTACTGAGCAGTAAACGTCTAGATGAGAATGGCTAATTATGAACATTTTATTAACCAGCTGAAAAGATATTGGTCAAATAAGCTTACGTAGAATTATTTGTTCATCTTCTTTCTAATGACACCAGAAAAACAAATCTACATAAGTCAATACTAAGAAAAAAGATAGTAATAAATATATTTTTAAAAAAAACATAGTTTGATAAAATCAAGGATTACACGGGCTACTTTCCATAAATACCACAATAGTTGTAAGGGGTGATAACGTCTTTATTTTCTCAGAAATTAAATCAGATGACCCAATACCAAAGTGTATGTCGAGGATTGTAGTATTCTTGAAGACAGAAATCTTAGTGTATTTTTCAAGTTGAAATTATACACAATGTCGTTCATGTAATACACGCAATAAAATTCATCTTCAATGATACATTTCAGTGAATAGACTCATCATGAAGCTTGAAACTCATAAACTGAATGAACTGATTGAGAAGCTCGTCTTTTATTTATGGTTTTCTCAAATCCAGTTAGAAATCAAAAGTCACCAAAAATGTTGTGGTAGCCGAAACGAAATAATTTTCGTTATTTTTTTTATTATCTCCCCTAAGTCTTAGTAAGTCTACATTGTTTACTCTTTTGTGTAGAAACTAGAAGCTACAGGAATCCAATGTGTAAAAAAAATATATCGTTTACATTTCTTTGGCGACCCTGCAGTATACAACATATGCCGACCATGAGGCAATACTATGATGGCATGAACGAAATATACAATGATGGTACAATAACATTCGCAATGGAATAAGGAATCAGTTACCAGAATAATTGTTATCGTTGGTCACATGCTTCTAAAAGATAAGCCATGTAAAAAAAAAAAAAAAAGTTTCATTCAATGTGCTTAAAAAAAATCTTCCAAAAAGTAAAAAAAAAATGAAGAACTAAAGGAACGAAACAATGTTGTAGAGATTAGTTATTCTCTCCCCTTTTCTCACTGGGCTCCACCATAAGTATTTTCCCATTCCCTTCACGATAAATGTTACTGGAATAGTGATACCAATATACGCATGCACTCTTTTATCACTTAGTGCGGTTAATCAGAATATTTTATGTATGACAAAAAAGTTGAAGCCACTTATGCATATCTATATTAATAAGTCGACACTAACATTCGGAATTATTTCCTCATTTTGAAAAAAAAATAACTGTGTTCATTTAGTGATAAATAATCTGATTCCATTTAATTGTTTCTCATTTTCAGAGACAGACATCAACTTTTTGATGAAGATGGCGCTTGAGAAAGTTGCATTTTTACCGTTTGGCTATTTAATTGACCTCTGGAGATGGTCAGTGTTCAGTAATCAGACTACACCGGGAAATTACACCGAGGACTGGTGGAAACTCAGGTACAATGTCTTACCCAAGAAAGCCATATATATATATATTATATATATATATATATATTATGGCTTTTATATAGCGCTACTTTCATGCTTATAGCATGCTCAGAGCGCTTTGGTCCAATCTCAGTTGTGGACCACTGGGGGGAAGGGGGTATCTAGGAGAAGGTTTTCCATGCTGCCTTCAGACGCTCAGTAAACACAACTCTGCCTGAGTCGGGTGTCGAACCTCGACCCCCCATCATAGGTAGCCAAGGCAAGCCAAGTTCAAGCGCACTTAGCCTCTCGACCACGCTTTATATAAAGTAAAGTTCCCCTTTCAGGCCTTGCGATCTATAGGTCAACAACTTCTTTGCCCAACTTTTAACAAGTAGGAGTCATGTGGCCAGCACAACGACAAACCGCCTATACTTTTTCCAACTAAAGTCGTGTACCGATTAGAGTTTGGTGAACTCAGATAAAAATCCAGAACTTCAAATCCAAGTCTTCAGAGAGATTTGAACCTACAAACCCAGGTTCGGAAGCCTTGGGATTAACCACTCTGCCACCGTGCCCCCATATATATATATGGAATTATGATGGCCAGATTCTCTGCAACTTTTGGTTTAGCAGGAATCGTCCTAAAGTGGCTTGGATCCTACCTGACTGAACGCATTCAAAGTGTCTTTGTTAACGGAACAGAATCAACAAGCTTACTCTTGAAGTACGGAGTACCCCAAGGATCAGTTTTAGGCCCAGTACTGTTCACTATGTATACATATCCACTCAGCGGTGTCAAACGGCCAACAGGCATCTTACACCATTTCTTTGCCGATGACTCACAGTTATACGATTCATCAGTACCCTCAGAGGTGTCGCATCTGGCAGAGAAAATCAGTGGTACCGTTGCAAGGGTGAGCGATTGGATGGTTGAAAATAAACTCAAGATGAACGAAGACAAGACAGAAATAATTTAGATTGGCACTAGAAACAATGTATCAAAAGTTGAAAGCACAGATTCTCTCTTTATCACGAACTGCCAGGTTCCTTATGTCCATGTAGTGCGAAATCTTGGAGTTTTCTTCGACTCAACATTATCTTTCGACCCACACATAAGTCAGCTCTGCAAAGGTCTTTATTTGCAGCTGCGCAGATTAAGCCAGATCCGACCATATTTAACAACGGAGTCAACAAAAACGCTAGCTGTGGCATTCATACTCTCCCGCCTTGACTACTGCAACGTTTACATGATGACAAAATAGCCAAGCTGCAACGTATACAAAACAACACCGCTCGAATAGTCCTTAAAAAAACTAGACAAGATTCTGCTACTACGCTCTTGCGCATGCTCCATTGGCTTCCCGTGAAAGCGAGAATCGATTACAAGATCGCCACACTTTGTCATCAGTGTATATATAACAATGAGATGCCCCTGTACCTTAGCGAACTGATTACTCCATATGTCCCCCAGAGAGCCCTGCCTCAATGGACTCAACGCTTTTAGTAGTGCCACGTTTCTCCCTCAAAAGCTACGGTCTGCGGGCTTTTTCATTTCACGGACCAAAGGTTTGTAACTCACTCCCCATTGATCTCAGACAGACAACATGCTACACCAATTTTAAGAAGAACATTAAGACCTATCTGTTTTAAAACTTTTTTAGATTAACTGTCATTATAGCTGTCGTGTCGTGTCGTGCCTACATTTTGTTTGTTAACAGCGTTTTATAAATAAAATTATTATTATTATTATTATTATTATTATATATATGCTGCATCTGATTGCTCATCACATCATCACTCTGTAATTATTATCTACAGATGCAGATTGCAAGGAATCTCCTCACCTGTTAAGAGATCTTCATTAGACTTTGATCCAGGAGCCAAATATCATGTCCCAGCTGACACACCTTATATCAGGTACAATCTCCTAAGTGCAACATTTAGCATACACTAAAATATATTATTTTTTCTCTTGCACAATCTGCAAACAGGAAAGAGCTTAGCATGAAGATGACATTCTGTGACTGGCTCAACCTTGTTTGATAATGAAATATAAGATTTAGTGTTAATTTGTTCATTAGGTGCAACATACATTTTACAAGACACAAGACCTTTTTTTTCTTTGATGCACGGATTTTAACAGATTTCTTCTCTATAAGCACTAGAGTGTGAGATAAATGTTGACTATGATGTTTCGAGATTTCGAATGAGTTCTAACTCTGAATATGTTTGCATTAAAGTTTTAAACTGCATAGTGTAATGTGCTCCTGCGATGATACACAGCCTCCACAATTTTTATGCAGCTATTTTAAAAGGAAATAGAGAAGTAACCAGGTATCTGTTTACAAATTACAATCTACTGCCAAATTAAATTGCAAAAGAACATTAAAATCAATCGATTGTTCTATTTAAAAGAGGTCAGGTTGACTTTTATATCTTTCCGTTGAAACATTATAATGTGTGCAATCAAACCATGGGTGAAGTCAATATAATGTTTTACTCAATTGATTATTAATCCCCTGAGGTGTACAAATGTTTTAAATATGCTCATTGAAACCTATATTAAAGCAAAGCTTTCAACTGAGTTCATTTTAAAGACAACATGTGTCCATTTCCAGGTACTTCATCAGTTTCATCATCCAGTTCCAGTTTCACAAAGCAGCTTGCGAAGCTGCAGGTCACAAAGGTCCACTACATAGATGTGATATCTATCAGAGTAAAGAGGCTGGAAAACGCATTGGGTGAGTTGTTCCCCTTTGAGTAGGTAGACTGGACATTTGAAATGAATTAGTTCTGGCATATGGATAAGTTTTGAATTCCAAATGTTGAAATCATTAGTTAAAAACAAAGATTTGTTGTTGTTTTTTTTTATAATCTTGTAACGATTTAATGTTTGTTTGACCTTCACAAGCCAAAGTGTGTATTTTAAGTGAAAACTAGCGCTGAGTCCTATTCAATAGTGAAACTATGTTTAAATAACTAAGTTATGGTTAAATCACTAAAACCCCGACTCTCAATCCCTAATGCATATACACACCGACCTAGGTATAGCTTTAAATTCTTAATATTAATAGACATGTCTCTAGCATTAAACCAGATGAAACATATGATATGCTATAAATAGCCTAAAATTCTAATTTAAACATTTTTATTGTAACCATATTCACAAATCTATCTTTTGTAATTCAGTCATAATTGACTTTTGGCTCATGTCTTTGCACATTTCTTATGGCTGTAGTTCCTATTCTGGCAAACTTTTCCTACCCACTTAGGGACTACATCACACAGACATATATACACACAACAGATATATTATAAAATAAGAAACATGATGGATTGATAGATGTATAGATATATAGATAGATCTAGAGAACGTAGAGACTTTATATTTTGATAAAAATTTTGCTACAGTTAGAGGGACTAAGGGACAACATCCAAATTAATTATTTAGTAAATAATTGGTAACAGAGATTTTGTACCACAATACTTAAGCACAAATTTTCTGTTAGATAGATCGACAGTGCTGAGTAGTTACTGTAACTAGTTACAATTTGAAGTAACTAATGCTGTAACTAGTTACTTTTACTGAACTGTAACTAGTCTAAGTAACTCGTTACTTTTATCAGTAACTAGTAACGCAAATTGCTAGTTACTTTACTAGTTACTTTGGTCGTTGTTGTATCATGTGTGCGCATGCGCAGGTGTGTTTATTGGCGCCTGAACGAGCCTATGGCAATCAATAATATTTGTGAAGTATTTTTATGTTTATGGTTATAGGAAGTTCTAGTTGGTTGTGAGCGATAAAAAAGCTAATTGCACACAATGGCGGACTTTTGAACGTTCAGTGTTTACCGAATTTTTTACGAAAATTGAAATAGACAACAAAAACGTTCGTGTACGTTGCAAGCTTTGTCCTCTAGATACGAAACAGACTTATGGCTGTGCGCTCAATTCTACTGCCAATCTCAAAAAACATCTGCAGGTTAGCAAAGTTATGTTATTATATAATTAATAGGCTGAAGATGCCATTGTTTCAAAACATTTACATTTGTAAAAACCAATTTATTATTTTTTATGATTATATTTTTGTACTAATTTTTATTATTAGAGTGTTCATCCTGCTGCATATGATAAATTACCAACACTGAAGAGGTCTGTCACTTCATCAAATGGATTACCTGAACCGGTGGCGAAGAAACAGAAAACTTTAACTTCATGGACCAGTAAAAGTGTGGCACTTCTGTCACAGCAACATGTAAACGATCTGATCATGAACTTTGTTATCGGAGACATGCAAGCATTTTCAGTTGTTGAATCACCTGAATTCATTAAATTGGTAACTGGACTTCAACCCGGCAAAACTGTGATGACACAAAAGACTCTCACTGGTTGGTAGTAGTATTTACAATATATTTTTTGTTTTGTTTCATTATTTAATTAGTACATTGTGCTGCTATTTGTGTTTGTATAATTTCGCTATCAACATATACAGTGAATTTAGATTTATTAATTTGTAATTGGTATTTAGATTTCAGATTTGTACTTAAAGGCATTATTTGCATAAAATGTCATTTATCTTATCTCATTACAAATTTTTTAAAATAATAATATAAACAAAAAATGTTTATTCTGGCAATTTAAAAAAGAGCTTTTGTTGTATAATTTTAATATACAGGCAACATTGAAGACGAATACAAGACAATGCATGATGATCTTCAGCAGAAGCTGTCACTTGTTACTGTAGTCTGCACGACAGCAGATATCTGGACAGCCGATAATCGAAGTTTTTTTTGAGTAACCGTGCACTGGATAGAGATAAGTACACTAGAACGAAAATCAGCCGCTTTGGCACGTTCAGGATTACGAGGCAGACATACCTTCGACTTGATTGCTGCAACACTTGAAGAAATTCACTCCTAATTCCGCATCACTGAAAAAGTTATATGCACTGTTACTGACAATGGATCAAATTTTGTAAAGGCTTTTAAAGTGTTTTCTGAGCTGGAGACAATGCCTACAGACTCAAAACAGACAGTGCTATCACAAATAGAGGATGGAGCAGTGACCTTTACTAATGTTGCAGACATTCTAGAAAATGACAAGCAATCTTGCCAAGATGCTTCAGAATTTACATTGCCACCTCATCATCGTTTTGGAGTATGTGGAGCTCACACAATGAATCTTATAGCAGTTTCTGATTCAGAAAAAGCAAATGATGATTTTAATTACAAAAAGTTGAACCGCAGCACTTTTGCTAAATGCGCTGCACTCTGGAACAAGGCAAGCAGAAGTCCACAGGCAGCTGAAGTGGTGCATGATTTATCCAATTTAACACTTGCTGTTCCAAATGCTACACGATGGAACTCATTTTATAATTCTGTTGGCAAGGTCTATTCCATTGTTGAAAAAAAAATGTGAAGCTGTGTTAAATGACATATGCAGCAAACTTTCTCTTAACAAGTTTCCGCCCAAATGAAATAATTTTCATGGCCGAGTACATCAAGGTTATGCAACCATTAGCCATGGCTCTGGACACGTTGCAAGCTGAAGTCAACTGTTTCATGGGACTACTACCAACAATTTCTTCCTTGCGTTCACATCTTTCTTCAATGAAGCCCTTATTGAAGTTTGCGGCTCCACTGGCTGATGCATTACTTAGTGGAATCAGTAAAAGATTTGGCCCACTTGAAGGTGAAGATGATTTGATAATTGCAAGTGCTTCTCATCCACAATTCAAGCTCCAATGGATACAGTCTGACGCTGAAAGAGTTCGAGCTAAATATTTGCTGCTACAATCAATGCAGGCCATGGCTGACTGTGATGCTGCAGGCAATGCTTCCAATGATGTTACAACTGACGACTTCATCATCTCATGTAGGAAGTTTCTTCTGTTTTTATGAGTCTGATACTGGAGATAGTACTGCTCAGTCTGAACTTGAAATTTTCCTAAACGATTCTTCAAAAGACATATCTAGTCTCTAGCACTATACACTCGTGAAACAAGTATTTGTTCGTAAAACCACAAGTCTTCCGTCAAGTGCTCCAGTGGAAAGGCTATTTAGCATAGGCGGGCAAATACTGACTCCACGAAGAAATAGTCTAACGATGATCATTTTGAAATGATCTTACTGCTAAGAGCCAATAAAAAACTGATACAGTGATTATTGATTAGCTAGCTATACAACACAACAATTAATATTTTTTAATGATAGGTTAATTTTACACTTTAAACTGGTTGATGTTGCTTTGACTAATATATTGGTGAATGATTGTTTGTTTGTTTTTGTAAATACTTATCATACTGTTTTTAATAAAGAATTATGTGACGTATTATAACCGTTGTTGGAGAATCATACAACCCATCGTTGACAATCCCAGTAACTAATTGTAACTATCTAGTTACTTTTTGGAGTAACTAGTAAAGTAACTAGTTACATTTTGAATAGAGTAACTAATAGAGTAACTAGTTATATTTTATCTGTTGTAACTAGTAACTATAACTAGTTACAATTTGACAGTAACTAGCACAGCACTGTAGATAGATAGATAGATAGATAGATAGATAGATAGATAGATAGATAGATAGATAGATAGATAGATAGATAGATAGATAGAGTGTAACATGGAGAATTTGTACCATAATATTTTGGTATAAATTTAGATACTGTTAGAAGACTTACAAAGGGACATCACTCAATTATAATTATTTAGCAAATAATTTGAAATTGAGAATTTGTACCATAATACTTTGGTACAAATTCTCTGTTATAGAAAGATAGATTGATGGATGGTTGGCTGCAGTGGAGAGTTTCTGTTGAATCAAACGAATATTTAATATTATCCAAAATTCAAAATACTTAATTAGTTGATAGAACTGTGCATATGTCAGTTGATTTCAAGTGTAACATGTGCTACCAAATCTTCTTTATCATTTGTAAAGAAACGAATGTACAAAAAAATTTTGATCAGAAATAAGAAGGTAAAAACTATTTTAAAAAAAACAACTGGCTATAACTTTTATTCAGACTGTAGTCATGCTTCCCTTGAATTTTAAGGACAAAAATCTTGAAAGCAGGTCTTTAAAAAAAATCCCAATTCTGCAGTACATGCGCCATTTAACTCTTTCTCTCCGTAATTATTTACCACATTCTGGTGGAATCAACGTTGGTATCATTAGTTAGGAGAGAAAGAGTTAATTCATATTTTGATAAGAACGTAATCATTGGTGAAACAACTGCCTGATCTTCTTTTACTTAATTGTGTTGGTCTACTTCAGTCGTAAGACTAGATGTAAGCCTGATCCCCCACCAAGATGGCGTGTCAAACAGTACGGCAAACAGAGGCGAACTGGGTGTCAAAATCGGCTCTGGCATTTCTATACTACTCGGGCCACAAATTCTATATCACATAATGGGCATTTAATTCTAGCTCTACCTGTCCTCAAAATCATTATGTTAAGTTTGATAATGTATCGATATGCATGCATACAGTGAACTTTATATCCTTATTAGAAATATAGGCCTTATGTTGCTTTTAAAATTAATTATAAGTTTGTAAGCCCTAAAAGGATGAAACCTAATAGTAGCGCTGTCTACGAATGAAGACTATTACATTATTTCGAAAATGTGTTCAATTAAAATAGTATTACACTGAAGAGTCTTTTTTAAACACGACGCCCGTAGGGGCCTTTTTATAAGAGAATAGTATAAAATCTTCAACAATTTGATATAGGCCATAGTGGCATCGATGCGCTATTTCGGTGGCCCTTCCGGCCCATTTGGCTCACCAGGCATTTCCCAAATGCCCCTATAACCAATCCACCCCTGACGCCAAATATCTGATACAGTTTGGGATCAGTAGCGTTGCCTGAAAAAAAAATGCAAAACAGCAAATGTCATTTTATACATGATAACACAAATATACCTTTTTTTTTTTTTTAACTTCAGAGACATGCTCAAAATGGGTCAATCAAAACCCTGGCCAGACGCCATGGAGAAAATTACTGGACAAAGGAAAATGGATGCCGGCCCACTCTTGGAGTACTTCAGACCCCTCCTTCAGTTCCTAATCAAAGAAAACGGCAACGACTACGGCTGGGACCCTCAGTGCCCCGAATTCCCACCTGAGCATGACAGCGGCTTCAAGAATCCTCTAGAAAGTTGCAGCTCTGGCCAAGTCGAGCATGCGACAGCAGATGTTGAAATGGCGGAACAATTTCTTAAAGAATATGATAAAGAGGCAGAGCTAGTAAAAAATATGAATGAGATTTCGGAATTCAATTACGAGTCAAACTTAACGGAATACAACAAAAATGAATCCGTAAGTAAATAATTAAAGTCAAATTTCAATGTATAAAATAAAGATGTTTGTGATTGCTTTTGAAAATGTTTGAGATGTAGAGTGTGGAGCCTTGTTTCTTCTTTACAATTGCTGCTATGATATGTGGCCAAATAAGAAGAGCATATAGAAAATTTAGCATGATGCTGTTTTGTTAGTCTTATTTTGGATCAGTACAAACAAAAACTATTGCTATTTGTTTCCTGCTACTAAATACCTGTCCTTTGACAAGAAGGGATCCTTGCTGCAAAAATACAATTATACTAAATACTGCAATTGAACTAGAGAAGATCCCTGCAGCTAGAAATAAAGTAATACTAAATACCTCCCACTGGAAAAGAATAAATCCCTGCAGCTAGAAATAAAATTATACTTAATACCTGCAATAAAACAAGAGATCTTCGCAGCTAGAAATAAACTTACACTAAATACCTCCAACTGGATAAGAATAGCTCCCTGCTGCTAGAAATAAAGTTACACAGGAATATATAGATGCCATTGTAGTATTCCGTGACCAAACAGTTTGTGGAGTAACATTAGTTTCAAGTTATCCATGACAAAGGATTATGCAGCCTTTACAATTCACAACCATTTCCTAACAAACATCGCTTACATATTGGAAAGGTGTGTGCATTAAAATAACGGCCTGAGATCCCGAGTGATGGCTAATTTAGTATAGAGATGTAGAATGGATTGAATAGGTTCTTGGGGGGGGGGGGGCTTTGTTTCCAATCGTTAATCTCAGGTGGTAGTTCAGTAGGACCCCGAAAACTTAGCCCTCAATACCCTGGCAGTTAACTCATTCAACCAAATTTACGTTAGCATAGCACTGTTATTAATTACAACCTTGAATTTATATTTACTTTTGACAACTCTTTAAAGTAATTTAACTTAAATTACATAAAACATTTTTAATTGTATCAATCGTCTTTTTTTTTTGTTTGAAGGTAAAGATGGCGTTGCAGATAGCTGAGTTTGATCTTAGAAAACAAAAAGAGTCTTGGAAGTTTAACATTACTGGAATGCCAGAGAACATCAGACGACAGTTTAGATTTGTCAGAGATATTGGAGCCTCTGCCCAACCAAATGTGACAAAACAACAGTTGGTAAGTGTCAGCTACAGGAACGTTGTCATAAAATCTTGTTTCTAAGATCACTGCTTTTGATGCTTCCTTTGTAACCTACCATAAACAAATACTCATTTTTTCTTTCATTGTTCTAAAATTCTAGCGACGGAATAGATCCAACTGCTTTTTTTTTTCCTTTTACTAAGTATGTCTCTTAGTTGGTAGGCATCTGTTATACTGAAAACAAGAATTCCGAAGCAAAGACAATGATACTTCAACTTAAGTAAACTGATCTGTTTGTTTTAAATTTAAAATGAGTCAGTTATTAAAGGTTACTTTGATTGTAAAACAAGGCTGAACTTAATTTCGAGCTCAAACAACTGCTTGATCACGTAATAGCACAAAATGTTTGAAGAATAAAATGTTTTACATGTTTCGGATGTTCCTTCAGAGTTGAAGATAGTTTACTTCCTAAGCCAAACCACCCGCAGGACGACGGGGGATGGGAGCGGGCAGTGTTTTTAACCCGGGACCATCGATAAATCCAAACGACAGTGCGCAAACCACACGACCAGGCAGCCATCCACGATACGCTCTTTGATTTTTGCATTCATACAAAATGCAGTTTTGTAGTATGCAATCGTCAGGATGCAGTCTTTCATTACGTGAGCAGTCTTTCAATATGTGATATTTTTGTATGTACTCTCCTCGGTATGTAGACGTTTCAGTATACAGTTCTTTCAGTATGTAATTTTTGCATGTGATATTATAGTATGTGCGAGCGGCTGATTTTGATGAAACACTGCCCAAAGATATGTGATATTCTAGTATGCAGTCTCCACACGATGCAGTCTTACAGTACATAGCTTATCAGTATTCAGTCTTTCAATAGTAAAGCAGTGGGAGTCACACGTCTACCAATAGACGGGCGTATCATTTGAGAAAAGTCGAAAGAAAAGTTTGAATGGGCAGAAATGAATATGGCGTGTTTGAGACTCAGCTTAATTTAAATTTCATTTTGAGGGTGCCTGGAGTTAAGAAAGCATGCATTTAGTTTAGTAGGCCACTCAGGCAAGACATGGTTGTTTCAAAGTCAGACGACCTTTCTAACGTCACTGTGTAATGTATTTCTATGCCTTTCTACATAATAAATATGAATATTGCAAGACATATACTTTCCAGCTAACCATATTCATGTTTAAATAAGCACTTTTTAATATAAATTTTATGTATTTATTTCTTATGATTAATTTATGAACAGCTGAAAAATGCAATATTAGAGATGCAGTCAATCTTTGGAAAAGGAAAAGTTTGTATACAGAAAGACCAGTGCTTGAATATGGAACCAGGTAGTTTCATAAAATTAGCTCATTACTAAATATAAAATATATAATGGTGACAGAGCCAAGTTTTAAAAAGGTAGTTTTGGAATTGTGTATATTTTTACTACTCACAATATATTTCTATGGATCCCGTGGTCAAGTATATTATGTTTAGATAAACATTTTATCATAAACCAGAAAACATTGTCAAGAAAAACAATATTTTAATATAAATAGTCTTTCCTGACCAAGCTATTTCATCACTACTTTTTTAACTCATCAAAAATGATTGGACAAAAGAATAACTATAGTTGATAATTTTGGAGAGATGGTAGTTCACTGGTTAAGAAACTATCAATGTGGAGACTTCCTCTTGGACTCAATTATGTTAACAGAATGTTATGTAGGGAGCCAGTCAAAACGTTAACATTCATTAGTCTCTCAACTTTAATTTAAATCTCACTGTTTCAAAAATAATAATTTTAACTCAACTTTCAAAGTCAACTAATTCATAATTTTAGAACTCAAACCAAGCATAGATTTATAGTATAGTCATTCAAATCATAACTGTTAAATTTTACTCACTCATATTTGTTATATTTCCTCTTTCATAACTTTTTGAATGCCAAATATTGAGCCCATTCATAACTTTGAAATTCAATTCTTGTCAACTCATAATTTTCATATTTAATCCATTCATTAGCCTTTTACAAATGATATAAAGTTTCTGTCGTTGACTTACTAAAAGCGCGATTTTGTCGTTGAAAAAAACTACAACGAAATATTTTAGCGTCGTCATTCATCGATGTTTTTAGTACTGACAAAGTGCAGACAAAGTGTAGTGAATGGTATAAACATAACCACTGAAAGTTTATTTTACTTTAAAATGCATACACACACAGGATGTTGGGCTCCAAATGCTACTACTTGAATAATCATATGGCTAAAAAGGCCAAGCTTTAAATTGAACAAATGGAGCCTACTATATATTAATTTATCTGTCCGTTACTCCATTAAATTTAGCGCACTTCTAATTAGCATTTATTGATTATCGATGTCTACTGGCCTTAATCTGGACCATTTGTCCTACTGACAATGAAATACCAATGTAAATCCACCTGATCTGATCATAAGTCTTGAAATGGAATCATTTCTTGCAGGACTCACAGATCTCATGGCTAACTCCAATGATTATGACTTACTACTAAAGGCCTGGAAAGGTTGGAGAGACGTCACCGGTCCGAAGATGAAAGATTTGTTCACAGAATTTGTTCAGCTCTACAATGAGGCCCTCCGTATCTCGTGTAAGCTCCCTTGAATTATTCTTAGCTTTGTACAAATGTGTTTAGTCCTTACATAATATCACCGCGTTGGATTCTTAAGAACTAGTTCTCTGCTAAGAAGTTTCAAATACGTAGGTAGTACTATAATACTAGTCTGGGTACAGTTCGATACTATAGCCCTAATTGCATTGAGCGATCTTGTGCTGATGTGAAAGGCAAAATGAAATAATGAAACTACTTAGAACTTTAAAAAATGGCATTTGACAAAGCTCTATCAACTCGCTCTGTCTGAGTGGAAATCTTGGACACGTTTTATGTGTTATTTCTGCCACTTCCCATTCTCGAATCAAGTTGAAACTTTGCACAATTAGTCATTGGCGATGGCAATACACAAATTAATTTAAAGATTAATCAGTGAGCAATCAATTGGTCGTAATTCTGTTTAACTACAAAATGTACTAAGCGCTAAAAATGTTGAAGTAACCAGAGTCTATAAAACCTTCTAATTTTAAAAGTACTGGAATAGTTCAGTGGTTAGCAGGTCAGCCTTCCACCACAGAGGTTAGAGACCTCTAGCTCGAATTTAGACTTGAGCAACTTTGTTTTTTTAAATTGCTTTTGAAAAGGCAGCACGGAAACCTTCTGCGAGACAACAACACCTAATAAAATACTTCCACAAATTTATTATCGTTAGTGAAAGTTAAAAATGAATTACTCGATTAATTCACTCTGTATAAGCTTTGTTCTTAAAAAGGTATTTTTAAATGTTAATCTTTACATAGTTTTCCAACGCTGGGAATAATCATCAGAGTTTTATCAGTTTTTAAGGAAATCTCATAGGTGACATTTCTCCAAAGTTGTGTTGTGTAAATAGTATAATATTCTTGATACGAAAGACTTACGTATTATTGTAGCTACTAGCTTTGATTGAAACTAACTACCATATGTTTACACATATAACCCGTTGGTTATACACGTTTTTTTTTGGGACACGAAGGGCATCTGTGCGGGGATTGTACTCATAAACATAGTATAACGGAAACCATGGACATCCCGATGGGTATACCTCCTATAGTTCGCTGAAATAAAATGCCAGTTTCTGTTATAGTCCTCACTATAGTTAGTGAAACACCGAGCCTTGTATCATGTTCACTGTGCTCTTCCGATAAGGATAGGCAAAGGGTGTTTGCATACTTCAATGTAGGTAGAGTGTCTTTATGTACTGGTTGTTTAGGGCAAGTCACGCTTTGCATATAAAGATACGGGTTGTAAGATTTTGTTTTTACTTATTTTGTAATTTGTGCGGGGTACATGCGTGTACGGGTTACATGCGCGAAAATACGGTATATACCAGTACGCAATCAACAAAGTTTTATTTATTGATTGATCATAAAGGAACTTTTTTTATTTGTCTACATTGCTGTAATATGAAAATCTAAGGGTTTCCTGGTGTTTGTTACAAAGTGCTGTCAAACTATTCCCCAGGCATCTCCAAACTTTGTCATAAGCAAAGACAATATATGACAGGCTTTTGTAGTAACTGTTTTAATGATTACGGATTACTATTATCGAAGATGAGCACATTTCTCATTTCCTATGGACTGTAAAGTCCAATCCTCGCTTTAAAAAGCCGGCCGCATACGTGGCATGAGTGGGTTAGGTCAATTACAGATAGGCCTGCTTCTTCTCTCAGCTTTTTGTTGGTTCGGCGCTCTTTTACCCTGGCCACTCTTCTTGCTTCACATCTTGAGACTCCGAGACTCACAGCTTCACGCCACGAGAAGCGATCGAGAGCTAGTGGTTTCCAGTAGTGAATGTCGATATCGTATTCCTTGAAGAAGCTCTTGAGAGTGTCTTTATAGCGCTTATACTGACCTCCCAGGGAGCGCTTTCCTGCACACAACTCCCCGTACAGAAGTGGTTTGGGAAGGCGATTGTCTGCGGACTACATGTCCCGCCCATCGAAGTTGGGACCTTTTTACGGATTACTACACTATGACTATATCTGTTTTTACTGTGTATCAAATTGCGCAATTGGCTTGAATGCATAAGGCCTCCTTCAGTCGCGAATTGACTATGGATCATCTCATGGAAATGAGATGAATTATTGGGCATTAGCTGTGGTCAGAACGATGTCGCCCACACATCAGTCCCCCCCCCCTCCTCTCCACGAAGCTGATGTATCCAAAGGAACGGCAGTGCCGATACAGTTTGGGAGTCAGCTTGAATGGGAATATTAAAAACTTCTACATGTTACTATACTGAACTTTAAAGCTATATCATATTTTAAGCATAAAACACAAGGTTCATGAAGTAACAAGATAACCCTTAGATAACTAAACCAAATTTAAAAAAAAAACTGTTTATATAAAAAAAAGTTGTTTTTATGTGTTTGTTGATGTTCCAACTACAATCTTCAATTGATCAGGTTTCAAAGATGCTGGAGAATATTGGAGATCATGGTACGATAGCCCAACATTTGAAGAGGACATGGACAACCTTTACGTTCAGATACGTCCTCTCTACGAGCAGTTGCATGCGTACGTCAGACGTAAGCTTCAGCAGAAGTACAGTCAACATAAGTTCCCTGCTTCAGGACACATACCAGCTCATATACTGGGTATACGATTGTTTGTTTTTGTGTTTGTGTGATCACTAGAAATACTACACTCGTCCTGGAATCAAAAACAGTGTCTTAGTATGTGTTTGTTACTATGTCGGAAAATAGTCGGTAGGCCCTGAGTAAGTCAATTTATTACAATATTTTAACCAACGTGGCCTTTATTAGTATGCCCATGTGCTTAAGTAATGTATATTGATCTATGCCAGGTAACATGTGGGCTCAGCACTGGGCTGGCATTATCAGAGACGTTGTTCCATTTAAAAACAGATCATCAGTTGATGTCTCAGACGAGTTAAAGAAGCAGGTAATTAACACTATTAGAGCCTTGCCATGTTTAAAAGAATATAATGCCCATGCTACTTTTTGTGTGTGAGAGTTGTTGCGAACAAGCATTGCACTTGGGGAGGATGAAAGAAAGGCTCTTCTGCACCATCCCATCCGCCACATCATCCCTCAACAGTGGCCATTTGCTGTGGGGATTTCTCTCCTATTATATGGCATTTCAGTATAGAAATATAGCTTTTGATTTATTTTCTGTTTGCTTATTCAGAACTATACAGCAAGAAAGATTTTTGAGGCTGCAGATAAATTTTTCGGTTCCTTGGGACTTGCAAGAATGGTTCCAGAGTTTTGGCAGAACTCAATCATTGAAAAACAAAATGGCACAGACATGATTTGTCATGGGACGGCGTATGACTTCTACAATGGTAAAGATTTCAGAATTAAAATGTGCACCACTCTGACCCAGGAGTCGCTGGTCACTGTTCACCATGAAATGGGTCACGTAGAGTACTACATGCAGTACAAAGATCAGCCTCAGGTCTTTAGGGAAGGAGCCAACAATGGTAATAATCAAAGATCATGTTTAAGTGATAAAGTATACTTTTTGTATGTATTTTTTCTGTCATTTGCAATATTTTGTAATGTAAAACTAATTTAAAGATATTTGTTTTTTCTGTATTGCTAATTTTCTTTGTTTACATGTTATTATCCATTTTAAACGACTGGAGATTAGAGTATAGCTAGTCTCAATATTGCACTTTTATAATACAGGCTTATATACCTGGTCTCAGAATATAGCTAGTCTTAATATTGCAGTCTTACAATACAGGCTTATATACCTGGTCTCAGAAAAAAGTCTTGTCTCATATTTAGCAATCTCAGAATATAGCTACTCTCAATATAGTGATCTCAGAATAAAACTAGCCTCTATAGGATCTTAGAATATAACATTATCAGATTTTTTTAAAATGTAAGCTTAAGTAAAATTAGTCTATGCAATAGGAGCTAGACACCTAAGTTTATAAAGTTTTAAATGAGGATGTGACTTTAAAGAGATAAACAAATGACATCTCATTTTATGGAATATTAAAGGGAGGAGAAAAAAAATCACCTCATTGTATTTTTACACTGCAGGGTTTCATGAAGCTATTGGTGACACAATGGCGCTATCTGTTCAGACTCCAGAACATCTCTTCAAGATTGGTCTACTCAAAGAACTGCCAAGTGATAATGGTAAGTACATAGTCAAGATCTGTGATATTCAAACTTTCTTTCATACACTTAGAAATAGTATGTCTCTCTTACTGACCTAACTGAAGGGGGAAAAAAAGTAGTTCAGTAATAAAAGGTTTTTGATTGTATCATTTAACCATTAGACAAACAATGAAATGTTGCAGAGTTGAATTTATACTTTATTATTCTATTAATATTCATAAGTATTGTCAAAAACTGTTGTAATTTTTTTTATATTCCTATTATATTTAATTATTTCTTCTAATGCATGCCAACACTAATGCTCAAAACAATTTGGAAAGTAATAAAAGAAGTAAAAAAGGCATCTCTACTTTTGAATTTCTAAATGATTTGTTATACTTGGAATTCTGGCATCTCTAGTTTTTAAATTTTAAATGATTTTTTATACTTGAAATTGTACCTCTAAATCAAGTGTTCTAAGTCTACCTGAATTTAATCTCTAAATGTAGCATTATCACACCTTCATATGTTCCTTCTAATCTTATGAGTTAGAGAGCTTTGTTCAAAAGAGAGTCTTTTGGACTGTTTAGACACAACATACAATCTCTTTCCATTCTTACAAAGCTTTTATAAACTGACTTTGTCTGTCTATTTTTCTGTCTGGTGAAAAGTTTGTGCTTTTATTTCTCCCATAAGTTGAAACTTTGCACAAAAAATTATCGACCTCTATTGTGACATGTATGCACTACGCAATACAGCAGGGTTTCTGTCCAAGGCTTTTGCAAGAGAGGATTTGAGCCTCTCAAGCCCTCATTCAAATGGAGTTTAATGATGATGATGATAGACAAGATATGAATGAATTTAAAAAATTAACCAATCAGTCAATTAATTACTAGTAATAAATTATTTTGTTTCATACCAACAAGGGAAATTAATCCTTCAGTATTCACAGATGTGGCTAAATATGTAGGGTTTTTCCCCCTTAGATAATTGAACACATTGTTTCTCCCACACCCATTCTGGGATCAGGTTGAAACTTTAAACAATTATTAATTGTACGTAACAAAACATGAACTAATTTAAAAATAAGCTAATTAGTCAATTAATTATTGGTGATTAATTGTTTTGTTAAATATCAAATAAGGGAAATAACTTCTACGTATGGAGAAATATAGTTGTAAGTGCAGAGTTTTCCACTTAGATACTCTTTGTTTTTTTAACTAAGGATTTTTTAAAATATTTTGCTTGTTTTTATGTTACACTTGGAATTAAATCTGTTAATGAATTACCTTAATTTCTAGACCTAAATGAAGTGGATTTCATGTAACTCAAAACAAAGTTTCAAGCTTTAACTTTTTTTGGGGGGAAAGGGGAAAAGGGGTTTAATGTAGATAGTTGTTTTTTTTAAAAGGTTGCCCTGATAACTGAAATGAATTTTTTAGGCTTCTTTTTTTTTCTTAAAAAAAAAAAGGACAGCTAACTTCTTAGTTCTAAGTATTTTCTTTCTGAAGCTTGAATTATTTTTTTTTCCTTTCAGAGACAGACATCAACTTTTTGTTGAAGATGGCGCTTGAGAAAGTAGCATTTTTGCCATTCGGGTATCTGATTGACCTCTGGAGATGGTCAGTGTTTAGTGGTCAGACTACACCAGAGAAATACACTGAAGACTGGTGGAAACTCAGGTAATATAAATACATTGGCTTCAAATGTTAAACAATAGGTGTTAACATTTTAAATACTATACACTTTTTTTTTAAATACAATTTAAAAAGTGTTATTTATATTTAGATGCCGATTGCAGGGAGTTTACTCTCCAGTGAAAAGGTCATCCACTGATTTTGACCCAGGAAGTAAATATCACATTCCCTCCAACACACCATATATCAGGTGAGTAAAGTAATGTTTCCCTAGCAGTCTATGGAACAGATGATGTAAAACTGATTAGTTTGTGGCCACTATGGTGTCTTAATAACAGTATAAAAACCAACGACCATCAAATTCCCTTCTTACATTGATGTGGGTTCCTCTGTAGCCTTGGCACCCTAGAAGCTCTTTTACAACTTAGGCATGTAAGCTGCACTAAATATCTTTCTTTGCAACACTTTAAGCTGCTCTCCAACCTTTGCATAAGCTGGTGTAGCTGATGCAATCAATCCAAAAAGACTTGAGTTACTGACACCTTAGGTGCTAATGAGAATATCTAGGTTCACCAGCTTACTTTTTGGCTTTCTGTAGCTCGGTCTGCTCTTTATCTGGGATTCAGGATCTAATTTTAATTTGCCCTTTCTTCCAATTGCTAGTATCTATACGAAGGTGATTCATGTCATGCTTGCAGACTATTATGTCTCTTTGAGGCTGTAGTGTGGTTCTAGCTATCGACATACGTTATCTTATATCTACCTTTTTCCCATGCTTATGACAAAGTGCTTCTTACCAAACCAATTTAAGAAAAAGTATTTTGGCAAAATAAAAAGAAGTAAAACTCACATAATCGATGACCTGAACAACTTCACTTATCCATTAACAAAGCTAGATGGGTTGTAGAATTAATAATATTGTATTGTATGTATTTTGGTATAAAAGTCTGGGAAAAGTATTTTCTTTTAGCATACATATTTTTCCTGTCAATGAGCACCTATTTTAACTCAGACTTGTTATAATTCAGAATAAATTTTAAAAAATATAATGCATACATTTCCAGGTACTTCATCAGTTTCATCATCCAGTTCCAGTTTCACAAAGCAGCTTGCGAGGCTGCAGGTCACAAAGGTCCCCTACATAGATGTGACATCTATCAGAGTATAGAGGCCGGAAAACAGATTGGGTGAGTTGTTCCCCTTTGTGTAGCAAGCTCAATATTCTAAGACATTTATTATCTTCAGTTATGTTCAATTGCATTAATTTATCAATCAAATCAACTTACTCACATACAACTTATATTTATATACTGGCTGTAATCTATTAGTAGTAGTGTCAGTTACAGTTGTAGTTGTTTGTGTCTTTATGGTATTAAGTGGCCAGAAACATGTAATAGTTGTTTTTAATCTTAGTATACTTGTTCAATTTTGTATCAATTTTATAACTTCATTTAAAACATGAAAAATATATAAAATCTATTTCCTAGTATTACTCCATAGAAACAAAATAAAATTAAAATTTCACTAGTTTAAAGAAGTTTGCTGGGAAGAATAACAACAGTGTTTTGGAATTTATTTATGACTATCATGCTAATATACAAGAAATGTGTGTGCGACACAGATCATGTTATGTTTAGTTTCTGTTTCTATGACTAAGTTCAGCTAAATCCTCAGCATACTCAGTGGGCCTACTTTGATTTCTAAACTTTAATATTTCAGAGACATGCTGAAACTGGGTGCCTCCAGACCTTGGCCTGAAGCAATGGAAGTCATCACTGGTCAAAGAAAAATGGATGCCTCTGCTTTGATGGAATACTTCCGCCCCTTGATGGAATTCTTGCGCAAAGAAAATGGGGATGACTTTGGTTGGAGCCCCCACTGCCCTGATCTGGAAGAAAAACCTCAACCACCAGCTAACACAAAAACACAAAGTGGAAACAACAGCTCTAAGTTGACAACACTGTCTGCATTCTTTTTTATGCTTCTCACTATTACATTACATCTTGTCATTTCAAAAAACATTATGTACTAAAAAAAATTTTTTTACTTCCCTTTTTGTTAAATTATTTGCATAATTTGCTAAAAAAAATGTATTTAAAAAAATCAAAGCATTATCTTTGAAAACTATATTTGAATGTTGTCAATAAAACACTAGAAGATGTGTGATATTTTTTGATTATGCATAAAATGGAAAGAGTGTGTTGCCATATTTTTATTTATCTCTGTTTATAGTTCATATGCTTCTAGGTTCATCTATAACTTGAAAAATATGAACATACATAGGACAACATTTTATGTATATCCTTAATTTGGTGAGAATGATTTGGTTATAAATCAGTATGTGTGCGTGTGCACTTGATTACTAGAAACATATCCTGAATGTCTAATCAAGAAAAGAAAAGAAAACTTATTATGTATTATATTATACATGAACTCATTGTTTTTTTATTTTTAAAAAACCAGTCATAAATAACACAATGAATCCATCATTAACAATGCAAACATAACAAAATAGAATATATAATAAAATATAATCAAAACATTGTAGAAAGAAAAACATTTACGAATCAAACAATGCAAAGAATGTTACTGTCTATACAAAAAATTTTAACTAATGATGAGATTATTACACATTTATTGACTTCATGTCAAGGCAAAATATATGAATCCAAATATGAAAAATTAGAATAAAAGTGGCACTTAGACCTCAGGATGCCTCCAATCCTTTGTCAATGAATAGAGAGGAGATATGTTTAAAAATGTATTTAAAAAGACAAGACGTCTTTGAAAATTACATTTAAATGTTGTCAATAAGTATAAATAAATATTATTGCATTTGTGGTTTTGTACAGTTTTAAGGCCTTCATAATGATTGCGTGTGAAGATAAACAATCTTTTTTTTTACTGGTATGAAAGATTTATGCATCAAATGTCACACCATATGCAACATATTATTTAAGTGATAAGAGTTACCTAACTTTGACACCATTGTTATGCATTGTGCAATTCTTAAGGTTAGCAACCACAATTCACAACAAACCAATAGTAGCATCAGTAACAATTTTAAAAAAAAAACGTAAAAGGGAATGATTTCAATAAATCACAATTTTTAAAACTTAGACTTTAGTATGCTCCCTGCCTTTCCTATTCGGCAAGCTACATCATGGCTTGTATTAATAGTAAGTTGCCATCAGCAAAACCCAACAACAGTACTTCCAAACCATCCAGCATCAAACATTTCAATATAACATTACATGTACACTGTTTGTTCATGGTCCATGAAAACTTAAACTGCTTTAAGAAAAATATAAAAAAAACATTATGAAAAGTGACCATTCCTTTGTCCTACATATAATGGAAGCCATGCGAACATTAAATTTTTATGGAACATCAAACTTTAAGAAACCTTTTGATGACATCATTTTCACTTCTAGAATAATATAAATAAATGATCAAAGCAAATTTCTAGTTGACCAAAAAAACAAAATTAGAATTGATTTGATATGTGGTTTAATAAAAATAAACAATCAAAAACTTCATTTTGCATACAACTTCAAAACTTATTAAATTTTTTTTTTCATTTTAAATTTCATTTTGGCAATTAAAAAAAATAATTACCACAAATATCTGCTATCATCACATTAAATACATCTTTTTTCACAAAGTAAAAATGATACAAAATGTAAGCCAAAGATCACACAAACAAAATTCATTGTAAAACTGCCAATAGTTCTAAAAATGTTAACTTTTCTACATAAAATGCCAATTTTTTTTCTCTGAACATTGTTCTAAAAAAAAAAAAAAAAAAATTTGTTTAAAACAATGTGTACTTTACTTATGTTTACATGTACTATGAATATTTAAAGTCAAAAGTCATATGTTGCAAGTCAAAATAAAGTAGGCAAATTGTGATTAAATTAATTAAAAACATCTGTTGTGAAAAACATTTCTTTCAAATAACAGTCATGGATCAGCAGATTTGGTAGAAAGATCAGTAAGAGATCACTATAACATGGTAACAAATAATACATTTCCTTTGAAACCAAAAATTTAATTAATATATAAATATATTTATGCAATATAGCCTTTTTTCATCATGCTACTCGAACACTTATTTTTCCCAAAAATCTTGCAGATCTTATGATGATAATATGAAATTCTGAAACATTAATGAGACTTAGGATTTTTTTTTTAATTCAATTTAATTTTTCTAATTCAAGGGAGGAATTAGGAACATCTTTTCGAATCATGTTTGTAAGGTACTACAGCAAAGTCAAACATATTTTTTAAATTGCAATCATATAGAAATTGTAACTTAAGAATGCATTCAGTAGTACTGATCAAATTTGTAAATTATCTGTAAATATTTTTTAAAAATAATTATGCATAGTTTATTTTCTTTAAAAGTTACTTTACAATTACAAAGGCAAACAAAAAAAAATTTACAACAACAATATGATCAAACAAATATATATATATATATATATATGTACCAATGCATTTTTTTGTTGTTGTTGAGGCTTCAAAATTTTAAAACATTTTTAAAAATTGATTACAATAAAATATATAATACACTTATGAAACTATATCTGTACATATTTAAAAATAAGGCGTTATCAGCATTTTATAAATTGAAAGATCATCAGTATTGCCTTCATTTAGATATATAATAAGCTGCCATTATAAGCAGCAATGTATAGTACAATCATATCACAATGGTTTTAAGTACATTTTGCCTATGTATTATTTCTCCATAAGCTGTAAATCATAGTCAAAGTTTGAATCTTTTCATTAATAAAAGGACTACCCATTTCATGCTCGTAATCTTGTTGGAGAAGACATTCATATTATCACTTTAAATTATAATATTCTTTATCATAGGGACAAACAAATGCCATTTTATAATTTGTTATTTTAGTACAAGCTATTTTAAATTACTTTATAATTCTGGATTTAAAATTCCATTAATCCAGTTTTATTCATGTGTTTGTCCACAGGTTAAGATTTGAATCCCTAAATTTATTTTAAATTTGGATTAAAAAAAAAAAGCCATCCTAAAGTACGTATTTATGGCACATAAGTTGTCTATAACTTTTCCTTATTAATATTGGAAAGATGTGAGCACAGATTGTGAAGTGGATTTTTAGATGGTTCTAGTAGGTTTTCAGTTAAAGTGCCATAGAATATAAGGGAAACAAATGGCAAAGACAACAACAAAGAAATAACCATTAAAAGAATTAAGATACGTCTGATCCAACATTTCATTGATAATGCTGAAGATGATAAAATCATTTCTTTTTCCTCTCTCTGTCTAGCTTCTGTGTGAGATGAATGAAGCTTCCTGAACTTGTGAAGTTTAATTGGTTCTGGGAGGCCAAACTTATTGAAAGTGTACAAACTGGCATTTTGTTTTCTGGTGTGCTGAGGGAATGACTTGATCCGGAAAATGGAATCCCCAACAACAGCGGAATGAGGAGCCACATCAACTTCTATGACAAAGAGTCCTGTTCGCTGACCCTCTCTGTTATCTACTGGCACAAGACGTGGGTCATGAAGAGCTTCTAGAACTGCCTCTCTAGCTTTGGCAGCAAATGCTTGGTGCTTACAAAAGTCTATTGTTTTGACAAGATCATTTTTTGATACCTGAACACCTACTATCTCAGCCAGTGTGTCATGGTCTTTTTTATCAGTGTCAACACCAAAGTAAACTGTTCCGTTTTGACAGTCATTGAGACAAGCGGATGCAAACTTTATTATTTCCAATGCAATGTATAAGTAAACCTGAGAAATCTCAACATTTTTAGGCACCATGTGGAAATTTTTCACAGGAGTTAATTTACATGTTTTATTGCAGATCAGCTTTAAACGCTGACCTTGTATATAAGTCGTTGATAAATTTGTTGAACTTCCAAAGAGAAGCAATTCTGTTGAAGGGATTTTGGTGTCAGAATTTACTTTAAATTTGTTCTGTGAATTTTTGCTTTTTCTTCTCTTTTTGAGAGTTGAGGTGTTTGTGGGTGGTAGTTTGGTTGGCCAGGAGTGCTGACGATTAACTGTAATTGAGTTTTTGTTGCTTTGAGTGCTGGGATCAGAATACAATCTTGACAGTTTGCTTTTACTTTTGGAATTGCCAGTTTGTACATGTTCATTTTGTACTGGTCCATTTATTTTAACACAAGCTTTTTTTTCTTTATTATTATCTGAAAAAGTAATAAATTACCTTATAAATTATAAATGTTATAATAAAAAAATAAATCTGAAAGGTAAAAAAAAAAAAACAAATAGTAAAAATAACAATAAACAATTAAGAGCAGCTATATATAAACATCTTTCAGATAAATATTAATTATCTATTTATGTAATTATTTATAAGTAAGATAATATAAAGATAAATTTTAATATCAAAATGCAAACAAAATAGTGAATGGATATCAAAAATCATAACTAAATCAATATTTAGATATATAGGCTATCAATTATGTGCACTATTCTATGCCACAAAAGAAAGCAAACATAAATAAATTTGTTTAACTCTTTTGCAAATAATCCAAAACCATGAGCCTAGCCATAATGGACTCAAAATAATGAAAGCTCTTTTTCTTCTTACACATAATAAGATAATACCATTTTAAAAAGAAATATTTGATAGGTTTTATGTTGCTTTTTGGCACAATTTCTTTTTTTTTTTTGCATCCTGTGTATCCTAATGCTCTTAGACAAACTTTTGGTCAACGAATTGTATTATCCCTTAACTCCAAGCTCTACAAAAAAATACTCATAAATACATTTTCATTTTGTTTTTATAACTGCATTCATGCTGTTTTTCTTTTTTTGGGAAAAAAAAAGAAATATCATTTTTTTTTTTTTTACAGACTCTATATAAGTGAGTTTAGCGCTAGTGCTGACAAAAGAGTAGATTTTGTGCTATTAAACATTTGTATTGAGGCTTTCCATCGATAAAAGGACATGCTGGTTATTTAAATTTTTCTTTTAGCTCTATACAAAGACCCATATTCTTGTAGCAATTTTATTATTTTTAAAAGAAGAAGAAAAAAAGGAAATATCAGGAATTTTGTTTTGTAAAAGTTAAGCACCAAAAAAAAAAAGAATGTTAATGAGTGTTAAACAAAGGGAAGGACATAAAATTTCATGACATTAAACATTTCTATATTGGAGTTATTAAAAACTATTGACAAGAAACTAAGAAAACATTATTTGGGGAAACGTAACTACTGTTATTTTGAATGCTAATGCTAAAGGTGCTTTAAAAAAGATTATTTAGCATGTTAAATTTTCATATTTTTTCGCCCAGCCCAAGTGGGTCAGCAAAGGCTTTCATGTATGTGTGAAAGTGCACACTTCTGAAACATTATTTGTATTTAGTTTGGAGTCAAACAATTAAAAAAAAACACTTTTTGTTGTTTAAATTCAGAAGGAAAAAAAAATAGATGATATATATTTTAAATGGAAATTTTTAAAAAATAATATATGAGATAAAAACATTAGTCAATGAGTTAGTATTCTTCTAAAATTCTGAGTGGTAAAGTGCTTGGCTTCCAAACCTAAAGGTCCCAGGTATGAATCCTGGCGTTACTGGAATTTTTAATTTTGGGATATTAAGTGTGCCTCATTCGTTAGGTAAAAGTAAAGGCGGATGGTTATTGTGCTGGCCACATGACACCCTCATTAACCATGAGCAATAGAAATAGATGACCTTTACATCATCTGTGCCATAGGTCGTAAATTCTGAAAGGAGAACTTTACTTTAATATACTGTGACTTACTTGTCTGACACTTTACTTTAACCCATTAGCTCCCTCTGCAGTTGGAAACGTTTTCCCGTTTTTGTCCTAAATTGTTGTAGAACGTTTCTAAAACCCCCTATTCAATATACTTGCTTTAAACTTTTTAAAAAGAAGATTTCTTCTAGTCTCGTTGCAAGCATGATTACAAATCATTTTGGAGATTACTGATTCTATTTTTAATAAAATTGGGAAGGTTTTTATAATTTTTCAAACGAACAGGCCCATAGCCCCAGTGTATAAGCCCCCACGTGGGAAAATGAGTATTTTTGAAGTTTTTTATATTCTAGTGGTATTAAATGTATATATTTTTAAACCTAGACACATAGTTCTATTTTGTAAAGTTGTTTGTTTATATGTATTAGATCTTAAATTTGATTATTTTTTCAAAATAAATATTTTTTAGAATTTTTTAAATACAGAGTTATCTCTCCTTGCTTAGGGCTTTGGAAGGTCTTTTCTTAACCAGAAATAGGAGCTATGGATTAATATATAGTTACCTACTTGTCTGACACTTTACTTTAATATACAGTGACCTACTTGTCTGAGTTTTGGGCTTAAAGCTTTGATGTCTCAAATTTCTATTTAGTTTACACAATACCCTACTGAAATTTAAAACAAATCGCTTACTTTTTAAAAATAATATCTGAAAATATCTGTTTTGTAGAATCTTACTTCTTCATTTTGTTTTTTAAATTAGAAAATTGTGCAGGGGATATATAAAAAGTGATTAACTCAATAATAGCATATGCCTACCTCCAACTGACAAGTGTCCATTGCCAATGGAACAAGAACTTTTAGATATAAGCTCATCTAAATTATTTTTTTCTAAGTTCATGAACATTCTGAAAAAAAAAAAAGAAGCAGAAAAAAATATTAATATAACTGAAACTATAACAAAACTTCTGAAAAATTATCATGTAGTTTTAAAATGTAAACTGTAACCATAGTGATCACAGAAATGTAGAGGTGTGTATACTGGTGTTATATAAAAAGGGTATTCATTTATCTATACCAATTTCAACATTTTCTGATTAAAAGAAAAATGTTATTGAAGCTTAACCCTAACAGGCTAGTGAAATACAAATGGGAAAAAAAAGAATAATTCCATCTGAACGCGGAAAATAATTACAGAGAGATAGAGTTAAATTTTATCCACATGTGCAAATAGAAATATATAATATAGTTAATCATAATCTGTTTAAATTACATACAAAGTATAAATGCCGATATAGTATAATGAATTCATGTTTTATATCAATTCTGTTTCAATTGTGAGCAAAGTGTAAATGCCTGTTAGCAACAAACAAAAACAAAATTGAAAATACCAGTAAAAAATATTATATAGCAGCCGGAGACAGCTGTGATGTAAAGTTTAACATTATTGAACTCTTGAATGAAATTCATGAAATTTTAAAATAGATGTAATTATATATTATTAACATACATAATTGAAAAACAAATAACATTCTGATTTTTCACCTCTTGTGTTTATCATAAGACACTCCAGCAAATTCTTCCTCTATGAAGTGTATTAATTTTCTGTTATTCCACTGACAATAATCCTTCAAAACATGATTCTGTTTAAGACAGTTTCTAATGTCTAGCAACAAAGTTTGACTTCTTTTCTGGCTATGAAAGTATGTCTGTAAAACACGTGTTGCTTCTTCGTCAAAGATATCAGGATTTACTGTAAATACAAAGCAAGAAGCATAGCATAAAATGTTTTTAGAAGCTGAAGACATTTAAGCAAGGGAAACTTTGGCATCAAATGTACACTATATATACTATAGAATAGTATAGTTAATAAAAGATGTTTATTATCAAAAGTTTTGTTTTATTATTATCAAAACTTCTCATGCCAAAACATAACAAACGGAGAAATTATGTGGATTGTATTGCTTTTTTTTTTTTTGCTCAGATTTTTTAGGGTGGAGTAAATTTCATTGTTATTATTTAAAACCAAGCAATCTTCTCAATTAGAGCGTACACACACAAAAAAGTACAAACCAGCAGCTGATATGGAGGCATCTGAAGAAGTTGAAGTTTCTGTAATCATATCTACCAACCAGAGATGATCTGTTTTTAGCACTGTCAGGAATTCCCTTTAAAAAAAAGAAAATGAATTACAATAATACAGAGCTAATCCTATTAACTCTTAAACCTATGAATATTGAAGTTGTACCCAGTTGTGTTGCAATTACACCAATCCAATTTAAATCAAAGCCACTGGCACTGTTGTTTTCAAGTTTCCAGAAATAAAGATTATTATGTACTAACCCAAACCTCCTGCAAGGCAGCAGGGGAAAGAAACAAGAAGGGTTCAAAACTCAGATCTATTGGGATAAAAATCCAAAACATGATACTTTTTTTTAAATTCTTATGACAGCTAAAATTTAGAAAAAAAATATGAATTTGAAATAATAAGGCTAATCTTCGAGTCCGAAGATTAGTGAGGAATGCAGTATTTCCAGTGGCTGCGCAGTCCCAGCTGAGACCTACATATTTTGCCACATCCAGGGCAAGTTTAACCATTGTCTGCAGGTGGTCGATTTAGTTTTTGTTTTCGCCGTCTGCGTTTGACCTTGGCAGCAGATTTTCTTTTGGTCTCAAATGTGTATCCCGCTGCCTTCGTGAGTGACCTCCAGCTGTCTCGTTCTGAGGCCGCATGCAACCAGGTGCTCTCTTCTATGCCAGCTAAGGAAAGCTGACGCCTAAGCTGGTCTTTGAAGCGTTTCCGTGGGGCGCCTCTGTTACATCGACCACCTTTTAGCTCACCAAAAAAGACTGCTTTTAGCATACGTTCATCTCCCATACGGGATACGTGCCCTTCCCAGCGTAACTGTCGGACCAAAAGAAGTCCCTCTATACTGTCCATACCGGCGTTCGCAAGGACATTGCTGTTTGTAGTGCGGTCTTGCCACTGCATGTCCGTACATACATAAAACCTTAACGCTTGGCAAAAAGATACAATTATGTTGAATTTGTAAATAATTTAACCCCAAGAAAAAAAAAGCTAACTTCTGTCATGGAAGAAAATAATCTGCAGCTGTAGATGCTTGAATAAAAAAAAAAAAATGCAGTAGAAACATGGATTTCAGGCTCCTTAATCCACTGAGTACGTTATCAGGCATATAATACCAGAGTTTTTAAAAAGTAAAATAAAAACAATAAGTATTTTCTTTAAAGTAATTTTTATTTTATTTATTACCCAAAAGCGTTGACAGATGCAGGCATTGATTTCAATGTCATTAATAAAGATTTCATTTGGCCTTTACGTGATGTGTTACTTTTGATGTTTTCTATATCATTCTGAGTCAAGACCTCTTTCTTTGGAAATTAAAAAATATACAAATTATCATTTACAAAATGATAATCAAATGTATTTATTTTTAAAATACACACACAAAAAAACTCCGCAAATAATGCATCATTTTCATTTTGCATAAATGGGTATTTCGAGACCTTTTATGTTTGTTAACAAACTTTGGAGGAAAAACTTCATTTCACAAAAAAACAACAAACAAGAAAATATAAAAAATGCTTTAACCCTTTCACTCCTAACTGATGATACCAATGTTGATTTGACCCCATTCAATTAAATTAAGTAAAGTTTTAAAAACTTTAATTTGTATTATATAAAAGAGCATGCATTCTTCTATAATTGTATACCTTATCTAATATATCCTGATTGCATACAAAAAAGTTAATTAAGTTTAATCCTAACAGGGTAGTGAAACACAAATGAGCAAAATGAATAAGTCCATCAAAACGTGAAAAATAACTATGGAGAGAAAGAGTTTAAAAAAACAACACTTTTATTAAATGTAGTTGTATCAATTAGTATGGATCAGTGTGTAATTAAATTTGCAACAGATATAGAATCTAGACCAATAACAATAAATTGGTGTGATTAGAAATATTTTTACCAAATGTTTTTGTTTAGCCCACTTTCATGCTTTTAGCTTTCTCAGTGTGCTATGACTTTGTCTGGACCAGATGGGAAAGGAGTAATGGGAGAAAGTAAGGGATATCTGGGTGAACGTTACCATGATCATTTTTTTAGATGCATTTGGGTGTGGAAGAATTAATGTGTACAAACTTTTTACCAGACATATAAACAAATAGAGCGAGTTGATATAAGCTTTACAAAAACAAAAAACACTGGTAATAATCAGCTAATTAAAATTGAAACAAAAATAATCCTTAGATAAAAACATTCTATAGGTGGCTTTAGTACATTCACCAATGTTTGCATAAGCTGAGAGGAAAAAAATCTATTTGATCTTCTAAAAACCAGAAATCTACTGCTCTTTCAGATAATTTTACTTTCCAATAATTCAGATATTCAAAGATTTATTTACACCAGCATCAAATATCTTAAGTACTTAGAGAATGAAAATCCCCCTTATAAACTTTGTTTATGAAGCCTTCTATATCTATATTAAAATTAAACTGTATCATTCTTGCAGATGAAAATTATTTAGTACCTCAAATAATTTAGGCAAAATATACTCAGGATGCAGCTCCATTAACTGTCTCCAATTTTTTCTTAATTTCTCCCAGTTTGGGGCATTCATTTTCTGGTATGTTACTCAACTCAGCTGAGAAAAAAAGGTTTAAAAATGGTTTTAAAAATGTATTAGTCTAAAGTGTGCAATGCAAAGCAGCTAAAAGATTACTTAATTCCCCAAAAAATTAAAGAAAAAACCAACAGATAAATAGACACTAGAGCAAAAAAAAAAGAACTCTGGCTTTGCAACTAGCATTTAAATATCTTATGTCTTTTCTGTTTAGTTTGTTGTGTATTATCACAACTTTAATTTTTTTTTTATCTTCTGGCATGAAATGTATCTAAGTTCATTGATTCTATTAATGATTAAGTCTGTGTGAGAAGGCTTTATTGTTTCTATATTAAATACACCATATTGTTTCATTGCTAATGTAGGCAAACTAAGAAATAAATTAATTGGCCAAAAACACCTTGGTTAACAGTTATTGGTGCTGATATAGAAGCAGTTTTCACACAACTTGTTAAAATATACTGTATTATATGTCTCCTCAGGTTGAATTACCTTTCTTTTTTTTATATACATGGCATGCTTGCACAGTCCATGTTATAATTTTGAATAGCACCAGCTTATTTGACATCAAAGACAAAAAGTTGTGGCTTGCATTTGTTAATCTGCTTCTTGTTCTTTTCCATCAAAGTTAAGACAACTTTTTATACATTGAAAAGATAATCATAACAAATGATGATACTAAAGCAAACTTGCTTCAACTGAAAATAAAAAAATAGTGCAAATACACAGAAATTAATTACATTAAAAATGAGTTTCTTATTACTAATAATTAATTATCAACTAGTCAACTGGCGGCGTAGCATATGCCGCTATTTCGCAAGGCCGGCCTTAGGCCACTGCAACCAATGTGAGAGCAGTGGGCCCAGCACTTCCATAGGACCTTTGCTACAAACCATTTTATTAATTATAACAGATTTCCCACGGCTTCCTGTTGATTTACCAGGAGCTACTGGAAATCTCCTGAAATTGCAAAATATACAAAAAATTCCTGAAAATATCTGGAAATTATTAAAATCTTTTGAAAACTCATAAAAATCTCATGAAATATATAGACAAAAATTGTCATTTTGGGGTTTATTCAATATGGAAAACGCCAATCCTATACGTGATAAAAGAAAACGGCATTATGCAATACCCTTAATTGTGTAATCAAGTGAAAGAAGCTTCTTGCACCTCAAACTAATGAAGGATTACTTGAAATCACTAATTCTTGTAGATAGATTGAAACATTTGGTAATTCTTGCTATTGAGCCTGATCTATGTAGGAAATAAATTTTTATGATATACTCTATGACTTTGTTACACGCAAGGCTTGTTAAGTAATTCTGTACGTAGTAAAGAATGAAAAAATGCAAAGACGAATTTATTTTCTAATACAAACTCTTAATTTTCACTTATTATCTGTAACGCTACCCAAACTTGGCTCCATGCAAAATCCGTTTCGCATTATGGTTAAGTCCGGCTGTGCTATTTAGTGATGGGTGAATACTACTTGTTCTCCCCCCTCTTTTTTTTCGCCTCTTAAATTACATGGAGTAACTCTAGTCCGTCCGACTTGCAGAAATAAAAGAGTGATTTTTCCATTACTTGGTGTCCACACTCTTGAGCCATGAAGAAAATTATATATATAGATAACAGATTTACCAGGAACTCCTGGAAATCTCCTGAAATTGCAAAATATACAAAAAAGTCATGGAAATCTCCAGAAATTATTGTCGCATAGGGCGCCACAACAGTCGAGTCCGGCCCATATATAGTGACAGGTGAATACAGAATAGATCACTTGTTTTCCTCCCCCCCCCCTCTTTTTTCGCCGCTAAACTATGTGGGGTAGAAATAAAAAAGAGTGATCTTTCCATGACTTCTTGGTCACAAAGATTAAGTCCGGCCCTGCAATTTAGTGGCGGGTGAATACTACTTGTTCTCCCCCCTCTCTTTTATTTTCGTAGGGTAACTCTAGTCCAACTTGCAGAAATAAAAGACTTCTTGTCCAAACTATTGAGCCATGAAGAGAATATATTATTAATAATTGTACAATATCAATAATCAACTACATCAATAAATCAATAAGATCAGCATTTGTAATTCTACCTTGATTTTCACCAAATATCAACACTTTATGTGCTGTCACAAGGGCAATACAAAATTCTACTATGATATATATTTATAATTATAAATTTGTAGCTTTGTTTTAAATTTATATATATATATATTTAAAGATTGATTGGCCAGGAATAAAGATTAAAGATTATTAAACCTTCTAGTCCTAACCTCCTGCAGGACAAAAGGGATGGAAGACTTAAAACTCGTGACCATTGTGTCTGCATATGAATTGGATGACTGCCTGGTCATGAATGTGGTATGTGTTTCTGGTTATAACTGTGGTGGCGACACAAATAGGGGTAATCTTGTGTGTGTAATCAGCTAACACACATAACACTGGTTTGGTTTGGTTTTGGTTTAAGGCACATCGGCACAATTTTAGGCCATGTCATGCCTGCATAACACTGGCCAGAGCAAGTTAGTGTTCAACCTTGAGAAATGACGAGTGGCTAAGCTTCGGGAAAGATCTACGTTGCCAACAGTATACTCTGGCCAGTCGTGTAAGATATGCTCAAAAAAGTCACTCAAAAAGATGAGCAATGTTCCATTAATTTCAAGAAAACCTTCTGAACCTTATACAAAGAGTGAAGGTATCACAGTCGAGAGGGTTCGGTTCAGTTTCAGAGTCAAAACACTTCACGAGTACAAGATGAAGCAATGATTTAAGATAAAGTCCACAGTGAGTCCCATGTGAAGTCAAACCAGAACAGTTGAGCCCAGTGCAAGTCCAAGACGGAGAGGCCAGTAGTGTTTGGTACAGCAGAACAGAGCTAATATGGCAGTACAGTTACCTACTGTGAAGCATTAGTACAGTGAGTATTATGTTGCTGACAATTGTACATCAGTAATGGCTGTTGATTTATTAGACATTAAAGTGTTAGGTTATTTGGAACCCTGTGTTGTCAAGTTTGAGTTGGAAGTGTCGTGGTCATGTGGAGCAGTGAAAAGATTGATGAAATGAAAAAAAGAAGAAAGATATGGAAGTCTTGAGTTACAAGCCAATTTAGCTAGTGCAAGATCTGTCATTTTGTTTGCAGTCAAAATTTTAACTAGTCATCCACTTCTAAAATTACAGCGACTATAAAAGACTCTAGATCTTTATTTCTACAGAGAAGTCTAGTACACATTTGGTGCTTGCCATATTATAATAAAAGCCTATAAGAATTAGCCTTTAAATCTACATCTAGAGTAGAACAATAAGATCTATATTGGCCAACTATATGCCATATAATATGGCATATTTAGTTATAAGACTCTTATTTAAAGTTATATTTATAATAATTTATTTTAGTTAGCCTTTTAAATTATTTTAGTTATAAATAATTATCTATAAATTTGTAATATAGATCTCTAGATCTTATGGGCCTACCTGTCTTAGAGTAGACTATAATTCACTGTATTATATAATTATAGGCTATGATTACTCATTCTAGATCTATATTCAGTATAAAGTATATTAATATTATATATAGCCTAGATCTATATAATATTATAGTTATATATGCCTACTTATATACTATTATTACTTATATTATTATTATCAGTGCTTTTTTTTAAATAATAATATTATAAGTGCCAGTATTGAGTATATACTCAGTGATAAATTGCCTAACTTTAGCTACTAATAAATTAATAATAAACGTCAAAATACAAGAAAAGTAATATTTTTTTACCCACATTGATTATTATACTCAGAATAAATTATAGATCTAAATCTAAATATAGACTATATATTATTTAATATAGATTAGATCTATTCTTCTTCTTCTTATATAATACAGACGTTACTTCAAAAAAAAGATGATTACGTCCTAGGCGTCATGCATTTACTTTCTAAGTTCGAGACTCTGGATCTAATTAATAATTATATATATATATATATATATATATATATATATATATATATATATATATATATATATATATATATATATATATATTATATAAATATATTATATATATTATTATTATAAATAATTTTTTTTTAATTTTATAATTACGACTTAGTCACTTACGTCCTCCTAGTCCTACGCATTTCTTCATTTGTCTAGTTCGAGATCTAACCAAGAATATGCAATTTAAATAAAGAATCTAGATAGAGATATACTCTACTAATGACTATGATATTGATATTAGTCTAGAATCTAGATCTATATCTTAAAAAAAATCTTTTTCCGGGAATTTGAGGGGCGGGGGAGGAGATTCAATTCATGTCAATGGTTCAGAATAAGTCTTCTTTACTAAAGTTTATTTTAAAAAATCACAAGGCCCTTGAACATAAAATGTATGTCTGTTTACAACTTTATTATAATATAAATCAGTGACAAAAGAAAGATTCTTTTCCCCTATCTCAACAGTGCATTAAAATTATTTTTAGACTAACAGCAAAATAAAAAAATAAAATATAGATCTAAAAGAAATATTTAGGTTAAAATTTAGATCCAATGTTGCATGGGTTACTTTTTTTTTAGAAGTCCCATAGAGGCCGCAAGAAGTACTACACTACGGGCCTGTTCATGACAAACGTGTTCACCATGTATATATCTTCTGGCTTTCTAAGTTTAGGTGAAAGCAAATCGTTTTAATTTTAAGAAAAAAAAATACGCAATCATTTTTTTAAAATAAAAATACGCCTCTTTCACAACAATACCTTTACGACATTATTGTTTGTTGTAAAATGTTTTGCATGTTTCAAATTTTTTTTTAGAGTCGAAGATAGTTTACAGCTTTGAGCCCACAGTAAAGTGAAATTGTTTCCCTTGATGATACAATTCTTTGTGCCACTTTTGCTGGAAATCTTTAAAGAAAGAAAAACAATACATTTGTCGATTTAAAAGTTAGCAGAATTCGGGATATGGAAAGACCAAGTGGTTGTTCTGAAGCCTTCATATTTCTTTTCACAAGAGATCGAAGTGTTTCACCATAGACTAAAAACTAGTTCGAACAATTTGAATCGATAAGACGACCGCCATACATTAATAAAGAAGCCATAGTCAGCAAACATAGATCCACATTACAAACCTATATATATTTGCCTATGTCTATGATTATGAAACAAAGGCCAAATATTGGAAATATGGCAGATTTGTACTTTTCAAAACTAAAGATCATAGTTATATATGGGCTGAAATGTGTAGTTCTTTCATGCACAAACAACTACACAAAAAAAACAAAAAAAAAACAGTACATTCAGTTTGACCATACATTGTTACTGACAATAATTTACTTAGCAGTGTTATGACAATCATGGAGGCATGGTGGCTGAGCGGTAAAGCACTTGGTTTCCAAACCGGGGTCACAGGTTTGAATCCTGGGATTTTTTGGACGCCTCTGATTCCACCCAGCTCTAATGGGTACCTGACATTAGTCGGGGAAAAGTAAAAGCGGTTGGTCATTGCGCTGGCCACATGACACCCTCATTAACTGTGGACCACAGAAACAGCTGACCTTAACATCATCTGTCCTATAGATCGCAAAGTCTAAAAGGTGAACTTTACTTTTTTATGACTATCAAAGTGTGTAAATAAATAATATCGTTGCAATAGATGCTACATAATTATTATTCATTAATAACACCTAAGTCCTATACTTTGTGGTCTATGACTCACGAGTCTCCTGCAGCATCACACCAACACAATTTTCTACTCTTGTTCATCATTAACCTGACATTCTAGCTACGGAACACCCTGGTAGCATGACTTACCAAATCGGTAGCATCACATGCTTTAGGAAGTAAGAAGCCAACCGGCAGAACGGCCTTGGATAATTGGAGGCCCTAGGTGAAGTGAAGTTGGTGGCCCCAAATGGAATTGTAAAAATTGTAATACTAGCATGCCTAAATCGACAAATAACTGAAATTTATGATGCAGAGTTCGACTATAGTAAACTTAGTCATAGTGTTTTATGTTTGAGATATTATCCAAGTTTCGCTTTTTTTTTTTTTAATGAATTTGGAGTCCCTAGGCAGCTGCCTATATTGTCTAAGCACAAGGCCAGCCCAGCAGCAGGTGTGCGGCTTCCAAAAAAATAGTAAAAGATGGCACAACCTCTCTACATCAACTAATCCTATATATCAAGATCTCTTGTAGCAGAAACAAATGTCTGCACCATGGTACACAAATTCTCCTAGAATCTTTGGATGTGTCCTAATGCCAATGAAGAGGAAGAGAAAAAAACTAGTTTAAAATTGTAAAAAAAAAAAAAAAAAAAAAAAAAAAAAGAAAAGAAAAACCTATGTACCGTAGTTTTGTAAATTAGAATTACTGAAAGTTCATTGGGAAGCACGGTGGTAATAAAGCATTTGGCTTCCGAACTAAGCTGTCACGGGTTCCAATTTAGGATTTTTAATTTGTGTATCTTTAGGGCTCCTCTGAGTCCGCCCAATTCTAATGGGTACCTGACAGTAGTTAGGGATAAGTCACGGGGGTTTGTTGTTGTGTAGGCCACAGATTGGCCTCCTAAAATGGACCTAAATGATCCTATTATCAGCCAAAAGAGAGGGGGGGATAAATCTATACCACTAGATCTAGTAACAACATTAGACCTAAACATTTTTTAAAACTAGCAAGTTAAGGCAACTGCAACAGCGGAATTAGATGGAACAGAGACAATGAAGACACACAATTGCTCCACAAGAAATGAACACAGCAGCTGTTCTAAATAATATCCCATCAACAACCAGCAATACAAAGCAAACTGACCCTTTTCTGTCTTCTACAATCCCAGGACCTAGTGTTTCAGAAACTTAACAAATCTTGGAAGGGGCGGGGGATTGCTAACAGGGTAAATCCTTTTAAATGTTGAAAAAAGTTATTTATGTAAGGAAATTTCAGTAGTTCTGGTAAGTTTACTGAGCTAAGTAGTTGAAAGTGAAAAAAATCTGCAAAGAAATGTCTCAAAATTTGATCAATGAGAACACATCAGTGCATGTATTGGGCTAAACGCAGCACTACTGGAACAGGCTTTATACCAGATTATTTGAATTCTGCTTATCAATATCTTGCCTAATATCAAGAAAACACACCCTTCAATGACACAATACCATCAAAGTCATTACACCCTATTTTTTTTCAAGAATGTCTGTTATACTGGTACTTAAAAAAACTTCTATTAGCGAAGTGTTACTTGAAAAATGATGTGATTAAGTATATCACATGGGAGATAATCGAGTTTACATGCCTTACAAATTTTATTGAAAGGGAGGTCAAGAAGAGTCACATTACAAATAATATTTGTGCATGAATGCAGATTGTCATTGTTTTTAATGTGAATTTCGGTAACATCAAGTAATAATGATTTGAATTCTTATCTAGATAATTGATTGATGGATATTTACATTTTAACATAAGGATATGAGCAAATACCCGGTACATGAAAAAATCAAATGGTGACTGGTATTCAAATTCAATCTGAATAAAAATTTAGTATTCTAAAAATATGGAATAATGACATTCACAAAAATATTTATATCTCTTAGTTGTGCAATGAAGTCACAATTCATCGATATCCAATTAAAATATACTTTTGTATATATATTTTGTGAAATCTACAAATTTCGGGTGGGGTTATTTTTTAATGCAAAGGAAAGAATTACTGTTTAAAAAAATTGTGTGGTTAAATATGGAATCCATAATATTAATTAAAATGACTTAGTAGATATGTATTATGCATTTTTGATTACCGTATTTTCGCCCATCTAACATGCGGGTTACACAAGTTCTTACAAATGAATGGCAGCTGTGCAAGGTTTAATAAATTTATTTTACTCATAACCATAGCATAAGCTATGGACATACCAGCAGGTATTTTATACATCATATAGTTACATGCGCCTGAGTATTTTATACTTCAAATAGTTAACAGCGTGGTTTTGAAATATTGGAAAGCTTTATGAACATCTCATTATAAACATCAAGAAAACAAATAGTACCAATGTGGCATAGCATCTTTAAAATACCACGATAAGCAACAACTTTATATACCGGTAGTTTACAGCAAGTCATGCTTTTTGTATTTTATGCTGGATATAGGCCTACTCATGTGTGTGTTATAGGCATGAAAATACAGTACAATCCCAGTTTTCCCAGACACTTGCATCAAATGAGTAATTAATCACCATTGTGTTCAAATAAATTTTTATTAAATGTAACAAAAATTGTGGGCTGGTAAAGAACAACTTGTAAACACTAAAATGATTATAAGTTTTAAAAAAAAAAAGGATAAACATAAGATTAAAAAAACATCCAAACACTCCATAAAGACATTTGGAAATGTATACAAGACATAGTAACATGTTTTATATAAAATGTAACAAAATAAAGCAACAGTAATAAAATACAAATGTAATGAAATATAAATATAACAAAGTAAGCCAATAGTAATATTTAAATATCAACACAATTTAAACACTATATACATGATGGTCAAGGTAAATGCAGATGCCTTGCTAGTGGTTCACAAAAAAAAATGAAATGGTTATATGTAGATATTCACTGATAAATAATGCAAACAATTTTTCCTAATTTACATCATTTATTTAGAAAAACTCTGCTTTTTCTGTTAAACCTGATTCTTTGACATCTTGTGCAAGAGCCATGAACATAACAAAAGTATCCTTATGTAATAATGGAAACAACATTTACAACAATAATTCAATTTACTGGAAAGCAATGTTTTCAATCTCGGCAATGGGAGACAACAAATCACTCAGAAGTGATGCTCTCAATCTCTGTAATGGGAGATAAATCCACATCCTGGTAGGCAGGCCGACTGACTGTGGATGTTAGTGGCTGTAAACCTTGGGGGCTTGGTGTTCTCAGGTCATAGCTTGTTTCTGAGGAGGCTAGAGAATATTTGGGGGGAAAAAAAATTACAAGCATAAAAACATTTTAAAAGTCTACATGAATTAGTGCTATTTTTTTCTACAAGGAATAATGGTGAAGTAGTTGAAAAAAGAGCTGGTAACTTTCAAAGGATAAAGTTTTCTTAAGACAAAGAAAGATTAAATAAGTATAGTACATAGTAAATATCAAGTTGGTATTTCTTACATGTATGTGAATGTAATATTTACTCAGATTGGTTCCTATAAAATTTCACCCTTTAGTTAAACCCCTTATATGTTAACTTAGATACAGAAACATCAAAAGATAATAAAACTTAAATGTCAACCTATGGACCCTTCAAGAAGCATTCATGAAAATAGTTATTACAATTCTCATGATGTCTAAGATGAATCATGTCAAAAACCATACAACATGAATGCAGATTGACATTGTTTTTAATGTGAATTTCAGTAACATTAAGTACTAATGCTTTTAATTCTTATCTAGATAATTGATTGATGGTTATTTATATTTTAACATAAAGATATAGAATAACCATGAGCAAATACTTGAAAATATCAAACAGTGACTGGTATTCAAATTCAATTTGAATAAAATTTAGTATTCTAAAAATATGGAATAATGACATCATTCACAAAAATGTTTTGGCATGATCCAGGCTGTATTTCTCAATGTTTTAAAATAACTAACAATCTTTTACTTCTCTATACAAAGGGATATAATAACTTGTTAACAATAAGCATAGGATCAAACTCCTGGTGCCCTTCCCTATTCAGTTCAGTTTTTTAAGTTTATGAATCAAATGACACAAGTATCTGAATTCAAAGTGGAAAAAAAACAACAACAGTATTTGCTCTGGGTTATTAAATAGATATAACAAAAGCACACACATTCTGGGCTACTACTTTCTTCAAGGTGCTTTCTTCTGGCAGAACTTGATTCTTCTCTTTGAAGTAAGCCATTCCTATAAATGAAAAAAGGCTGCCAGTCATCAGATTTCATATGGGATTTGGATTTGGAAATCATCTTGTCCAAGTACTCAAGTCTGAAAACACACACACATTAAAAAAAAAAATTGTATTTGCATGATTTACTTAATAGTGAGTTAAAAAACTTGAATATTTTTCATTCAATTGGTAAAACAAACAGAAAATGAAAATTAATTAAATTTATCTATTTGTATCTATTTTAAATATTGACTAGTTTCTACAGTAAAAGGCCTATTGCTGACTATTGATTTGACAATCCCTACAATCAATAAGCATAAATATTTTTTTAAGGACTAATAATTTTTCTGATTACAAAAATATAATTATGTTCATTAAATGAGGAATAATTATAATTTACATGAAAATCTAAAACATTCTAAAAATAATACAAAACACCTACACATTTTTTCTGTCTTGTTTAATCAGCTTGCAGGTAAACTCACACAGAATCTCAAGGAATGTAATATTAGGTGGAGCAGCATCAGGCCCTTTGTCTGGGTTTTCTAGTGGAGTCAAACTGAACAAAATGCCTTCTCTGAAAATGTATAAGAATAAATCACTGAATCACTAAAAAAAAGAATGGCTTTGTAATCTAAAGAATCATGAAAGACATTTCTAAACAAAATGATGTGCTAAATGAAGGAATTGTGCAAAAAGAGTACAACGGTTGTAGAGGTAATAGTCACTGTACAATGACTATGTCATTAAAAAAAAAAAAAGGAAAATAGTTAACAATTATTGAAAAACAATTAAATTTGGTGTAATTGGTAAAGTTCTTGACTTTTCAATGGAGAATCTCAATATTAAATCCTATTATTTCAAGAAAAAATTGCATCATAAAACTCTATTTGATGGAAGGTGTCAGGGGTTTTATATATATGCTTGCTCTTGTTATTATGTTTCTTAACTTGGCTCACTAGGGGTTTCTTGAATATTAAATAATACTTGCTTGGTACTTTCTTGGTTACTCAATTATAATTCAATACTTGCTTAACACAAATACGAACACTTAATATACATCAACTCTAACTCCTTATATTCATGAATATCGATAATACTTTAATACTTAATAAAGCACACAATTATTTCACTCTTATGAAATAAACAAAACACCAGTCCATCAACTTATAAATATATAAATGCATAAATACCTGTCCAGGAAGTAAACGTCCAACCTTCCTGGACCGGGAGCAAGACATTACTGACTTAACACACTCTCTCGCAAATTCAACGAAGACTAAATCATTCAGTCCATAACACGTGCAACACTTCGCATTCATAACAAGGGGATATAACAATCATACTAAAATATTAAAGTAACATTCTCGCCATACCTCTCCCTGACAGAGGGCTTGAGAGAGAGACTCAAATCATCTCTTGCAAAAGCCCCGGTCAGATACCCAGCTATAATGTATCATGCACTTATGTCACCCTACAGGTCAAGAGCTGGTGGCTTTCCAGACCAGTTGAGATGAAATTAAGCAAATCTGGGACATCGAAAAGAATATGAGATACAGTTTTCTCTTCCTCACTGCAGCAAGGACTGTGCATCAAAGTTTGTAATCATGCAATTTTTGAGTAAATGGGGCAGTAGCCATTTTGTGTATAATAGCTTGTTCAGGCATAAGGAGCCTATAACACAGGCGCAGCCAGGGTGTCTCATGTGCTCCCAGACCATGCAGGCTCTTTAGGACACATCATAACATTTGACAGAATTGAGAAAAATGATTAATCATTGTGCCCACAACAAAACACCCATTGATGACTATTGGCTTGACTAATGAAGCTGGTGAACTTTACATCATTGTGTCAATCACTTAACTTTTGCTATAAAAATACTTACATATGAATAGCTGCTATAGCTTGTCTGTTCTTAATGGCATCTGGTCCAAAAGAAAGGGCAAATTTTTTCCCAAGCTCCTGCAAGAGAATGCATCACAATAAAAACAAATTACAGATAGGCATGTACAATAATTCTTGTTTTTAGCTAGTTCAGCCAGATGGCACAAGTAAGAGAAATATTTTTCTAAATGTTTCTTTCAATGGAATAAAAAATAAGTTTTTGTCATTCTGAGTATTTTAGTAAAACTTTTTTTCTGCAATGAAAAGCAATAGTTTAAAGTTTCATGAATTATAAATAATTTTTGAAAATAAATTTTCAGATGAACTGATCTAGGAAGCTCTTTTAATATATAAAAAAAAACAACTTTTGGAATGCAGTCCTCCTCCATACAATGCTGTCAGCTCATGTTTGAAGAAGAACATAAAGGTTAGATACTGTGCTGCATAGTAAGTAAAATAAACCATATAAAATATGAGTAAAACTTGTGCAGGCATACATATTGTATATTGGGTTTTCTGGAAAAATACTTTTGGCGAAAGGCTTTTTTAAAATCAGGTTGTTACTAATATATGCTTTAGAAGGATCCTATGTATCACATACAAAGACCACATCACAAATAAAGAGATCAGAAACAGGATCACAACTGCCCCATGATGACCTGTTAACCACTGTCAAAACAAAAAACATTAAAAAAAAACAAAAAACTATTAGCCATATCACAAGGTCCTCAGGGAACAGTACCAGGGGAAAAAAAAGCAGACAGAGAAAGTAATGGGAAGACAACATAACATAATGAACAGGTCAGCTACTGAAAGAGATTCTATCTAAGGCAAAGAGGAATGAAAAAAAGAGAACCATTGTGTGGTGCCCCAACAAGAAGATGAGATGAAGAAAAAGAGAACAAAAATGACTTCAATTATACAACTAACAATGGATATGTAAGAATAACTGTCATGGATTACTCATAGTTATGGAGTAATAAATAAAAAATCTAACAAAATTTTAAGACTTAAGTGAAAATAAATTGCGTACCGAGTACAAAATAAGAGAAGAAAACTTTTTAGGGCTATTTTACTTTAGACTAACCAATTCCAGAATAGGCCTCATTTGTTTGTTAATCCCAAAAACAGTTGTAAGATTAATGAAATGACAATTCAGCTAACAGCTGTTACACCATTAGTAAGATCACTAAATAAAGTAGTGATCATTCATAAAGCTTACTATCCTAATTTAAAGATGCATTATAATAAACTAATAGAACATTCAGCATAATGCAAGCAAATAGAAATTTACATTCAATTCCATATGCTAAGAAATACACATACAATAACAATTTATTCACAACAAGCAAAGTGTGGATTTAAATGAAGAAATAATTGATTTATATAATCATGGGAAGGTTGAAAAAAATCTTTTTTTTTAGGATTATCTGCAAATAATTAGATAAGATGCTCTAGAGTTAATAAAATGAAAATAGTTAAGAGTATGTTTCATTACCTTGATTGCCTGAAATGCTGGAGAAGAACACTGAATGTCTCCTTGTTCAGCTTGAAGCTCATGAAACATCTTTAGAAAACAAACATTCGACAATCTTATATCAAATACATGTTTATTCATATATATATATATATATATATATATGACCAAAATCCTGGCACAAGATGTCGCAGAAATACCTATAATACAAATTGGTAACCACACCCTTTCAGTGGTGCAGGAATTTACCTACTTGGGTTTAACAATTGTCAGTAACCTAGACTTAGACATCGAGCTGACAAAAAGGATAGGAAAAGCTACCACAGCATTGGCAAAACTCTCCAAGCGCGTCAGGAAAATGGTAAATTGACCACAGCGACCAAAATCCTAGTCTACAACGCCTGTGTTGTGAGCACTCTCCTTTATGGCAGTGAAAGCTGGTCAACATACATGTACCAAGAGCACAATTTGAATAGTTTCCACTTGCGCTGCCTGAGACCATGTCTCCAATCAGGAAGTTTTGAGATTGGCCAATATGAACAGCATGTATGCTCTCCTGACACAAAGAAGATTACGCTGGCTCGGACATGTCACCCGCATGCCAGATGGTAGAATCCCGAAAGATATCTTATATGCTGAGCTTGTGGAAGGAGTCAGACCCAAGGGCCGCCCAAGACTAACATATAGAGATGTCTGCAAGCGAGACATGAGAGCCACAGGCATCAGCGAAAGTATGTGGGAAAACATAGCCAAAGACCGAAGTGCATGGAGACAGACTGTGCATGCTGGGACAACCCTTGCTGAGAACAAAAGAATTGAAGCGGCCTTAAGCAAGAGGGAAAAAAAGAAAGCTACCCTGTCCGCTAGCCCTAAACCAGAGGTTTAATGTTTTTTGTTTTGACAGTGGTTAGGCAAAGTCTGCTGTTCTAGAATTGGCTTGATTAGCCACACCAGATTCTGTCCCGTCTCAAGATTAAGCCAAAACCAGTGACTCATTTGGGCAAATCCATTGCCTTTCGAGACAAAAGGAGCCATATATATATATATATATATGAAATATATATAACATACCTATTTGTGAATTTAAATTATTTTGACATAATGTAGGCTGTTTGCTGATCATTCATTACCAGTTGTATTATGAATAATTGAAAAAAAAAAAGAACTATTGAACATTTAAAAAAGTTGTTCAAACTAGTAAATTGTTAATCCAATTGTTAACTACTATGTCTTACCTGTTGAAGACTGATTGCTAGAGTTTTAGAAGTAGCCACTTTGTTGTTTTCCCTGGCTTTAGTCAATGTATACTTGATAATATCTCCATACTCTTTAGAATACTAGAAGATATTGTCATAGAAGTTTTTAAGATAATAGGAAAAGTCAAAACCCTCCAATAAATTGCAACCAATATACTTCAAGTGATGAATGCTGTAACTTGACTACACTAACTTTAAAGGAATATTTAAAAGCAACTAAATGATCATTTTGTCTTTCAGACATTCCTAATGAGAGCAACTGTTATAGCAAAAAATGATCAAAGGCAAAGATTACCCAATGATCATTAACTCTTTCTCTCCGTAATTATTTTTCTTTATTTGCTTATTACTATTTCACTACCACTGTTATGTTTGGGCTTCAATAGCTTTGTTGTTTGTTTTCAGAAATGTTATATTTGGTATAGAATTAAAGGGAAATGCATGCTCTTTTTAAATAATTCAAAGCCAAGTTTAAAAAATTAAACATTAATTTAATTTAATGAGGTAAAAATTAACAATGGTATCATCGATTAGGAGAGAAAGAGTTAAAAATTGCTATAGGACAAAAGAAAAGAATTGAAAAATTGACATCTAGGAGAGAAATGTTAAAAAGAACTTGAATTGTCCCTCATTGGTGAAATACACTTAGGCTCTTTTCAACATATGTTGAAGATAGTACGGATTGCAGCAAAGTGAGATCACAGAAATAGTTATTTCATAATATTGTCAGCAAATTTATTATTGAATATTTTCACACTAGACTAGCTCCAGAGTGACAGTAAATCTAAATCACTAGCTGCAGTGCTACCTTGATGTAATGTTTGAAAATGATGGCCGCAGCTTTGATGTGAATGACTTTGTAGACAATGAGCTTAGCAAAACTTGACAAGAAATTTCTTCTTTTTGTTAACTCTTTGTGCTTCATAGTTTCTGACACAGTATCTTTAGAAAAATAGGATACAAGCAAGTATTGAAAACATAGGGTTAAAAGATGAGTGTTCTCACTTAACAAATAAGCTTCTAAAAGAAATTCAAGTTTTTAAAGATTTGTATACCACTAGAAAAACTTATTTTAAGTCCTAAAATGGCTTTTGCATCAAAAAAGTACTGAATCAGCATAAAGTAAATATTTTAATTCAATTCAGTATATCTTTTCCTCAAATGAACATATCTTCTGTTGCAATAAATTAATTCAATATATTTCATGCGGATTATTTGTCATAACTTAACTTGAAAAGGAACAAACCATATAAGAAATTTAAGAATAAAAATTAAAATGCTTTAACTAATAAATCTTATAAGAATAAAAGGTCCAATAGAATCATAAATTTGAAATCAAATAAGTATTTTTGTTACATTAAACTAATAATGTAAATTAAACAAAGCTAAACTAATAATGTAAATTAAACAAATGAACTGAATCTGTGAACAAAAATTAACTTTGATAGTCTGTTCATTCTTCTTTAAATACTTTTTACTGCAGGGCTCGTAAAATCTAGATTCTCTCAAGGGCACATTACGACATTACAACAAGTTTCCATCTATTCCAATCCTTTCTCACCAGCTGTGATGTAATAAACTAAGTAATTTTCATTCTTTCAGTACTTGCTGTAAACAGGTTCAAAATTATGTCACTGGCGCAGAGTTTACTCATGAATATGATATTTAATATTCAGCTAGAGAGTGACGATCGACAATAATGTTGCCTTCATATTGCTATACCCAGTATGCTTATATTTTGAATAGCCCAGTTTAGTTTCCTCAAAGATTCTCTGGCTACTTATCTTTAAAACTAATGTCAAAGAGAAAAAAAAAAGGTTTTATATACATTGGAAGCATCTGATAACTTGTTAGATTCTTGAAAACAAATACTAAACAAGCCAATAGCATCAAAGATTAATATTAAACAATCAGTACAGTATCTTATTATAAATAAATGCTTTTAAGTCAGCTAAATTAACTAAAGAAAATGCCTATGTTCTTAGTCATCCATTAATAACTAATAAAATAGAAGCAGAGAAAAGAAAAAGAGTGAACAATGACACTTTTATCTAAATAGAATTATCTAACTGATAGGATGAACTTCTACCATGAGAAAGAATTTTAAGGTCTTTTTTTCAATTTCAAAAAATAATCAACAAACAGAAATATGACAGATCCAATTGTTGTGGTTGATACTCACCTTCAGCATCTTCTACAAAAACTTTCATCAGCAGAAACTCTGTCAGGTATGAGGTCAACTTTGTGTCTACATTAAAAACAATTGGCGTCAGGAGTGGGTTGTCTTCAGCAATGTTGGGACTGAAAATGATGGCTAGATCACATAGAACCAGAAAAGCCTGAAAGTCAAATTTATGTATAGCTCAATTTTAAACATCTAAAAATAAAGACTGGGTAGTGATATGTCTCTGATTTTTACACTTCATCTATGTTGATATGTATGTTTTTAAGTTATTAAAATTGTTTACAGTTTTAAGTAGGTTTATAAGATAATCTGTCAACCTAGATGTATCATCTTATTTTTTGAAGGGATGTCTGTAACAAAAAAAATATATGTAAGTAATATATTGCACTCCCTTCAATAATGCTGATACACTAGTTGTCAGAATGTACCCATTTAATCCTTACTACTCTCCTCCATGTGTTGTAATACAAATCAGCTTTCTATTCTAGTGAGATAAATGCACACACCTACAGCTATAGTTACATTTCAAAGTCATGACCAGAGCCATACTTAATATTAAATATCATTAACAATATTTATGAACAAAAACTTTCTTTGAAGGGACATCTTTTCCATTACAAACTGCTCATTGTAAACTTCCAAAGATGACTTAAATGTGTTTGCAATAAACCTTTTGAAGTCTATTTTGAAATTTGATTGGTTACCTACTTGAGCTTGTGTATATCTTTGGTTAATTAACAAGATACTTAAAATACCTGCTCCTTGATGTGATCAGAGTCATGGAACAAATACTCCTGAAAACTTTGCATCAAAAAACCCAGCTTGAGTCTCATATTCTTCATTTCTTCCTAGAGATATAGTTTAATAGTGTCATTAACTGATACAAGTGTAGCAGAGCTTTTAAAGTAAGTTCAACATGCATTTATAGAGTTGAAAATCATTACAATGGAGCTGTGTCAAAACTTGTTAGAAAGATAAAATATGCATAAAGATAAGGTTAAGTAAGACTCTCCCTGCAATTTTGTAATGTTTTGTAAAAAAAAAAAAACATATTGCCCACACTGTTTGACATATGCAGACAATGTGCATTACTGCATGCTTGCATAAGAGGGTCTCAAGGACATTATATACATATCAAAGGTGCTGTTAATTTTGCTAGTGAACTTAAAATTCCCCACTAAATTTAAAATGAATTTCTAATAACAACATTCTGCCTAATTGTGTTTATTCTTTGTTGAAGAATTTAGAAGCAAACATTTAAAAAAAATTAAATTATGCTGATCTTATTACATACATAAAAAAAAATTCCTTTACTTTTATTATCAAAAAATGTATATTGCTATAATTGATTGCAATGGTAGTTAATAAAGGAAAAATGTTATCTATTCTGTCCAAAATTATAGCTTTATCAATCTGATGAAGTGAACACACAAACTTATTGGCAATCCCAGCATGTTTTTTTATGTATTTATTTTAATTACTTTTGTAAAGTGCATCTTTCATGCAATAGCTTGCTCAATGTGCTCTTGGAATATCATTAGTAGATGGGTAATATGTCATGATTACTTACTAGATCAGGATTCTTTCCATTCAAATTCTTATAGTAAAAAATGACTGCCATAGAACAAGACTGCAATGTTTTCACAACAATCTGATAGAAATAATTCAATAGCATCTTTATAGAAATGTTAGATGAACCATTAGAAATGCAAGTATGAAAATGATAACATGATAACTTTCATCCAAATTTTTAAAATAAGCTCACTTTATGTTATGTTTAAATTTCTTTGGAAACTATCAAATTTTACTTTTTTTTACAAAAAGTGAACCAAATTTTTGTATCTTTCATTTTCCAGAAAAGGCTACAAGATTTTTTATTTTCTCTCTTGTCAGCATTATTTATTATCATGTCTATTTATATATTAATTATTTTAAATTCTTGGAATAAAAAACTAATTCCTTTGGGATAATAAAAATGTATTAAGCTACACTTTTGTTATAGTATTACATTTGTTTTTATATTAGCCACTACAAATTTCATTTTATTTATTACTATGTGTTGACTAAGTTACCTCCTCAGGAATGTCATCTCTTTCACTCACAGACCTAAGCACTAAGAAAAGATCTTCCCAAATCTCCCAGCTTGATAGATCATGGTATCTGTCAAATACAAAGTTTGTAGAGTCAAATGCCCAGGTCTAAAAGATGAAAGAATAAAAAAGAAATTGAGTGCTAAGCAAGAGGCTGTGGCTGAGTTATGAGCCATTTTGTCTAGAGGGCTCCTTCAATAGGCCAGACACTATTTCTACTATTTGCATACAATTATAAAATATGATGGACAATAATAAGATTCGTCTTCGAGTCCGAAGATTAGAAAACAAAATGCAGTATTTCCTGTGGATGTGCAGCCCCAGCTGTGACCTACATATTTTACCACATCCTGGGCAAGCAAAACCATTGTCCACAGGTGGTCGATTTATGAAGGACAATAAGGCTATGTTAAATCTTAAAATTCAATTTTTCTATTGTCAAATAATGTGACTTAATATCTATAATGTAAGAAAAGAACAAGTAAATGTTAATATTTATAAATGTCTTAAAGAGTCTTGAATCTCAAAAGACTCTCAGGACTAGAGACGAGGCTGAAGGACAAGTACACAGTGGAAAATCCTTCCTTTTTTCTATGCATCACAGCGGCCCTGGGGCAGTGGGACTCTTATTTTGCTTCCCTATTGGCCTAGTTGTCTCATATAAGGACTGTTTCCACCCAGGAGCAACTTTAAGGCTGTGAAGGGTATAGCCTGTATCTATGGTCAAAAGATCATGGGTATAATGCAACCAACAACTTTACTTTCACCATTAGGTAAATATTTGACACAATAAAGTCATGTAGGCATACTAAAGATCCAATTTCTTTAAAACAGCAGTCCCCATCAGGATTCAAACTTGCAACCTTCAGTTAAGCACTTTACCAATTAGGCTACCATATCCCAGGTGGTCATTGTGGTGGTCTTTAAATGCACACTCCTTGACTTGTCCTCAAACATAGTCAGAAAAAAAAAATCCCTTTTCCTCTTGTATTCAAGAAATACTCAAAAAAAATTTTTTAAACTTAGGATTTACTTACAAATAAAAGGCACGAACTCTTCTCAAAGCAGAAAGCATGGAGTATACATCATTTTCAATTAGGGACGATTCCTTAAAACAGACAATTTAAGTCATACAAGTTTGAAATGAATATTTTAAATAAGCTTGAAAACAAATAGATAAAAAATGTTAAGTTTTTCTTGTTATTACATAGGAAATAACTTTTACAAAAAATAAGGTGGAATTAAATTTTTTTAAAAACATTACCGCTAGTGTGTCGGAAATTTAGTTGAAATTCTATCTTTTTAAAATGAACTTTCTGTTCTCATGTTTGTTAAAGTTAAATCTTTCTTTATGGGTTCAGATTGTTTATAAACTTCTGCACAATGAAAATGGAGTTACGCGCTCTTGACAAGATGGCTGCTCCCTGTTTACAGTTATCATAGATGAGTTAAATTTTCGTTTTGTTGTATATAAACCAAATAAAATTCCTTTAAAAAGCTATTCAACTAATAAACTAATATCTTTAAATTATAGATTTAACTTAATTTAGCATTATTTCCACTAATTAATTCAAATTAACAACTCTTAGTTTAGGTATTTTTATATTCTTAGATTTTAGATCTAGTCAGTCTTAGACTTAGACTTTAATTAAGGCCTTAGATCTACTAATCATCTACAAATACTACTATAATACTAACTATAATAGTAATACTCTATATAGTTAGTTAAAGTTAGTTAAACACATAAATATATTGATCTACAATTAGATCTAGATCTTGAATTAGATCTGGATCTAGTCTAGGTCTATATTTTGAATAAACCATTTGATTGTCATTGTAAATTAGCTATCACTTTAGACTTAGCTTAGGCCATCTTAGGCATTTTTAACCTTAAACTATTTTAGACTAGACCTTTTAAAACTAAAATCAACAACAGTCATCATGAAATTGCTCTGGCTATTTATCCTAATAATTACTAAATACACACTAGCTGAACACAGAACTAGATCTACCTCAGTCAACACTAAACTTAAAAATGAAACAACAGTCATAATCAATCATCACACTTTAGATCAATGCAACTTCAAAAATAACCTAACATACACATCAATAACATTAAAGAAGATTACCCATCACAAATGGAAGTTCTCAATCAGACACAGTAGAAATAAATACCTTTCACTGTTAATATTAATAGCAGGAGATGTAGAGTCAAATCCAGGGCCTAGATCTAAAGATAGATGCAACATCTGCAAAAAAGTATGCACCATGAAACAGAAAGCCATTCAATGTAACACCTGCGATGAATGGTACCATGCATCATGTCTCCATATGAATACACCTGTGTATTATGCCTTAGGCAACAAAGATGCATCATGGCACTGTGTACCGTGTGGGTTACCTCAGTTTACATCAGGACTGTTTGATTCCTTTGATGCGGACACTTCTAACCCATACAACATCTTAAACACCATCCCAAAACCAACTCACCAACCACTAGCCAGATCCACTCCTGTTAAACCTAAATCTACTAAAATTAATACAACAGCCTCACTAAACAAACCTCCTAAAGAAGTAATACCAAAATACCTTAAAACCTTAGTAATAAATTTTCAAAGTATTAGGAACAAAACAGCAGACTTAGAAATTTTATTAGAATGTGAGAAACCAGACATAATTGCAGGAACAGAAACTTGGCTACATCCTGAAATTTATAATGCAGAAATTTTCAATAGTAATTATGAAATTTTTAGAAAAGATAGGGCTGATAATCATGGAGGAGTTCTTTTAGCAATAAAAAACACTCTTATAGCTGAAGAAATTACCTTACCTAACTCAAAAAACATAGAATCTACATTTTGTAAAATTAATACCACCTCAACATCCCTTATAATAGGCAGCATTTACAGACCACCAAATTCTAGTTTAGAATACATGCAGGAACTATGTAATCAGATTACTACACTTAAAGAGACAAATAAAAATGCAGTTTTTTGGATTATGGGTGACTTCAACCTACCTGATATAAATTGGAAAACACTAACCATAGATAAACACCAAAACCTTAAGGACATAAATGAGCTTTTCATAGAAACTTTACACAACCTAAGTTTAGATCAAATCATTAAAAAGCCAACTAGATTAAACAACACATTAGATCTCTTCTTAACCAACAGACCTGGATTAGTAGTTGATTATGATATTATCCCTGGTCTATCAGACCATGAGATCATAAAAATACACAGTCAGATAAAAGCAGTAGCCAATACAAAAACCAAAAGAAAAATCTTACTCTGGAATAAATGTAACCTAACACAACTACACCAAGCTGCATTAAACTTTCAACAAACATTCTTATTAGAAAAAGACATTAACCAACCAGTCGATGACCTCTGGAATTTCATTAAAAACCATCTTAAAAGCATTATAGAAAATCATATACCAACTAAATACACATCAAACAAAATAAATAAATGCTGGTTTAATAATAGACTAAAGAAGCTTTGTAAACAGAAGGAAAACCTATATAGAAAATTTAAAGAAACCAAGGCAGAAAGAGTTTACAAAAAGTATATAAAAATTAAACACCTAACCCAAAAAGTAAGCAGACAGCTGCAGAGTGAATACATAAACAATGTAATATCTAAAGATAACAACAAAAACCTATGGTCATACATTAAGTCTAAGAAAATGGAAACAACAGGCATAGCGCCATTAAAAGATGAACATAACATAATACATAATGATAATGAAACTAAAGCAAACATCCTAAACAAATACTTTGCATCAGCATTCTCAGCCCCAGGAGACAAAGACATATTTCTTAATTTGAACCAAGTAGACAACATAGAAGATTTAGTAGTACAAGAAAATGGAATTAAAAAACTATTAGCCAACACCAAACCAAATAAAGCGTCTGGACCTGATGGTATTCCAGCTAGATTACTCAAAGAACTAAGCAATGAGCTAGCCCCAGTGTTCAAAATACTCTTTCAGGCATCGCTTAACCAGGGCAGAGTACCAAAGGACTGGAAAGAAGCTAATGTCACCCCCCTATTTAAAAAAGGAGAAAAATCTGATCCAGGAAACTACAGACCAGTATCACTTACCAGCATCACATGTAAAATACTAGAACACATAATATGTAGCAACATCATAAACCACTTAGACAAACATAATGTCCTCACCCCATACCAACATGGCTTTAGGAAATATAGATCATGTGAAACACAACTAATAGGACTAATTGATGATTTCTCAAAAGGTTTAGATAATAGTGAACAAATAGATGCTATCTTACTAGATTTTTCCAAGGCTTTTGACAAAGTTCACCACCATAGTTTGCTTAAAAAATTAAAATATTTCGGCATTAACGGTCCACTGCATCAGTGGATTAAAGATTTTCTGATAGGGAGAGAACAAACTGTAATAATAAATGGCTCTAAATCGACACCAATAACAGTAAACTCAGGTGTACCTCAAGGAACAGTCTTGGGTCCACTACTATTTTTAATTTACATAAATGATTTACCAAATTGCATTAGTTCAGGAACAAAAGTCAGATTATTTGCAGACGATTGCATAATATATAGAACAATAAAAACAAAACAAGACACAGATATTTTACAAAGAGAATTAGATGAATTACAGAAATGGGAATCAAATTGGAGCATGTCTTTCCACCCAGAAAAATGTCAGTTGTTAAGAGTAACAAAAAAAATTAAACAAATTAATTCCACTTATCTTATTCATGGCAAACCAGTAACACAGACTAAAAACTCAAAATACCTAGGTGTTATAATAAATGAAAAACTGTCATGGAATCCACATATTGATGAAACTATAAAAAAATCCAACAAAGCATTAGGGTTTATTAAAAGAAATTTCTATAAATCAAATAAGAACATAAAACTAAAATGTTATTTAACCTTGGTTAGGCCAATAATAGAATATGCATCCACCGTGTGGGACCCCTCAACTCAAGAAAACATTAAGAAACTGGAACAAACACAAAATAGAGCAGTGAGATTCATAACAAACGAATATTCACATTTGACTAGGGTAACACCATTAGTAAAATCACTAAATTTAGAAAGCCTTCAGGACAGAAGACTCAAAAGTAAAGTAGCAATTATACATAAAACACTGAACCATAATCTTCAAATACAAAAACAAAATTTAATAAAATACTCTGAAAGACACAAAAATAAAGGCACATTCCTCGTCCCATATGCTAGGACAAATTTGTACAAATACTCCTTCTTCCCTAGTACTATTAGAGCATGGAATGGGTTGCCTGAGCTAGCCAGAAAAACCAGTGACTTGGCAGAATTTAAGTCATTGGTTAATATGCATGACTAAATGCATGACGCGTAGGACGTAATCATCTTCTTTTTTTGAAGTAACGTCTGTATTATATAAGATAAGATAAGAAAAGTTACGTCAGAAAGTGTAAAAATTATTTTTTAAAAGTTGAAATGGAAAATTAGAATGGAAAAAAATATATTTAAAACCTATATCATTGAATGTCGAAATTATTTGGTAAGCCATAAGTTAATAATTAAAACTAGTATGTCACTGACCTTCCTAAACACAACATCAACTGCTCTTAAAAATTTGATAACAAAAAGATCAACTTGAGATCTGAGAACAACTTGACACATGCTAGTTAAAGAAGTCTCTTCACTGCACAAGTATTGTAAACATTTAGAACCTGTTTCTAAAACCTGGGGATCAAAAGATATAAAAAAGTTGTTAATTTTTTTTTAAATATCTTATCTTATAAAGATGATTACATCCTATGCGTCATGCATGTTAACCAATGGCTTAAATTCTGTCAAGTCATTGGTTTTCCTGGCTGGCTCACAACCTTCAAAGTATTGTTTTTCAATCTAAATGATAAAATGATCCATAATCAAGACATCCATTTTTTTTTAAATTAGCGACTAAAGTTTCTCAACATTGGAATTCTTACCAAAATCGACCAGATATAATGGTGTCAATCTTGAGGAGATTGGCAATTTAATGGAAGAACTAGGTAAGATTGGTGGCATCCTAAAATCAAATTTTTTAATCCAGATTTTTGCAGATGAAATATTGGCTCTTTAGCAGTCTGTACCCTGGAAAAGTAGTGTGCTGTTCTCAGCTGCTCCACTCAGCAATACAGGGTTCTTAGTGATATTGGGCTGTTTGTTTTTGTTTTATAGTTTTTGGACATGTCTTCATAACAGGCAGAATAGAGTTGGAACTTTGAAACATTATGATGACACTCCAAAGCACATTCCACACAACCAGGTAATGTTTGGGTAATGGGATCTTATTTAAATTAAAAACATCAACATTCAAGGTAATTTAAACCACAAAGGCACTTAACATTACCAGACTGGTGGACTGCTTTTTCGGTAATTTCCGAAAATGGCAGCAATGCTGGTGAACTGCTTTTTCAGTACTTGCCTATTTCATTTAAAAAAACGAGTCGAATAACCAACCAATCAAAATTAAACTACATGTTTAGCTTTGCAAATGGCTGTGCCCATGTGTTTACGTTGCATTGCTGTGGTTTTACATAAAAATTTGCAAGTAACATAAACAAGGCACACAAATTGCAGGTAAGTATAAGTCTAAAGTTGATCAATATTTTAGTTGATTTAGATTCTCATAAGTAAAAATAGGATAAAGACTAATGTTTTTACTTCCATTGAATGATCCATTGACAATAAAAAATAATGATTTTTATTACATCTCGAGCTTCAAAGATACTAGGTAAAGAATGGTTAGGCTCTCAGGAGCTCAGGGCATAGGGGACAGTTTCAGGGGCAAAGAGATGGTAGGGTTAAAACCAGCCATCATGTTCCATTCTTCCAGAATATTTGTGTTTAAAGCCAAGATCTAACAACAAAAATTATAAGAAGTACCTACCTCATCACTGGAGTGTCTCTCCATAACAGTTTTAATATTTTCCAACAATAGCTGAAGGCTCTAAAATAATCAAGTAATAAAATTATTAATTAATTATTGCTATATAAAATTGTAAGTTTACTCTATTTAGGATTAGGGTACCCTACAGAAAATTTCAATCATTTTTAAATGTTTTATTTTACTTTAGACATTGGACCTAGGACCTTGCTAATGTGCTGATGGTTGTTTAGTGGTTTTCGATACATTAAAGTAAAAAAAAAAAAAAAACAACTTTGTATCATTTATTCATATCAGACTCTCCTCTAACATAATCATAGATTTCATATTTTTCAGTGAACATTAAGAGTCTTGTATAAATTTGCCTTGAAAAGCCAATTGCTTAGGACAAGAGTAGGTTGGCTCTTATTTAGTTTGGTTTTAGTTAACTTTGAGTTTGTCTGTCTTCATACACACCATCAATTATTCAATTTTCTTTATAGACTGAAACTCCAATGCAATACAGCAATGACATCTCATAGCTTCTTGCATATTTATTTTAAAAAATGGATAGTTCATGTATGGATATTGTTTAAAGGCATTACATTAACCCTCTTAAGACGGAGCATTTTAGCATGTCTTGTGCCAAAAAGACAGAGCCCTATTTCCAGCCTTAACACTTCACTTACAAAAAGAAATTCCTAACAAATAAACTAATTACTTTACATACACAAAACTATATATATATTATTAAAGAGAAATGAATGAACTAATTTAATCTTATGGAATTTATCTGAAATATTAACATTTATTAAAATAAGCCAAGCTAATTTGCATAATTTATGCGCATACAATTCCAAAAAAGTTTTTTCAAAACAGAACAGAATTATAAAGGTAAGAGTTTTTTAAGAAGTTTTAGGCTTGTATAAGCCCTAATACATGTCTTCAGAGAAACAAGCACATTGAGACCCTTCAGGCACTTCTATCACATTATTTTACTACTTTTCTCTCCCCCCCCCCAGGTACCATGGAAACAAACACCTTCATTATTGTCACAGTGATAGTCACTCATTTATGACCCAGGTATCATTTTTTTTTAGCTGCTTGTTCAGAAAGTTGGCGTCATATTTATTAGTCTCCCTGACAAATGTTTGAACTAGATTAATAGTCAAAAAAAGAGCATAAAACAGCCTATTGGGTGCTAATGCCTTGGTTCTCAAATGGGTCTTCTATATTCAGCTACCCACCCTTATCTCTAAACCATGTTACCAAGAATAGACATCGTCAAACCATACTAGATCTAGATCTAGTATTAGTGTAAACTTAGATCTAAAGTTTTCCTCAATTCTGCTCTTATTTTTATTAATTCAAGCAAATTTAAAATAAAATCAGAGTCGGTGAGTTTGTTTTCATCAATATCAATGGCTGACATGTTAAAATTTTCTCCTCTCACTAGCTAACTTCAGAAAATCAATTAAAAAAAATTATCGCGTATAAACAGCGAAGGAAGCCGCCATTACAGTCTACTAATGTGTAAAAATAGTAAGAACTAATCTTATTTGCTGATACAAACACTGGCAAGCCAATCCTTTGGTTGGAAACATCGTGGCTAATATATCGGCCAGCTCGTCTTAAGAAGGTTAAATAGAGTTTTGTTTTCTTTTAAGGATTAACTCTATTTATCTGATTTCATATTCATTACTCAATAACTTAAGTGAAAATAAAAATGTCCCTATTCTTTTACCTATATGAATGTCAGTGAATCTGTTTACAAGATTACTTACATTCTTTTGTCTTGCTTTAATGTATAATTTTAACTTAAGAAACAGAACAATATTCAGGAGGTGGGTCACTTTCTCTGGATCCATCAAATACTGAAAAACAAAAATGAAAATGAAGAATGTGTGTCTGTGCTCTTAAAGAATCAGCTATTACTTTCCATGAGTCACAAGATATTCTGTATTCAAACCTTGTTCTATTGTATCCTATTTAATATGAGTTTGAGAGTATTTCAATTATTATTACTCAACTCTACTAACTCATTTGTCTACAATTTCTGGCAACTGTCTTATGCTCTAATTAATGGCACTGGGGAAGAAATCTTATAAATGAAAGAGTTTCATTCAAAAAAGATTGTAGCATCATATGCTATTTCATGTATTAACCTAGTCATTCTTGCTCAAGCTTTTGAAATAGAAAAATCTGTCCTAAATATGCTCACTCAAGATTTTCCCCATAAATTTTCTCAAATGTAATATATAGTTTCTAATATTTAATGTTAAATGTACTTGAAAATGATTAAAATGATAGTTTAAAAGAATTTCACCTAGAAAATGACCACTATAAAATTATAGGACAAAATGGCACAAACTGAAAACTAATTTTGTTTAAAAACAACAAATTTTGTTTAGAACAGGAGAATTATAATAATTTTATGAAAGTAAAAAAATATTTTTTTTAAACTTGTACATAGACTGGCAATGGCTCATCCAAACAGTAATTTTGAAATCAATGATTTGTTCAAGGATGCAAAGACAGAGTTTATAAGTTCGATAGCAGAAGTGAAAGTAGAAGTTACAACTCTCTTACCTTCATCAATAGTTCAGGGAGAGTAACAATAAAGTGCATGGTTATCTTTTCTTTGTCTTCTTTGATTTGATTAACGTCTTTAGTGGACAACTAAAAAACAAAAAGTGATTTGAGTTTGAAGGATTCCCTGAATGTGTTAGACAAAACAAGAAGAATACTCCACATTCTTCAATATCTCTTTTGCCTATCCAAAATATCAACTGTCATGGATTACTGTAAATGTTTGGAGAACAGTTTGGTATAACTTAAAATTAAACTTCTGACATAGTTTACATTAATTAAACCAAGAGAACAAGAAATAGTATTTAAAAAATATATTACAATAAATTTGATTTCATAAGAATAAAACTTTTAAAAAGTTGAATTAAACCTCCAAATACAGTTTTATGTGGCAATGTAAAAAATAGAGATTCGGCAGATTACAAATCAACAAAATGTACTGATTCTGGTAGCTACTAGTAAAAAAATGTACTAAAACTTTAGCAAAATTAAACAAAATAATTTTTTTTTTTAAATAAAGCTAATTTTTGTTTTTACTAACTTTTTTAAGAGGTCCTCTACCTTCTGGAGCCTGTCCAGTAACAGACTGCTTGACACAAAAAAACATTATCTCAATCAGAACAGTTTCCTGACTATCATCTAGACCTGAGGCACAAAAATAATGTGTTCCTGTACTTTGTATTTAAAGCATGAAGATGAAGGAGACAATAGCTAACTCAGCCTACTAAATGCAAAATGTTGCTTAAAACTGTGGCACACGTTTTTTGCATCCTTATGGCATCAAAAAAAAAAAAAAATCCCATATTAAACAAATGATCACATAGAATATTTTTATTTTATTTTTAGTCCAACACTTGGCCTTCACGTTTAGCACAGACCTTGGGTCTGGCGGAACTGTTAACCTGATTTATCATCTGAAGCTATGATTTATCATCTGAAAGAAGAAGCGCCAAAGGAGGGAAACTGACACTTAAACCAGTAAACTTGGGACAGAAAGGACTCATTAGCCTTGGTTGGCTACCCACCCAGGAGAAGGAAAACCTCTGCTGCCTTGCATCTATATCCAAATATGACCAAAAGCTTTAAGTGTCAACTCTGGGGGAAAATCAGTGCTGTATCACTACACACTGATCCCAATTGGCCATTCCTTTGGACACATCAGCTGCATGAGAGGGGAACTGCTGGTTGGGGGACAGCTAGTTTTAGAACCTCTGTAATATTTCGTGACTAGTAGTCACTTAACTATTCCGTGCCATCAGCGTGAGATTTAACTTGGTCGGGGAATGACCACGAGGTGAACAAGACAGTTGATCTTAGACTTGTAGAGAGAGGAGCGTTGTTACTATGGTGTATGCTGTTATTATTTCATTGGATTAATTAAGTGAGAAACTGGATTTATAGTTTGTCATGGCTGAAGTTGCCAATATCTTTTGTGAATTATTTCATTCATATTTTATGTAATAAAAACCATGTCTGCTACCAGTGAGTCTATTAATAATTCTAAATGTTGTGGTCAGAGAGTTCAGTATGTTAGTGTTCTCACGCACCTGCAAATCTAGTGCGTGTGAGAAAGTATTTGGTTAAGAAAACAAAGAATATTATAGTAGTACCAGAAGAGGTATCTACAACACACATTCGCGTCATCAGGCCTATAATAAGAACCAGGCTGTGACACTAATGCTCAGACATTCATGTCGTTGTCTATGAAATGATACATATTTGCTCTGCCACTGAAAGAAATCATTTTTAAAAAAAAAACACCCTATCATTGTCATAGTTTTAAAGGATTAATAAGACCAGTTAAGAATAGTGAGAAACTTCAAGCATAAAGTACTCTAACAGCAAAGGTAATAAGTAAAATTTGTTGTCCTAAAAATAAACATTTTTTTAATAAGGATTTTGCCTATATCTTTCATCTAGATCAAGAAAATATAAAGTAATAGTGTATGTTCTAAATCTTTCCTTTCCAATTAAAACCACTTCTTAAAAAAATTAAAAGGTTCCAACCTTCTTCCTGAGGCCCAGGTTCCTCCAACAAAAGGTCTGTCATGCATTCCCAATCTTTCATCATTTTATTTACTCCCCACATACTGTCCACTAGATAAGGTGCCTGGTCATTCAACTAAACAAATAAAGAATTATGTCGACTCAGATCAGAAGGGATTTGTAATTTATTTAAATTATTTTTTTTCAAATGTAAGATCAAGATCAGAAATTCTATAAATACACAAATTCAGACAAAAAGAAAAATAAGACCTTTAAACCATAATCTTTTAAAGCCAGTAAAAAGTTTACAAAAAGTCCACCTGCCTTGAAAGTGAATTTTGAGCATTAAAGCCAGTTTATCTAGTTTTTGTATTGATGAATTGATATGAATATTACGTATAGGTCAAGAGCAATTTTCTCTTGATATATATTATTTAAAAAGTCTGAAATCTGAAGAAGAAAGAATCTGAAAACCATCCTTTATGCATTTCTTGCTATGGGGAGCCAGACCTAATAGTTGCCAAATGCTGGATGTTCGCAACATATATCCAATGAAAATACTTGGGTGGCCATTGCATGTAATCTAGTTGTTTGCCTAGAGCAAAAGAGACTGAAAAGTTTTGGAAGATGAGAAGGATAGTTGCTCTGATAGACTAAAACATTTATACATTTAAAAAAAAGAGGCAACCATTCCAGCATTGGTCTGTTTAGTTCTAAAAAGATTTATATTAGATCTGACTTAAACAGAAGAGCACATAACCAGTGACTATTCTAGGAATATCAACCATCTCTTAAGACACAGTGAGCTATTGTCACACAGACTATTAGAAAAGCAAAAATATGAGTCATTTATATTTAGTCTAGACATTATGTCAAGACATTGAGCAATATTGATTTATTAAATAGTTCAGAATGTCTAGAGTAAAAATTATCTTCAATAAAATTCCTCTGAAAAGAAAAACAATAGAAGTGAAAGGATGAACATTGATCATTACTAAATGTCACACAGAAAATAAACTCCTTTAAATGAGCATAATGGTATAAAACCTCTGCTCAAGTTCATTTGAATCACTCCATCAAAGATTTGCTAACCATTCAATCCACAGTTAATCTTAATGAAAATGTAAAATGCAGTTAGTCTCATTTGAATCACCCTATCAAAGATTTGCTCATCAATTAATCCACAGTTAATCTTAATGAAATGTAAAATTCAGCTAGTCTCCTTACTTCACTCTCAATGTAAAACTGTATCAAGTCTTTCATGAACATTGTGTTTGGACTTCTAGTTTTTCCACTAGCTGTTTTAGCAGGAGAGGCCATTGCTGCTTCCTGAAACAACTTCAGGTTGACGAAATGGGCAGCAGCTACAGCTACAGGACGTCTGGTGGCATAAACTAAACAATAAATTTGTTCACAATATTTGTCTGAAAGCACAATCTCATGACTGTCACTTGTGTATCTGGGAATCAAGCAACGAACAAAAACAAACAAAATATAAATAAAATCCTTTTCTAAAAAACTAAAATTTAAGAATTCTTATCTAAGGGGAAGAACTCTGCCCTTACAGCTATATTCACTCGAGAATGTAGAAGTTATTTCCCTTTTTCAATATAAAACAAAATAATTAATGACCAATACTTGACTAATTGAATGATTTTTTTATTCATGTTTTGTTAGTACAATAAATAATTGCTTAAAGTTTTAGCTAGATCAGAGAATGGGTCTGGAAGAAATAACGTATTCCAGCCTTTTACAGAATGAGCTGATATACGTTTTGTATTTACACATATGTTGAAGCACTTAAAAAAGTACAAGTGTGACAACTACTACTAAGTTCCAAATGGATGCATAGCTTAAAGTGCTAAAAGTAAAATAGGTTGATCATTGTGCTTAGCACACAATACATAAGTAAACTACTGGGCACATGTAGGCTGCAAGTCAACCTAATGTGACTGATTCAGCTGTATCTTTAACCAAAGTACAATTAGGCACAAAGACTTTACATACTTCAATATGCAAGTGAGCAGTTGAACAGCTTTCACAGCTACATTAGTCTCTTTATCCATAGTCATTTGCAAAATTCTATCCTGAAGAGAATAAGATAATGTAATGGAATTAGCAGAAAGAATTTCATGTGACTGAGCAACAGAGTAAGTCATGAAACCCTATTGGACAAGTAGCATTAATTTCTTTAGAACATAAAAAAAAAATAGTAACTTTTATAATTTTAAGTAACAGACAATTTTTCAAATTGGGGATGTTGAAAGCTGATAGAGTGCTTAAGATCTGATAAATACTCAATTTTTTCATCAAGACTTTTTTTTTTCATTTTTGAGTTTTATTTAGTTTTTTGTAACAACCAACCTCTGTGGGGGAGATAAAAAACACTAATTGATCTGTCCACATATTTAAAAAAAAAAGCCTTTTCAAATCACCTTCACTAGCCCTAAGCTGTGATGTGTTATTCAATTCTTGTTTAAATAAAGGTGAAGTCATAAACAAGCTGCAACTTATTTGTTTTGAATGCTGGGTAAACAGTGGTAAAGAAGTCTGCACATAGCTGAAAAACAAAATGCTACGAGGCATGTAACTGTGTACCTTAAATACTCTTGTGAAGAACTCAAGCTGGGATAAGAGCTCAGCCTGCTCAAACAATGGCAAGAGACTCTTCATACAACACAATCTCACTTCTCCATCCTAAGGAAACATGAACAATATTATTAGAAAATCTATTTTGAATTTATAAAAGTAAAGTAAAGTCCCCTTTCAGACCTTAAATCTAAAGGGTCAACTGTTTCTTTGGCCAACAGTTAACGAGCCAACACAACCACCTACCTACAACTAAAGTCAGTTACCCATTAGAGATGGGTGGATTCATGGGCGCCCTAAAATCTAGAAATTAAAAATTCTTATCTAAGTGAAGAACTCAGCAGGATTTAAACCCAGAATCACAGGTTCAAAAGCCAAGTGCTTAACCACTTGGCCACTGCGCCCCCCCCCCCCCCCCATTTTGAATTTATACTAGACAAGAAAGAGGATCTGCTTGTTCAAAACATGTTCATGCTTATCTAAAACAACAGAATGAAATAAACACAAGATCATAAAATAAACATGTTATTGTTGAAATACTGTAAGTCATCATCTTACCTTGTCATACAATGACCAACCAATATACTTCAAGTAGCTGTCATCTAAAAAAATTTCTGGACACTTCTTTATCCAAACCCCTGCCTCTGATAGGCACAGGCCACGAATAGTAGGCACTGTGTCTCTAGAATATAAAGGGAGGTAAATCAATAAAAAGAGATTTAATTTTAAAGATATCAAATAACACTATATTAAATGGAAGGTCAAAACACATGATCAAATATCATTTTAAACTAGGCTGCTTTTTATTCAATGCAGATTATGGAAAATGGATCTTGTTAAACATTTTATAGTCTCTATATTAAAAAGAAAAATTCATATAACTAATGAGGTAATTTAATATTAAAGAATCAGATTTCTTTTAATTTGACAGCATGACATACATACTACATGTGTAGATATCTAAATAAAAAATAGTAAGATGCAACATATATACACTTTAAAAGGAACAAACTCTATGCAGTTTATGAATAAGGTTAAAATTTTCATAAGTTTCAAAGTTAAGAAAAAAAAAAGGTTCACATTGCAAATTGAATCAATGAATTTAATTAAGAACATGATCTATTAAAAAAACAACATTTAAAATGCGTATTTAAAAACTAAATAATTTTTATTTATTTAATGTGATCTCAATATGATTTAAAATTATTAGAAATATGGTAAATAAAAATATTTTTTTCATAAATCAAAGCAACAAGAGAGATTCTTAGTGAGCTTCCGAAAAATTAAAAAGTTTAATAAACCATGAGAATATAAAACAAACAAAAAAGGTGCAGCAAGGATGTCCTATGTAGTTGGCAGTGTACTGCGCCTGGATAGTTTTTGTTTTTTACACCTAGAAAACAACATAAGTTTCCAGGTATCCCACACAAAATACTGATAAATAAACTAACTAGAAAACAAAATTTGATACCTATTATAATACCCTAAAAAAAAGGAAGATTTGTTTAAAATAGTGTCAATACTAAAGATTTTTCTGTTAATCATTCTACATCTTTTCTAATGTTGTTTTTTTTTAGATATTGCTGATTATAAAAAACTTTTTCCTAAAGATAATTTTTTTTTTATATTTAATTAATCTTCAAATCTAGATGACTAGAATATTTAAAACAAATTAACAGCAAACAAGCTCAAACTTCACTCAACAAAAACAAGTTTTACTTGTATCTATGAACAAATACTCCTTTGAAGATATAAGCAATCATGTTATTCAGTTCACTCACATTTTCTTCAAGCTAGTCAGAGAATATACAATAGACATGACAGCTAATTTTCAAAGGTTCACATTTTTAGCTAATAGGAGACAATATATAAAGCATGCGTCACAATACAAGCTACACTTGTCTAATTCTACAATTTGTGTTAATCCTTAATACAATAGATTATGAAATGTTCCATTTTAAAATCTTTTTACCTCTTGTAATTTTCTTGACAGATTTTCCAAACGATCTTTTGAGCAGTTTCTTGGGTCTTTTTCTCTTTCAGACACAACTTGCCTGTTGATATTCTTCCACTGGAGGTTGACATTGCAAGCAACATCTACCAAGGCAGTCATCAGCTTCATGGCTGTCAAAGTTACAGATAGAAACATTGGTAATAGCTTCTCCACGATGACTATATTTTTTAAGTTACACACAGCGCTATTGAGCATTTAGTCCAGAAACCAGATTTCAACAAAAAAGGTCAAAGAAATGTTTTTAAATGTATGTTTTAGATGGCAAATGGATCTTCAAGTTGAGAACTCCTGAGCAGTTGATATTTAAATAAGTTTAAAAATATTTAAAGAAACTTTGGTTTAGGAAAAGTTCAAGAGTGTGTTTTATGAACGGGTAAAGGCAGAATTTAAGTTATTTCTTAATATGCATGACTACATTGACCTAGGAACACGCATAGGATGTAATCTTCTTTTTTGAAGTAGCATCTGTATTTTATTAGATAAGGGAGTGAAGTTTATGAAAAAATTCAAGAAAGTGTGTTTTATGAAAGGGTCAAGTGAGTGTGTTTTATGAAAGGGTCAGGGTAGTGGGGTTTACGAAAGGGTCACGGGAGTGTTATTTATGTATATGTAACATACAAGAGAGTGTGGTTTATGAAAAGGTCTTATATTTTTAATATGGATTGTTTAAGTTATTTTCGTTTAATTGCGCTTTGTTTTTGTGAGTTCGTTGTTGATGTGTATTAAGTACATTTTGCATCTTTTACTGTCATTTTATTTCATCGCAAGATATGGATTTTTAATGTTCTGAGGACCCAATTTAAAAAACCACTATCAAATTAAAGCTTTCACTTTAGCGTATAAAGTAAAAAGTCAATGCTTGTTGCCTTTGTATTGAGAAATAATACAAATAATCAAATACTTCAACTTTCAAATATACAATCAACCATTATCATTTCTATTTTCATTATCACAAATTGATTGTTATAAGCATTTCAAGTAATGAAGCAATAGGGACATTGCTTGATGTTGTTTTTTTTTTGTTTCAGTCTATTTTGCATGGTAGTAATGCAAAATAAATAAAACCAGCAGAATATTTCAGCAGTGAGTTTAGACAGCTTTTTCAAAAACCTCTGACATTTGTGAGCAAAAAAAAATGTGAGCCAAATATAAAAACTCTTACCTGCTAATGTGCTTGTGTGTCTGAAAGCACGGACTGGTGTATCAGTCAGACATATCAGAAGTGAAATGATCCGGTCCATCATGAACTGGTCATAAATGAGACTATTTTGACACTGGCGAACAAGAACTTGAATTAGCTCACAAAATGAAGTTTTGAACTTTTTCCACTGCACACCTGATTGAATCAATGGATAGAGGCTGTTGTCCTAAATAAAAAAAAAATAGAAACTAAGTGTAGAAATATGCATGTGCCAAGTCAAGTATCAAGACTTAATTTAGTATTTTTATTTAGGATAACTGCCTTCCCAGCTCAGTGCTCTCTAAAGAGAATATAACTATTGTTGGGGAGAAAGATTAATGTCATACTACCCATTATTAGATTCCTTAGGTCTCAAAGGGAATTTCATTTGTATGCTAATAATATTGTATGTCAAGTGTATACACACTATGTTCTTAAAAAAATTCCCATTTAAAAACATTAAGGTTTATATTAGTGTGTTACGATCTAGGTACTCTTACACATCTTGTTATGTTTTTTGATTTATTATAAGTTTTGGACATCTCAGGCCACTTAGTTGAGGAATTCATTAACCCATTTACTTACTATATTAGATCATTTTAATATTTAAGAATGGGCATATGAATCAAAAAGTAAAGGCAATATTAACTCTCAGATGATTAGCAAAAGGAGGTCTGCTCTTCCTGAACGGAAAAGTAATGAGCATGTCTTATTGGAAGATGATCTTTTTGAGAAAAGCCTGAGAGGGATGCTTTATCTGGCTTTGAAAATAATGTGAGTTTTTCCCATAGCTCAAATGGTGCGACATCTTACTCTGGTAACTTCCCTAGATGACTTCCATATTTTAAGACTTTACCAGAGCCCTTGACACAGAAAAGGGAATTTATATTCTAAATCCACATAAACTATCTTACTGCTCCAAAGTTAGAGGACATTTTGGAGACAATCTCTGAAGGCTCCATTTTCTCCAGCATGGTCTGGGTGATTTTGCCTCTACAGCCTGAGCAGGTAATGAAAAACTGTGCCAATTCAAGTACAGCAATAGTCTTGTCTTTCTGGTAGCTATCTATCCAATCATCAACAACAGCCTGAAAAATACATCTCTTATTTATATTAGGAAGAGGAGCAATGGTAGATTACTTAGCCATAGTCTCTGAGAGTTTAGAGATTAAGCCTTTGAAATGTTTGGGATAGAATATTTAGAATTATGTCTGTTTCTGAGACCAACAAGCTCTAAACAGTGTTTAACATTTGTTGGGAAAATCAAGTTGGTTGCTATGCTAATTCCCTAACTCTATTTAACCCTAGGCCATAGGTGAATGCTACATCTACACCCCCTTCTTTATATGCAAACATATAGAACATGACTGCTAGTTTTTATACCACTCAATTCCCAAGTATAGTCAAATAAAAAGATTTTATAATAAAAGTTCCATAATGTACAATATAATAATAATAATGAAAGTATCAACATTGATGTTATAAATAGTGAGAGTTAGGACGTGAATAAAAACATTTAGGAACTAAAATATATACAGAAACTGTTTCGATAAATCTCGCAGAAGTTCTTAAATCTAAGTTCTAGTACTGATATTCTAAGATATTTTTTAAATGCCTATATGCCTACCTGAAGACAGTTTTTTCCAGCTTTCACTATTTCAAATAGACTAACTTCATTTTCCTGTTCATCCTCAGACAAGGTTTTAGATTTGCTCATTGTATCAGTCCTTGTTGTTGCCTAAATAATATGAAAAGTCATTTAACATTTTAGCACAGAAACAGAGATAATGTGATGTGCTTGTTCAGACTGCCTTGAGGTCAACTAACGATGACTGTTGAATTTCAACCAATTACTCTGCAAGCGTTTGAGTTTTATTGTTCGGGTGTATTCCGTGTAGTTGATCAAGTAACAAACTAAACAAAGACATCGATTTAACTAGTGAAAAGATGTGGTCAACACTGATGAACAATGTAACAGATGTTTATTTCAAGAAAAAGGCCGCAGTAAAAGTCTCTGTCAAAATAAATACGTCTTTACCCTAGAGAATTCTATCGCTAACTAATTTTCCGGTCTCTAACCCAACATATCCCAAACGTCACTAGTCCCGTTCAATATACGTCTTCTATGGTGCGTCGCTAAATAACTAATACTCTAAATAAGGTGTCTAACAGATTCCTCCCCCCCTTGAAAAAAAAATATGTCAATATTTTTCTACTACTGTCAAGTCTTACAAGGGCATTTGCAATTCATGGGGAAGACAACAAACATAAAATCTTGACATCTTCATCTTGGCTTGACAGTGTATGATGTTCCTGCCAATGTTCGTATCATTCTACTTAGGTTAAGTTCCAAAATCATCTTTGTTCAATACACAGTTTATCATGTGGCATCTCATGGGCACGTCATAACATATCACCTCACAAATGTTCTCCACTGGCAGTAATCTGACAAAATATAAAATTTCAAAACAATTATAAAATTTATTTCCACATTCAATAAAGTTTTTTTTTTTCTTACCACCCTTTTATACGCTTTTCGTCCATTTTTCTTTTATACTCACCCTTTTCCATCGACCTAACTTTTGTCAATGATATATGAAATGATTCACAAAAATATATCCATACTTACTTTCAAATGCTTAACATCAAATTTACTTATCTCCCTTTTCCATAACATATAGATTGTGTCAAAATATTAATATATATTACATAATAAATATAATCATAATTATTTACAGCATTATCTCATCTCATTTCAATGTCATTCTAGATAACAAATCAGCTACAATATTCATAGATCCACTAATAGCTTTCACTTCAAATTTATATTCCTGTGGTGCTAAGAACCATCTATATACACGACTGTTTTTCATATTCTTTTGCTGTTTATACTGAATAGGTTTATGATCAGTTAATAATATGAATTTTCTCCCTATTAAGTAACTCTCTAGCTTAGTAATTACCCATATTACAGCTAATGCTTCCCTTTCAATGACACTATATTTTTTCTCTGCCTCTGATAATTTTCTACTTACATATAATATAGGATGTAAGTTATAGTTCTGCATTAAACAACCACCAATAGCATTACCAGATGCATCAGTTGTGACATAAAATATTTTGTCTTTATCTGGTAGTCTCAGTATTAATTCATGACTAAAAATATATTTAATTCTGTCAATAGCTTTCACACATTCCTCATTACAGACTACTTTTTGAGGTTTTCCTTTTTTAAGTAAATCATTTAATGGATTCACTATTTCTGCTAAGTTCTTTATGAACTTTCTGTAATAATTTACTATTCCCAATATGCTTTTAATTTGTCTTTTTGTTTTAGGTATTTCAATATTAAGTACTTTCTTTATGTTATCTTCAATAGGGCTAATTATGTTGTTATTTACTTTATGTCCTAAGAAGATTATTTCTTCCAATCCTATTTCCACTTTTTCTGCCTGAATTGTAAGTCCACTTTCTTTTATTATTTTGAACACTTCTTTTACATCTACCAAATGTTCTTCCCAACTATTATTAAAAATACATATGTCATCCAAATAACAAATAACATTTTCTTTATTTCCAATTATCAAGTTCATCATTCTATTAAATGTTGCTGGTGCATTTACCAACCCAAAACTCATATAATTCCATTGAAAAATACCATATGGTGTTACAAATGCTGTGTAAGGTTTTGCATTTTCTGTTAATGGTATTTGCCAATAACCTTTAGTTAAATCCAATTTAGTAAAAAATTTTGCTCCATTTAATTTATGTAAAATATCCTCTATATTTGGCATTGGATATGGGTCAAATTCTGTGATGTTAAGCTTCCTATAGTCAATACATAACCGTATATCTCCGTTTTTCTTTTTGGCTATCACAATTGGTGAAGCATAAGGTGATGTTGATGGTTCAATTATACCTGATTCTAGTAAATTGTCTATTTCTTTTTTTACTTTGTCTTGTAAATGTAGAGGTATTCTATATGGCTTAAGATTGATTGGTTTTGGATCTGTTACTTTAATGTCATGTTTAATAATATTTGTTTTTCCTGGTATGCTGGAAAAAATTTCTTTGTATTCCTGTATTATTTTAGTTATATCTTTTGACTTTTCCTTAGTTAAATTATTAAGATTAATCTTTTGCCAAGTTTGATTCTCTTTTGTTTCTATTACAGGTATTTCCTTAATGTCATTTTCATTGTGATTTTCATTTGTTATTATCATCAAGCACTCTTCTCTCTCTGAAAACTTATTTTCTATTTCCTCCTGAATGTTTTGTATCAACTCATCTTCTCTATCATGATACAGTTTCAAATTATTTATGTGATATGTTTTAATTTTCCCATTTATTTCAATTTGATAATTTACATCACTAATTTGTTTTATCACCTTAAATGGACCTTTCCATTGTTTACCAATCTTATTTTTCAGGTCATTTATTAATATTAATACATTGTTTCCTACTTCTAGTGTTTTCAATTGTCTTTTCTTATTTATATTCTCATGAGCACTTTGTTTGTACTTCTTATTGTTGTTATATGCTTGAGTCCATATTTCTTTCAATTCTGTTGTGATTGTTGTTTCATTGTCCTTATTTAATCTATTCTCATTGTCTATTAGATTTTCTTTGAAAACATCTAATTCATCTCTGGGTTTTCTTCCATGTATTATTTCATATGGTGAAAATTGTGTTGCTTCATGGATGTTATTTCTATGAGCAAATAGTACATAGTTAATGTAATGATCCCATTTATTCTGATTATTCTGAATTATTTTTGTCAGTGATCTTTTCAGTGAACCACCATAACGTTCACATAAACCGTTACTCTCTGGATGGTAAACTGAAGAGTATATGTGTTGTATATTATATTGTTTAGTCCATTTCTCAAATTGTTCCGACTTAAACTGAGATCCCTGATCACTCAATATAATTTTAGGTATACCATGTCTTGTGATTACTTTTTGAGTTATGGCATTAATGATATTTTCTGTACTTGTATTTGATAATGGAATTGCTTCTGGGTATCTACTAAACATGTCTATTACTGTTAAAATATATTTATTATTATTTTCAGTTTGAATCAAAGGACCTATTAAATCAATAGCTATTTTCTGAAATGGTTCTGTAGGTTCATCCATTTCTTGAATGGGTGCTTTATTCACTAAGCTTTTGTTAGATCTCTTTTGACATATGTCACATGAGTTTATGTATTTATTGATTGTTGCCTTCATTTTTGGCCAAAATACTTGTTTTGACAAATTCCTATAACATTTCTTTACTCCCCTATGTGCTGCTAAATTATTGTCATGTGTCATGATTAAAACATCTTTCCAATATTTCTGTGGTAAGACAAGTTGTTTTATTTTTCTGTTGTCATTATTCGTTTGTCTAAATAATATTTTATTCTCTATACAAAACTTTTCCATTGGATTATTATTGTTTTTATCTGATATTCTTGAATATATTTTCCCAATAATATTGTCATTCATTTGTTCTAATGCAAGTTTGGGTAATGTTTCTTTTTCACTTTGAGAAATTTGTGTTTCAGGACTATTTTGTGTTTCATTTTCTATCTCTCTTTCCTTAACATCTGTATTTTCTATTTGTATTACATTACTGTTTTCTTTTTCTTCATCATTATTTATTACATTTACTGTATTTTCCTGTTTCCCTTCTTGTTTATCCATTGATCTTGTTATTACCATACTTGTTATATTTTGTGTGTCTATGTTTTCATGATTACGTGTTATGTTTTTGTATTTGTTTTGCCAGTCTTCTAATTCTTTTCTTGAACATTCTTTTACTCCTCTTATGTTTCCTACTAGCATATCATATCTCATTTCTGGTATTGCAATACCATCACAATAACCAGTGAAAAATGGAGTTTCAATGTATACCCTTATAGCTTTAAATTCCCTTATGGTGCCATCTGCTAATTCTACTTTCCTAGTAAACCCTTTATACCAATGAGGTTTGACAAATTTAGTTTTCACTGCCAAAGTGTTACAACCTGAATCTCTAATTAATTCCACCGGAATTCTATCTACAAACCCTGGGTACACTGCAAAATTGTTCCTATTTCCTTCCATGAAATATACTCTATCTGTACCTTTATTTTTGTATTCCCTACTGTAACTCCTATTTCTATAATTTCCCCTGTCATTCCTATCTCTACTCCTATATCTACTGTTATTTTGTTCAGTGTATCTATTTCTACTTCCAGACCTACTATTCCCTCTTCTACAGTTAGCTGCTATGTGACCTTTTCCTTGACATTTAAAACAGGTTATTTCACCATATTTTCTATTTCCACTATTTGATCTGTTTCTATTTCTACTTCTATCCACATTTTCTTTGGTGTATCCTATTAAATCTACTTTGCTCTTATCCCTATCAGAAAATGGTTTATTTGGATATGCATTTTTGTATATTCTCATTATCTCTGTTATTTCATCTATAGTTTTTGGGTTTCGTTCTCTAATAAAAGATTGTAATTGGGGATCACATTTATTCACAAAGTTATCTACTAGAATAAAAATTTTTAATCCCTCATAAGAATTTCCCACTTTTTCTAATTTTACCCATTTATTGAAAAAATCTTTCTCCATATTAATGGTAGTTTGAGGTTCTACTTCTAATGATGGTATATTGTCAAAGTATTTCTTTCTGAAAGTTGTAGCATTATGACCATAGGCATTCAACAACTCTCTTTTCAAAACTTGATAGCTATCATCAATATGATGATCATGATTTTGGCATATTGTTAAAGCTTGACCATGAACAAAGTCTATCAGTATTTCAGACCATTCTTCTTCTGGCATATTAAATGTAGACATTTTTGCCTCATATCTTTTCAGAAAATCACCAATGTCATCCTTCTGTTCATCAAAACTTTGTATCTTCCTCTTTAGCCATGTTTGCGAATTAGGGTTGTCTCTTTGTGTGGTAGCATTATTTGAATTATTTGTGTTATTTTCTTGAGTTGTCTGTGCAGTTTGAGCTCTGGCTTGTGCTGCATCCAATCTCATCTTCTCCATTTTAGCCTCATGCTCTCTCTGCCTTTCTTGGTCCTCTTTTTGCTTCTCATATTCTTCCTTTCTGATCCTATCTTGTCTCTCTATCTCTTGTCTTTTTTCTTCTTTCTGTCTTTCTATCTCTTGTCTTTTTTCTTCTTTCTGTCTTTCTATCTCTTGTCTTTTTTCTTCTTTCTGTCTTTCTATCTCTTGTCTTTGACGTTCTTCTTGTCTCTCTATCTCTTCTTTTTCCCTTCTTATTTTATCTTGACGTTCCATTTCTTCCCTCACAACTTGCTGTACATAAGCTGCCAAGTCCTTTCCTTTTAACTCCATGGCCTTTCCATCCTGCATAGCTGCTTCCTTAACCTCCTTAAGGTCCACATATGCGGATGTAGCCATTGTATTATATTTTCACCTCAAACTTATATATATTTTTACTTAGCCTATATTGGTTATGGCTATACTAAAACTTATTTTAGTTTTTTCACAATTTTATACAAGTTTTAAGTTTATGTCTCTATAGATTCAGTAAACGAGTAAATCTAGTCTGAGTTATATTCAAATCTGTATATTAATGTCACACAAATTTAAATCTAATATATTATATTATATATAATAGTACCATTTAGATCCAGAGTTACCAAGAACACTATGACTATGAGTATATATAACTGACCAATTTTAAATTTGATATGACTGAAGTGTCTAGAGTCTAGATTAGATAGATCTAGATCTAATCCAGAAATTATGGTTCTATTTAACCATATGAAATAAATATGCCCATACAATATGTATCAAATATATCTTTAATAAGATATATGTCTAGAATGTACCACCTCATTTATCTTTGAAATTAATATTCAAAATCAGAGTCTAGATTAGTAAATGTAAATTTGTGGATCTAGATTAGCCAGACGACAATGTTTGACTATTATGCCAGTTTCGGCATTATTCTCATGGCAAAATCATATTTGATTTTAACCGCTCAAACTAAAAATGTATTTTAGTCTGATTCACAATAAAAGAATCGTACCTGCACTTTCTATCATTAAGTGAAAAATCAACAGATCTAATTAAAGTAATAAAAATAAATAATATAATATAATATACACAAATGAAATAATTAAATGAGACTATCGCTATGGGTTGGGATATGACAATATGGCACACATTGATAACGTCACGAAGTAACCAAGCAACAACGGATATGACGTTTACACAAACAAAAACAATCACTATCCTAAACGTATAATATAGCTTTTCATCTAAATTACGTCTTTTCCACGACGGTTTAAGGCGCACCACCTGATTTTACTCAGGCTAACGTACCAAATTTAGACGAAATCTATTTCTAAGGGCAATCTAAACATATACTAATAAGAAAAATGGCACTTAGCTTCGATAAGAAAGTTTCCTATGTTCCGATTCCCGAATATGATAGATCTACAGCAAATTCCACTGCCTCTCTTCCAGTTCTGACTCTGTTCTCCGGTACTGCCACTGGATACAATCCGTGTTGAGTATCCCACGTAATGCCCCAGATGTCTTGATATGCCACAGCAAAATGTTTGTTTCTTTGACGACTGTTGATGACCGTATGATAAGTTTCGACGACTTTGTGTAAACAGTTACAGGCGAATAGGTTAACGGTTCTCCTGACGACGACTTGATTTGCGTAGACGACTACTGGCAAATAACAGTCTCTTGACGGCAATTTGATCTGGGCGACTGACGAATAACGAATTTCTTGGCGATGACTTGATCTGGGCGAGCGAATAACGACTTTCTTGACGATGACTTGATCTGGGCTGACGAATAATGATTCTCCAAAATAGTTCACTGCTTCTGCTGCTAATATGGTAGTACGACGAAGTTTGCTGTTGTATGCTACTTCACTAGACCAAAATGTCCGTAGTGTCCAATGTAGACTAGGTGAGACCAAGGTCACCTCCGACGACGTTCCGTTATACGATTAACGGTTTCACAAAAAAAAACAAGTGGACGTAGCTGTTTCCACTACTTCAACACTAATAAGTCTCGATATGGTCTAGATCAACTTATAATCAATAGACCAACATTCAGCAACGAATAATGTGACTTCACTAACCTTCCAAAGGTTAAACGCAGTGAGTGACCGTTGACAAGTGGCAATCAACCGGTTCAATGAGCAAACTGCTCCACACGAATCTCTCAAAGGGTAAGACAGAGCGATTTAGTTAGCTAACAAACTTGTAGTACTCACAATACTTCTTACAGCGGGCAAACTGTCCTTTTCAACTGCCTAGGTAAACTTGATATGCCTATGTGGCTCCTACGACGAAGAAAAAATATGTCCAACAGGTTTACTGACAAACTCTCACCCGTTATGAATGAACGGTTCCTCTGGCTTCAGGTTGATACAGCATACGAAGATCAGGCGTTGGTGATACACTTGTTGAGTAGACCAGACGTTGAGATGGTCACTGTCCTGACGAAGGTCACCCTGAGTTAACGGCTCGTCGAACGTGCGATCGAGTAGGCGACGACTGCATGTGAAACTGACGACAAAGTCTAGACAAAGTCACTCTGCAACGATGCTGTATTCAGCCGTACTCCGATGAAACTTTAGATCTTCGAGTGCACGACCCTCACCTGAGTAAACGTTCAGCTTCGAGGTCCGGTTCAAGGTTCGGTTTCGAGGTCGGGGTCGCCACTGTGATGTGCTTGTTCAGACTGCCTTGAGGTCAACTAACGATGACTGTTGAATTTCAACCAATTACTCTGCAAGCGTTTGAGTTTTATTGTTCGGGTGTATTCTGTGTAGTTGATCAAGTAACAAACTAAACAAAGACATCGATTTAACTAGTGAAAAGATGTGGTCAACACTGATGAACAATGTAACAGATGTTTATTTCAAGAAAAAGGCCGCAGTAAAAGTCTCTGTCAAAATAAATACGTCTTTACCCTAGAGAATTCTATCGCTAACTGATTTTCCGGTCTCTAACCCAACATATCCCAAACGTCACTAGTCCCGTTCAATATACGTCTTCTATGGTGCGTCGCTAAATAACTAATACTCTAAATAAGGTGTCTAACAATAAATAGGATGAACAAAATGAAGCAAGTTCCAATTTCAGATAATTTCTTGCTTTACCTGGATGCTAAGGTTACTAAAAAACTAGTTGGACAAAACACTTTTAAGTCCCTCTAGATTGTATTTCTAATTAGAAATTATCTGTGGATCTTACCTTAGACTTAGGTTCAAATGTGTATTGAGGATCTTACCTTAGACTTAGGTTCAATGTGTATTGAGATATGATCTTACCTTAGACTTAGGTTCAATGTGTATTGAGATATGATCTTACCTTAGACTTAGGTTTAATGTGTATTGAGATAGGATCTTCATCATCTGTTCCTCCACTCCTGACCCAAAAAAAAATTGACCAAATAAAAACAATAATAAAAATTATAAAGAAAATGAGAAAAGTATATTTTATAACTGAAAAACTATGCTGTTGCTTCTATCTATTATTAACTATGTAGGCTTTAGCAAATTTAATGTATCATTAAATGGTTTGTGGATACTATAAGTTTAAGCATGACACAGGGTAAAAGAAAGACATATTTATGATATACTTTTCTGTTACAATGATGCTCTCTTGAACAATATATGCTTACATATTGAATACACCTTTTCAGTTTATAATGCAGTTCCACACCATCTAGTGTTGTTACAAAAATAGAACTTGATTTTAAAAAAACAACAAAAAAAACAATACCTTAAACTCAGCACATCATCAGCAAGTTCATCAAGGACATTCTGAAGTCGTCTTTTAGTAGGCATCTTATTTAGGTTTCTTGACATTTTCAGGTGAAATCAACTATCTTTATTATGAACCATGAGACTGAGCTAAGAAAAAAAAAAGTTATACAATTGCTACAATACACAGATATGTTCTTATAAATGACAGACGTTCCTTCAAAAGAGATAATTACATCCTGTGTGTATCAGAGTCTTCATCTAGTTATGCACATTACATGTTAATGAGAGGCTTAATAATGCTTTGTCATGCTCAGTCCAGAAAATTGGCTAAAAAGTAAGCTAGCCTAGGAAAAAAAGTGTCCATGATTAATAAAGAATCTTCAAGTTGAGACTTGACCAGCTGTTTGTTAATAAATCCAACTGCCCAGTATGATAGAATATTTGAAGAAAAAGTCAAAGACTTAATCATTAATGTGGCTGATGGAAAGTTTTTTTTAAATACTTTAAAAGAATTTAAGAAAGACTGACATGCAATTGAGGTTCTTGGTTAGCTTATACTACTATAATTTCTAGTCAGAAAACCTCCATTCTTGTCAATTAATAATTTAATTGTATCAATATTTATACAGTAATACAGTTAATAGAGTCTATAAATAATCCCAGCCCCAGCGATTTCAAAATCATTTTAACATTCAGATCTAGATTCTATATTTTTTTATAATGTGGAATTTATTTGAGATAAAATTTTAATCGTTATTACAAAGGCATCCATTTGATGATTTAATGCATATTTTGTCAAGATTATTCAAGATAGATAGGCCTATGATCAACAAGATCTAGAGTAATTTATTTATTCTGGACATTACATGAATACATACAACTCGCTGTTTTTGTGGTCATTACATCTTTATTTTGATATTTTATATGAAACTAGCGTGTTGTATAATGTGCTTGTCCATTTTCCAATAGTTCTGACCCTATTTCCTTCCATTTAGCTGTCTTTTTATGTAAGAGAAAAGAATTTCAAATTTGTAAGTCAGGTTGTTTTTTTTTTAACCTATGTTACCAGGATGATTCGACTTAACCTCTTCCTATGGTTAAGACTATATTTTTTGGTTGGCTAAGTCTATGCTAATGAGTCCGCCAACATTTGTTCTGTTTTTGGAGCTGATTTATTTGACTCATAAGCCATGTTGTTTGATTTCATAAAAAAAATTAATATGTTGTTTGTATTAAATTACGATTTTCATACCAAAATTTATTCCAAAGAACCAGTTTTGGAAATCAATATTAATATTCTTATATTATATTTGTTTGTTTGATGTTGTTTTTTATAGAGATTAAATGGGCAAATGTTCAATGTTTCATTGAATGAAGTTAAATGCCTAGATCTAGACCTACTAGATAGATCTAGATTTATTTAGAAAGAATAAAGAGGATTCAGCAATTTAGGCAAGAATGGCCATCCTATCCTGTACTATACTACAAGAGATAGTCTGTATTTGAAATTTATTAAATGAATTAACAAAAAAACACAAGCATTTAACACACATCTAATCATGCAAACATAAAATAACTCCAAAAGTCAATGTAGAAGTCACTATCCCAGTGACCTAATTTTGGTAGAATAAGTGTGTTTAAATTTTTATTTTGTGTGTTCGTATCTATGCATAATTTGAAAACATCTTTATGATTTCATGTGAGAGGCTATGCCTAGGGATCTTAAAATTTAGGTAATATTAATACAGAAATAAAATCTGTGTACTGATGCCAAAATATAGAGACTTTGGAATAAATTTTGGTGATTGGAATTAAATAAAGTCTGACAAAATTTGTTTGAATTAATTGAAGACACATGGACATGGTCTCTTTGACCTTAAGTTAAATATAATAACAATTAAAGGTAAGGGGTACAAATATAAGTCCTTATTCTCACAAAACTAAAGAAGATTTTGATACTTCATTTTCTTTTCTATGTCAAACCATTATCAAATAATGCGCAGTCAAACTTTGAATTTTCGGCCTGCCTATATATAATATAATACTATAGGTATTTGAATAGCATAAATTTACTCTTTAAATAAAATAATATATCATAGACATATCTATTATATAAAGCAGAATGTTTGGCATATGTATATATGTTTGTATGTCCCCATATAGAAATAAAAACCGCTTGACCAATCTTGATAAAACTTGGCAGAAATGTTCCTTGGGTACCAACTTAGACCGTAGTGTATGTATTGTGGCCCTAAAATAAACTTAAGACCCTCGAAAAAAACATACTAATTATCGTCCATTCATTTCATATTTTGATCAAATTAACATTCAAATTTGGTTTTCTAAAGCATTTTTAATACATTCGTTTATGAAATCTGTGAAGCCGTGTTGAGATAGGCCTATATTAATTTATGAATCACGTGCTAAAAATTATTTCGTTTAATTGTTTACTTTATAATCCCATTCATTTAACAAATCGGGTAAACGCGTTTTAATTGTACTATTAATCTATCACTCTTTTCGTTTTTAATAGATATGTATGTATCAGCTTCGGGTAAACCCATTTTCGCAAAACTAATTTTATTTTCGTGGCGAAAGAAAAAATCCAATCCACTAGATTAGTAAACACAAACTTAGACCCGCAGGTAATGTCAGGCTAGTATTATTATATACTAATATAGGTTATGTTATAACTTATAGTTAATATAGCTATTCTTTCTACTATGACTATTAGTACTAGAGTTAACTAGATTATACTAGATCTAAATATAGACTTAGACCTGAGCCTATTCTACGACTAGCTAGGGCTATGTCTAGATTACTCTAGTCTAGATCTGTACTTCTAGATCTATAGTGACTATACTGACTATAGTCTTTCTATAGTGACTATAGACTTACTTATAGTCTATAAAAATCAGGGCAAGATCCTATTTCAGTTCCTTTATTTACCGTTGCTATCACGGCAACAGGCGGCCACTTTTTGCCAGATGGACTTCGTTACTGATGCAAAAGTAAAACAAAAAATAAAATTGAGGAAGTTTTTTTTGCTGCCAACTAAAAAATATAATTTTGATAAATAAATATAGATTGGTTAGTAAGTGTAGACCTATTTTATTTCATCAAAACATATATTTTCATTTTAATATATCGAGAATCTATAACATTTCTATACATTTGTATGTGTTTTATAGCTCAAGTTTGTTAATAATAAAATGTTTATGTTCTGTGGCAATTATTTAATAAACTTTAAAAAAATCATCTCATGTTTCTTTTTTCCAATTGGATAATGGTTCAATTAATATTGCGTGTGTGTGTGTCACCGATGATTTTCCCTATTATCCTATACGTGGACTTTTTTGTTTAAATTTTTTTACAATTAATACGGGTATTTGAAAATAAAATATTTTAAAATTTTACTTACCGATTATCCATTAGCCTATCGTGATTAATGCCGGCCCCCCTACTTTCTCATTCTGGACTTGGGACCTGAGATGAACTCCAATTGGTGACAAGGCAGGGAGACCTAGTGCCTCATAGCTTCCACACAAACATAGTGAACCACTGGATACGTCTTCCCGCAGCTCATTGAGCTGCGAACACTCTTGCAAGACGTGCGCCACCGTCTCTTCTGATTCCCCGCAGTGTCGGCAACAGGCATCAAAATTTGGCCGGAACCGGGCGAAGTACGCACCTATGGGGCAGTGTTCCGTATGCCACTGCGCTATTGTTTTTTGTTCCGACCTTTTTAGCCTCCACCACGGGTCCTCTCGATTGGGTGACGCATGTGCTGCCAGACTCCCCTGGCAGTGTTGGAATCATCCCAGGATTTCAACCATTTTTCATGTACCCACTCTCGTATAACTGTGGTAGCCTGTTGGAAGGTACTTGGTGACTCGAAAGTGGGCACGGCGAGCACTCCTTCTCGTGCTAGAGCATCAGCCACGGCATTGCCCCCTCACGCAGCAGTGCAAGGGCACCCACTGCATAAAGATGACAGCTCCAATAAATAGGCGGATGTTATTTGCGGCACCTAATGCCTCTTCCACCAATTTGGACTTTCCCCCTAAGCCAGCCATGGCTTGGAGGCAGGACTGGGAATCGGTAACTATTACAACAGTTGTCGCAACGGTTATCTTTTCGCGCAGTTTTTGGAGCAGGTAATTGAGTGTATTGGTTAATTCGTTAATTCTGCATCAAAGCTACATGTGGCGAGGCTTGTCTGGTTCGTGTTCTGGGTAACAGATATAGGCCCCATATCCAGCTCTTACGGAGTCCTTCATGACCGACCCGTCTGTGTAACAGTAGATGGAATCGGCCGGGTAGGTCTTTAGTGTGTCCAATGCCATTTTTCCTAGTAAATCCGGGTGTGTGTGTCGTTTTGTGGCCCCCTCCAACCCGTGTATAGTGAAATTTATGGGAGGGATGGGCTGTCTCCTCCAGGGCGGGCACGTGCTTATCCGTCGGATTGGGACCCGGTCAGTGGAGAGGCCAGCTTGAGCACTCAAATTTGACGCGCGGTGCATAAATGATGTCCATTTTATCCTGTTTTTTACTCTCCACTGAGTGACTAATGTATGGGTTGGGAGCCCTGGTTCGCCCCTTTGGTAGCGTTCCAGGGCCGTTAGCACGGCGCGCTCTCTCCTCAGGCTGAGAGGAGCCACGTTGGACATGATTTCTGCAGCGGAAGTTGGGCTCATTCTATAGGTGCCGCAAATGAATCTGAGAGCCTGGGCCTGTACACGGTCACCCACCTCTTAGCCCCTCCCAGCCCGCTCCCGCAGTTCCAGCCCCATCCTCCCCTCCCCCCCGGCCTGCTCCCGCAGTTTCACCCATTTCAGCTTCAGTGACTCTAGTCTAGAGGCTAGATTACAGACAGTCATTGTACCTGGTATATATCTATCAAAGTTAATAAATATTTATGACATTCTTTTCTATAAGGACATAAGCTGTTTATAGCGTGTTCTAGATACTATGCAACAAGCCTCATAACACACAACAATTATTTCAACTTTGTTAAAAAATATTACAAGTTGTCAGCACCTTAAATCTTTATCAAAACATTTAAAATGTACCGTATTTATCAATACAATAATCCCATCATATCTATTTAAATTCAATTTTTGTAGCATAAAAAATCGGTACCTAGATTTACGCTTTTTCGTGTTATTACTGTCATTCTAATTTAAGAATAATAATGTATACCCCCCCCCCCTTTTTTAATACTTCAACCAATATAGCATATATTCCTATTAATTCTATTTGTTTTAGTTTCTTTCTCTTCCTAACATGTTTTAGCTCACTGTATTAAAAATCAAGTAGGTTATCCCCCCTTAGAAATATTTCTTTTAGTCTTGATCCAACAGCTAGACAACACAATAAAAATCTGGCCTGCACCAATATGGCTGCCTAGAGATGTAAATAAATGAACTGAAACAGGATCTTGCCAAATCAGCTACTATAGTCTATAATCTATACTATAAAAACTAGACTACTCTGACTAGAGTCTAGAATCTGATCTATCATCTAGTTCTAGATCTAGATCTACTTTTTTTTCTACTAGATCTAGATCTATCTATCTAGTAAGTCTAGTATAATCATAATCTAGGACTAGGTCTAGCTCTGTAAAAAGAGCGGCAAGAGGTCAAGACTCAAAGAATCTAATATTTAAATAATATTAGATCTAAATAGACTAATATAATTAATCTAAATTTAATACATGTAGACCTATATAAGCCTAGTCTAGATCTTGGTAATTAGATATAGATTAACTAGATCTAGATTTAGATGTAAATGTACCACAATGTCTTGTCTTAGTCTTAGGAGACCTCAAGACAGTAGATCTATTCAAACTGGCGCGCTATAAGTTTCAACCCGGAAATATCCAAAGTTTTATTCAAAACATTGTAATAAACAAACGAACGAAAATTAATTAAATATATTTAGAATATTTATATTCTTATATTGTTTATATATCTTTACATTTAGATGATAGATGTATATATAATCTAATACCAGTCCGATTTATTCCAATGTATGTATTTTTGTAGGAAAGAAGTATAATAAGATTGTGGTTGTTGATACTTTGTAGGTTCATTGCGTCTGAAATTCGTGCTGAAAATATTGAAACCCGCTAGTTATAACTAGATCTATATAGATCGCTTACCAAACAGATGACCAATGTGTGGATCTTAGGAGGTACGCATCTTAGTTTTTGTGAAATGTATCGTCACAAATTTATCGTTTGTGCGAAATGTCTGTCCGTCCGTCCCGTTTAGATCTCGTAAACTAGAAAAGATATTGAAAATCCGACATCACAATATTTTAGACCATTCATAGTTCTGATGCAACGGCTACTTTTTTTTTCTGAAAGCGAAAAATCTAATTTTTAAAATCAGTTATGCAAGCAATTTTTTAAAGAGAAAAAGCTAATTAGTATGCATTATAAGTTAGACCTAAATTAAAACAAATAGTAGCCTAATCTTGTAAACGTCATTTTCGTGAACATTCTTTCACCCGTAAATTTTTTTTTTTTTTTTGAGCATTCGATTGAGTCTTTTCAAAAAATCACATCAATTATAAGACTTCAGTTAGTCCAGGAGAGGCGCGGTAGCTGAGCGGTAAAGCGCTTGGCTTCCGAACCGGGGGCCCCGGGTTCGAATCCTGGTGAAGACTGGGATTTTCAACTTCGGAATCCTTGGGCGCCTCTGAGTCCACCCAGCTCCAATGGGTACCTGATAATAGTTGGGGAAAAGTAAAGGCGGTTGGTCGTTGTGCTGGCTACATGACACCCTCGTTAACCGTAGGTCACAAAAACAGATGAACTTTACATCATCAACAAGGTCTGAAAGGGGAACTAGTTAGGCCGGGTTCACATCTAACTTTGAATTCACTTGCACCTATCCTTTGATCAGCTGTACCATTGGGGCACTACACAAGATCTGTCAACCTTCTTTCTCTATTCTTCTCTCTCATTTGTCTTTGATATAATTTCATTTGGATGTTCTTTCTGAAAATATTGAAGCCTGCCTGGGTCGACCACTTCGGGGGTCGATTTTGAGTTTGTGTTTCCACACAAACTGTCTTTGTAATCTTGTTGCTTTTTATGTACGGATTTTATTACAGCAATCAACTTCATCACGAGTCCAGTCTGCATTGTATTTGATGTTTGAAATATGAACGTGTTTAAAGTGCATTTCAAATACCTTTTATTTCTGCACTGAAATATATTTTAGCTGGTTTCGCAAAATCAAAGTTGGCAGGTTTAATCAAAATCCACACCTACGAGTAATGTTACAGATTTTCTGTGTTCAGGAAATACGAAGTTTTATATGGGGTGAAGACATTTTTATAGAAGTGCGATTGAGATTACGTGTGTGCATCTTTTTGACAAGGCGTCAATGCTACATTGCTTTTTTATTGCGTAACTACACACGACCAGGGGCGTAGTGACTGAGTGGTAAAATGAGGGGTCCTGGTTTCGAATTACGGTGAAGACTGAGATTTTGAAATTAAGAATTTTTAGCACCACCCTCAGTTCCGAGTAAAAGTGGTTTGGTCGTTGTGGTGGCCCCATGTTGGCCTCCTTCAGTCGTAGAACGACTATGGTTCATCTCAAACACTTCCTCGTGTGGCTATGGAGCCCTATTTTGGAGAGACAATCCCATCCACAAATATCGCAGATTAAGGTGTCTTTCGCTTCGGTGGTAGAGGAGCTGACCATTTTTCGCATTGTACGTTATTCTTCCAGAACTGAGGCCCATGTTCTTTCGCTGTCCATAGCTTTCTTGGTCACTGTCTCTCTCATTCTGGTGCGGTCTAGAGCTGTCTTCCCAATGGTCAGTATTGATGTTCACTGATTTGAGGTCCCGTTTTATAACATCTATGTAACGGAGGTGGGGGCGACCAGTTTTTCTTGTGCCAGTCGCAAGTTGTCCATAGAGGATGACTTTCGGGATTCGATTGCCCTCCATCCGACGAACATGTCCAAGCCAGCGCAAACGGCCTTGTCTGAGGACTGTAAAGATGCAAGGTTGTTAACGCCGGAAGTGGTAATGGTATTAAGCCCATCATTACCTATAAAATGCTTTAAATGGCATGTGTCTCAAATAGCTTCTGATAACAAGTCCAACCCCTGACCTTCACGTGTGGTTCAGATACTGAGCATGGCGGAACCGTTACCACAGACAGGAGAAGGGGCATAAATAAATATTGTAACTATAATTATGGATAAGTCAGCCCACAACAATGTTACCACTTTGGAAAATTTTTATAAGAGATCGAAAATAATCATGAAAATAATGTAAAGGCATTGCCTCCCTTATCTTCGTCTGTCTTTCCTCCCGCTGTACTCTCATTTCTGCTCATTTCATCCTACTGTATTTTACTCGACTACCTCCGCATATTGATTGGTTCAAACATCATTTGAGTGATAATAAATAATGTAGATATCAAATGTAAATTCTCGACTCGGTGTGACATGGAATACTCGCATAAAGTTCGAGGCCTTTCAGACAGTCGTCAGACTTTCGGGGGCCGCTAATTAAAAAAAAGTACGCTTAATACTGTTGCAATGTAACATAATGCATGTTGGGTTTAATAAAAGTAGATTCTTAATTCAAAAATCGCCGTTGGACTACTAACACAATTGTACCCTACATTCAGAAAATGTAATCGGTTAGTAGAAGAACTAATGCATGGTAAAGTTAAAACCGGAAGTGTTAAATTCGATGCCAGGAAATTTTCTTTTACTGAACTCTGATGCACGAAGGTAGGATCTGACTCACGTCGTAACCAAATGTTAAAGAAAAATAATATATATCAATAAAAGTTTTTATGTTTCATGGTTATGGACACTAATTCACTATAGGCTTTATAAGTGTACGATTCACTTATCATTTCTAGATTAACATTGCGAGTCAGTATTAATGTGATTTGTTCATACACATTTTCACAATATCTCCTGTTGGCAAGACAGCCAATTTTCCTGTTGATGAAGACAGCCTATTCTCCGTTTGGCAAGACAGCCAATTTTCCTTTTGGTGAAGAAACTCAATTCTCCTGTTGGTAAGACAGCCAATTCTCCTGTTGGTGAAGACAGTCGATTCTCCTGTTGGTGAAGAAAGCCAATTCTCCTGTTGGTAAGACAGCAAATTCTCACGTTGGTGAAGACAGTCGATTCTCCTGTTGGTGAAGAAAGCCAATTCTCCTGTTGGTGAAGACAGCCAACTCTCCTGTTGGTGAAGAAAACCAATTTTCCTATTGCTGAAGGCAGACAATTCTCCTGTTGGTGAAGACAGCCAATTTTCCTGTTGCTGAAGGCAGACTATTCTCCTGTTGGTGAAGACAGCCAACTCTCCTGTTGGTGAAGACAGCCAATTTTCCTGTTGGTGAAGACAGCCAATTTTTCTGTTGGTGAAGACAGCCAATTTTCCTGTTGGTGAAGACAGCCAATTTTAATGTTGGTGAAGACAGCCAATCTACTTCAGTGGTAAAGATGACATTTTACTTAGTCCCTAAAAACAGCTTTTAGTATTCTCATCTCTGTTGCTCAATTTGCCAAATGTTTATTCATAAATTAAAAAATAAAGTTTGTTTCAAAAGACTTTCCCACCTTGTAATTTTGAGTTTTGAAAAATATCAATAAGTAAAGTTTTACATCTTGTTTGTTTGTCTCTGTGGCATTTTACGTCTCGAGAGACGATCTTTTCCCTTTGCAACTTCTTGTGTGACTAAAGAGGCCAATCCTTGATACACAGCTGCGATCGCAGGTTGGGCATAAATAATCACCAGGCGCCGTTGCATTTTCACCCTTCTTTCTGCTTCTGTTGTGTATGACATCTGCAATCCGTGACCCTTCCTTTATGCTCTCTCTCCATGTGGATCTGTCCCAGTTGCCAGTGTCGGTTTTGAAGAGCTTCAGGTCGCGTTTGCATACATCCGTAAATCGTAAAAGTGGGCGACCAGCGGCTCTCCTGCCTTCTATTAGATCGCCATACAGGATGTCCTGTGGAAGTCGACCTACTGGCATTCTACGAACGTGGCCAAGCCAGCCAAGGCGTCTGCTGCTGATAACAGAGCGGATGTCCTGGCACCCTGCTCTTTGTAGCACTTCCTCATTGGTTATCTTATCATGCCACCTTATTTTAAAGATCCGCCTTAGGCATCGGAGGTGGAAGACATTCAGTTTTTTTTCCTGCCATGAGTAGGTTGACCATGTTTCACTTCCGTACAGCAAGGTGCTCAACACACAGGTCCGGTAGACTAGGGCTTTAGTACTGCTAGTCAGCAATATGTTGTCCCACACTCTTTTCTGAAACCGTGACATAGTGGCCATTGCCTTGGCTATCCTGTTCTTTATGTCTTTATCCAGTAGAGTGTTGTTGGATATGATGGAGCCAAGGTAACAAAAGTGATCAACAATTTCTAGTGGTTGGCCATTATTGCTTACTTGAGGTGCAGTGTTTGTGTTTTGGACAAGTATCTTAGTCTTGCTTTGGCTTACGTTTAAGCCGAACTACTGGCAAGCAGCAGATAGTTTGTCAACCAGGGATTTAGCTGAATATCAGAATCAGCCACAATAGCTGCATCATCAGCATACAGGAGTTCCCTGATGAGTAACTTCCTAACCTTGGTTTTGAGTTTTAAAAAATATCAATAAATAAAGTTTTACATCATGTTTGTTTGTAGCATCACAAAATACTGCCCCCCCCCCTATTTCAGATGACTATAAGTCACATTAAAGACTTCATCATCCTGGCAATGACCATAACGGTAATGTCACTTGTGTACAACATGCTCTATATCACAGACGAAGAAAGTAGTATTCTCCAAATTAAAGGTATGCATATATTTATATATAAAATGTTGTACCATTGCCGGATTTTAGTAAGTGGTGGCCCTGGGTAGAATTTGTGTATAGACCCACTAGCTTCTTCATGCTTCAATATAAATGCACTTTAAAATTGCAACAAGAAAAACATTTTAAAAATACATTTTTAAAGTCAATACCACCATTGTACAACTTAAAATAAAATCAAATATATATATTAAAAAAGATAAACTTAAAAAAGATTTTAATTCTAACCAGGGGTCGTACTCGTGATTTGGAAACCTCCAGTTCCTTAATTGAACGATTCTACCCATTCGGCCAGCGGACATTGTATGCTTGAGAAAATCTTTATTGGTACTTTCATTATATAGTCATCTAGAACTACATCTACTCATCTCGACTTCTGATTTAGAATTTTTATGATCTAGTTTAGATCTAGACGAGAATCTAGACGTAATGCATATGAGATTTACGTAAAAATAGAAGCAAAGCTTAGACAATCTATCAATAAACTTTAAACAATTTTAAATTTAATAAACAACTGTTATACACTGTGGTACACTACGCCCGACTACGCCTTTTTTTTTTGTGCTTCAATTTATAGCCAAATTAAAATTTATTTAATTTTTACTTGAAAAATTATAACGGTCAAGCTAGAGTTTTCGCCGTGTGGCTAACGAGCTATAATAGTAATTCTTTTCTCAGCAATATATACATTAACTGTTAAATTTCTAGGAAAATCTCTAGAGTCGTTTTTGAGATCAGCGTCCAGGTTCCTGGTATCATGAGGGTTTGACTTAAATAGAGGTATTGTAACAAAGAAATAAAGTTCTTGTAAAGGTCATCTCATTTTGTCCTTTTCTTTACAATTATTAAGTGCAAATTTACAAATTATATATATTTTTTTTAAATGTGGAAAGCTCCCCCTCTCTTATTTAAAAATGAGGGCGCAAAGTTTGGGGCTATCTTATATCCGGCCTTTATTATAGCAATGACTATTCTTAAAAAATCAAGAGTGAATGTCCAGTGCGATTTCGGAGATACTTCGACAGTGTAACATTACAGTCGGCTCTGAAGTCAACTAAAGAGACATTGCTCAATATTTGATAAGTTCGTTGTCTAGCATTTAGTTCGCTCTCTTCCTACGACCTGTGTGGATCGTTTTCAAACTTTACACCAAGAAGTGTGTTATGAACATAAAGATAAGAGAGCCGAGAACCATGTCTGTATAGTATGGCATTAATACACTGAATGACTACACAACACACATTTCGTGAACACGTTCTCACGGACGAGTTACAAGCACGTGTAAACATAAGAACGACAACCGATACAGAATATAATTTTCATAACATTCACCCCCGGTTCAAATAATGCTAACTAGTATTATAAACAATGAAAGAATTAAGTAAGTGCGGAATAATAATAGAGTAAACAAACAATGTAGAATAGCATGACATAATGTAACATGTTGATATAAGTAAGTGTAGAATAATAATAGAGATTCAAGTAAACAAACAATGTAGAATAGCATGACATAATGTAACATGTTGATATAAAATGGTAAATCAAATAGCTTATTAAAAAATAGATCATGATAGATCAAATATCACATGAAAGTCAAGTCAACAAAACCAAATGAAAGTAGTCAAATAAACAAATGTCATTTTGGAGACAAAACTGAATGTCAAAGTAAGTGCTCCAGTAAGCTGATGAGCTTTTACACTTTGTAGTTGGGCCTAGTTCTCCTTACTCTAAGATTGTATGTATGTGTAGTTTCCTCTGCTTGAGTTTCGGACGGTCTGGCTGTCTTCGGCGGTGCTGGTGGTTTCTTCAGGCATGATAGAATCAGTCGGTTGATTCCTGGGAGGTGAGCTTTGGATAGGGTAGCCAATATCAAGCTCTGTTCTACTCTGATTCTCATTTTCTATAGCTTGTTGTTTCTCCCTAGGGGCTAACATTCGTAATGAGACAGTTTCCTCTCGGCCGTTTGGTGTTCGGATAACAGCGTACTGAGGGTTGCATGTTACCAAATCAACTTCCTCTGTTATGGGATCATATTTAGATGATCTAACGTTCTTCTTCAGCAGGACAGGACCAGGACTGGTCAACCATGTTAGCAAGGATGTCCCGGAACCACTTCTTCGGTTGGACCCAAGAAGTCGTTCATGTGGTGTCCTGTTAGTTGCAGTGCATAGTAATGACCGGATGGATTGCAGAGCATCATTTAGTACTAGTTCCCATTTAGCTATGTCCAATTCCTTAGAATGTAGAGCCAAGTTGATGGCTTTCCATAAGGTCCCGTTAAGTTTCTCTATTTGTCCGTTTCCTTTCGAACTGTAAGGGGTCGTTCTACTGGTTGAAATTCCTCTCTCGTGGAGGAAATGCTGCACCTATATAGACATAAACGAAGTTCCCCTGTCAGTGTGGACGTACGCTGGAAATCCAAATAGGGCGAATAGTTCATTGAGACATTTAACGACCGTAGAGGAAGACATATCGGGACATGCAAATAGAAATCTAGAGAATTCATCTATAATGGTAAGTAGATATCTATTTCTTGAAACAGTAGGGAGAGGTCCCTTGAAATCCATACTAATTCTCTCAAAAGGTTGAGTTGCTTTAATCAGTTCTCCGGTCGGCTGTCGAAAAAAACGGGGCTTTAGTTCTGCACAAGCTTGACATTGTTCTATTACAGTTCTGACGTCATCACAGGAAAATGGAAGATTTTTAGTCCTTACGTAGTGCAATAGTCGAGTAACGCCTGGGTGGCAAAGACTAGTGTGCAGCAATTTAAGGTCATTGCGAGTGATGGCAGATAGATAGTTTCTGGTAAATGTATCAGCTACAGTGTTCTGCTTGCCAGGGCGATAGATGACGTCATAGTGGAAACACGAGAGTTCAAGCTTCCAGCTTTGGATTTTTTCATTTTTAATTTTTCCTTTGTTTGACCTGTTATACATGAAAGAGACAGATCGCTGATCCGTAACAAGTGTGAACGCTTTACCAACTAAGAAATGTTTCCATTTCCTCAACGACTCAACAATGGCATATGCTTCTTTCTCAACTGAAGAATGTTTTCTTTCACTTTTTGTTAATGAGCGAGAGAAGAAAGCAACGGGTCGGCCATCTTGGTTGAGGGTAGCTGCAATGGCTATATCAGAAGCATCCGTCTCAACGGTTAAAGGGCGATTCGGATCAATAGTATATACGGCGGCTTTCTCAAGCTCATTTTTCAAACTTTCAAATGTTCTTTTGACTCTTCGGAGACAGGAAATTGTTGATTTCTTGTTAACAGGCTTATTTTTGTTGAGAAGTTAGGTATCCACTGTGAGTAGTAAGCCAGAAGACCCACTACTCGTTTCTGTTCACGCATGTTCACTGGTACGGGTATTCCCTTAATGCGCGAAATCTCTCAGGATCCGGCTTAAGTTGTCCTCTGGAAATCTCGTATCCTAACAGTATCACTTTAGCAGTGCTAATTTCACTTTTTGTTTCATTAAGAGTGATTCCATACTTTTGAGCACTATCAAGAAATCGCTGTAGGTTTCGGTCGTGTGATTCAGAGTCCATACCGCAGATGGTCACATTGTCCACATAAGCAAAAGTGTCTGTGAGTCGTTCGTCTTCGATGATTTTGTCAATCTTACGCTGAAAACAGGCGACTCCATTCGTAACGCCAAACGGAATCCGACGGAATTGATACAGTTTCCCACATGCTTCGAAGGCTGTGAACGGCCTTTCCTCTTCTTTTATAGGAATCTGATGGAATGCACTTTTCAGGTCTAAAGTGCTATATACAGAGTATTGCGAAATCTCTGCCAGTTCGTCAATTCTGGGCATAGGGTAGGCGTCTAGTAGAGTGAACCGGTTTATGGTTTGGCTGTAGTCCACAACCATTTTTTTCTTATGTCTGTCATTTGTTGTGACTAGGACTTGTGCACACCAGGGAGATTTAGATGGTTCAATAATTTCATCCTTTATTAGTTGTTGAATTTCCTTCTCTTTAAACTTTCTATCTGAAACTGAGTATCTGCGAGACCTTGTAGCCACTGGGGTACAGTTTGGTGACATTACTAAATAGGCTAGGAGCCTCTACCTTCGCTGGCTGGAGAGTACTCAGGCATAACGATGGTTTCTGACCATCGAAAGGAATAAACAAGTTTTGGTGCAAACTTATAAAGTCAAGTCCAAGAATTACGTCAGAGAATAAATTGTCTAGTAGAGAAAGTCTTAACTCCCTCGTATCGTTCATTTTTGAGACGTATGTTAGCGTAGATATGTCCTTGAGTGATTCGATATAGATGGGTGGAAGCCAAAAAGATTCTGTTGCCTGAGGAACATGTCTGTCATTTGTGCTTCTTAGCGATGTGCGTCGAAATATAGCTTTCACAGCTCCCAGTGTCTACTAGGGCTTTCAATGTTGATGCAAATTGGTATTGGCTGCACAGTAGCGATAGCCGAGACTGTTGAAGCACTGATTGCATGCCGCTTCCTTTGCAGGGTATTGAGAGCGGGGATGTTTAACCCTGCTGCAAAAATAACACTTGCTAGCTAATGCATTTATTTCATGTGTGTGTGAATTGCTTGCACTTCGAGGAATCGTTAAATTTGGTGAGGCCGAAGAATTGGTGAGAGTAGTTGCCGCGCAATTAGTTTCCGGCTGTGATGATTCATACTGTAATGAGTGCAGATAAGCATGTTCTAGTAAACGAGCCTCCTCGAAGGCGTCCTTTAAACTCAAAACTGTCTTTTCAAGTAGACGTTTTCGAATGCTGTTGGACACTAGTCCATTGATAAACGAATCTCTAATAGCCTCTTCTCGGTGTTGTTCAACAGTCACCGCTTTGAAGTTGCAATCTTTGAATAGAATTCTTAATTTCTGCATGTATCGTTTGACCTTGCTCTTGTTTGCAAGTAGCTAACCTGTGCCTAGCAAACATCTCATTCTTTGGTTGAATGTAGATGCCATTTAGAGTCTGGATAGCTTCACCAAAATGATATACAGCAGGAGAGATATAGTTTGTCAGTAGTTTCTTAGTATCAAGATTGTCTACTGATACTACCGATACTACCGATATAAAATTTTTAAACGTTTCATACCAGTGCTGCCAATGCTCTGCTGCTTGAGGTGCTGTGGGCTCGATGTCAAACTTCTCTGGGCGAAATATCCTATCCATTTCGAAATTCTAACAACTTCACAGTTTTGGATTCAGTGTATTAAATTGTTATGAACATAAAGATAAGAGAGTCGAAGACCATGTCTGTATAGTATGTCTTTAATACACTGAATGACTACACAACACACATTTCGTGAACACATTCTCACGGACGACTTACAAGCACATGTAAACATAAGAATGACAACCGATACAGAATATAATTTTCATAACAAAGTGTTATTCCAGAACTTATTGTATTCACATGTTCACTGTTTTTTTTTAGTTTTATCGTTTACACTTTTTGCCTTTCCTTTGGGTGGAATAGAAAACATAAAGTCGATTCCTTTGAATAGACAGTTGTCGCGGCTATCCAAGTGTGCGCTAACTGATCAGTTTCAAAGGTCACTTCTGGATTGAAATTTCTAGTTTTCTATAGAACCGAAAAGTCATCAAGTCCTTGCAAATTTATTAATGTAAACAAGTGTGTTTAGAAAGAGTCCCCTCCAAACCTGGAAATATTACTTTACTTTAAAAGCCAAAAAGTCTAATTGTTAGTGTGAACAACGCTACTCTAATACAATAGGCTAAGTGACAACAATATTTACTCTGGGCGTATAGAAGTATCTCAGATAAAAATTATTTCTCTTCACCAGATATGCTCAACAATTGGCACCATAGAAATGTACGCTCAAAAGTAGCAGATATGGAATCCCATCTTACACGCAACATATATGTTACCACAAAAAGAATCAGTAGCACAACTAACTTAAGTAATGGAAGACAGACGGGGAATATCAAGAACGAACCTCAGTCTTTAGTATTTTCATCTGATTCATTGTTAGTTAAAAAAAGTGATTCAAACATTTTAAATTCTACCATGGATAAAATTAGCAGCATTAAAAAATCAGAGTCTTCTCATCACAAGCGCTCTCAGAGACCAAATGAGTCGATCAAAGGTGTGTCTCGAAAAACAAAAGAACAAATAGTGAAAGACAAACCAGCGGTTTTAAATACATTCCAGAGACAACCAAAGCCAAAGATTAATCATCAAAAACAGAATGTAGACAAACAGGCAACAAAAGACGCACGTGTAATACAAAACGCACAAAACAACTTAGTCTCTGTCAAAGAAAGACAATCACAAATAACAAAAACAGAAAGAAATGAAAAGGATGATTACGACTCGGACAGTCCGAATGATTTCCGGGAGAATGTATTTGAGAACGAGATCATGACCATCGAAGTTGAAAAAGAGTTTTCATTGGAGAATGAAAAGACTATAAACTACTGTCGAGAAAAGTCTCCTCACCTGCGTAAGTTATCTACTCTGGAGAGAATTTAAACATATGATATGAATCTTTATTTTATTCTCCAAAAGAAATTTTTTGAAAAACTAATTTGCATTGCAGAATGGTAGTGTTTACAATAAATAATTCAAATATGGAAAGTAAATGTATAGTCTCTATTATATTTTTATTGGGGAAGAAAAAAATCTGAATAAAACTAAAATAGAAAAATAGAGCCACATTCCAAACTAAAAACAAGATTACATAGACAGTTTGCGTGGAAACACAAACTCAAAATCGGCCCCCGCAGGCTTCAATATTTTCAGAAAGAACATCCAAATGAAATTATATCAAAGACAAATAAGAGATAAGAGTGGAGAAAGAATATTGACAGATCTTGTGTAGTGCCCCAACAGTCCAGCAGATCAAAGGATAGGTGCAAGTGAATGCAAAGTTAGATGTGAATCTGGCCTAACTAGTTCCCCTTTCAGACCTTGTTGTCTATAGGGCAGATGATGTAAAGTTCATGTTTTTGTGACCTACGGTTAACGAGGGTGTTATTTAGCCAGCACAACAACCAACCGCCTTTACTTTTCCCAACTAATATCAGGTACAAATTGGAGCTGGGTGGACTCAGACTCGGAAGCCAAGCGCTTTACCGCTCAGCCACAGCGACTCCCCTGGCCTAACTGAAGTCTTATAATTGATCTAATTGTTTTGAAAAGGCTGAATCTCTTATTCTTTTTTTTTTTTTTTTTTTCAAGAAATTACAATTCATTTAATATCTTTTAATTTGTAGTCATTTAAAAAACATAAAAATAAAACATGAGTGGTCAAGAAATTACATTTCATTTAATATCTACTAATTTGTAGTCATTTAAAAAAAATAAAAATAAAACATGAGAGGTCAAGAAAATACAATTCATTTAATATCTACTAATTTGTAGTCTTTTTAAAAAAATAAAAATAAAACATGAGTGGTCAAGAAATTACATTTCATTTAATATCTACTAATTTGTAGTCATTTAAAAAAAATAAAAATAAAACATGAGAGGTCAAGAAAATACAATTCATTTAATATCTACTAATTTGTAGTCATTTAAAAAAAATAAAAATAAAACATGAGTGGTCAAGAAATTACAATTCATTTAATATCCACTAATTTGTAGACATTAAAAAAAAATAAAAATAAAACATGAGTGGTCAAGAAATTACAATTCATTTAATATCCACTAATTTGTAGTCATTTAAAAAAAATAAAAATAAAACATGAGTGGTCAAGAAATTACAATTCATTTAATATCTACTAATTTGTAGACATTTAAAAAAATAAAAATAAAACATGAGTGGTCAAGAAATTACAATTCATTTAATATCTACTAATTTGTAGACATTTAAAAAAATAAAAATAAAACATGAGTGGTCAAGAAATTACAATTCATTTAATATCTACTAATTTGTAGACATTTAAAAAAAACAAAAAAAACATGAGTGGTCAAGAAATTACAATTCATTTAATTTCCACTAATTTGTAGACATTAAAAAAAATAAAAATAAAACATGAGTGGTCAAGAAATTACAATTCATTTAATATCCACTAATTTGTAGACATTTAAAAAAAATAAAACATGAGTGGTCAAGAAATTACAATTCATTTAATATCCACTAAGTTGTAGACATTTTTAAAAAAATCATAAGTGGTTAAGAAATTACAATTCATTTAATATCCACTAATTTGTAGACATTTAAAAAAAAAAAAACATGAGTGGTTAAGAAATTACAATTCATTTAATATCTACTAATTTGACAACGCTAAGGTTGTCAATTGTAATCAAACTGAATTTAAGTTATCTTATCTTGTAGACATTTTCAAAAAAATTAAACGAAGCAAATTGTATCCAATTAGTTTATGTTTCCTTTCAAGCATTTGGCATTTGTCGTTGTCACTTTATGGCTAAAGGGGACATAATGTATTGAACTCGGTGGTAGTACGAAGAGGAAAAAGTGACGGATTTCATCCTAAGCCTCCATTCTGTCTCGTCAAATAGTATTTTAGACATATAATAATATTTAATTTTACACAACAGAACAACATCTTTTCTATGAAGTAATACAGAGAAAAAGGACTTCCTTGATAAGTAGACTCAGTATTATTGCTTGAACAGTAACAATCTTCAACATAAATGAGTTCATTAACAAAGCTGCACAGCAACATTAACAATCTTTCAGGATTGAAAGGAAATTGACTTTGAAGCAATGCTATGTTCCCAGGTAATAGCAAGGCAAGCAAGGGTTTTAAACAGCTGCCCTATATGCCTTATGTATTTAAAAAAGACTGATCAGGAAACAGGTTAATCCCTCTCACAACAATTTTTTAAAGGTCTCCTTGAGATGTAAGAGGGCTACTCTAGCATCATCAAGGTGGCCCTTGGGTCTGTTAGTCATTCTGGGATAGTTAACCAAGCAAAGGTACTGCTGTATCACAATTGTTCAGGGTTCTGTTAGGAGGGTCATGTGTAAATTATTTCAGGATAGGGGTGTCGATTTAAGATTCTTTTTTCTCTCATTAGGGGTTTAAAAAAAAAAAAAAAAAAAAAGTTAATTTGTCTTAAAATATTACGTTATTCATAAAAGATTCCTGACTTACAATAGTCTGCCCTTGTCTATATTCTTTAGGATTATTGGTTTTGGTTATTTTTGTTTCTAATCTCTTCGCAGGCTCCATTCTTGTTCCTTTGTTTCCCAGTATGTCTAGGATGAGGCTGCCGCTAAGATATAGACATTGTCATAGTGTTCTTGTTACGTTTCCACGGGCTTGCCGTGTTCTGTGAGTGTAGTACATTACTACATACACACTTGATGTTGATTGTGGCATGCTCTCCGATCATGTGATCAAAGAGGACGTAACCACGAGGGAGAAATAATTCTTCAAATGTGTTGACTTCCCTTTAAAAGACAGTTCTTAAGTAGTTTTCCATAGATAAATAAAGTTCAATTTGATTCCTATTCCGCATCTCTCAGCCCAAACTCTCTTTAACCCAGGTACATACACACTCTCACACACTCGCATAACCACTTAAACTAATTGACATAATACCAATAGAGTAACTTTACAGATTGATTACAGTATTTAGATTTTTATTGCTGAAGTCTGACAATTTAGTCAAGGACAATAAATTATACAATAATAATTACAATTTTTATCTAACCAGTATAGTTATCAATTCTATGTTCAATTATTTTTCTAAATATTAACTCTAGATTATAAGGATTTAAAGATACATTGTTATTAACAACTTTAATTCTACTGTGCCACACAAGACTTCTGTATTCACTCACTATTATTAGATTAAATTTATGAATCATCTTACTTTTGATTTTAGGCAAGTTATTTAAAACAATAGCTAGGTTAAGATTAACATTGGTGTTACAGTTTGCCTCTAGTAGGTCTTTCATAGTGCATCTAACATTATCAAATATTTTACATTTTAAAAACATATGGCTTTCATTGTTACCATTATCTGTGTGACATAAAACACATGTGTGTACATTTCTTTTCTTCCTTCCTACAGGGGTCATCCCGAAGATTAGTCTGTATGTTATTTCTCTGGCTTTGAGTGTAATGTGTTTGCTGTGTAGATTTATAAAAGTGTCTCTGAAATCTATTACACCTAACTCTCTACTCTATTTGATCCTATTGAATAATCTTTCTTGTAACTGTTTCTTAAGTGTTGTGTATGTGTCTTTTAATTAACTGTGTATTAGATGTTCATTGCCGGGGAGTATTCTTGATATGGATCTGTAAAATGGATGTATGTTTGTACCAAAGTGGTGTGGGGTGTCATTTTTTATTGGAATTATTTTATTTAACCTTAAGCCGTAGTAGTATATTGTTAATGAAAAATTGTTTGGGTTCTTGGCTACTTGTCCTATGTATTTTAATCTAAGTGCTTGTATTTTGGTTCTGATGTCCTGTAAGTTTATCCCCCCATCCTCTTTGTTTTGTGTAGTGTTGTGTGTTTAATGTTTCTGATAGTGCTTTTAAATATAAAATTCCTAATGATTGTGTTTATGCTTGGTATAAAAGTTGGTGGAGGTTCTGTGATGTTTGCTAAATAAACTATCTTCGGGATGACCAGGTTGTTTACTAGTATTGCTCTACCAAATATAGTAGTTGCTGCATAATGAAATCTTTTAAGTGTGTTTTTGGTTTTCTTTAAAATATGTTCCCACTGCTGTGTGCGGTAATATGTTGGGTTGCTTGTCCATGTGATGCTGCATATTTTAATTTCCTTCTCTATTTTAAGGTTAAAGGGGATGTTTGAGGGGATTTCCCACCTGCCCAATCCCATAATACAAGATTTATTTATGTTGATTTTTTGACCCGCTTGCCCTCCCAAATTGAATAAACTTATCTATGATTGCGGCTATGTCTTTTTCTGAGGAGGGAAAAAGGGTGGTGTCATCAGCGTATGCTTTAACTTTAACTACGGGCATGGGGCCTGGGATTCTTATCCCCGTGATTCCACTATCTAGCCTGATGGTTTCTAAAAGGGGTTCTAGGCAAAGGGTGTATAAAAAGGGAGAAAGGGGACACCCTTGTCTAACAGATCTTCTAATAGGGATACTGCCACTTAGAGTTTGGTTTATTATGAGTTTGCTTGTGGCATCAGTGTAAACTAGCTTTATGTATTTCTTCATTCTTTCATTTGTCTTCGTCTTGTCTAGTATTTTGAAAAGGTAGTCATGGTCTATTCTGTCAAAGGCTTTTTCCTGGTCAATAGAAAAGAGGGCTGCTTTCAAGTCTTTGTCTTTACAGTAATATATAATGTCTCTTAAAAAATGGTTAAGTTCGTCGATGTTTTTGTCTGGGTTGCTACAGTATTGGTCCTGTCCTATTAAGTGTGGTATGAGGGGTTTTAGTCTTAAAAAAATCATTTTCGTCAGGAGTTTGTAGTCGGTGTTTAGACGATAGATTGGTCGAAAGTCGCTAGGTGAGGTGTTGTTTTCTTGTTTTTTTTTGGTAGAAGTGTGATGTATGCTAAGTTGAAATCTCTAGGTAACTGTTCTGTCACTAACATGTCGCTGTATAGATTTAATAGTAAGGGTCCTATTTGGGGAAAAAAGGCTTTGTAAAATTCAAACGTCAGACCGTCTGGGCCAGGGGATATGTTGTTTTGTGTTGTATCTAAAGCAGCCCTCAGTTCGTCTAGCGTAAAGGGAGCGTCTGTCTCTATCTGTTCTGTCATTGGTATTTCTTTGCAGTTCTGTAAAAATACTTTTTGTGCGTTGTCGTCCGTCTGTTCCTTGTCATACAAATTAGTAAAGTGTTTCGTAATTGTGTCTGTTATTTTGTCCATGTCGTGTATAGTTTCTCCTTTACTATCAACAATGTTGTCAATAGTTCTGTCAATTTGAATGTTTTGTTCTGCTGATAAAAAAAGTTTGTTAGGCCCTTCGGTTATTTTTTTACTTTTGCACCTTTTGTATTGATAGTTAAATAGTTCTTCTAGTTGTGTTAGTATATGTGTTTTGGCTGCTTCGTCTTCTTCGTGTGTTAGTAAATTTTTAAGTCTTTCCTCTTCTTTTTTCCTTTTTGAGTTGACTAGTGTGGCCAGTATTTGGCTTTGCTGCTTAATGGAGCTTTTAATTAGCGTCCATATTTGTGTGACTTTGAAATGGGGTGTGTTTAAGTCATGTATTATATTTTTGAGGAGGTTTGCGATTGTTTTTAAATAGAGCGGGTCATTTAGGAGGTCGTTGTTAAGTTTCCAGATCGGTGTTTTTTGTTTTTTCTTTTTTAGTTTTGGGTTCAGCAGTTCCACTAAGACTCCTTGGTGGTCTGTATATTGTAACGTCTCTACGAGATGTGTTACACTTTTTGTTTCGCACGCCCTTGGCACATACACTCTATCTATCCGTGCTTCTATTTGGTGTGCTTTGTCCCTGAACGTGGTGACCCGGCCCGTGATCTCTACTTCTCTATAGGCATCTACTAACTGGAATGCCTTGATGACTCCCCCCAAATAGTCATGCTTTTTAATTGTTATATGAGGAGCAGGACCCTCTGTGTTTGTGTTTTGCTTGTCTAATTGGGAATCAATGTAATTTAAATCACCCCCTACTATCAAATTTTCTCCTGCGTACTGAGTGTGTAGAATGTCACTTAGCATTCCAAAAAACTCGTGTTTCTCTTTTTTTGAGCGGGTGCATAAATGTTGACTAACGTGTATGTGTGTTTTTGTGAGCTTGTCCTAATTATTACTATCCTCCCGCTATTGTCTTGATATGAGTGTGTGATTGAAAACCTATTGGATGTTTGTAAAATGGCTGTCCCTCGTGGCTTTCTACCTAAACTAAAATAACCCTCCCGGAGGCCCATAAGAGAGACTGCTTTTTTGGCCTTGTACTCTAACTGTGTGTTGGTCTCTTGCAGAAAGATAAAATCTGGCTTGTATTTCCTTGTGAGGTGTGCTATGTATGTGTGTTTATTGTTAAGCCCTCTGATGTTGAGTGTCAAAATTTTGATGTCTGCCATGAGTGTGTGAGATTGGTTTGAGTGTTTGTTATTCTATTGTGTGTGTATGCATTTTATCTTTAAGAGTAGCTTTGTTGTTTATGTGTTTGAATGTGTGTTAGGGTCCTCGCCCTTATCTATGACTAGCACTGACGGGGAGTCTGGAAAGTTCAGCTCGAGCTTGAACTGTTCTTCCTCTCTTTTCTCCTCCTCTACCCGGGGATCCTCGTTTAGATCCTCTGATGAGGAAGAGAGAGAGAGGGTCCTCTTTCTTGTTATTTTGGTTGGGGTGGTGGGTGCTGAACTTGCCCCTCCGGATGTTTTAATTTTTTTACTTTGCTTAGATTTGTTTTCAGGGCTGTTAGGTGGGGGGAGACCACTTGGAGTAGCTCCCATAGCTTCTATTTGTTTTTTTCACCCTCCTTTGCTGCTTTCAACCATTGTGAAGCCATCTTTTTTTAGCTGTTGATCAATCTCGGATTGCTTTTTCTCTCCCTCACCTTTAAGGGCCATGGCATAGGAGATTTTCCCTCCTACCTCCTTTGCACCTTCTGTGGGGTTTTGGTCCCGTCTGGGGTTCGCCCTATTTGGACACTGGTTTGACCAGTGCTGATCCTATCCGCAATGCCAGCACTGTTGTCAACGTCCCGGGATGGTCACAAGGACCTTGTAGGTCCTCGGATCGTCCTCGTATCGTAACTGAATATAATGGGGGAGTTCAGTCTGTTTGCGGATTTTTATCCAAGCCGCCCACTTATCTGAGTTGCCTAGCTTGATTGGTTCTATCTTGGAGCCTTCTTCTGCAAAGGCTCCAAAGATTTCTCCTATCTTTGATTTGTTTATGGTTGGTGCTACCCAGTGAAGGGTAACCCTGATTTTTTCGTCTTCTAAGGTACAGACATCTACCTTGAAGTCCTTATCATTCCCGAATGATTTCCCTAGTATACGGGTTCTCACTCGGGCGGATGTTGGGACCAGGAACCAGACAAAGGGGCTCTCGAAGCGATAGAGAGAACTCACTTCGTCCGGTGTTAGTTTCAGGCACTCTATTAGGCTCGCCATAGTGGCCTTAACAGCCCCTTGGCCTGACAGATTTAGAAGCAAGGTACCTGGGGCGTGGTCAAGTCCACCATCCAGGTCCTTTTTTTCAATAAAAAATGTCTTAACTGACATTTTTACAAGGGTTTATCACAAGTACAGAGACAGAAAAGAGAGGATAACTACACTACAAACTACACATTACTTTACTACACAACCCTCGCGCCGTCCACTCTCAACAGTAACACACAAAAATCCACAGAATCACACAAAAAAAACCCCACAGATACACAAGTAATCCACAGAATAAATCCTCAAGTGTTAGCTACTTAATCAATCTCTTATTCGAATGCTCAAAAAAAAAAAAAAAGATATTTTCGCAATAAAAAAATTGTTCACGAAAATGATTTTTGTAAGATTACTATTCGTTTTAATTTAGGTTTAACTTATAATGCAAACTAATTAGCTTTTTCTCTTTAAAAAAAACTGCTTGCATAACTAATTTTAAAAATTAGATTTTTCGCTTTCAGAAAAAAAAGTACCCCTTGCATTAGAACTTTGAATGGTCTAAAATATTGTGATGTCGGATTTTCAATATCTTTTCTAGTTTACGAGATCTAAACGGACGGACGGACAGACGGACAGACATTTCGCACAAAACTAATAGCGTCTTTTCCCCTTTCGGGAGTCGCTAAAAATTAAATTGCAATGATTAATAATAATGGGTTTTTTTTATTTGGCCTTTTCATTTTTAGTTGGCAGTTTAAATGGACTGTACGATGAAATCACGAAAGAAGAATTGAAAGTCGTTTTCCCCGATATTGAGAAGGGCGGACGAATACGACCCTCTGATTGTATTGCCAAGCAAAAACTGGCCATCATAATACCTTATCGAAATCGATACCCACATTTACACATCTGTCTTCAAAATCTGCTCCCGATATTAAAACGTCAGCAAGTGGATGCTACTTTCTTTGTTATCGAACAGGTGAGTTAGTTGAATTATTGTTTGGGACTAGGTGAGTGGAAGTTTTTTAATGTATAAGCTCTATTTTTTTTTCCATTATCAAACAGACTACTCTTAAAACTCAGCAATTTGAAAAGGTAATATTAGGTCAACTTCCAAGATTCGCCATCATACACTTATGTGTCTCATGACCAAAGAGAACATAAGTCTAATTTTATTAGTGTCGAGGGCTATGTCTTTGTCTTTCCAAATTGTTTTGAGTTTTGCAAGTGCTGCTGTGGACTTTGTACTATTCCGGACACTAGTTTAGGTTTGGTTTCCTTGTCTGAAACGATAGCTCTGAGGTGTTTAAAACTTCATCGCAAACGAGGAGATTTGAGATCAAAATGGCACCACGATGGCTTGTCGAAAATCGCAGATTAAAATATTTTGGCCATAACACAAGGTCTTCAGAGCTCGCAAAGACTTTCCTTCAGAGAACAAAAACAGGAAAAAGAAGAGGCAGACAGAGAAAGCGATGGGAAGAGAACATAAAAGAATGTTTAGGCCTGTCATTGAAAGAGATTCTATTAAATGCAAAAGACAGAGAGGAATGAGAAGAAAGTCAACAGATCATGTGTTATGCCCCAGCGATCCAATAGGAAGTGCGATTGGTGAAGGTGAATAGTAGTTTAGCTCAACTTTTATAGCAGTGAATGTTATTTGGTTCAGAAACGAGGGGAATATTTTTAAAATTTACTTTGAATTTGTACAGACAAATGTTTCATTCTAGTTATCTAATTTAGTCATAAAGACGGAGTCTCCTGAGTTTTCAAAATAAATAAATCTTTAATCATTTAATGAAACAAAAGTTTAAAATATGCATTATGTCCAAAAACAAAACTTTTTTTGAAGAAGAAGAGAAAAAGACAGTTCAGTCTATACTCTCCCTTGGCTACATCTAGTATAACATCCAGTATAACATCTAGTATGACATCTAACATGACTTCTAGTGTGACATCTAGTATGACATCTAGTGTGACATCTCGTATGACACCTATCATGATATCGAGCGATTAACATCGAGAATGACATCGAGTATTGCATCTATCACGACATCGAGTATGACATCTAGCATGACATCGAGCATGACATCGAGCATGACATCGAGCATGACATCGAGCATGACATCGAGTATAACATCGAGTATTACATCGAGTAGGGCATCTAGCATGACATCTAGCATAACATCGAGGTATAACATCGAGTATTACATCGAGTATGACATCGAATATGACATCGAGTATGAAAACTATCATGCTATCTAGCATGACATCTAACACGACGTCGAGTATGACATATAGCATAACAACTATAATGGTCTGGAGTATGCCATCTAGCATGACATCTAACATGACACCGAGTATGGCATCTAGTATGACATCTAGTATGACATCTAGCATGACATCTAGCATGACATCGAGTATGACATCTAGAATGACGTCTAGTATGACATCTAGTACGACATCTAGTATGATTTGTATGACATCTTGTATGACCTCTTGTATGACATCACGATTTATAATGCATTGAAGTATTTCCCCTCGTGTCGTAGGATTGAATTAGTTTTTGTTCTGTTCCTCAGTTTTCTCTCTAAATTCGCCTATGGTAACTCAGTCAATAAGACACTGTCTTCGAGTCCAAGGGTTAGGACGATTGCAGTCAGTATTCGAGCCTCAACGTACTAGTAATATATAACAGATTTGCATATATTTTTCATATACGTGAACTGCCACAGACCCAGCATTTGTTAATTAGTCACATAAATATCTGTATGTAGTAAATTAAAGTCTGTTTAGAGAGAAACAGGTGCTCATTATTTTTTCTATGATAGGCTCCACCCTCAACATTTAATAAAGGTGCAGTCATGAATGCTGGCTTCCTTGAGGCTGAGAAACTTGGCAACTTTGATTGTTACATTTTCCACGATGTTGACCTGATTCCGTTGAATGACAAAAATCTGTACAGGTGTGAGTCCGATCCCAGGCACTACGCTGTGGCTATGAATAAGTATAACTACACGTGAGTGAATTAGACTCCTTTATACCTCCATCTGTTGTCAGTCTTTCCCTGACCTATAGTCTATATACCTCCATCTGTTGTCAGTCTTTCCCTGATCCAAAGTCTATATACCTCCATCTGTTGTCAGTCTTTCCCTGACCTATAGTCTATATACCTCCATCTGTTGTCAGTCTTTCCCTGATCCAAAGTCTATATACCTCCATCTGTTGTCAGTCTTTCCCTGATCCAAAGTCTATATACCTCCATCTGTTGTCAGTCTTTCCCTGATCTATAGTCTATATACCTCCATCTGTTGTCTGTCTTTCCCTGACCTATAGTCTATATACCTCCATCTGTTGTCAGTCTTTCCCTGATCTATAGTCTATATACCTCCATCTGTTGTCAGTCTTTCCCTGATCCAAAGTCTATATACCTCCATCTGTTGTCAGTCTTTCCCTGATCTATAGTCTATATACCTCCATCTGTTGTCTGTCTTTCCCTGACCTATAGTCTATATACCTCCATCTGTTGTCAGTCTTTCCCTGACCTATAGTCTATATACCTCCATCTGTTGTCAGTCTTTCCCTTATCTATAGTCTATATACCTCCATCTGTTGTCAGTCTTTCCCTGACCTATAGTCTATATACCTCCATCTGTTGTCTGTTTCCTTTCTTCATTTTCTCAACCTCTGGTCATCTTTCTTTCACCCCCCCTTTCTCTCTCTAATTTCTTTTTCTTCCTTTTCTAAATCTCAAAATTTTCATTTTACAAAGCTTAAACTCACTCCATCTGTCTAGTACAAATTTTGTACACGTAATTTCTCTCACTTCCCATTCTCGGATCAAGTTGAAACTTTGCATAGTTATTCATTGTCCTTAACAAAAACATGAAACAATCAGTTAATTGAAAAGCGTTAATTTATATATGTATATAGAAAAATGTTAATAATTCTTACAGTATTGAAATATATTGCTGCAAATGCTCAGTTCTTTCCCTTATATAAGCAATTTAAATTTAAATAAAAATTCCCTTGTTTTTAGGTTCTGCTCTTCTCTTTCTTTTCCTTCTAGATGAACACTAACCGTACACTGGGAGTGTCCCACAAAATGATTGACGTGCAGTCTTACTTTCTTGTTTCAGGTTACCCTACTCTAATTTCTTCGGTGGTATCAACGGATTCTCAAAGGAACAGTATCTCAAGGTCAATGGGAATTCAAATCTTTACGTTGGCTGGGGAGGCGAAGACGATGATATTATGTTTAGGTAATGCAGTCAACTTTGACGTGACTGATAAATAGCATTGCCCACTAGGGCATTGTTGTCCACTACGATCAAGCTAATGCATGAACACTATCTCGATAATAGCTCATGCACAGCTAGGGAGAACGATAAACAAAGCAATGTTCCTTGTTTTTAATCTAACATTCATTAGTTACTGCATGGGCGTAGCCCCGAAATGAAATCCCCTCCCCCTGAATGGAAAGGGGGGTCGGAATTTAGTGACAGATTTTTTGCTTTGATTTAGTTAATTTTAGGTGAGATTTTAATACTAAAATCATCACTTGCCCCAGCGCAGCCAAGGTTTTTTTAAAAATTAAAACCTCCCCTGCCAGGGGTTTTCACTGAAACCCACCTCTTCTACAAAACAAAACAAAAAATAATGCAAACAACAATCCCCAAATTCCAAGAGCATAGCTAAGGAAGATTTAGATTTTAAAAACCCCTTCGAAATTTACGATACCCCCCCCTCTTCAATATAAAAAAGCAAAGTACACACTCAAAATTGTATGAGAGAAGCCAAAGATGTTTGGAGTTTAAACCCCCCTTCAGCGGGGTTTGAAGCTAAAAAATATCTATTCTATAAAAAAAAAGCAAATTACACACTCAAATGCTATTAGCGTAGCCAAAGAGGGTTTTGAATTTAAACCACCCTTCAGTGTGGTTTGATACAAAAATATCTCTTCAATATAAAAATAAAGCAAATTACACACTAAAATTCTTTGAGCGTAGCTAAGCCAAGGTGGTTTGTGAGTTTAACCCCCCTCCCTAAAATGGCTTTTTTTTAAAGTTTAAAACCCCACCAGATGGTTTTGAGTTTAAAATCCCCCTACAGAGGGTTTTGAGGTTGAAAACTCCTTCTTCAATATTATTCTAAAGCAAACTACTCAAATTATATCAGCTTAGCAAAATGGGGTTTTGAATTTGTTAAAAAAAATACTCCAGAGAATTTTTAGTTTAAAACCCCTCAACAGATGATTTTGACGATAAAACTTTTCTTTTCGATATAAAATCTAAAGCAAACTACAGTCACCTAAATCCAAGAGCGTAAACAAGAAAGGTTATACATTTCTACCAGTGGCTGGGCTCTACTAATAAAGTGCAGTGAATGGTCTGCCAAAATTGAAAAAGACTCAATGTGGCTCAACAAAGATAGCTAAGACGGATTTTAGGAGTCAGTTATAGAGATCTGGTCTTAATCAAGGAAATCCCATGCCGAACTGGGAGTCGACCCCTTAGTAAGGTTGTGACCGAGCGTAGAAATGAGGCTTGCGGGGCATGTTCTCCGACAAAATGAATTACGCATGCCAAGAGTTGTGATGACATGAAGGCCATTACGAGGAAAGCGCAAACAGGGACATCCTGGTACAACTTCACGTCACACTTATGGAGGTCCTTAGAGCAAGTGTGAAGAGACTTAAAAGACATTGCCAGTGACAGACTTTTGTGGAAACAGCTTTCCGCCCAATGCGCAGAACGGCGCGGGAGCGTCTAAGTCAGTAAGAATAGCACATTGGGTTTTTGAAATAAAACTTTTTAATAGCAGGATATTGCACTGTAGATACCTCAAAATATGTATTTTGTTGGGTTTCAATTCGGAAATAGTGCTTGGCGGCGGGGCTTCGCCACGCGCTAGTGGAGCAGACCCCTTGTCCTCAATGTTCCCACTAACTCCAGGAAGAACCTATTCTCGGGTACAAACAACATCTTCCGAAAGAATAAAGGGTCAGAATGTATATGTATAATTTATTTTAGCGGGGGGGGGGGGAAAGAAGAAAAATTCTGGCTACGCCAATGAGTTCCTGAGAGCAAATTAATCGTTCTATAAAACTTATAAAGGAGGAATTGTCTTTAAAAAAAAAAGAGAATTTTTTATAAATATTTTTCTTGTTCTACAATTCCTCTATTCAGATCGCACATTCATTGCCGTGGTTGGACACGGTTCTCGAAAATAACTCTAACGATTTTCCTAGAAATTTGACAGTTGGTGGATATAGTTGGGAAAAGAAATTAGGCCTACTAGCTTTTTGGCCACACTGGGAAAACTCTAGAATAAGTCATTCCTTTACAAAAAACAACAACAATATAAGCGTTATTTTCTATGTGGATATGCGGTTTTAAAACTATTAATTAGCATTACTACAAATATTTACGTTTGTTTTACAATTTCTCCTATTAGCTTGCAAACTCTTCGAAAAAGTAACTAATTGGCCACATTGTGAATACCCTGGTTTGACTGTTATATTTTTTCAAAAATTTAATCATCTTAAAATTTGTTTTTCCATGTTCAACGGGAATGACCTCACTCGACTCAAAAATTTCTTTAGATTCAGCGAAGAGTTGAATAAATTAATACAATCACGAATATGAACATTTCGCGCACCGTCGTATGTAGAAATCTTTAGCTGGCTGTGAAGAACTTGATTATGGCAAAGCTCGCAGTGGGGACATCTTGCAGTAATGAAGCATTACCAGAAATAGTAGGAGAAATAATTTGTAAAAACGTTTTAAAAATTTTTACTTGTTTTTTTTTTTTTACTATGTGAAATTATTATTTTTTTTATTAATTGATATTTCAGACCAATAACTCTTTCTCTCTTTTTATATAACACAAAAAAAAAGTTTATAAAATTAAACATGAATTTAATTTAATCAGGTCAAATCAACGATGGTATCGTCAGTTAGAAGAGTATGAGATTACAGATATTTGTAGCATAGTAAATTTTAAAAAAATCATCCTGCTTATTAGTTCTTCTTAATGAAACAAGTAAAAGCCGTGTACGTTAATTGGAGAAAAATAAAACCAAAACAACAAAGCTTATATTAAGTGTGTAATTGTATCAAGTAGCTTGGATCAGTCATGGGATTACATTTGTAGACTAGACTTTAAAAAAAAATAAATCTGTGATATTTGAAACATTTTACCAATAGTTTTCGTTTAGCGCTAATATATGCTTTTATCATTCCTAATACGCTCTGATCCTATCACTTGTCTGGACCAGTTGGGGAAGGGGTGGGGTAAAAAAGAAAGGGGGGGGGGTGATCAAGTGATCGCTTTACAAATAAAAAGTTGAAAGAACTGAATTTGAACTCGAGGCTCAAGCCTTCTGAGGCTGAAACTTTCGCGCCATGGGAGTGCTCATGAATATAGTGTTGTTTTTTTTTATAGTTATCTATGGCTAGTTTCAAAGCGGCAACCTATTTGTCTTCGAAATGTATAAAGGGGACTAATTCAACTTATACCACAACATTGGTCACGAATAATTTCTTTCCCTTGTAAATTAATGACTAAAAGTTAATTAACCAATTGTTTGTTTGTGTGTGTGTTTGTGTGTGTGTCAGTTACATACGATTTTGCAAAATTTCAGCTTGATCCGAGATTGGGTGTGAGAGAAATAACATAAACAAACTTTTTACCTGACGGACAGAGTTGAGTTGATATAAGGGCTATGGTATAGGAAGTCATCACTTTTTTTGTCTGCCTCAAAGATAAATAGGATATTGTGGATTCTAATTTAGGATAGGAAATTTCCTTTAGAACACATTTCTTTTTTTTTTATAACTGCACGCGCAACAACAAGCGAAGTCGGATGAAAGAGAACACGCCTGATTCCATAGACATAAATAAATATAGACTGGCTGATAAAAGAGTTTTATGAAACGAAAATTTGTGACTTGCAATTTTGTGTACTTTATTATACAGCAGTGTATTTTGTTTAATATCTAAGACTGAAGATCATGCAACTTTTCAGAATTCGGAAATCCGGCAACAATAGATATACATGTTTTCAAGTTACATGAAGTTATTTCCCTTCTCCAGTCTAAATTCACCAATGTCTATGCTATAATATATATATATATATATATATATATAATAATATATATATAAGTGACGATGACGCTACGAAGTATAGATTGGAGTGGATTAAGAGCTATTGGACCAATCTTTGAACATCTTGTGATTACATTGAAACTAAAACTGAAAGCGTGTAGATATTTGTGAATATTTGTATTTAGTTTATACAAGGATTTCGAGCTTAACTCTTTCTCTCCTAATTGACGATAACATCGTTGATTTGACCTCATTTAATTAAATCAATATTTAATTTTATAAACTATACTTTGTGTATTTTAACAAGAACAACTTTTCCTTTTAATTCTATACCAAATAAAACATTTTCTGAAAACAAACAAAGCTATTGAAACTTAATCATAACAGGGTAGTGAAATAGTAATGAGCAAAAATGAATTCCGCCAGAATATGGGAAAATAATTACGGAGAGAAAGAGTTAATTCAAATGTATGTGTGTCATCATATCATTCAGGCTTATATTAATACCTACAAGGGAGATTGGATTAGCTGTTTGGAGCTAGGCTACATCTCCAATAGCCGAAACGTTGAGACCTAAACTCTGACCTTGTTTTTCACTCATGTTCCCCCAGATTAAAAAGTAAAAACTACACCATACTGCGCTACCCACCCCAGATTGCTCGTTATCACATGATCAAGCACCCAAGAGACAAAGGGAATGAACCCAACCCATTAAGGTCAGTAGTTTGAGAAGTACTTTAGGACGAAGCTAGTTGCTCTCATGTAAGAGTCTATTCTCACTGCTATGGCTTCCCTTTTTTTTTCAAACTATAAAACAATGTTTGCCATTGAGATATAGTAATCATGTTTTAAAGTTTGCCTTCCATTTGACAAACCTTTGTAGTCAAGTTACAATTAAATAAAGGCATCAAGACGAAAAAATAAAAACCATTTACAATAGCCCCGTTTCTCAACACAACCAGCAATAAAATGTGTCCGAGTACATACAACCAGCTGTACACAACCAGCTGTACACAACCAGCTGTACACCTTGTCGAAAAATGATAATGGTTAGGAAGCAAGCATTTATGGCGCGTCTTTTTTTTTTTATTTTTTTTTTTTATTCCATGACTAAGTTGATGTGATGTGTTTTTTTTTACTCCATGACTAAGTTGATGTAATGTGTTTTTTTTATTCCATGACTAAGTTGATGTATTGTGTTGTTTTTTATTCCATGACTAATTTGATGTAATGTGTTTTTTTTTCTTCCATGACTAAGTTGATGTAATGTGTTTTTTTTATTCCATGAGTAAGTTGATGTAATGTGTTTTTTTTTCTTCCATGACTAAGTTGATGTAATGTGTTTTTTTTCTTCCATGACTAAGTTGATGTGATGTGTTTTTTTTATTCCATGACTAAGTTGATGTAATGTGTTTTTTTTTATTCCATTACTAAGTTGATATGATGTGTTTTTTTTCTTCCATGACTAAGTTGATGTAATGTTTTTTTTTTATTCCATGACTAAGTTGATGTAATGTGTTTTTTTTTATTCCATGACTAAGTTGATGTAATGTGTTTTTTTTTATTCCATGACTAAGTTGATGTAATGTGTTTTTTTTTTTATTCCATGACTAAGTTGATGTAATGTGTTTTTTTTTTATTCCATGACTAAGTTGATGTAATGTGTTTTTTTATTCCATGACTAAGTTGATGTAATGTGTATTTTTTTATTCCATGACTAAGTTGATGTAATGTTTTTTTTTTATTCCATGACTAAGTTGATGTAATGTGTTTTTTTTTATTCCATGACTAAGTTGATGTGATGTTTTTTTTTATTCCATGACTAAGTTGATGTGATGTGTTTTTTTTCTTCCATGACTAAGTTGATGTAATGTGTTTTTTTTTTATTCCATTACTAAGTTGATGTGATGTGTTTTTTTCTTCCATGACTAAGTTGATGTAATGTGTGTTTTTTTCTTCCATGACTAAGTTGATGTAATGTGTTTTTTTTTATTCCATGACTAAGTTGATGTAATGTGTTTTTTTTATTCCATTACTAAGTTGATATGATGTGTTTTTTTTTATTCCATGACTAAGTTGATGTAATGTGGTTTTTTTTATTCCATGACTAAGTTGATGTAATGTGGTTTTTTTTATTCCATGACTAAGTTGATATAATGGATTTTTTTCTTCCATGACTAAGTTGATGTAATGTGTTTTTTTTATTCCATGACTAAGTTGATGTAATGTGTTTTTTTTCTTCCATGACTAAGTTGATGTAATGTGTTTTTTTTTTATTCCATGACTAAGTTGATGTGATGTGTTTTTTTTCTTCCATGACTAAGTTGATGTAATGTGTTTTTTTTATTCCATGACTAAGTTGATGTGATGTGTTTTTTTTTATTCCATGACTAAGTTGATGTAATGTGTTTTTTTTTATTCCATGACTAAGTTGATGTAATGTGTTTTTTTTTTATTCCATGACTAAGTTGATGTGATGTGTTTTTTTTCTTCCATGACTAAGTTGATGTAATGTGTTTTTTTTTCTTCCATGACTAAGTTGATGTGATGTGTTTTTTTTTATTCCATGACTAAGTTGATGTAATGTGTTTTTTTTTTATTCCATGACTAAGTTGATGTAATGTGTTTTTTTTTCTTCCATGACTAAGTTGATGTGATGTGTTTTTTTTTCTTCCATGACTAAGTTGATGTAATGTGTTTTTTTTTATTCCATGACTAAGTTGATGTAATGTGTTTTTTTTATTCCATGACTAAGTTGATGTAATGTGTTTTTTTTTATTCCATGACTAAGTTGATATGATGTGTTTTTTTTCTTCCATGACTAAGTTGATGTAATGAGTTTTTTTTTCTTCCATGACTAAGTTGATGTGATGTGTTTTTTTTTATTCCATGACTAAGTTGATGTAATGTGTTTTTTTTTATTCCATGACTAAGTTGATGTAATGTGTTTTTTTTATTCCATGACTAAGTTGATGTAATGTGTTTTTTTTATTCCATGACTAAGTTGATGTAATGTGTTTTTTTATTCCATGACTAAGTTGATATGATGTGTTTTTTTTTATTCCATTACTAAGTTGATATGATGTGTTTTTTTTTTATTCAGTTGTTTTCGTTGATTGCTTAACAGAATGAGTATTCTGGAAAACGCCACCATGAGACTTGAAATTGATGGTTTGAACACAGTAAAATACAAAGTACTCAATATCACATTCGATCAACTGTATACTTGGATCACTGTGGCAATCAATAATACAGACATTTTTCTGGTTGGTTCATTTATGAATTAAATTTAAATTTCTAGATACCCAAAATTGATTAACAACGTTTTTGGAGATTTCCATCTATGGGAAGATAACCAAAAGCTATCAATAGCCAGCCATTCGGTGTAAGGAACTAGGAAGTGTTGATTAACTGTCATTTTTAACTCTTTAACTCCGTAATAACTTTTGCACATTCAGACGGAATTCTCATTTTCCTCATTACTAGTTTACTACCATATTATGATTAAGCTTCAAATAGCTTTGTTCTTTGTGATCAGAAAATGTTTTAGTTGGTCTAGAACTGAAGGGGAAGGCCTGCTCCTTCTATAGAACGTAAAGTTTTACAAATTAAACATTCAATTAATTTTTGGAGGTCATATCAACGATGGTTTCGTCGATTAGGAGAGAAAGACGATAACTTTTGTGCACTTTTTATCCACAGACCTATATATAATATATGTAGTCTGTGTTTTAATCACTGTAAAGACACATTTTTATACTTATTTGTTTGACACACAAGCTCATTTTTATTTTGTTGCCAATAGTGGTCTGTTAATAAAGCGTCCTTGACATTGTTTAGAATGGAAAATTTGTCTTAAATATCCCCAACTAAAAATTTATTTATTTAAAAAGCTAATACACTTGCTTTTTACAAAGAAAATCTTATCTTAATAAAGTTTCCCCAAATACTGTCGCTTTATGATATTGTAGCAAAGATTATAACACTTAGAGAATACAAAAAGCGACTTTCCTTTCAATCAATGAATATATTCTTTAGATCATTATTATTGACTTATTTTCATTTAAGAAATACAAAATAAAAGACTAAACAGCATTAGATTAGATGTTACAATAGAAATCTAAATTTTTATAAAGAGCTACTTGATGGCTGATCCGAGGTTACCGAGTGGCTAAATTAAGGTCCTTTTGTGCGTGACCCAATCCACGTTTTAAAAATAGCTTTTCTAAATGCGGCATTCTGACAGCAATAAGTAATCGAAGTACACTATGAAACGTGCCGATGTAAATGTATTATCCTTTACTTACTCCTTGTTTTGTTGGTTAATGAACAGTATCTGTTGTAATTCTTTTATTTTCAGAATGCTCCCTTTAAGATTCTCAAAATCGTCTTAGACGCCAAGAAAAAATGGCGCGATGAAAAAATAAAACGAGATCAAGCCAGAACTGATGCCAAGGGACCAAAAGCAAAACTTTAACTTCCTTAAGTCTAGAAACCAAACTTTTTTTTTTTGTTTACCACGCTGTAATTACATTCATTCCAACAGATATCTCTCAGAAGAGGGTTGTGATCAACAGCCATAATGAAATGCTCTCCGACGGTGTTATGGCTGTGCCATAGTAAATAGCAATAGTAATTTTACTACACTCCCCCCCCCCTAAAAAAGTACTAATTGAATAGACCTTGCATAGTGTACTAATTTAAAGGGAGGCAACGATATAGACGTTTATTTACATGGGGACATAACAACTACATAGAACAACGTCTGTCTTGAGTACAGCCTCTTCATCAGCTCTAGACTTGACGGAACTGCCTTATCTTCTATTTAAAGTCCACACCCCTCTCAGTCTAGTGTCTAACAGTGAGCACCTTCTGCATTAGCTTGGATGGCGGTGTGCATAGCAGAGTTATAACAATAGCAACTTCTCCGCCCTTTAGACAATTTCTTCAGCTTGTAAGTCTTTATGAGAATTAAAAAAAAATACATACTCGGACATGGTTCTCGAAAACGGCTCTATTTTCCTAGAAATTTTTCAGTGTATATGTATCTTTGAGAAATGAATTATAAGCTAATCGGCCACATAAGGAAAACTTAAATTTACCTTTGGAGGTATAGTAATCTAAAAATTCAATTTGATGTGGGGGTCTAGACAATCTTTATCATGAACCCACATACGTCAGCGGGTATTCCCGCATGTTTTCAGTTTACAGTGCAATAAATAGATAGACGTTCAGAAACAGTTTGCGCGCTGTCTTCTAAGTGTGGATCTCTAGGCCAATCACAAACCTAGAACCTGTCTTCTAAGTGTGGATCTCTAGGCCAATCACAAACCTAGAACCTGTCTTCTAAGTGTGGATCTCTAGGCCAATCACAAACCTAGAACCTGTCTTCTAAGTGTGGATCTCTAGGCCAATCACAAACCTAGAACCTGTCTTCTAAGTGTGGATCTCTAGGCCAATCACAAACCTAGAACCTGTCTTCTAAGTGTGGATCTCTAGGCCAATCACAAACCTAGAACCTGTCTTCTAAGTGTGGATCTCTAGGCCAATCACAAACCTAGAACCTGTCTTCTAAGTGTGGATCTCTAGGCCAATCACAAATCTAGAACCTGTCTTTTAATGTTGCCAAGAGCAAAGTAGTCGCTCTTGCAAAACGCCATCAGCATTGTAATGGAAGAATTGTCTTCTTTATAATACTAATGCCCCTATTCAAGTCACTCCTTCATGTAACCTGGATCCTTGATCCAGGAATCTGGACAGCTGATCTAAAAAAATGGCTCTAGCGACTTTCCTAGAAATTTTAACAATTGATGTAAATCGCTGAGAAAAGAATTACTAGCTCGTTGGCCATATGTTGAAAGCTATAGTTGAACAGTTATAACTTTTCAAATTAAAAAAATAAATATATGTAAATTGGGCTTGAATAGAGTTAGAAAAAAAGGCCTACGCGTAGTCATCCATAGAGCTCTGAAATTATACGATAAAAGAATAAATTTAAAGCTGTTTAAATTTGATTGAAAGAATATCTAAGCTTTAGTAATATTTTGTTTTACGTAAATCTAATATAGATTACATCTAGATTTAGAAGGACATCTAGATCTAGACTAGGTCTTAATAATTGTAAATCAGAAGTCTAGGTCAAGTATTAGCTCTATACTGATAATATCAATATATAATCCCCGCTGGTAGAATTGATAAATACGTGTATTCATGCATATAACGGTAACAAATCTCAGGTTCGATACCCGGTAGAAACCAATTATTAGTATTGATTATTTTTTTAAATATTCTTTTATATTTTAAGTTGTATACTGGAGGTATTGTGTTTTTTTAAAAGAATTTTTATTATTTTTTTCTTGTGTAAAACAAAAATTGTATGCTACTCGTTTTCTTTGTCTAATTAACATTACGCAAATGAATTCTTTCTTATACAAAAAATGACGAGACATTAAAAATGTTTATCTCCATGTATCTCAAGTTGGCAAGCTGTGAACCTACTAGGATACTTAGCCCCAAATTTGAGAATCAATGGTGTGACATAAACAGACTACAGTACTTTCTTTGTCCCTTAGATCTTGTTCTCTTCTATCGCCCAAGGGGGAAGGGCACTACATAGCCTATAATATAATGTGCCCATGTCTAAAATGTGCCCATGCCTATAATGTGCCCATAAGCCAAATAACGATAACAATAATGACTATTTATCGCCCTGGCAACAATGCTGACCTGGAAGTTGAAAGAGAGCCTTCTTGGTACAGCATTCAAGTAATGAGATAATCTTCTTCTTCTAGCTAGCTTTATTGCTGCTGAGCTGTTAGCTCTTTTTGCAGACTGTGCTAAGGAAAAAAGTGTGCTGTTTTCTTTAGTTGTTCTGCACTGCAGTACAGGGTATTGGTTATGCTGGGCTGTAGTGGAAAGAGGGTCTGCTTAAGGTGGATTAGGAAGAGGCATTGAAAGATGATATGGTTTACGGTTTCATAAGGGTGGGCGCAGTGTCTGCAAAGGGGGAGTTGTATGGAGTTTATTTTGTTCAGATGGTAATTTAAAAGAGGTGTGTGTCCTGTTCTTAGTTGGAAAATTGTAGATTGTTCTTTGCGGGGGAGGAAGTTAATACTGTCCAGTTTGTTAGGCATAGTCATTTCTTTGTACATGGCTCTGACTAATGATCTATAGGGCAGATGATGTTTATGAGGCCCCCGGTTTATGGGAATGTTATATGGCCAACACAACGGCCAACCACCTTTGCGTTATCCCAACTAATGTTCGGTACCCATTAGTTGTGCTGTGTGGACTTAAAGGCGCCTTAATAATCCCGAAAATCCCAGTCTTTACCAGGGTTCGAACCCGGGACCCCCAGATCGTAAGCCAAGCGCTTTACCACTCAGCAATAGAAAAAAAGAATACTTTTTAAAACCAAAGGTTATCTAAGGGGAAATAACCGCGTATAATCGATTCGCGTATTGTTATCGACTATGAATAATTCTACAAAATTTCAACTTGATCCGGTAATGGGAAGTGGGAGAAAAAAAGTGTCAAAACGTAATAAGGGGGATAATCTGTAGCCACATGTCTCATTAAATAGTAGTTATTCCCCTTATTTCGAAATCAAACCAAATAATTAATCACCAACAATTAATTAACTAATTGTGTTTTTGTCTTGTCAGGTTCAATTAATAACCACAAAAAGTTTAAACTTGATCCAAGATTGGGATTGGGGAGAAAAAACATTTCACACTTTTTACCAGACAGACAGGATCAATTGTAAAAACATAGCTATTAACTCTTTTTGTATTCTGTACATCGGATAGGCCTACATCTAAAAGATAGCTATTTATAACTTTAATGGCAAAGATTAAAATCTTTCCAAACATTAGTCATTATTATTACAATTAAGTACATTAACAGGTGGAAATAAAATGATATAAGTTGGGCGATCATTTTCTTTTCTTTTTTTTTTTCCATGGTTCGGAGGGGCCCATAAAACTTTTGATGGGCCACATGTGTGCCGCGTGTTAACGACCTGTGTTGTAGATCATTGTAGATCATTGAGAACTAAAATGGATGAGAAGGGTAGTTGTGACCTAAAGCGTCCTACTCTAAACCATAGACCTGGACTCGTGCAGCCAAAGCTGTCAAGGGGAAAGTAAAGCTGAGATGTCGTTGTGCTATTTACACAACATCCTGGTCAACTGTTAGCTGCAGAAACGAAACTGGTAAATCAAAGTCATCTTTTCTATAAAAAAAAAATCCAGCATGTTTTTCAGAGACAAGCAAATCAGGGCAATAACGATGCTGATGTTTGTGAAGCCGGGAGTAGGTCAAAGAACCTGGCATGCATGAAGTTTGTGGTGGAGGGAACCCGTAGCTTAGAAGACAATTAAACTTAACACCTACACATAAAATAAGTACACACACACATTGACAAAACTGTAAAGCAAAAAGGTCAAAGACAGAAATATGTGGCTATCAGATTTCTAATCTCTTAGGACACGGAAGTGATGCGTGCGAATTAAAAAGAAGTTTAACAAAACTATGAGGGGAAATAAAAATACGAAACAAATGAATAGTAAACAATATATTAAGTCGATTACTTTTCCATTTAGTACCAGTATTTAGTTAACATTAGCTTTTTAATTAGCAGTGGGATCACTGAGAGGCATTCTATTTGTCAGAAACCTACTCTATACAGGGGTTACTTTAACCTGCTTTTGAAGGTGGTTCTTTTAGTAGTTGGGTCGCTGGCAAGCAATTGAAGTCCAAGCCCTAGTTCAGTCAGAAACCCATGAAAATCTGTAATTGTAGGACTAAAACACTCTCCAAGGAGACGCAACCCATTCATATAGTTAATAAACAATTTTTAGAACTATTGAACAAAATATTTCATGTGAATCATCAGATCAATCCAAAACAAAATTACTTCATTACACAGAACAACTCAAATTATCTATCTCCAATAGGAGAAACATTCCTGATCTTACAAAATCATATCAGACACTGTAACTTCCAACTCCAAACAACTCTAGACTAACTAATCTATACAAACTCTCTCGATTCCCTGTCGCCAATTAGCTTACAAATCACTTACACACCTTATATATCCCTAACTACCATTTACGTGGACCTGTTGACCAAGATCTCACCTTCTCGTGATAGCCGTGGTTAACGTTCAAATACTGAAGACAGAGCAGGACACTCGATTCTAGCACTACCAAGAATATAACATGGTTTATAACACTATAGATGGAACAGGAGTTGGACATGTGACTTTGATATGTGCCTACGCTCCTACTCTGAGTTCCACACCAGAGGCCAAAGATATGTTTTATGACAACCTTTCGTCTGCTCTTAGCGAGATCCCAACCACGGAACAGGTTATCATCCTCGGCGACCTCAATGCACGCGTTGGATCTGACAACTCTGCATGGGACAGTTGTATTGGGCGTTTTGGTGTAGGAAAAGTAAATGAAAACGGACAAAGGCTCCTCGAGGTTTGCTCACTACACTCCCTCTGCGTCACTAATACCTATTTCAAGACTAAACCGCAGCACAGAGTATCTTGGCGGCACCCTCGCTCCAAACACTGGCACCAACTAGACCTAATCATGGTAAGACAAAAGTGCTTAAAATTTGTCAAGCTTACCAGGTCCTACCACAGTGCAGACTGCGACACAGATCACTCCTTGGTATGTTGTAAGATCAATCTCCTCCCCAAAAAAATCCACCATACCAAGCAGATTGGAAGACCCCAATCGGATGTAAGCAAGATGTGTCAACCTGATCTCCAGATACAGTTTATAATCTTTTGAACGCGAGTATAAAAATATCTCTGAGAATACAGCAACTGAAAAATGGGACCGCCTCAAGCCCACAATACAAAAGACTTCCCTGGAAATCTTTGGAAGAAAAATTACAAAACAAAATGATTGATTCGACTCTAAAGCAGTTATTTTAGCACTTGTCATCAGAACAAAGAGAGATGCACTCGCTACTTACAAGGCAAAACCTACCCAACACAACCTGCTAAACCTGAAAGAAGCTAGAGCCAATGCACAGAGGACAGCAAGGATCTGTGCCAATGAAAACTGGGTAGAGCTCAGTGAGAGTATTCAGCTCGCAGCCCAAGTGGGCAACATAAGAGGGATGTACGAAGGAATCAACAAGGCTCTCGGACCCTCCCAAAACAAGACAGCACCTCTGAAATCAACCACTGGGGAAATTATCACAGACAAGTGCCAACAAATGCACAGATGGGTGAAACATTACTCCGAGCTCTACGCCACAACAAGCTCAGTCTCTGACTCAGCCCTTAAAGCCATCATACAACTACTCACAATGAACGAGCTAGATGAAACACCCACCCTTTCAGAGCTCAACAAAGCCATATACAACATTGCTGCCCACAAAGCACCCGGATGCGATGGTATCCCCCCAGATCTTCTAAAACAATGCAAAACTACTCTAATCCAACCTCTACACGAACTGCTTTGTAAATGTTGGCAAGAAGGTGCTGTGCCACAAGACCTGCGGGATGCTAAAATCATTACACTGTATAAGAACAAAGGTGACAGAAGCGACTGCAACAATTACAGGGGAATCTCCCTCTTAAGTATTGTAGGCAAAGTCTTTGCTCGAGTGATACTTCCCAGGCTACAAAAACTCGCTGATCGGGTCTACCCAGAATCACAATGCGGCTTCTGCTCAGGGAGATCCACGATTGACATGATTTTCTCCATCCGCCAACTCCAGGAAAAGTGCAGAGAACAAAGGATGCCTTTATACATTGCGTTTATTGACCTGACAAAGGCCTTCGATCTAGTTAGCAGAGATGGCCTCTTTAAAATTTTACAGGTAATAGGCTGCCCACCCAAGCTACTAAATGTAATCATATCCTTCCACCAAAATATGATGGGCACAGTGCAATTCAACGGTGCCAGCTCTGAAAGTTTCAGTATAAACAGCGGAGTTAAACAAGGATGTATCCTGGCCCCAACCCTCTTTGGAATACTATTCTCACTGCTAATCCACAACGCGTTTGACAAATCCACTGAAGGCATCTATCTCCATTCCAGATTTGATGGCAAACTCCTAAATATTGCCAGACTGAGGACCAAAACTAAAATCAGAGCCACCCTCGTAAGAGATATGCTATTCGCGGATGACGCAGCGGTAGTGGCACACACACAAGAGGAACTTCAGTCACTAATGTCCCGCTTCTCTCAGGCCTGTAAAGAATATGGCTTGACTATTAGCACGAAGAAAACAAATGTTATGGGACCACCTACTACAGCACCACCCTCCATCCTCATTGACGATAACAAGCTGGACGCCGTAAACGAATTCTGCTATCTGGGATCCACAATTACAGATGACCTGTCCCTAGAAGAGGAGATGAAAAAACGCATAGGGAAGGCTGCCTCGACATTCGCTAGACTCAGACTAAGAGTTTGGGAAAACCATAAGCTAACCACGGTGACCAAAATGGAAGTCTACAAGGCATGCGTTATGAGTACACTGCTATATGGCAGTGAATCATGGACCACCTACGCAACGCAAGAGAGAAAACTAAACTCATTCCATTTGAGATGTCTCCGTAGGATCTTGAATGTCACATGGAAAGAAAAAGTGTGCAATACTGAGATCCTTGCGCGATCAGGTATTCCCAGCATTTTTACAGCCCTCAGACAACGCCGTTTGCGCTGGTTTGGACATGTTCGCCGGATGGAGGACAAGCGCATCCCGAAAGTCATCCTCTATGGTCAACTCGAGACTGGCACAAGAAAAACTGGTCGCCCCCATCTCCGTTACATAGATGTAATAAAACGCGACCTCAAATCAGTGAACATCAATACTGACAATTGGGAAGACATAGCTCTAGACCGCAACAGGTGGAGAGAGACAGTGACAAAGAAAGCTATGGACAGTGAAAGTACATGGGTCTCAGCCCAGGAAGAAAAACGCACAAACCGAAAAACGGCCAGCTCCTCTACCACCGAAGCAAAAGCCAAGGGGACCCTAACTTGCGCTATCTGTGGACAGGAGTGTCTCTCCAAAATAGGGCTCCACAGCCACATGAGGAAGTGTGCGCTGAGATGAACCATAGTCGTCCTACGACTGAAGGAGGCCAATGAGATGGAACAGCATAACGATAATGTATTTTTACAAAGCCTCTATCAACTTTGTCCGACTGTGTGTCTGTCTGGCCAAACGTTTGTACACATTATTTCTCTGACACCCAATCTCGGATCAAGCTGAGATTTCGCACCTTTATTTCTTTTAGCTGACAACGCAAGAATCAATTAAAAAAATTAGCCAATCAGTTAATTAACTATGGGTTATAAATTACTTTGTTTTGTATCTCAAAAAGGGAAAGAAGTAGTACTTGATAAAAGCAGTGGTATAAATAGTACTTGACTAAAGTGGTGGTATTTGTTACACACAGTTCATGAGAGCTACAAAACTCGAGTAGCCTTTGGCCATTGTCATTGATTTTGCCAACACCATGAGGTCCCAAGCATTGTGGCCATGCATCATTTCCACCACCAACACGGGCATTAAGGTCTCCATTTATATAGAGGTGCTCGGATTTTGGAATACTTTTAATTACGTCCTCTAGAGCTTGATAGAATCTGTCTTTGTCCTCTTCCGGTGCAGCAAGGGTTGGTGAGTAAGCACAGATTATATTAACTTTGCCTTGCGGTGATGCAAATTTCATGTGTGATACTCTTTCATTGCCAATGGGAAACATCGCGATGCAGGGGACGAGACTGTTTCTTATTGCGAAGCCGACGCCATGTATTCTAGGGCTTTGTTCTGGTTTTCCTTGCCAGTAGAATGTATAGTTGCTTTCTGTGAGAGATCCGCTGTCTGCCAGTCTGGTTTCTTGCAGGCAGGCCACATCAATGTTTAGTCTGCTGAGTTCTCTGTCGATGATAGCTGTTTGACGCATGTCTGTGACTAGTTCAGGGTCAGTATTGAAGCCAGGACACATTGTCCGTATGTTCCAGCTTGCTAAACGCATTAATGTTGAGGGTTTTCTTTTGATTGTATTTGCAGGTGCGGGTGAGCAGCTTGCTTTTTGATTTTGTCTTAGCACCAAGCACCCAGTGGTGCGGCAAGCTGTGGCGGGATAGCACTTTACTATCCGAGGGCTGCTCGGCTTAAGGCAGGCAGTAGCTATCCAGTGAGGCTAAAAAGCCCCTCCTACCGTCAAGAGTGGTCCCTGGCGTTCCAGCTTACGCCAATCAGCTAGGAACTTATAACCGGTAACTACCACTCTCCGTGTTTTTCCAAAGACATTACTGTCAGAGATGGAGTGACCTCTCCATTGCTGGGGGAAAGCAGGGATGTGTGCTCGCACCTACTCTGTTTGGCATATTCTTCTCCTGTCTACTGCATTATGCGTACAACGACATAAACGAAGGTGTGTTTCTCCATACAAGATCCTCTGGAAAACTATTTAATGTTTCAAGGCTGCGGGCAAAAACCAAGGTTAGGAAGCTACTCGTCAGGGAACTCCTGTATGCTGATGATGCAGCTATTGTGGCTGATTCTGATATTCAGCTACAGTGCCTGGTTGACAAATTATCTGCTGCTTGCCAGAAGTTCGGCTTAAACATTAGTCAAAGCAAGACTAAGATACTTGTCCAAAACACAAACACTGCACCTCAAGTAAGCATTAATGGCCAACCACTAGAAATTGTTGATCACTTTTGTTACCTTGGCTCCATCATATCCAACAACACTCTACTGGATAAAGACATAAACAACAGGATAGCCAAGGCAATGGCCACCATGTCACGGCTGCAGAAAAGAGTCTGGGACAACATATTGCTGACTAACAGTACTAAAGCCCTAGTCTACCGGACCTGTGTGTTGAGCACCTTGCTGTACGGAAGTGAAACATGGTCAACCTACTCATGGCAGGAAAAAAAGCTGAATGTTTTCCACCTCCGATGCCTAAGGCGGATCTTTAAAATAAGGTGGCAAGATAAGATAACCAATGAGGAAGTGCTACAAAGAGCAGGGTGCCAGGACATCCGCTCTGTTATCAGCAGCAGACGCCTTGGCTGGCTTGGCCACGTTCGTAGAATGCCAGAAGGTCGACTTCCACAGGACATCCTGTATGGCGATCTAATAGAAGGCAGGAGAGCCGCTGGTCGCCCACTTTTACGTTATACGGATGTATGCAAACGCGACATGAAGCTCTTCAAAATCGACACTGGCAACTGGGAAGAGGTGGCACTGGACAGATCCTCATGGAGAGAGAGCATAAAGGACGGGTCAAAGATTGCAGATGCCATACACAACAGAAGCAGAAAGAAGGGTGAAAATGCAACGGCGCCTGGTGATTATATATGCCCAACCTGCGATCGCAGCTGTGTATCAAGGATTGGCCTCTTTAGTCACACAAGAAGTTGCAAAGGGAAAAGATCGTCTCTCGAGACGTAAAATGCCACAGAAAGTGGTGGTATAATCTGAAATAGTCCCCTTTATAGATTGTCGTCTGAGGCTTATTACACATTTAATTACATGACATCCAAATTAATTGATACACTGAATATAAGCTTTGTACTTTTCAAGTATTTTTTTTTATATTCCTTTTTTTAAATTATGGCCTCTTTCAGTCGTAAAGCGACCATGGATCACCACATGCATTAGCTGGGTAATGGTCAGAAGGTAATCGTCCAGAGAGCAGCTCTGCCACCGACTCCACATAGACTCCACATAACGACATGTGCCGATGCAGTTTGGGAATGAGGGGCTAAGCAGGTTCTGCCAGGATGTAGCACTATAGGCTATAAGCTACCGAAGGGTCACAGGCTCTTGATTTTTTTCCATAGGGTTGACTCCCGAAGCCACAAGGCGGCAGATGTTTGAATTGAATTGAGCTTCTTTCTAAGAGGGTAGCCAACCGAGGCTAACGAGCCCCTCCTGCCCGATCTTACTTGTTTTAGGCGCCAATTGCTCACCTTTGCTCCTTGCCCCTCAAGTTAATGATAACAGTTCCACCGGGCCTAATATCTGAGACACACGTGAAGGGCAGGAGTTGGACTGGATGTCAGAGGCTATTTGAGAAGTCATTGGTGTTGTCACGTATTACGAATTGAATTCTACTTTTAAATGGCTTGCCTAGGGGAACGTGACAATAGAAAAGGAGTTGTGTCACTTATCTTAAGTCTGAATTTAATCAAAGACTTACAATGAATAACAAAAAAAAAAATGACACAAGAAATCGGAAGGTAAACTATCAACTTAATGTTTAATCAACTATAAAGTTACAAGAAAGAAAAATAAACATTTACTCAATACAGAATTGATGTGTTGACCAAAACCCTTTTACAAAAATGGCGTGTAAAAATATTACAATACAAGAGTTTGAAAATATAATTACAAATACAAGCAAGGCCTTGAATAAAAAAAAAACTTACACGATCAAGTGGTATACCACGCACGGGTAGCGCAATGTCTCCGCTATTCTGTCCCACGGCTGTCTCCGTATGTCTCTCTGTCAACGTTACGCGAGCGGTCTTATATAATCTACCGCGCGTCGATATCTCGTAATTTCTAGAATAGAAAGTCATAAACACCCAGATCTAGAACGCTCTTCAAAGAGACAGAAAAAAAAAACACCCTCCTTTCGACCAGAGGTACACACACAGGTCAAGGACCGGTCACTGTCTGTGTGGCTTGACAAATAAAATAAAAAAAAACTTATTACACAAGGGGCAGACAACCTACCCGTCTCTTGACCGCAACAGGTCAAAGAAAGAAAAAAACAACGCCTAGATACGTAACACCTCCCCCCTAAAAATAAAAAGTTTACATTTCCACGAAATGGAAATCTTTTTAGAACTACAAAAAAAATATTTACATTACAGAATGTATTTATCATGATATATATAAAAAAATATATACATCAAAATACTTTTTACAATCTAGACAAGGCATCGGCGATAACATTTTCGCTGCCTTTTATGTGTTTAAGATCTAGGTTGTACTCTTGTAAAAATAAACTCCACCTGAGAAGTCGTTGGTTCTTGCCAGACATTTTGTGGATAAATGTAAGGGGATTGTGGTCAGTAAATACAACCAGTGGCCATCTGGACCCACTGATATAAAAATCAAAGTGTTGTATAGAAAGAATCAACCCAAGACATTCTTTTTCCACAGTAGAATAATTTATTTGATGTCTATTAAATTTCTTGGAAAAGAAACAAATAGGATGCTCTACTTGGAAATTATCTTCTTGGTAAAGGACTGACCCAACACCTGTGTCACTGGCGTCAATAGCTAACCTAAAAGGTTTTCCGAAGTCAGGAGCCATCAAAATGGGGGAGCTAGATAATATCTGCTTGATTTGGTTAAAGGCTTTCTGACATTCATCCGTCCAAGTAAATCGGACGTTCTTTCTCAGGAGGTTTGTTAAAGGACTGGCAATGACAGAAAAATTTTCGCAAAATTTTCTATAATATCCAGACATTCCCAAAAATCTTCGGAGTTGTTTCCGATCAGCAGGGATAGGGAAAGCTTGGATAGCTTCTACTTTGGCCATTACAGGTTTCACCTGGCCTTGTCCTACAATATGGCCTAAGTATTGGATTGAAGCCTGGCAAAAATCACTCTTACTCAGGTTTACAGTAATTTTTGCATGTAACAGTTTAGTAAAAAGACAATGCAGTTGTTTACAATGGCTAGAAAAATCTTGGCTAAAAATTACTACATCGTCTATGTATGCGTGGCAATTCTCCATGTCAGCAAGCAGGGCATTTATCATTCTCTGGAAAGTGGCAGGAGCATTCTTCATGCCAAATGGCATCACTTTGTATTGGTACAGACCATCAGGGGTGACAAAGGCGGAGATTTCCTTTGCCCTATCAGTCAGGGGAACCTGCCAATAACCTGAAAGTAGGTCTATTTTGGTGATGTACTTAGCGTCACCAATACGATCTATGAGATCGTCTATCCTAGGGATAGGAAACGAATCGGTCTTTGTTACAGCATTTACCTTACGGTAGTCTGTACAAAAACGATAAGTCTTGTCCTGTTTAGGTATCAAGACACATGGGGAGCTCCAGCTACTGGAACTTGGTTCAATGAGGTCATTTTCAAGCATATACTTGATTTCTGACCTAAGTATGGCAAGTTTTTCAGGGTTAACCCTGTAAGGATGCTGCTTGACTGGAGTAGCCTCGCCAACATCTACATCATGCATTATAACATTAGTCTGTTTTGGTACATCAGAAAAAATGTCATTAAATTCATTAATGAGTTTCATGATAACTGGCCTTTCTGTCGAAGACAGATGAGACAGTTTTACATCCAAATTCTGTAATACAAAAGAATTAGGTATTTTGTATTGTCCAAATTTCTCCTTTACAATATCATCATCAATAGGAGAAACATGGCTATTTGAACAACTTTTGACTGTATTTAAAACACAATTACTCTTATCTGAGTGATCTGGCCGAGATACATAAGGCTTCAGCATGTTTATATGACATAGCTGAGTCTTTTTCCTACGGTCAGGAGTTTTGATTGTGTAATTGAGGTCACTAATTTTGGTCTCAATTTCATAGGGACCAAAATATCTGGCTTGCAAGGGTTGACCTGGTATAGGCAAAAATACAAGCACCTTATCCCCGGGAGAAAATTCTCTAACACGGGCCTTTCTATCATACCAGCGTTTCATGCTGGATTGGGTGTTTTGTAAGTTATTTTTGGCCAGAACACAAGCATCATAAAGTCTAGTTTTAAACTTAATTACATAGTCTACAAGTCCTTCAGTGGCTGTTGGTGACAACAAAGTCTCTTTTATACATTTCAAGGGACCGCGCACCGAATGGCCAAAGACTAAGTCAAAAGGGCTGAATCCCAACGATTCCTGGACGGATTCACGGGTTGCAAACAGCAGCATGTGGATTCCTTCGTCCCAGTCTTTTTCGTGCTCAAAGCAATAGGTTCGGATCATGTTCTTGAGGGTCTGATGGAATCGCTCAAGAGCGCCTTGCGACTCGGCATGATACGCACTCGACATGCAGTGTTTGATGCCCAACTGAGTCATGACTTGCTTGAAAAGATTGGCCGTGAAATTCGTTCCTTGGTCCGATTGGATGGACTTTGGTAGACCAAATAGAGTAAAGAACTTGATTAAGGCCTTTACAATGTTTGATGCTTTTATGTTCCTTAGAGGAATAGCCTCAGGAAAACGAGTTGAAGCACACATAATGGTCAACAGGTATTGGTTGCCAGCTTTTGTCCTTGGGAGAGGACCAACACAGTCAATAAGTACTCTGCTGAAAGGTTCTTCAAAGGCTGGAATCGGCTTCAGAGGAGCAACAGGGATCTTTTGATTTGGCTTGCCAACCATCTGACAGACATGACAGGATCGGCAGTACTGGATGACATCTTTCTTCAAACGTGGCCAGAAGAAGTGTGACATAATCTTGTGGTATGTCTTGTGGATGCCGAGATGACCTGACATTGGTGTGTCATGAGCCAGATTCATGATGTACGCTCGGTATCTTTCTGGTAACACGATTTGATGGCATATTCTCCATTCTTCTTCGTTGGATGCGTCTGGAGGTTTCCATTTCCTGAAGAGCATATCATCTTGGATGTAGTAGCACGTTGATGCTAGCTCTGCCTCTTGTGATGTCATTGCGGTTTCTCGGAGTTTGGCGAGCTCTGGATCCTTCTTTTGGTCCTCAATCAACTGTTTTCGAGTTGATGCCGGCTTTTCAGAATTTGGCGTTGGTTCTTCTTCAAGAGAAGCAAAGAATGTGGTGCTCAAGTCCACATCATCTTGGTAACTGTTGGCTTTGATGACGTTTTCTTCTTGAGATGCTTTCAACCTCATTGCCCTTGTTACTGCACACGCTGGATATAACTCTAGGTCTTCCTCGGGTGTGGCAGATAAGTCGGGTGTTTGAGTGACGATGGGTTCGGCTATCACCTTTCCACCTGCTAAGTCATTGCCTAACAGCAACGAGATGCCTTCCAATGGTAATGTTGGTCGGACACCTACAACAACCGGTCCAGTAATGAGATTTGACTTTATGTCGATTAGATGTAGAGGCACATCTATACATCCAAGCTCTACGCCTCGTAACAGGATGCTCTTCCCAGTCGATGATGATTTAGACAAGGGCAAGATACCCTCTAAAAGTAACGATTGTGAGGCACCTGTGTCTCTCAAAATGGTGATAGGTCGTAGACTTGTAGAATCACCGGGTAGTGATACAAATCCTTCCGAAATGAAAGGCTTAAAATCCTCTAATAAAACATCAATTTTGGTTGATGCAGACTGGACTTGGGTCGAACTCTCGCTGGAGTCATTGACATCTCTAGGAGACGCAGTGGAGAAACTCTTTCTTGAGTCAGTAGAACATCTTTTGGATGTATTTGGAGAACTCTTGATGGAGTCATTGGAACATCGGGGTGATGTCTTATGGGAACTCTGGATAGAGTCATGGGAACATCGGGATGATGTATTATGGGAACTCTGGATAGAGTCATTGGAACATCGGGGTGATGTATTATGGGAACTCTGGATAGAGTCATTGGAACATCGGGGTGATGTATTATGGGAACTCTGGATAGAGTCATTGGAACATCGGCTTGATGTATTTGAAAAACTCTTGGTTGAGTCATTGGAACATCGGCTTGATGTATTTGAAGAACTCACTGTTGAGTCATTTGAACACCGTGGAGACATTTTCGGAGAGTCTTGTACAGTCAATACATTTGAAACAGGTGGTGTCGTGGTATTCTTGATATGACTTGATGATGAGGGAGTAAACCTCGACGACCACTGTACTGTGCAAGCGCTGACTTTTGAAGGAGCTTTTTCGTTTCTCTTCCTCAATTTCCAACAATCGTCAATTTTATGGCCTTCTCGTTTGCAGTAGGAACAAGTAGCTTTACTTGTAGTAGGTTTTCTGTCATTTGTACTGCTGTTCTTGATGGAGTTGCTAGCAATGGACTCAGGCTGTTTGACTTGTTTTGGCTTGACATCCGTCATATACTTGGCAAATTGATGTGATATTATATAATCGTCTGCCAACACTGCAGCCTTGTGCACATCTTCCTCGCCACGATCAGCTATATGCGTACGGACGTCCAGCCGCACACAACTCTTGAACTCTTCCATCAGCATTAGGTTCTTGAATTTTGCAAAGTCGGTGCCGATTTCCCTGGAAGTGAGCCATTTCTCAAAGCGTCGCTCCTTTTCCCGCAGGAATTCTACATGGGTTTGGCCATCCGATTTGCGACAATCCCTGAACTGCTTTCGGTAAGCTTCCGGAACAAGTTCATATGCCTTAAGAATTAAGGCCTTAACAACATTATAATCTTTTTGTTGTTCAATGGTCAAAGAACAAAATACCTCTGCAGCTCTACCAGTCAAAACTGTTTGCAGCAAAGTGGGCCACAAAGTTTCAGGTACATTAAAATTTTTCACAGCAAGTTCAAATTGTGGAAAATAATTGTCAATTGTGGCTTCATTAAAGCGTGGAATTATTTTCAAAAATTTTATTGCTTCAACAGTATGACTGGCAGGGGAAGAATCTGGTCTTACATTAGCAGCTAACTCTAATTTTTTAAACTCTATTTGTAATTTCATTTCCATTTCTTTCTGCTCTCTAGCCGCTGCAAGCTCTAATTCTTTTTGTTTAATTTCTCTCTGCTCTCTAGCCGCTGCAAGCTCTAATTCTTTTTGTTTAATTTCTCTCTGCTCTCTAGCCGCTGCAAGCTCTAATTCTTTTTGTGCGGCCTGTTGTTTAATTTCCTTCTCTTTTAAAGCTAACTGGGCTTCTATTTCCATTTGTTTTAATTTTATCTGAAGTTCTAAATCTGATTTACCCTCATCGGGTCTAAGGGTTTCTAAAAGGTCTTCAGAAAACACTTCCTCGTCTACATAATGGATTACAATGTTATCTCTGATTTCTTGTTTAAGGGCATTTGATTTTATTTTTAACCCTAAATGTTTAGAAATAAGGACCAGTTCCTTCCTAGTAAAAGCATCAAGCTCTTCCACAGAGGGATTTGCAAGAAAAACCTGAATATCCATGACTAACTAGCAACTATTACAAGCAAAAATATGTATACAATGTAAATATACAGTACAAAATCAGTACAACAAAAAAAAACCTTAAGAGAGTTTGGTCAATACTATTGATACTTTACTTCCGACTCTTTGAACCAAAAAAAATTTTGTTAAAGTCAACTTCGCCTTTACAAAATTACTCAAGTAAGACGAAAATAGGTTCAGAAAAATATCCGGGACGAAAGCCCTCAAACTTCTTTTGTCACGTATTACGAATTGAATTCTACTTTTAAATGGCTTGCCTAGGGGAACGTGACAATAGAAAAGGAGTTGTGTCACTTATCTTAAGTCTGAATTTAATCAAAGACTTACAATGAATAACAAAAAAAAAAATGACACAAGAAATCGGAAGGTAAACTATCAACTTAATGTTTAATCAACTATAAAGTTACAAGAAAGAAAAATAAACATTTACTCAATACAGAATTGATGTGTTGACCAAAACCCTTTTACAAAAATGGCGTGTAAAAATATTACAATACAAGAGTTTGAAAATATAATTACAAATACAAGCAAGGCCTTGAATAAAAAAAAAACTTACACGATCAAGTGGTATACCACGCACGGGTAGCGCAATGTCTCCGCTATTCTGTCCCACGGCTGTCTCCGTATGTCCCTCTGTCAACGTTACGCGAGCGGTCTTATATAATCTACCGCGCGTCGATATCTCGTAATTTCTAGAATAGAAAGTCATAAACACCCAGATCTAGAACGCTCTTCAAAGAGACAGAAAAAAAACACACCCTCCTTTCGACCAGAGGTACACACACAGGTCAAGGACCGGTCACTGTCTGTGTGGCTTGACGAATAAAATAAAAAAAAACTTATTACACAAGGGGCAGACAACCTACCCGTCTCTTGACCGCAACAGGTCAAAGAAAGAAAAAAACAACGCCTAGATACGTAACAGTGTTGATTAGTTTGTCTACTTATTTGAAAGTCTTTCAAAATCTTTTTTTTTCCTTTGGATTTCCTTATACAGACTACAGTGTTTACAATTTATCAATACAAATAAATCTCCCCACTCTCGACCTCTAACTGGCATTGTTTGTTAAAGCCGGACATCTTTTTTTTTTCTCATTCTACGACAGACATTCTCGTGGTTTCATCGTAATCTATTCAGCTCAATAAACCACACCATCAGCCCACACAACAACATCATCAGCCCACACAACCACGCCATCAGCCAACATGACAACATCATCAGCCCACACAACCACGCCATCAGCCAACATGACAACATCATCAGCCCACACAACCACGCCATCAGCCAACGCGACCCAAACCCACACGACAACATCATCAGTCCACACAACCACGCCATCAGCCAACACGACAACATCATCAACCAACACGACAACATCATCAGCCCACACAACCACGCCATAAGCCAACACGACAATATCATCAGCCCACACAACCACACCATCAGCCAACGCGACTCTAACCCACACGACAACATCATCATTCCACACAACCACGCCATCAGCCAACGCGCCCCTAACCCACATGATAACATCATCAGCCCACACAACCACGCCTTCAGCCAACGCGACCCTAACCCACACGACAACATCATAAGCCCACACAACCACACCATCAGTGCACACAACCACACCATCAGCCCACCTTTACTCATGGTTACATCCCATACACGCACACCCCATCCATAACACCACTGTGGAGGACTGTAAGTCTGTCTGAAGCACTAACCATCTTTAAGGATCTTTTTTTTATATATATATTATCCTCCTCCCTAAAGCGTTGTCCTTCTTTTTATCTAGGGCGTTCAGGTATTTGGTAACCAAATATTTAAAAAAAATAATTTTGAACAATTCTTTATCTTGACTACTATAGAATTTAAATGTGTTTGTTCATCCAACAACTAGTAATGTCAGTTCAAGAAAAATTCTTCACGTCTGCTAGACATTAAGTTGTAGGTTTCTTTTGAAAGGCACGTCTGAAAACGTATCGCTTTTCAGCTTTCTGCCCAGTGATGATTTAATAAGCGTTGCAAACTTTAAGGGCTACTGTAACTTAATCCAGGCTCAAACGTCATCGTCGAATTTATTTAAAAGCAAAGTCCATTGAAACCGAATGAGTTGCTAAGCAAAGAAGGCGTCGACTTCCCAGCAGAGCTGTGCAAACATTTAAAAGTAACTAAAGTAAATATTTAAAAGAAACTGAAAACCGCTTGAAAGAACAACAACAGAAACAAATCTTGTTCATGTGTTGGCTGAATGGTAAAGAACTTCAGCTCCTGATATATATATATATATTTGTTTAAAATACCCATTTTGTTTCCCAAAGACGATTTCTTTATTCCTTTTACATCCCCTTCCATATTGGTATGCATTAAGGTATAAGGTATGTATTCTTGTTGTGTTTTACCTAATAACAATTTAGGGCTAGCACATAGGTTTGTGGAAAGGTTGATGTTTAATACAATTGTCAAACTATTTAGTCTGAATTGTGAAATTTAGTGTTATCATTGTTTGGGTGATAGATTGGTCTATTAAATACTTACAGTGGCAATAAAAGTAAAGTTCCCCTTTCAAACCTTGTGGTCTATAGGGCGGATGATGTAAAAGCCATCTGTTTCTGTGGCCTACGGTTAACGAGGGTGACATATGGCCAGCACAACGACCAACCCCTTTTACTTTTCCCCATCTAATGTCATTAGGGCTGGGTGGACTCAGAGGTGCCCAAAGATACCGAAATTAAGAATCCCAGTCTTCACCAGGATTCGAAATCTAGACCCATGCATATTCCGGGGTATCTACAGTGCATTACCTGCTATTAAAAAGTTTTATTTCAAAAACCTTATGTGCTATTCTTACTTACTTAGATAATCCCGCGCCGTTCGGCGCTTTGGGCGTCAAGCTGCTTCCACAAAAATCTATCATTGGCAATGTCTGAAGTCTTTTCCAACTGCTCTGAGAACCTCCATGAAAGTGTGGCGCCAAGTTGTTCTAGGATGTCCCTGTTGGCGTTTTTCTCGTAATAGCCTTAATGTCATCGCAACTCTTATGCGTAATTCATTTTGTCACAGAACATGTCCCGCAAGCTTCATGAGACGCTCTGTCACAACCTTACTAAGGCGTTTCCTTGATTGAGACCCGATCTCTATAACTGACTCCTAATATATGTCTTAAGCCATCTTTGTTAAGACACATTTAGTCTTTTTCAGATGACTATTCACTGCACTTTATTAATGGAGCCCAGCCACTGGTAGAAATTTGTAACCTCTCTTGGTTACGCTCGTATAATTTGGTGACTGTAGTTTGCTTTGGAAAAATATGGAAGAGAGAGGTTTTCAAACTCAAAGCTCTCTGTAGGGGGATTTTAAACTCAAAACCATCTGGAGTGGTTCTAAACTTTAAAAAAAACTCTGGCGGAGGGGGGTTTAAAAACCCCTTTGGCTACACCCATAGTATTTTGAGTGTGTAATTTGCTTTTTTTTTATATTGAAGAAGTATCTTTAGGCTTCAAAACCCGCTGAAAAGGGTTTAAACTCAAAACCCGTTTTGGCTACGTTCATAGCATTTTGAGTGTGTAATTTGCTTACACCGGACTTAACCATTGTGGGGCTCTATTCGAAACGGATTTCGCGGGGCCAAGTTTGAGTAGGGAAGCGGATAATAAGTGAAATTAAAGAGTTTGTTTGTATTAGAAAAAAGTTCGTCTTTGCATTTTATTCAATTTTTACTACGTACAGAATTACTCTACGAGCCTTGCGTGTAGCAAAGCCATACAATATATCATAATAATTCTGTTTCCTACATAGATCATGCTCAATAGCAAGAATTACCAAATGTTTCAATCTATCTACGAGAATTGTTGACCTGAAGTAATTCTTCATTAGTTTGAGGCGCGAGAAGCTTCTTTCACCAGATTACACAATTACTGCTAATGCATAGTGCCGTTTTTATTTATCGCGCAGGATTGGCGTTGTCCATATTAAATGGCACCCCAAAATGACAATTTTTGTCTATATATTCCTTTTATTTTAAGGACTTTTTCGTATCTTTTGCAATTTCGGGAGATTTTGAGGAGCTCCTGGTAAATCGACAGGAGGGCCCGGAAAATCTGTTTTAAGTTATAAAATGGTTTAATTTAATAATTTATACACCTTGAATTAGCGCGTGTCCTATGAAAGTGCGAGCCCTATAAAAATGTGGGGCCCACTGCGGTCGCATGGGAGAATCTGTGCTTTCAACTTTTGAGACATTGTTCCTAGTGCCAATCTTAATTATTTCTGTCTTGTCTTCGTTCATCTTGAGTTTATTTTAAACCATCCAATCGCTCACCCTTGCAACGGTACTACTGATTTCCTCTACCAGATGCGACACCTCTGAGGGTACATAGTGAACAGTACTGGGCCTAGAACTGATCCTTGGGGTACTCCGCACTTCAAAAGTAAGCTTGTTGATTCCGTCCCGCTAACAACGACACTTTGGGTGCGTTCGTCAGGTAGGATCCAAGCCACTTTAGGACGACTCCTGCAAAACCAAAAGTTGCAGAGAATCTGGCCATCATAATTTCATGGTCTAGCGTATCAAAGGCTGCGGACAAGTCCAGCATGGAAAGAATTGATATTTGGCCTTTGTCGGAATTGTGAAGTAAGTCGTTTAGTACCCTGACCACTGCTGTCGCTGTGCTACGGCACTTCCTAACTGCAGATTGAAATTCTTCCAAGAGACAGTACTGTTTAAGATGAGAAAGAATTTGCGCTTACACGATGCGCTCCAGAAGCTTTGACAGGAAGGGAAGATTTGATACCGGGCGATAATTTTTTTTGACATTCCGGGTCAAGACTGGATTTCTTTAATAAGGGCCTGGCAAGTGCATGCTTAAATTGCTTTGGTACAATGCCTGAAATCAGTGAAGAGTTCACAATGTTAGTAACTGTAGGTACAAGCTCATCTAAACATTCAAGGAGCAAGGAAGTTGGAATGGGATCAAGGTCACATGACTTATTTGGCATCTTTAGAATAGTACTTTTGACATAATCTTCAGATACACGCTGAAATTCGCAAAAAAGGAGTATTTTGAAAAATTGGAGAGTGGTCAAGCTGTGATTAGAGGGATGGCATGTCATTTATAATCTGCTCAATCTTCCCAATGAAGAATCTATTGAAGGAATCAGGAAGTTCAGATACTGGGATAGATGACGGCAAACGTTCGTTATTTGCTCCCCCTAACATTTCAGCGGTGATCCTAAATAGCTCCTTTGAAGAATCAGAAGTTTCGATTTTTTGTCGAATATGACTAGCTTTTGCGTCTCTAATCATACGGTTAACCTTGTTTTTTTCTAGTATGTATATTTGTCGATGTATCGTCAGACCTGTCTTTTGAAATGTACGTTCGGCACGTCGGCGAATAAGTTTGGCAGTCTTTATGTCTTCCGTCAACCAGAGTGCAGAGGTCTTGAAATTCTTCGATGAAAACTTTTGTTGTCAATTTATTTCTCTTGCTTGGTGGTGGGCGGTACAGGAAAATAAAAGTCAGTGTTCTACTGTGGTGGGAAAGGCGAAACTCGCACATCTCAAAGGTGGTGTACGTTGAGCTGTCAGGTCTTATTGTTACATACTTGGCTAGACTATCTCTGTACAGTATTGCTAGACCTCCTCCGCTGCCTGTTTTACGAGGGAGACTCTTTAAAATAAAGCCTGGTTGCGTTAGCTCAGTGGTTCTTGGCTCATCACCAACTTCTTTAAACCATGTCTCACTAAGGAAAACGATGTCGTAGCTATCATCAGTGATTTTGTCTGCAAGCTCAAGAGCTTTGTTACTGCATGACCGGGCGTTCAGGTGCATTATTTTAAGCAGACTGGAGGATGTAGTCACCAGAGGCGTAGCACATTTTAAGACACCGGAGGAGTAATATCACGAATTATAGGTTTTTAATATTGACATCTGACCTCTGTCGTGTGAGGAGCAATAGGGGTGGGGTGGTTAATAAAACAGTTTAGTAGGGAACTGCTGAACTCTGTCGTAGAAGAAATGACAGGGGTAGGGGTGGGGTTAACAACACAGTTAAGAGTCCTGGAAACTGTGTGACATGTATCTGTTGATAGATAACTTTGTAGGCCTCTCCAAATCCGCGTATGTCAGATGATTGTGGTGACAATGTTCACCTCTCCAAAATACAATCCTGATAATCATGATCCAAGTTTACTGAACGTTAAAAAAGATTCACCGTCAATGGTTTTTGTGTTTCAAGTCACTTTAGTCTCCATTTAGTGGCTTTTGTGTTTCGAGTCACTTTAGTCTCCATTTAGTGGCTTTTTGTGTTTCGAGTCACTTTAGTCTCCATTTAGTGGCTTTTTGTGTTTCGAGTCACTTTAGTCTCAATTTAGTGGCTTTTTGTGTTTCGAGTCACTTTAGTCTCCATTTAGTGGCTTTTTGTGTTTCGAGTCACTTTAGTCTCCATTTAGTGGCTTTTTGTGTTTCGAGTCACTTTAGTCTCCATTTAGTGGCTTTTTGTGTTTCGAGTCACTTTAGTCTCCATTTAGTGGCTTTTTGTGTTTCGAGTCACTTTAGTCTCCATTTAGTGGCTTTTTGTGTTTCAAGTCACTTTAGTCTCCATTTAGTGGCTTTTTGTGTTTCGAATCACTTTAGTCTCCATTTAGTGGCTTTTTGTGTTTCGAGTCACTTTAGTCTCCATTTAATGGCTTTTTGTGTTTCAAGTCACTTTAGTCTCCATTTAGTGGCTTTTTGTGTTTCGAGTCACTTTAGTCTCCATTTAGTGGCTTTTTGTGTTTCGAGTCACTTTAGTCTCCATTTAGTGGCTTTTTGTGTTTCGAGTCACTTTAGTCTCCATTTAGTGGCTTTTTGTGTTTCGAGTCACTTTAGTCTCCATTTAGTGGCTTTTTGTGTTTCGAGTCACTTTAGTCTCCATTTAGTGGCTTTTTGTGTTTCAAGTCACTTTAGTCGCAATTTAGTGGCTTTTTGTGTTTCGAGTCACTTTAGTCGCCATTTAGTGGCTTTTTGTGTTTCGAGTCACGTTAGTCTCCATTTAGTGGCTTTTTGTGTTTCGAGTCACTTTAGTCTCCATTTAGTGGCTTTTTGTGTTTCAAGTCACTTTAGTCGCCATTTAGTGGCTTTTTGTGTTTCGAGTCACTTTAGTCTCCATTTAGTGGCTTTTTGTGTTTCGAGTCACTTTAGTCTCCATTTAGTGGCTTTTTGTGTTTCGAGTCACTTTAGTCTCCATTTAGTGGCTTTTTGTGTTTCAAGTCACTTTAGTCGCCATTTAGTGGCTTTTTGTGTTTCGAGTCACTTTAGTCGCCATTTAGTGGCTTTTTGTGTTTCGAGTCACTTTAGTCGCCATTTAGTGGCTTTTTGTGTTTCGAGTCACTTTAGTCTCCATTTAGTGGCTTTTTGTGTTTCAAGTCACTTTAGTCGCCATTTAGTGGCTTTTTGTGTTTCGAGTCACTTTAGTCGCCATTTAGTGGCTTTTTGTGTTTCGAGTCACTTTAGTCGCCATTTAGTGGCTTTTTGTGTTTCAAGTCACTTTAGTCGCCATTTAGTGGCTTTTTGTGTTTCAAGTCACTTTAGTCGCCATTTAGTGGCTTTTTGTGTTTCGAGTCACTTTAGTCGCCATTTAGTGGCTTTTTGTGTTTCGAGTCACTTTAGTCGCCATTTAGTGGCTTTTTGTGTTTCGAGTCACTTTAGTCGCCATTTAGTCGCTTTTTGTGTTTCGAGTCACTTTAGTCGCCATTTAGTGGTTTTTTGTCGGTTGTTTTCGAAATAAATCAATAATGACATTATGTAAAAAAAAAAGAGGACTAAAAGATTAGGGTCATATTAATTCTGAAAAGACACGAATATTATGTAGAAAGAATTTTAAAAAAAATGCTCTTCAAAAGAAAACAACAATAGATGCAAAGTATAAAGAATGCATGATTTTAAAAAGCATCCCTAGCAATCCTTTGTCTCGCTTTTAGAAGATTTACAAATAGTTTATTTGACACACACACATAAAAGGGTACTTGCATTGCTTTTTTGAACAAACAAATAGGTGCCGATACTCTGAATTGCCTAACATTGAACTGAGGGGGGGGGGGACACACGGTGTGAATATGAAAAGGAAAAAAAAGGGAATGATCTAAAAAAATGGTTATAAATTAACTGGCGCTTTTGGTACAGTGTCCAGCTCAGTCGTAATACATTTCTTTTTGAAGAAAAAAAAAAAAGGGGGGGCGGCATTTTTTAATTTCGCCGGCAGGCGGCCACAACCCTCGCGGCGGCCCTGAGAGTAATATACCTGTAATTATAAGTTAGAAATTTTATTTAAACAATTATTAATAAATTGTTTAAATCCGCATTTAATACTTTTTGTAGTAGATCTAGTCATTCTATACAATGCATAGACAAAAGTTATTTCGTACTATGCCTAAGCTTAAGATAAGATAATCAGTAGAGTTACATCATACATGCCGGTAACATAAACAAGAAGTAAAACGGAAAAAAAAACACGGTCTAATTTTTAATTTAAAAACAATACAGACATAATTTTTTATTAAAATAAAATTATTCAGAAATACGTGTCCCTTCTCAAAGCTCCGCCTCTGCACCCAAGGACACCCCACCCTACCCGAAGGGGCAAAGTCTCTCCTTTTGTTCACTGCCGTGACCTGGGACTACCACCCCTATTGTCAGGTATCGTCAGTAATAGTGGGTCCACGTTGACCTCCTCCCTCGTACGCCCCCTCTCTTAGAGGTAGCGAAGTAGAAGCCCCAAGTACACCTCAAGTTACACTTACAATTATATAGCCCCAGGTTTTAGTTTACAGCAGTAGTCAAAATTGTGCAATCAGTTGCTACTTGTAGATCTAGTAGTCATAGCACCAAGGGATAACGTAGTGTATGGTGGTCTCTGGGAAAGATAGAGTTTGTTTCATAACATCTGTGCTTGTTTTTAAGTATTTAGAGTCCATATTAAGAGGGTAAGTTTTTATAACATTCTCTATTATTTGTAAGTGAAGCATTGGTCTGACTGGAATGGCCTGCCGTTTGTTGTCATCTTAAAAGGAGTTCTTAAAACAAGTGAAACTTTTTTTTTGTCATTCCTACAACTAGGAAGGTTTGAAAGGGAGTTTGAATGTAAGTAAAGAGAGACAGGTACGGAGGCAGTTAGATAGTGTAACTTAAAATGATAGACAGACAGTTAAACTTAAAATGACAGGCAGTTAAACTTAAAATGGAAGGAGATATAGCGACATAAAGTGTTTGTAAGAGAACACGGGAAAGGTTTAAACTCACACCAATACTTAGTCATGTCATGCTGTTATGCATTTTCAAAAAATCTAATTTTCTCCAAGCAAAGACTTTTTTTCTTCATCGTTCTCAATTTTCACGTCGAATGTTTCAAATCAGGAATGCATTATCTGTGATGAACAGCGCAGTGGTCTACAGATCAGGCAGTTCAGATCAGTAATCCTATATCTGTGATGAACCGCGCAGTGGTCTACAGATCAGGCAGTTCAGATCAGTAATCCTATATCTGTAATAAACCGCGCAGTGGTCTACAGATCAGGCAGTTCAGATCAGTAATCCTAAATATGTGATGAACCGCGAAGTGGTCTACAGATCAGGCAGTTCAGATCAGTAATCCTATATCTGTGATGAACCGCGCAGTGGTCTACAGATCAGGCAGTTCAGATCAGTAATCCTATATCTGTGATAAACCGCACAGTGGTCTACAGATCAGGCAGTTCAGATCAGTAATCCTATATCTGTGATGAACCGCGCAGTGGTCTACAGATCATGCAGTTCAGATCAGTAATCCTATATCTGTGATGAACCGCGCAGTGGTCTACAGATCAGGCAGTTCAGATCAGTAATCCTATATCTGTGATGAACCGCGCAGTGGTCTATAGATCATGCAGTTCAGATCAGTAATCCTGTATCTGAGATGAACCGCGCAGTGGTCTCCAGATCAGGCAGTTCAGATCAGTAGTACTATATCTGAGATGAACCGCGCAGTGGTGTACAGAGCAGGCAGTTCAGATCAGTAATCCTATATCTGTGATGAACCGCTTAGTGGTCTACAGAGCAGGCAGTTCAGATCAGTAATCCTATATCTTTGATGAACCGCGCAGTGGTCTACAGATCATGCAGTTCAGATCAGTAATCCTATATCTGTGATGAACCGCGCAGTGGTCTACAGATCAGGCAGTTCAGATCAGTAATCCTATATCTGTGATGAACCGCGCAGTGGTCTACAGATCAGGCAGTTCAGATCAGTAATCCTATATCTGTGATGAACCGCGCAGTGGTCTACAGATCAGGCAGTTCAGATCAGTAATCCTATATCTGTGATGAACCGCGCAGTGGTCTATAGATCATGCAGTTCAGATCAGTAATCCTATATCTGAGATGAACCGCGCAGTGGTCTATAGATCATGCAGTTCAGATCAGTAATCCTATATCTGAGATGAACCGCGCAGTGGTCTCCAGATCATGCAGTTCAGATCAGTAATCCTGTATCTGAGATGAACCGCGCAGTGGTCTCCAGATCATGCAGTTCAGATCAGTAGTACTATATCTGAGATGAACCGCGCAGTGGTCTACAGATCAGGCAGTTCAGATCAGTAATCCTATATCTGAGATGAACCGCGCAGTGATTTCCAGATGAGAGAGTTCTCCGTAGTTTTTCTTCTATAGGAGTGTTTTGGGATTAGAGTGGATAATGAAACATATTTAATAAAATTTTAAAGAAGTGTTCTGTTTTAAGTGTACTACGAAATTCTTCATTAGTTCTAACAGATCAGTGAAACAGTTTTAAAATAGAAATATGTTTTAAGAACTTATTACTCTCTACTTTATCCTACAGTCCGACTTTGACAGAGAATATTGTTTTGCATAATAACTCTATCGAGTCTCTATTTTGGTAAATGTTCAGGCTACGGTTACAATTATCATTTCCATTTTGTTCACGGAACCTAAACGTTTGCCCATGTGGTTAGGAAAGACAAATAAATGTCTTTCCTTTGTTCTATTATGTTCTTGATGCGCAGATTCTACAGACAGACATTTATTAAGAAAGTGTCTTATCAATGAATTCAATCATTATTTCAAAATACATGTCGTTCTAATTCATCTAGTCCAGTGTTTCCCAAACTGTGTTCCGCGGGACAATGGTGTTCCGTGAGGCCTGATTAGGTTTTCCACAAACTACTGGAATAATTAACAATTAACAAAATAAGCAAAGAATTCCGCTAAATACTCAAAATGTGCGAAGTGTTCTGCTAAATACTCAGAATGTGCGAAGTGTTCTGCTAAATACTCAGAATGTGCGAAGTGTTCCGCTAAATACTCAGAATGTGCGAAGTGTTCTGCTAAATACTCAGAATGTGCGAAGTGTTCCGCTAAATACTCAGAATGTGCGCAGTGTTCCGTTAAGGTACAAGTTTGGGAAACACTGATCTAGTCTACTTCAATTTGTATCCTACATTTCACGTTCACCTAATTTAAAAATAAATAAAAAATTTAAGAACTCGAAGAAGAAAAAAAAACAATAGAGGAACAGAAATGGCACACATATTTCCTTTTTGTTTCATTAGTTCTGCTTTGTATGTAACTACACCAAAATGTACTAGCCATGTTGTTATTGCAGTCTTATTAAACAAACGCTGGCCAAGCACCTTGTTATTCCGGTATGATTTGATATTGCTTAGGTTTGCAGGGAGCGTTTGTAATAATTAGTTCTAGCATAAGGAATAAGAAACGGGACCTTATACTAATACCACAATAATAGGATTAGTATCTTTTAAAATAGTACCATTGAAGACACCCGCTTTACAAGGACTTAGAGCGCAAGTCAAATGAAAACAAAAAGCGTGGGACACGTTAATGCTGAATTATGATGTACACTCGAGATAGTTGAACCTCGACGTTTACAATGAGCTTCATAGAGAGATCATATACTCGTAGTCGGAATAACGTCTTGTAACGTAAAAAAAATGTTAAACTGACTAAATACAAGTCATACACACGGGCTTCTCACAAAAACAAATAGGAAAAATCCTATTTATATGAAATAAAACATTTGATAATAGTATCGTTTTTACTTTATTAATAGTCAAATAATGATATTTAACTACAGTGCAAAATAAATTTGAGCTTTCCTTTGTCGTCAAAAAAAACAACCAATACCCACTTTGTCAGTAATCTTAGAGGGTGGGGGCGTATTTCAGAAATGCTGGTGTCGAATTTGAAGTATACACAAATAATGAGAACTTACATTATTCTAAACTAACGATTTTCCTCGATATTGAACAGTTTATGTATATCTTTAAGAAATTAAAACTAGCTAATTGGCAACACATGAAAACCTCTGAGTTGACCGTTATAATTTTTCAAATATAATAATCGTCTTAAAATTAAATTTGGTCTGGAGATCTGTAGCTTGAACACGTCATTTGGAAATTCCCGATTATATAGAGTTAAATGAACGATATTTTATAGACGCTCGGGGACATTTTTCGCATCGTAATTATGTAAAATTCAGTCTAGACTGCTGCCTTTTTATGTTTATGGATCTATATCTATCACCAAACTAGAATACTCTGAACCCAGGGGCGGACTGACTATATGAGCATTCGGGCAAATGCCAGGTGGGGCAGTACCCTAAATGGCTCATGGATGTCACTATGACACGTATTGAATTGTGACATTTTTTATAATATTCTCTTACAACTTACAAAAGTGACTCTATGAGCGTCGTGTTAAAAAAAATCTACAAACTCTACAGTGTAATACTAATTTAACTGAACACATTTTCCGAACTAACAGCCTACACTCATAGACAAGAGACGCGGTAGCTGAGTGGTTCCGTGTTCAAATCCTGGTGGAGATTTTTTATCTATTTCGGGATCCGCCCAGCTCTAATGGGTAAATGACATTATTTGGGGAAAAGGAAATGTGTTTGGTCGTTGTGCTTGGTCACATGACAACCATCGTAAACCGTATGCCACAAAAATAGATGACATTTACAGAAACATATGCCCTTTACATCATCTGCCCCATAGATCACAAGGTCTGAAAGGGATACTTAATCAAAATTAACATATTGAATTTTAGGACAGGTATGATTGGAGGCCTAACATATATTATACAAATTATGGGCAGGATGGTATAGAAATACCCGGACCAATTGACAACTAAAGCAGTTAAACATTTACACACTAACTTGTACTTTAATAACAAACAATAAAGCAAACAAATTCAATGGGAGCTTTGGCTTTGCATGTTTGGATACATTTGGCTCATAACTTGTTTTTAGTTTTCATTTGCTAGTTGGATTCTTACTTTCCTTCTAATTACATTCATGCAAGAGAACGCTTTCTCAATCTGAAGATAGTCAGCATTCCAAATGCCAACTTCTTCACCTTACTGTAGCAATCTGGTAGATTATTCCATGCGCAGAATCAACTCGCGGCATTCCTTTTAAAGCTGTCCACTTTTGTTGCGTAACGTACCTACATTTCTGGACCTCCAACACTTCCAAGTTGCTTTTCAACTCTGTAAATTTTCCACTCCACAAAGCATGTCTAGAGATCCATTTTCAATTTCAAATGGATCAATGTGGATTTCGTTACTATTTGTGTTGAGAGGATTTGCTAGGAATGCTAGAGTGGTTTTGTTGGTTTTGAACTGCTCTTGTTATCTGTAATATTTCTCTGAGATCTAGTTATTCCTAAGTAGTTACGTGAAAGGTTAGTTTCATTTGTTTGTTCTAGAACTGGGAACACTTCTCTGAGGTAACTCGACAAAGGTTTTTTAAGGTCGTTTTGCGAAGGAATTTAAGAACTCGACAGATACTGACCGCGGTATCCTTTTCGTTTCTTTGATTAAACTCAACATTTTTCCTACTTCAACAAAGTACCTCAGAAGTAGAATTCTTTATAGAATGTGTTTAACTAGTACAAATCACAAGGTAATTCGATGGCGCTGGTGATACTTTAAGACTGATAAGATAACCTGTTTTCCACATTGATTTTTTACTGAGATTCGTTTATATACCTAAAGTAAATATTGCACTAAAAGGTTCATGATTCACATATACTTTTTTGTTTTTGCTTTAAATGTGAAGTTTGTGCAGACAGTTTTATAACGAGTTCTGCTATTCTACCTCACAACTTGACTCCCTCACTCTACAAGTTTTATCATGATATTCATGAAACGATTCTTGAGAAATAGGAAAGACAAAACGATATTGATAATTAAATACATGATGCAAGTGAAAAGGTAAATGAAATCAAGGATGGATGCGTGGTGATCTCTGCTAGAGTTAGAAGTGTTATTCTTAATACTGATATCATGATGGGCTGTGTGATGGTTAGTCAGGATAAAGTCTGCACAGCCGAGCGCGTCCTATTGCAACTTTGGGTGGGTGGAAAGGGGTTAAATATCATGAACAGAATTTTATAATAGTATCATTTTCTTATGTCTTCGTAAACGCAGCCATGAAGCCACACGTTCGTTGGAAAGACAAAGGTCGGTGTGTACCCAATTTTTTCTCCTTAACCATTTATCGACAGTAAAAGTAAGCACAATTATTCGACATCTGTCCATTTGATATGCTGTTAAAGAGTATCGACCTGTTTCTACAAGTGATAGCACAGAAGTGTTACTAGACTTTGTTGACCTGTTTCTCTAGTGGTTGTTTGTTCAATATGTACTATACACTTTTATTCTTTGATATTCACGTCTCATTGTTTCGTTTGCTGCTGTAAGAGAGTTTTTATATCCACCCTCGTTTTCATTTTCTTTTCAGATGTTTACCACGTCTACTTATCCTATACTACTACTCTTAACAGAGCAATCCTTGTATTCGTTTTGTATATAGTTGTACATAGTTATTTATATATATAGCCTAACTTTTAAATGTTTTTCGAAGACAGCTCTAAAAATGTTCTTTTAAATTTCAAGGTATATGTATTGTAAGGTATATGAGAACAAAATTCTTATCTCTATTGTGACTTGACGGCTTTTGTAAGTTTGTCTGCTGTGCTGTACGAGATGCCAAAAAAAATGTAGATTCTAAAATTCTAGAACAATAGATCTAGTCCACTAAATTTATTAACATATATCTACTAAACTCATTTCTAATATGTAGCTCTAGATCTATAATATTTCCAACACATTCATACATTGTATTAGATTTTAATATATAGATTTAATTATACTAATATAAAGATGTATCGGTGTTAGCGAATAGCGTTACACAAGAAACAAACCTGGGTTTTTCTAAATTTTGATACTTGGTGTTTAATAGTAAAACAGCACTAACCTAAATAAATCGTAAAAAGAGCGCAAATACCTTCTTGTGATGTCCAAGGGCTGAGCCGAAGAGGCTCTTCGAGCCTTATGTTTGAAAAAAAAAAATCTGTTTGGTCGTCCAGCCGATCAGTAAAAAAAAAACAACCTGTGTGAACGCACAGTTCTGTTTGAGAGCGACCCAAGTCAATGCCTATGTAAAACATTGCTGTTTCCAATGCTTTTGGCCCCCCGAGACATGATTCACCGTTCATGGCCGAAGGCCGAGGACATCGGGAGCCTCCGTCATTTTCCTTCGTTATACCAAGCTAACCGTGGGGGACTTGAGGAACGGCGCATGGATGTGTGACAGGTTTGTGGGGACTTTTTTGCAACCCCGCCCGTGCAATGGGTGGACTCTCGTCTACCCGTGGGCATCCCCACGGGAGTTATGTTTCGCCATTCATTTAGCCTAGCTACCCCCTCAAGTAGCTGTTTCCACCCAGGTGCCACGATGAGGCAGAACAGCTCACCTGGGAGCGCAAATATCTATATTTATTGTAGTATATATAGGTCTATGGTTTTATATTATATAACTTTCGTAGCTTCTTCTATAAAGAAATGGCTTTTGTAATTTCTTTTACTGAAAATTTGGGCTATCCCCATAGACATTAATAAATATAGACTGGCCGAAGGAAGTAAGTTCATGTAACTTGAAAACATGTATATCTATTGTATTCGGATTTCTGAATTATGAGAAAATGGCATGATCTTCATTCTTAGAGATTAAACAAAACTACACTGCCTCCTTATTTACAATATATATAGGTGTGTGGCTGAAATAGATATGAATACTTAACTTTTATACTGCTCATAAATACTGTATAATAAAGTACACAAAATTGCTAGTCACAAATTTTCGTTTCATAAAACTCTTTAATCGGCCAGTTTATATTTATTTATGTCTATGGCTATCCCATAGACTTATATATACTACTAGACTGGAAACCGGAAATAAATTCTTATCCGCGACTGATCAATAGTAAACATTTTGTACAAAGTTGGATCAAGGGGAACATCATCAAATCTAGAGCTCAACATCTATCAATGATATAGAAGTTATTTCCCTTTTTTGTATTAAACAAAAAATAATTAATTACCAATAATTAATTGTTTTGTGTTTAATTTTATTACTGACTCATGTTTTGTTAGGTACAATACAGAGTTCTTTAAAGTTTCAAATTGATTCGAGAATGGTTATGGAAGGAGTAACGTGTACAATTATCTTATCTTATCTTATATAATACAGACGTTACTTCAAAAAAGAAGATGATTACGTCCTACGCGTGATGCATTTAGTCATGCATATTAACCAATGACTTAAATTCTGCCAAGTCACTGGTTTTTCTGGCTAGCTCAGGCTATCTAAGGGGACAAAACCCAAAATATTTAGCCATCACTGAATTACTGAAGAATTAATGTTCCTTGTCAATATCAAACAAAATAATTCATTGCCGGTAATTAATGGAACAATTTGCTAATTTTTTTTTTATTCATGTAATGTTTTCGCCAATGAATATTTGCGCAAAGTTTCAACTAGATCTGAAAATAGGGGTGGGAGAAATACACTTGTTCAAACTTTTTACCAGACAGACAATGTGAGTATATATAAGCTTTATATAAAAGTGTATATTTGAGTTATGACGCCATAACGTAAGTGTAACTTTACACTTTCTAATTAGAAAAAAAAAGATAAAACAAGGTTTACAAAGACAGTTGGTGTGAAAACACAAACTGGAAATCGGTCCCCGAAGTGGTCCACCCAGGCAGGTAAAAGGCAGGTTTCAATATTTTCAGAAAGAACATCAGAATGAAATTCTATCACAGACAAATGACAGAGTAGAATGGAGAAAGAAGGTTGACAGATCTTGTTGTCTTTGATAAGACTCTTCTAACTCTTCTGGAATAAGTAGAGTAGCGTTAAGTGATCACCTAAGATCAGCATTGAAACCTTCCGAAACAGTGTCGGTGGCACTTAGTGCGGCAGCTCAGGGGGTCATTCCTCCCCAGCAACTTTCTTGAAATATGTTCAAATGAACACTATTGCTAGTTGTTGTTGTTGTTGTTGAACCAATACAGTTAGCTGATGACCTACTTTTATTGATTTTTACTCAAATGTAAAATCCCACTGTTTATTACATTTACTCAAATGATATTTGCACATTTTACACAAATAGTATTTAATTAAAATTATAAACAGACGTTTATCATATGTTCATCATATGAACAGGTTTCTTTTGTGATACTCAGGCTAGTCAACGAGTCCGAAGATCAGTGAGGAATGCAGTAATTCTCGTGGCTGCCCAGTCCCAGCTGTGACCTACATATTTTGCCACATCCAGGGCAAGCATAACCATTGTCCGCAGGCGTTCAATTTAGATTTTCTTTTCGCCGTCTGCGTTTGTCCTCGGCAGCAGATTTTCTTTAGGTCTCACATGTGTTTCCGGCGGCCTTCGTGAGTGACCTCCAGCTGTCTCGTTCTGAGGCAGCATGCATTACTTTGAAATACAATTTAATGTATACACGAGATGACGGATAAAGACGCATATTGGGTGCAGGTTACTCAGTACACCCATTAACATTGGTCATACAGATCTTGAATAAATAGAAGAGTTAATCTAGCCTATTTAGGAGGTGTTATCTCAAGTGATGGAGATTCATATCATGGTGTTGCATGTCGGATTGGAAAGCAGGAACCGTCTTTTAAAAATTAAGGCCTATCTGAATAAAAAAAATTAATTAGCCTGCAGATTAAAATCCACCTACTCAATACAATCATTGTCCCAGCGGCACCTACGCTGAGAAAGATTCTACGAATAACATACCGAGATAATGTACCTGTCATGAATATTATATGCTGTATTGGTTGTCGTTCTTGTAACTCGTCTGTAAGAATGTGTTCTCGAAATGTGTGTTGTGTAGTCATTCAGTATATTAAAGCCATTCTCAGCGGACATGATTTTCGACTCTGTTATCATTATGTTTATAACAGTACCCAATAGAGAAATCTTTTCCCCCAACAGGCCGTCTAAGGAAAGTGGCGACTGAACGTCGATTGACATTTGTGAGACATATCATTAGACAAGACGAAACCAAAGTCAGACTTAAACATAAAAGCCGAAAAGAGGAACGCTAAAACATGACTAACATGGCGTCACACCTTTTTAGAAGTCCTGAATTCCGTGGAACCAGCTTGGAAATGGCTGTGAAGTCGCCTTCGACTTATTTCTGTGGATAGAGCTTGCAGCCCTATGCGTCGAATGAGGCGCAAGGGGCTTAAGTCTATGTGTTTCTGAACAGTTTAAAATAAACAATGCTACGTTTACCATTCAACTGGTCAGATTAGATGATTAGAGTGCCGTAATCTCACTCATAGTGTTCCGGGACGAAGCCCCGGATGCCGAGCTTCAAAAACTCTTCCTGGCGTCTACAAGGAATTATTTTTCTTTAATTCGAGGTATTAATTTTTAGTTTTAAAAGTTGCATTTTACCCACTTTGGTGTCACCCCCAGAATCCTGGTAGTGATTCCACTGGGCCTACTACAGGGTTATAGTGCACTTAGGCTGTTTGCATAAGATTCACTTCTTGATGTGATACTACTGCTTACATAATACATAAATCTGCACCCCTAAGTTATTAGAAGACAAACTATTTTCTTAATGGATTATAAATGTAAATTTTGTTCAAATATTTAATACAATTAAATCTAAATCTAGATTTATTTGTTTATTGATTTATTAATGAAGATGTCTGTGACCTTTTTAAAAGACTTACTCTCCCTGAAGTTTTTCATTTAAAAGTGGTGTAATTTTTTGAAAAAATCTGCTTGCATATATAATTTTACAAGTTAGATGTTTCACTTTCGGAAAAGAAAAAAGTAGCCGTTGCATCAGAACTTTGAATGATGTAAAATATCATGATGTCCGATTTTCATTTTCTCTTCTAGTTTCTGGGATCTAAACGGGATGGACGGACGAACGGACAGACAGGCCACACAAAACTAACAGCGTCTTTTCCACTAAAAACAATTCCGTAAAAAAAATATTTTTCTTTTAATTAAGTTTTATATGGAAATTTGTGCAGACTACAGTTCACGCGATAATATGATAAACTACTTATTAATTGTTGTTTTAAATTATGTCCAACTTATATGCATACAAAATAGATTATTTCTCTTTAAAAAAAAAATAAAAATTTGTGTGAATGTAGTAGTTAGTATGACAGAACTTATATAACTTAGCAATAAAAATGTAAAAAAAAATTTTGACAAAGAATCTAAAACCATTTGCATAAATGTGTTAAATATATGGTAAATTATAATTCCCCTAATAAAGAGCCTCCAATGTTTATTACTATTAATAGTGAATAGTTGTAAAAGTGGTGCGTTTTTATGAAGAAACTGCTTGCACAAGTGATTTAAAAATTTAGATTTTTCGCTTTCAGAAAAGAAAAAGAGCCGTTGCATCAGAACTTTGAATGGTCTAAAATATTATGATGTCAGATTTTCAATATCTTTTCTAGTTTACGAGATCTAAACGGGACGGACGGACGGACGGACAGACATTTCACACAAACTAATAGCGTCTTTTCCCCATTTTGGGGGGTCAATAAAAAAAAAGCAAAACGGTAAACACTTTCAGGAAGTGACTTGTGCAAAAAGTAACATGTATTCATATCAACAGATAACACACTGTTGACAAACTGCTCGACCTTTGATAACAAGAATAAACAAATAAACATAACTATCAGATTTTGTACACTCATCGTTGTTGTTGTTTTATTAAGATAATGTTTGACTGATAGATGGAGTCATCAGATTTTAGTGGAATATTATCTCCTTGATTATTGATATCAGCATAAAGTAAGCAAGCCAATTAGCATCGCTGCCTTTAGGACCTAATTTTTCTCACTCATTAAAAAAAATTAATCAGAAAACGACGTCTGATTATTATAAGTGGAGGCGCGTTGGCTGAGTGGTTAAGCCTTTGGCTTCCGAACCTGGGGCACTGAGTTCAAATCTCGGTGATAACTATGATTTTGAATTTCGGCATTCTTAAGGCGTTCTTGAGTCCAACTTACTCTAATGGATACCTGACTTTAGTTAGGGAAATTTAAGGCGGTTTGGTCGTTGTGGTGGCCACATGATACCCTGCTCGTTAACCGTTGACCTTAACATCATCTGTCCCATAGATCGCAAGGTCTTAAAGAGGAACCTAACTTTTTTTTTATATTGTAAGTTATTTTGAATTACCATAGCTGCCTTTAGAACCTATTTTTCTCACTCATTTCAAAAATTTATCAGAAAATGACGTCTGATTATTCTTTTGGTGTATGCTATGGTGTAAGTCTGTAAGACCATTGTGTCATTCTGTGAAGCATTTTGATGTTACCATGATGCCCATCCCCTAATTACGACCCTTTCTTTTTTAAATTTTTGTTTTTAAATAAGTATTTGTGCAGTTGCATTAATATCTTATACACATCACATAGGTCATAGGACAACAAAACAAAAGTGACTAAGACCTCTGATGGGCAGTCGTCATAATTAAATGTTCCACAATGTGTGCGTCATAGTAGCCAAAAGTTTTGATTTAGATTGTAGGACGAATACCGTGAAGTCCAACTGCCATTTTTCCCCCCAGAAAAATTGGTTACATCAACATTTTACACTCATCACTGAGGACAATAAACAGTGAGTGAAAGAGATCCAGGGTCGCTGTCGTTCTAACTGAATGTCTGTAATCTCCCCTTCACCGAGGACAAGGGTTACTTAGTGACAATTGTCCACAATTTGTTGCTAATTTTGTGTGTGTGTGTAGTTCATGATCATTTACACAGTTTATTATACTATACCCGCCGCAGCTCATCAGTTAGAGATTCATTATCGCAAATATGGGAGCATAAGCGAGTAGTCAGAATGAGATTAGTTTTTAATATTTATTTAAAGGAACCACTATCTCAGATTTCTGAACACACATAAATCCCAAACTCTGCATAGTTCATGGTTTAGAGTTGTTTTTTAAAATTATTTATTACTATCAAAGCCGAATGTTGGGCTCCATACGAGACGAATTTAAAGTTTATGTAATGCATGTCAGTTGACCATTGCTTTAAGCGAATTCAAGGTATTAGCTACAATTTGTTTCCTGAAATGTCACCTGTTGTTGTCTGGTCATGTGACTGAATCCTACAATACACACAAGTATATTCTGTTTATGTTTTCCCCACTTGAATTCCCGGGACAACCAATATCTATTTATATTTATATTTTGCGTCTTATGTGTACATCGTTAGCCCATATTAATATTTGATAAAGCTGCAGATTCTGTCCCATTTGTGGTGACGTGGCACACGCATAATGAAACGCAAATAGAGCTGCAAGATTAATAACAAGTGAGTTTTCACATTTGAGTGAGTAACACCTTAAGTAAAATCACTCAATTTAGTGACTTGTTGACGGTCGCTGACTTGTAGTACCAAACTGCTGATACAAAACTAAACCACTTTTAACGTACTGTATTCCAGTTGACCAGTCTACATATTTTTTGCCTATGCTTAAAATACACTTACCAAAACCTACAACACCAAAGCCTAAAATCCCATAGCCTGCAACAACAAAATCTACAACACCAAAGCATCAATACTAAGGCCTCAACATCAAATCCTACAGCACCACAGCCTACATCTCTCAGCCCTGCAAGGCCATAGTTTTAAGCTCTAAAGCCTATAGCATCATAATCTCAGCACCATACCCTACGCCATACAGCACCAACAGAATTTAAGTCCACAGGATCACAGAACGAAAGTAAAAAGCACTACAACCTCTGTACTAAAGCATCAGTACCATAGCCTCGGCACCACAGCCTACTTCAATAAAACGCACAGTACCATAGCCTCGAAACCACAGCCTACTTCAATAAAACGCACAGTACCATAGCCTCGGCACCACAGCCTACTTCAATAAAACGCACAGTAACATAGCCTCGGCACCTCAGCCTACTTCAAAAAAACGCACAGTACCATAGCCTCGGCACCTCAGCCTACTTCAATAAAACGCACAGTACCATAGCCTCGGCACCACAGCCTATTTCAATAAAACGCACAGTAACATAGCCTCGGCACCTCAGCCTACTTCAATAAAACGCACAGTACCATAGCCTCGGCACCACAGCCTACTTCAATAAAACGCACAGTAACATAGCCTCGGCACCTCAGCCTACTTCAATAAAACGCACAGTACCATAGCCTCGGCACCACAGCCTACTTCAATAAAACGCACAGTAACATAGCCTCGGCACCTCAGCCTACTTCAATAAAACGCACAGTACCATAGCCTCGGCACCACAGCCTACTTCAATAAAACGCACAGTACCATAGCCTCGGCACCACAGCCTACTTCAATAAAACGCACAGTAACATAGCCTCGGCACCTCAGCCTACTTCAATAAAACGCACAGTACCATAGCCTCGGCACCACAGCCTTCTTCAATAAAATGCACAGTACCATAGCCTCGGCACCACAGCCTACTTCAATAAAACGCACAGTACCATAGCCTCGGCACCTCAGCCTACTTCAATAAAACGCACAGCACCAAGGCCTGGGCACCACAGCCTAAAAAGCTAGGTGAAAGTGATAGAACGTCTGACATGTCAGGTCTCCCATTAGTCTAGACATAGATCAACAAGTAGACATAGATCTACAAAAACACATAGAACTACAAGTAGACATAGAACTACAAGTAGTCAAAGATCTACAAGTAGTCACAGATCAACAAGTTGTCATAGATCACCAAGTAGACACAGATCAACAATTATACATATATCTACAAGGAGACAGAGATCAACAAGTAGTCATAGATCTATAAGAAGACAGATCTACAAGGAGACATAGAGCCACAACTAGTCATAGATCTACAAGGAGACATAGATCCAAAAGTAGTCATAGATCTACAAGGAGATATACATCAACAAGTAGTCATAGATCAGCAAGTAGATATAGATCTACTGGAGACATAGATCCACAAGTAGACATAGATCAACAAGTAGGCATATATTAACAAGTAGATATATATCTACTGGAGACATACATCCACACGTAGACTTAGATCAACAAGTATGCATAGATTAACAAGTAGACATAGATCAACAGGTAGTCATAGATCAACAAAGGGTAAGTTCACACCCACACATCTGTACATTCCTCTCTGCCCTCCCCTTCGCTCTGACAATCTACCGTCATCATTGTTGACGACAATTGTTAGTTGACACACAGGGAACAATAATTCATTCATCCATGACCACGATTTTTACACAGGCATTGTGTTTCGGCTCTACCCTCCTCCAGGCACTGGCGGATCCAGAACTTTGGAGTGGGGGGGGCGATTCTTTTCCAAACCCCAACCCTAACGCTAGTAAACCCTAACCCTACGCATAAACGTGTGTACAGCATACATGCATATAATTATATATAAAGTTCATGTTCATAAAGCAGTGCTTCTCAACCTTCGGCTAAAAAAAAGCAGTCATGTTAAGGCCTTTCTCTTGAGCGCTGTAAACCTTCCCAGTAGGGTTCGGGGCAAAGCCCCGATGCCAAAAGCGTTTTCTTTCACTGCAAAAAAAAGAATTCTCCTGACATCTACAGTTAATTATTATCAGTGGGGTTCGGGGCAAAGCCTCGACGCCGAAAGCGTTTTCTGCATTTTATACTGAAGAAACGCATTCTTCTGATATCTACAGCTCATTTATAATCAGAGGGGTTCAGGTCAAAGCCCCGACGCCAAAAGCGTTTTTTGCATTTTTCATTGAAGTAAAGGAATTTTCCTAACATCTACAGCCTTTCTCTTGATAGCATGTGTGTCTGACGACGCCCCGACGCTAAATGCGTTTTCTTGCATTCTTCACTGCAGAAACGCATTCTCCTAACATCTACAGCTCATTATTCATCAGTGGGGTTTGGGGTGAAGCCATAAGCGTTTTCTTGCATTTTTCACTGCAGAAACGCATTCTCTTGACATCTATAGCTCATTATTCATCCCATTAAAAATGACCTTTTGAATACTGTTTTACTTGAAAAATTATTCTATTATCAATTTATAGGCCCTTACTACATTGCAAATAAAACGATTAGAAGATACCCCACATATTTAGATTAAGGCTTTGAGGATCGCCGCCGAAAAAAAATATATTCGAAATATAATATTTAAAAAAAAAGCTCCTTTGTAAGTGGCATATTTTGTTACATAGGCATGTTTATAACTTTGTTTTGTTACAGAACTAGAATTCAAAGTTCTAAACAAAAAGTGGGAGGAGAAATGAAGTGTACTAATTAGATTCTACTCTAATTTTATTTTTTTTTTCATTTTTAGTATTCAAGCATAAATTGTGAGCTATAGTCATAAATTTATTTAATTAGAAAAATATCATATTGAGTAAAAGTTTAAAAAGAAGGCGACTAGGAAAAGAATTCATCTCAATCGTTACTCTTATTGAAAAATTTCGTATGTATTCTAAATTTTCCAAAGCAAAGTCTTTCTTAAAAATTCATGTGAAATTATAAAAACTATAAAAAGAAAAAAATGTTGGTTTGTCCGATGGGCGGAAAGCGATTGCATGTATCGCCCCTCACACCCGGTATAACCCTTTTTCATTTTATATTTACTAATGATAAAATTTGAGATTAGAGTCTGTGTGCGACATAATATACAATTGGTCACATATCAATACGTAGCTAATATTATATAGATATTCAACTAATTTTGTTCACAAACTATGATTTCTCTATAAAAAAAGGACAGCCCCCCCCCCACTCAGAGGGCTAGAGTGGGAAGGGCAGTAGATGCAATCACTCCCCACCCTTACCCCACTGAATCATCCAAGATACCAGAAGGGGGGGGTCGGCCGAGTTTGTTGGGGGGCGATCGCCCCTACCGCCCCCTCCTTTGGATCCGCCAATGCCCCCAGGACATCAAATGTGCTGGCGAAGGACAATATATATATATATATATATTGCTGGGAGGATGAACATATAGGGTCATCCATCACCACAACTCCCGGCTGAGGTTCAAACAACTCCCGGCTGAGGTTCAATCTGTGTGCAATAGTGAACCTATTGTTTCACAGCCAACCCACAGCCAACCCACCAGGTAATGCAACGTACTAGTGAGCATTAATTAGGTGCAAGTCACTTCACTCAAGCCTCGCATCGAGAAATAGAAACTTTAAGGCTGGTCAACCAAACAGGACCAGGCATGACAGATTCCAGAAGCCACATAGATTAAAAAGAAATTACAAAGAGTTTAACCAGACACTTCCAACAGCTTCCCAGACACCATGGATCGAGCAAGACATTAGTACCAAAGAGAACCCAGACAGACAACCCTGTATGACCGACGCGTTACAAACTGGTAAGATGTTTGTCGTCCCAGAGGATGAATATACTGACAAGAAACAGTTGTTTCAGTTTCTAGAAACATACTAGGCTGAACGCCCCTGGACGGGTTATTTAAAGCTAGGGGCTCTGTAGTGGAGTGGATACTTGTTGAGGCCACACCGGCCACCCCGATATCAACATGACCTTATCCCCCTAGATAATTCTTATAGTATTGAGATATATCCATATAAATGTGGAGTTATTCCCCTTAGCCCTGGAAGACCCAGTGGGTCACGGGTGACCCATAACACAAAAATACGTTTAAGTAAATGTCTACTTCATTTTTTATGTAATTAGTACCATTAATACCCAGTGGCCCATCTATGGAACACAAGGAAAGCAACTATTATGTTAAATTTTTCTGATTACTGAATAATATCCCTTCTGCATATGGCTACCTCCATGCGAAGTTGGAAACTCAGATTTTGACTGAAAAAAAATATTTAATTACTGCTTTATACAAGGTAAGACACAAACGTTTTGTTAGTATTATATATCTAAATAATGTACTTAATAATTATATATAGTAGTTAATACGAATTAGTTCTCTGTTTAGTATTAATTACATTTTTAAATTCATTGGGTCATGGGTGACCAATTGGGGCTTTAGGGGAAAAAAATTATAGTCTAGATCTAGATCTAGTGACGTCTAATACGTCGTCTAATCTAGATGTAGATCAACAGTATAATTGTCAGTATTTGATTTTAGTATTTAATTTACAATATTTTGAACTAGATCTCTAAAGAACTTGATTTTAAAGTCTGGACTACTTTTATAAATGATAAATCTTTAATACAGTGTTGTTAATTTTTACTATATTTAGTATAGTCTTCTATATATGTCTAATCTTGTTAATTTTTTTTTCAACAGAATATACAATGTCAGCTTCACTCCCTAAGAAATTCACTGCTCAAGAAGTGCTAGATATTTTAGAAGTCATTGACCACAATGAAAGTGATTTGGAAAATGGTTCAACTGATGATGAGGACAATGAACCAGAACCTGATAAGGAAACAGGAACGCATAACCTCAGTTCTTCTGAATCCTCTTCCGATGAAGAAGTGACAGAACCCTTGCCATCTACTTCTAGTGCCTCTGCTAGGAATAAGAAATAGAGAGTGTCTCTGAGTGGACAAAAGATAATTTCAATCCACCAGACTCAGTTTTCCGGGGCAAAGTTCTAGAGCTTCCTGAAAACTATGACGTTCAGTCACCAATGCATTATTTCAAAAACTTTCTTACGGATGACATGCCAGAGTTGATTGTTAAATTTACAAATGAGTACAGTGTTGAAAAGAGTGGAAAGAGTATTGACACCAATAAAAAAGAAATAGAGCAAATCATAGGCATGTTTCTGAGAATGGGCCTAGCCAAGATGCCCTGGTGTTAAGTGTTACTGGGAAACAAACACTCGTTATGATCCAGTTGCTGGAGTAATGAGTTGGAATAGGTTTCAATCACTCCTTTCAAATTTGCACTTTGTTAATAACAATTTAGCTACAAATGAAGAGAAATCGGACAAGCTTTGGAAGATACGCCCTTAGTTCAAACTATTTAGGAATAATTGTTTAAAAGTTACAGCTCATGAAAATAATAGCATTGACAAAATGATGATTCCCTTTAAAGGAAAGTTCAGCAAGCTTAAGCAGTTTATAAAGGGAAAGCCCCATCCTTGGGGAATAAAAGTGTGGGCTAGAACATCGTCAGCAGGTATGCTATGTGATTTTGATGTTTACCAAGGCAAGAAGGATAAAAAGGATGCTGATTCTATTGGTGTTGGTCCTGATGTAGTACTTCAGCTTAGTTCTATGTTGCCACAGAATGAGCCGGATAAGCCATCACTAAATTATAAAATATTTGCTGACAATTTCTTTACAACGTTGCCTCTCTTGGAAGATCTGCAGAAAAAAGGCATTCACTATACTGGCACAGTAAGACCCAATCATCTTCCTGGCATTTTACTTGATTCTGAGAAAAATATGAAGAAAAAAGGTCGTGGCACAATGGATCAATGTGTTGAAAAGTCTACCAACATAGTAGCTGTCCGTTGGTATGACACAAAAGCTGTTAATATGCTCTCAACTTTGAGTGGTGTCGAACCAGGCAAAACTGTCAACAGATTTGAAAAAGCTAAGTCAGCCTATGTTCAGGTCCAGCAGCCTGCTGTGATAAAACTTTATAATGAAAGCATGGGAGGCGTAGATCTTCACAATTGTTTCATTTCCAAGCATTTATTTCACATAAGATTAAAGCGTTGGTATTTGTACATATTTTGGCAGACGCATGATGTTTGTGAATGCTTGGCTCTCTTATCGTCAGGCATGTCAGCTCATAGGGATGTCTAAAAAAGATGTGTTGAACCAAAGCAACTTCCAAACAAAACTGGCATCCCTTTTGATCAATTTACATGCGCATACACAAAAAAAACGAGGAAGACCGTCTTTAGAAGGTGCAACTGCAGGCCCATCAAGAAAGAAATCTGCCTTGAGACCTATGCCTGAACCAGAAGTCAGAACCGATGGCTTTTTCCACTTCCCAATAAAAACGGAAGATCGCCAGCGCTGCAAGTTGTGTAGCATGAAGACAAACAACAGTTGTGAGATGTGCAAAGTATATCTGTGTTATACAGAGCAAAGAAAGTGTTCTAGAAGTTTTCATGTTTCTTAAATAATATTTTCTAACATTCTAAATATATTTTTTTTATTTTCATGAAAATATAATAATTAATACCAACATAACCCAGTGGGTCACCCGTGGAACAAATTGAAAAAGTAGGTCAAGGTCATTGACCTTAAAAATTAATGTTGATATTGAATTATCAACATATAATATATATGTATACCAAAGGAAATAATTTTAGAACCACTGTAAGCTAATGTGGGTCTTCCAGGGTTAGATAAGCCTTTTTTTTAATTTTGCGTAGATAAGCTTTGAAAGACATTCATTTCAGGAAGTCATGTATTTATTTTGTTCGTAAAATGTCAAACCCATTTGAAAAGATAGCGGGAATAAAGGTTTGTTAAAGTTTTCAGTTATCACTGTTTGCTCTTTCCTTAAAGGGAATTCTTGATCCATTGTTGTAGTGGACTAGAAATGCCAAAAGTATTTTGACTTTTTAAGCTAAGTAGAACTTTGTCATATATATATTAGAGCCTTAAACATCTAATAAGAAAGCATATATTTCTTCCTTATTGCTTAAAAAAAAGTTCCTCTTTCAGACCTTGTGGTCTATAGGGCAGTTGATGTAAAGGTCATCTGTTTCTGTGGCGTACGATTAAAGAGGCTGTCATGTGGCCAGCATAAAGACCAACCGCCTTTACTTTTCTCCAACTAATATCAGGTACCCATTAGAACTGGGTGGACTCAGAGGCGCCCGAAGATCACGAAATTAAAATCCCAGTCTTCACCAGGATTCGAACCCCGGAGCCCGATTCGGAAGCCAAGCGCTTTACCGCTCAGCCACCGCGCCTCCTCATTTCATTTTCTTCCAGATGTTCAAAAGGTGTGTCAAGAAGCTGGTCTTTCTATCCCTGACCGTCACAGTTGGGTCACTACTGTTTCATTGGGTGTACATTACAAATGTCCAGCATCTTCCCATTAAAGGCAAGTACATTACTTTTTATTTTATATCTCGTCTTGAGATGAAGAAGACTTGCTCACTTTAACTTAGCCACTCTAATCTAAACAATGATAAAAAGCTACGGCTTCCTGATTGAAGATGAACATTGTGCACAATCTCACCCTTTAAGACCTCGAAAATGACGGCCAACTTTTATTTTTAGCTTATAAAAGCCGATTACGCCCAGGGTATGCTTAAGATATATGAATTTAATTTGGCGCGTAAATGTATAATTTTTTTGTTTGTTTTTTATTTGTTTTTTTTTTTGAAGTCTCAGCGATGATGACGTAGTTGTACAAAACAAGGAATAGGTTTAGATGTGAAACAAAAAGTTATTGGATAAAATAGTCTCTTTTGTGGTAGTTTACTTTTCATTTAGAAGTAATTTTGGACTTGTATCAGTTGTATGTATATGTGAGAATTAAAAAGTGTGACTTGTGACTTAGGTAACAACCTTAGCATTATTGTTTCTATCATTTCATTTAAAAGTTGTTTTTTTAAAGTGTTTTTTTTTTTAAAGTTTGTTCGATATTTCTTAGCGATACAGAAAATCATTTATGTCTGTTTTTGTTTTTTTTTAGAACTCGTTTCCGACTTCAAAGCGAATCTAAACTCGGAGCTAAACAATCATGAAAGATCATTGAAGTATCACAACGTGACGTTTCTCAAAGACATCAATGTCCACATTCCTGGACACAAAAAAAACATTACACCAAAACGTTTCAAGCCACTGGATCCTCCCCCACTTACCATCCTCTTAAAGAACCGCGTTCTGCAACTTCCCAGTTCTTCTGACAACAAAGGGTCGTCTCTGGCAAGTCAAAAGCTGGACATTGGGATAAAAAAGCAAAATAATACAAAGAATATTGAAAGCACTGGGGAGAAAGGTAAAAACATGATAAGGGAAGAGAACTCTCAGAACATAGCAACTAATATTCTAAAAGCTATAACAGAGATAACCATTGAGAAACAGGGGAAGCAAGTTTCAAACAGCTCAGTTCGTGGTGCCGAAGTTAATCATGAAAAGCCTCACAAGACTGATAATGATGAGGATTATGACCCAGACCGACCAAATGATTTTAGAGATGGAGTGTTCGATAATGAAATTATGTCTTTCGAAATTGAACAAAAACGTTTCTCTTTGACAAAGGACGGCGTGAAATTTTGCCCTGACAGACCACCACATCTCCGTAAGTTGTTTGATTTTCTTTCAAAAAAAAATTTTTTTTTTGACTCAAATGTATAGGCTAATTATAGTTCTAAATTTCACAATTAAATAATAAAGAGCAAAAAAATAAAAAATAAATAAAAAATAAACAATGTTGATTTTAAAACGTACTAAAAAGTAGAACATAAAATCAAAGCATTGGCTGTGAGTTTTGCTTTATATCAGCCAATGCATAGATTTTTTTTTCAACATGTTAACCATAGACATAAATAAATATAGACTGGCCTATTAAAGAGTTTTATGAAACGAAAATTTGTGACTTGCAATTTTGTGTACTTTATTATACAGCATTTATGAGCAGTATAAAAGTTAAGTATTTATATCAATTTCAGCCATAACCTATATAAGTATTACATATATTGTAAATAAGGAGGCAGTGTAGTTTTGTTTAATCTCTAAGAATGAAGATCATGCAATTTTTTCATAATTCGGAAATCCGAATACAATAGATATACATGTTTTCAAGTTACATGAAGTTACTTCCTTCGGCCAGTCTATATTTATTTATGTCTATGATGTTAAATCTGGATTTAATGCTAGAAGAGTTCCTTTTTTTTTTTTTAAGGTTCCGTGGCTGAACGATTGAAGCGCTTGACTTCTGAAGTGATGATCCCGGGTTCAAATTCTGGCGAAGACTTGGATTTTTAATTTCGGGATCTTTGTGCGCCTCTGAGTTCACCCAGCTCTAATGGGTACCTGACATTAGTTGGGGAAAAGTAAATTCGGTTGGTCGTTGTGCTGGTCACATGACACCTTTGCTAAACGTAGGCCGCAGAAACAGATGACCTTACAACCTCTGCCCTATAGACCACAAGGTCTGAAATTAACTTCTTACTTAGAGCTCTTTTTGCTCAGCTTTCAAAGTTAACATGGGAGCCTTATCCCAGATTGCATTTCCTCCATATGTCATCAAAAGAGATTGCACGAGAGCGCACTGGAAATGCTACAGCATAAAGGATGCACTAGACAACAGAAATAAAAGAACAAAAGTAAAACGACATAAGAATCTCAAGGTGCTCAATGCTTTTGTGTTAAGCTCACAAAGCTCCCCCCACCCCCCACAATGGGGTCCTTTCAATACGTAAATAGTATACTTAACTAAAGGATTTTACCATTTTAAAACAATTAGATCAATTAGATATTCATTATAAGACATCAGTTAGGCCAAGTTCACAACTTACTTCACATTCACTTTCACCTATCCTTTGGTCTGCTGGACCGCTGGGGCACCTCACAAGATCTGTCAACCTTCTTTTTCCATTCTTCTCTGTCATTTGTCTTAGATAGAATTTCATTCTGATATTCTTTCTGAAAATATTGAAATCTACCTTTCTACCTGCCTGGGTGGACCACTTCGGGGGCCGATTTTGAGTTTGTGTTTCCACACAAACTGTCTTTGTAACCTTGTTTGTTTGTAGGTTGCGTGATTTAAGTTTGTTGCTTTGTGCGTTATTTTAAATAAAAACCTTTAAATTTTTTATTTTTATTTTTAGTTGGCAGCCTTGCTGGCTTGTACAATGAGATCACAAAAGAAGAATTGCAAAAACGTTTTCCAGAAATGGAGAGCGGTGGGCGTATTCGACCCCCAGATTGTGTCCCAAAGCAGAGGATGGCAATAATAATGCCCTATCGTAATCGATTTCCGCATCTGCATATTGCCCTCCATAACCTGATCCCGTTTTTGAAGCGCCAGCAGGCCGATGTGACATTTTTTGTTATCGAACAGGTCAGTATTGTCCAATGTCAATTTAAACAGGTTAATTAGCAGAAGCAATATGCATACAAGTAGATACCCAAATGCACTGAAATCAAAGAGACATTTTTAAACACAATTTGTGTCTTGAATAATATTACATTATATCATGCTGTGTGGGTTTCGTGTATGTGTGTCCTACTTTCATATGTGGATAAAGCTGTCTGGGATACATTTATAAAGTTGTATAAGAGTTCTATATCTGTATGTATGCTAAGTTATATTTAAAAAAGAAGGCTGATATGAATAGCATTTTGCTGGCATCGTAGAGAAAATGTCTGATTGTTGCATTGTATTTTTATTTTGTTTGTGACTTAACAGGCCCCAGGGTCAACTTTCAACAGAGGCGCCTTATTGAATATTGGCTTCCTTGAGGCCGAGAAACTTGGCAACTTTGATTGTTACATCTTCCACGATGTTGACCTGATTCCGTTGAATGACAAAAATCTGTACAGGTGTGAGTCCGATCCCAGGCACTACGCTGTGGCTATGAATAAGTTCAAGTTTAAGTAAGTCCACACCAACACTAATTCTTAACCTATTCTCTCTTTCTCTCTCTGTCTCTTTCTGATTCTCTCTTTTTCTCTTTGTCTTGTATGTCTTTCTAATTATATGTATAAACAAATGTCTATCAAAAAGCCTACCTACCTATCCAGTCTTATAAACGTTTTATATCTATTGATCTCTTTATGCTCAAAGAAACTCCATGCATCAATTTAGATCTAAATGTAACATTTTCTTGGGGATTTAAACTTTGCTAATTTCTTGATTTTTTTTTTTTTTTTTTTTTTTTGGGGGGGGGGGCTTTTTTGTGACTTTTGAAAGAATTCAGAAGCAAAAAATGTAATATAATATAATCTGTTTGACTTTTTACAAAGCTTATATCAACTTTGTCGTTATTTCTCCCACACCCATTCCTGGATTAAATTGACAATCATGAATCAATTTTTAAAAAGTTACTAATTAGACTATTAATTACTGGTAATTAATTATTTTGTTTGGTGCCAACATGAGAAACCAATACTTGTGTATTTGTTGGGTTTAGTTACCTTAAAAAATTGTTAACGCTGATTGCCCCTCACACATTATCCTATCAAGTTGATACTTATAACAAATATTTATTGGCCTAACAAAACATGAAAAAATAAGCATGAATACTCAATTAGACAATTAATTATTGGTAATTGTTTGATATCAAATAAGGGAAATAACTTGTACATTATTCATAGATAAAGTTTTTAGGGCGAACTTCTTCCTCTTTAGATAAGCTTTTTTTTTAAAAAAAAAAGGATTTTTAAAATTTTGCTTGTTTTGTTTTGAGTACAAACAATATTTATCGTACAAATTGATTTTACGCCTAAAGAATTCTAAACTCTGATTTCTCGACTTACTTTAAAAAAAAACCCCACTAAATTTACAATAACTGAATTTTAATGACAATCCAAGAATTCATTCAGATTTGAAGCGATGATAGATCGCTTCACAGAAATGAAACGAATGACTGGGCATTAGCTATTGTTGGACCTTAGTCGTTCACTCATCTTCAGCTGACGTGTCCAAAGGAACGACAAGTGCCGATACAGTTTGAGATCATCGGCGTCGCAGGTTCTGTCGGGGTGTAGCATTGTGTGCTGCTAACTGCATGAGGATCGCCGGCTCCTGGTTTTTTCCTCAGAGTTGAATCCATATTTGGGTATAGCTGCATGGCAGCAACGGATTTAATTAAGAGTGTTCATTCTCCTAGGTGGGTATCCAGAAATGGCTAACGAGACCCTCCCGCCCGCAGCTTACTGGTTACTCGCCTTCGCCCCTTCTGTTACTGATAACAGTTCCGCCTGACCCAAAATCTGAGCCACACGTGAATGCCAGGAGTTGGACTGGTTGTCAGAGGCTACTTGAGACGTGTGCCATTGGAAGCATTTTATAGGTCATGATGGGCTTATATCCATTACCATTTCCGGCAATAACAATGTTACGAACGATATTCTCTAACAAATTCATATGTATCATCTAATATTAATCATTTTGATGCGTGTTTTTTTTCCTCCTTTCTTATTTAAATTTTCTTAATAATATTTGAAGAATGTTTTTGTCAATTATCAGTCAAATTTTAAAAGAAGCTAAACACTTAAAGATTATTGATCCAAGGACGTTACTGTTGATAAGATAAGATAATTTTTATTGATACATTCCAATGGAAATTCAGTTTGACAACAATTGACAGCCTCAGCGTAACTACTGTAACAATAACATTTTAAATGCAAATACGAACAACATTCACACACGAAACACACACACACTCACTCACGACCAGCTCTCCATGAATTAGACTTCTTTGAACTTCTCGATCCTACTTTCTCTGTGATTTTAGACTGTTCTATTCAAGCTATTTCGGAGGTGTGGTTGGGTTCTCCAGGGAGCAGTTCCTGAAGGTCAATGGGAACTCAAACTTGTACATCGGATGGGGCGGAGAGGACGATGATCTGCTGAAGAGGTAACCTCTTTGTATGTCAGAGTGTTGTTACATCAAACATACAGCCTTTTAATTTAGGAAAACCGAGTACAATAGTTCAGATTAAATATTAATCTACTTCAAAGGCCAAAATACTAAGTGGGAAAAAAATGTCTGCAATTTCTTGGAGGCCTTTTTTTAAATTTTAATTTAATTTTTTTTTTGTAAGTGGCGCATATAATTACTAAAAGTACAAAGCATTATGTTTATTTTCTGTTGTATTGTGTAATTATGATTGTGTCATACATCGTGGGAAGCTCTGTTTCCAGGTACATCTTTAATACTTCCATGCAATACCTTTTTTTTAGTTCCATCATAAGTAGAGCTGCAATGATTCCTATTGGCTTGGAGATATTGTAATCTTCTACTGATAAGTAAATTGTATTAACGTTTTCATTGCGACATCTATTTTTATGCCCCAACGTTCTCGAACAGGTTGTATAATAAAAAGTACAAGATTTTACGACATCCAACAACTATTTCTCGTTATTTCATGTTAAAACACACACGAGACAAAGGAAACGAGGCCAACCCGCTCAGGTGAGTCAATACTTTTTTCTTGTAAACTTTCTTTCACTTAAGGTTACTGTGCTGTGCACGAGTTCGGGCACCACTCAAGATCTGTCAACCGCCTTTCTCCATTCATCGTTGTCCTTTGCCTTGGTTGGAATTCCTTTCAATGTCAACCCTATTCATTCTGTGGGGTTGTCTTCCCATTGCTTCCTCGGTCTTCTTCCTCCTGGTAATGTCCTATGAAGGAAGGTCTTTGCAAGCCCCGAGGCTCTTGTAAAGTAAAAAAAAGTAAAGTTCCCCTTTCAGACCGTGCGATCTCTAGGGCAGACGATGTAAAGGTCATCTGTTTCTGTGGCCTACGGTTAACGAGGGTGTCATGTGGCCAGCACAACGACCAACCGCCATTACTTTTCCCTAACTAATGTCAGGTACCCATTAGAGCTGAAGTATCATTTCTAAACACTAACCTATATTCTTTCATATTTAAATGAAAATTCATGGGAAACAACTCAGGAAAAACGTTTTTAAAGCCTTTCACATTTTTAGTATTGAGTAGGCAAAGTCACCCCTTGAAGCAAAGTCACCCCATTTCACGGCCCATTAGAGAAGATCACGGCCAATTCGAGAAGATCACGAAATTAAAAATCCCAGTCTTCCCCAGGATTCGGTTCTGAAGCCAAGAGCTTTACCGCTCAGCCACCGCGCCTCCCGAGGCTCTTGTGATGCTGCCATAAAGTTTGAATTTATGTTTTGTGTCAGTATTTAGCAGGTCATCGTGGAGTCCGATTGCTGTATTAATCCAGTTTCTAATCTCTTCATTCGTGATGCGGTCTTTGTAAATAACACCTAGGATCTTTCTGTAGCATTTTAGTTTCATTGCTAGGATCCTCTTAGGATCCTCTTCTCGAATTCTGGACACTGACTGCAGATCTCGAGAACATAGATGTGGATATTAATGTGTCACAAACAGTGACATAATTGCGAATTAGATTTTTTTTTTCAAATTGGGATTTACATTGTGTGAAAAAGAATTAGCATAATAGCAGTGAATAGAATTCACGGCTAGGTTTACACTGTCCGACTAGGCCCTGCTAGGTACACTCTATACTTGGTTGAAAAAAAAACTAAAAATAAAAAAATTATTATATTTCTCGGATTTTCTTCACGAAATTTTTGTTGTAATTTTAAAAGATCTCCATGTCCAGTCTAGATACAATATATATAAATCTTTGTTAGGCACATTTCTACCATACTAATTGTAAAATATGGCTGTGGATTTTCCCTCTAAGAAACGAAAAAAAAAGAACATATTCATTTATTTTTTAATCAAACAAGTTTGCTGATATCATAATAACTAAGCTTTATTTCTTCTAATGGATTACAGAAAAGCCATCTTGAGTAGTGCTCTCAAGCGACAAGATATTGAAGGCCTGAACACAGTGAAATACAAAGTGATCAATATCACATTTGAAAATCTGTACACTTGGATCAATGTTTCCATCAATACCACCGAAATACTTCTGGTTCGTATAGTCAACGAATTTGTGAATATGTGGACTAACCTTAAAGATTGATAATTATATAACAATGATTTTAAGTAACCCTTCCATGCCTCACTCAACTGGTCATCTGTTTCTATAGACGACGCTTAACGAGTGTATCATGTGACCAGTGTCATGAATCGATGATGTGACCTAATTCGACCTTTTTCTAGAAGCTGTGGTCAGGTCAAAGAAGACGTAGAAGAAACACGTGTTAATTATAATCATCAATCAGGGAAATAGGTCAGAGGAAACATAGCGTATGTCAGTTTCTAGAAGGTCATAGTTAATAAAATATTTAGAATAGAAGTTTTTAAGATTCTGGAAAGTACGTATTAGAAAAGTATATATTGAGGAAAGCTTGTTAGTCGGAGGTCCTTGCACTGTAACTGGTACGTGTGTTGTACTGAGTTCTTAAACAGTTGCGCGTCCACTAGTTATAGTTGTATCGTTAAATTGTTTAAATAAAGGTTATATCAGCTGAAGTTGTATTAGTAAAAAGTTTAGTATTACCAAGAGATTTAAGTCAAGTTGGTATTAAATTGATAGTCTACATCAAGGGTCTCAAACATGTAGCCCGCGGGCCACATGACAATTTTGTGTGGCCCGCGGCCACGCCCGCGAATTCAAAAAAAAAAAAAGATAAAATTTACAATGACCAGTGCTGCAGAGATTTTTTGAACTGAGACGGGAAATAGCATTATTCATGGCAATGAAAGACGAGACATACCTCAGCTCAGTGACCCAATGTTTTGTCGGATCTTGCTTTTCTTACTGACATCACGCAACATCTCAATGCACTTACTTCACAACTACATGGCACAAAGCAGCTGATTACCGTGATGTTTCACCGCATCAAATCATTCAGATGCAAGCTGACTTTGTGGGCTAATCAGCTGGCAGATGGAAACCTGGCTCATTTGTCTTTTCTACAGAGCATTACGGTTGAACCACAGCGCCTGAAAGACTACGTAGACATCCTCTCCAGACTACTGGAAGATTTTGAACACAACTTTCAGCAATTCACTGCTCTCTAGCCACAGTTTTTCCTTTTTGCCACTCCGTTCGCAGTTGACGTGAAAAATGTTCCAGTGGAAGTCCAGATGGAACTACTGGGCCTGCAGTGTGACACTGTTCTGAAGCAAAAATACGCTGATGTTGGCGTTCCACATTTCTACCAATTTCTTCCGAGAGAGAAGTTTCCAAACTTATTCTGCGCAGCTGCTAGAATTCTAGCGATGTTTGGGAGCACGTACGTTTGAGAACTTTTTTTACCAGAATGATCAACAAAACAGCATTAAGATCAAGACTGACTGATAAGCATCTGAGAGCAACCTTGTGTCTATCCACTACACGCGACTTCAGGCCTAACGTCGATGGTCTGGACTCTGCCAAACGCTCTCAGCTGAGTGGTCAGAAGAGTGACGAGCCATCTGCAGTAGGCCTAGAAATTATAGTTTGTTGTTTTTTGGGGAAACTACAGTTTCTTCTTTTTAATAAGTGACAGAGACAATGACAACTTATTTTAGTAAACTAAACTGCCTGTGCATGTAATAAACTACACTAAATGTAATCAATAATTATACAAACTTTATTTTAGCATTTAACTGCAGTGACAGTAAAATTCTCATTTTGTGGTGCGGCCCGCTGAATGGTTGTTACTTTCCACTGTGGCCCACATGCTGAACTGAGTTTGAGACCCCTGGTCTACATCTATGTTTAGTTTGAAGAAGTTTTATAAAAGAGTAAGAAAAGAAGACAGATGTTTCTTGTTGTCAAGTTATTTATTTACATCTCCGGCAAGATGATTCTGTTTTGTGCAATTTTGAATCAGGCATAAAGAAATAGAAATCATCACAGCCAGCACAACCCCAATCGGCCTTTACTTTCCCAAACTAATGTTAAGTGCATCATACCAATCACGAAGCTCCAAATCCCAGTCACTAACGTCCAAATAAAGTAATTTAAACATTTTAAATTTCAGTATTTTTTTATTAAATTTTACCAGACGTTTAATTCCTTTTGCAGACTGCTCCAGCCATGACCCTTCAGGACGTCGACAACGCGAAGAAAAAATGGCACCAAGAAAAGATGCGCAAAGAGAAAGCCAGGCTAGAAGCACTTCAGCGAAGGAACGTCGCCAAGACGTCCGCCTCTGCCAGAAATGCCACTCAAATCATCTCTCATGATTCAGTTAATTCTAAAGTCACTTCTAAATCCCGCGCTATCCACTCTTTGGTTGAGTCTCAACAAAGAACTGACACGAACACAACTTCTTAAGAAACAAACTCCCAGAAAGCAAAGTCTTTGAGCCTAGCTGATGACGCAAAAAAAGTCATGGGATAAGGCTGAATTATGGGGGAAAGGCTGAATGACACGAAAGGGAAAAGTTAACAACTAACATATAGTAGGACTCCAATTGTGGATCGGCAAACAATGAATAAGATACGATTAGTTCTTTATTTAAATACCTAAAATAAATTAAAAAAAAAAAACATTTGTAAAAAAAAACATAATAGAATAATAATGTGTCGGCTATCTAACTGTATGTAATATTCGTTTGACCATCCAGCACCTCACCATCACGTGATGCTGTTAATATAGATCCACGCTCCTCATTCACTATGAACTTATGATGATATTGAGGTCTAATCATCGTTAATTTACCTCATTCGCCAAAACGAAGCCACGTTATGACCAATGATTAAAAACAGCAAAAAAAAAGTTCCCCTGATATTCATGTTTGATTCGAATTAGGTCGTAAGTTGTAAGGAGTAGGTAGGAAAATATGTCTCAAGGGTATTTGTTGACGATTGGTGCATGAGGCGAATTGAGTCCCAGGGCAGTAGGGTCTGCTTTTGCTTTAAGTTGTTGGGCCCTTTTGTTCTACGTTTCGGGATGTTTCAAACACCAAATATCAGCGCACCGAGCCACGAGGAATTATCATCGGCCAGGATTCCCCAGTCATGGGTGTTGATTTCGCATGTATTGATGGAGCTCTTGACTGATTCATTAAATCTCTTGTGTTGTCTCCCGCTGGGAACGCTTTCAAGCTCCATCTAGGAAAGGCGCTTAGGAAGTCGATTATCAGGCAATGACGGTAATCAACAATATACAACAATGACTTAAACTTGTGATAGGCAACTGAATAGAAACAGATTTACCAATGACCTCCCCCCCCCCCCACGACCAGAAACCGTGTTAACTATAAAAATTATAATTTACATATGTTGTTGAAAAACAGAATATTACGTTATGCATAGTTCAAGTCGCCACAATACAGGGAGGTACTATTGGAAACACGAGACAGTTATCTCGGCTGGGAGACGACCGCATGCCAAAAGTCGATCCTATTTTATGTGCTTAAATGAGGGCGGCGTAACAGAAGTGGCCCCCGTAGTGCTATAAAGATCAACTCTGGCGCCTTTTTGCCCTCACTAGCATAGAGGAAAGTAGCTGGCAGCTTATGGTCTCTGACAGAGACAGTTGGAGAGCTTCATAAAAGTCACGGGACACACATTTGAGACTCGAAGAAAAGACCTTGTTGAAAACAGACGCAAAAGACGAAAAAAAATTCAATAGACCCCCAGCAGACAACGACTTTGCCTGCATCAGATATGGTAAAATATGCAGGTCGCAGCGGGGTTTGCATAGTCATGTAAAACACTGCATTCATCCTTAATCTTGTATATTTCGTATGTTTTTTAATAACAGAGAAATATTGCAGATTTCAAAGATTGAAGGCCAATCCATAAATAGCACCTTTTTTTTTTTTGGTTTATCCGATGTACAGAATTTGGCTGTACATGTAATAAATGCTCCTTTTTACCTAGTGCTACTAGGGCATGAAATGGGTTGCCTGGATCAGCCAGGAAAAAGAATAACTTGGCAGAATTTAAATCATTGATTAACATGCATGACTAGAGTGACCTAGAAATACGCATAGCGACATAGGACGTAACCATCTTTTTTGTTGAAGTTACGTCTGTATTTCATGAGATAAGATAAAAATCATATAAGTCTATGATAAAAACTTTATACATTCCATCAGAGGCGTAGTTGGGGGGTGAGCAAGGGGGCCACGATGCCTCGGTCGCCATCAAGCAGAGGCGCCAAAAAAATAAAAATTGCTGTTGATATTTTAGTTAGGTAATACATTCTAAGCTTATTTGTATTATATTATTATTATTTTATACTTATTATTTATAAGCCTATATTTCTATGTGATGTTCATGAAAAATGGATGGGAGCGCCAATATTTTTTCTCCGGGCGCACTACGCCTCTGCATCCCATGCTTTATAGATCTAGTATTTGTGTGTGCACTTTATCGCACTGTAGAATGAGATTAAAATTCAAATGTAAACAAAGAGCAGATTGCTGTGATTATCTTTTACTAACTTTTATGTAAAAAACCTCCAACTGTGTGTAAAATCGAGTTAGAGGCGTCTATGGTTACTTCATTTAAATTAAACTGAAAGTGAACTATTAAACATTGTGTTTCCATCTTTCTCTGTACACAATCTTATTATAAACTGTACGATATCTGATACTTGGGGTAAGTCTAAATGCCAATAAATGAATAAAGACTTAGAGACGAGAGAAGTCTAGATCTAGTCGATAGATCATCATGAAGCTAGATCTATTCTACTGTAACTGTTAGTCTATCTAAATGTGTCCATCCCCATGATTGTCACTTGTGTAACATTGATCCAATTCTACACAATGTTTCCCAAACTTTTCCCTTAACGGAACACTTCGCACATTCTGAGTATTTAGCGGTTCACTTGGCTTATTTTTTAAGAGAGATTAATTCATGTAGTGGCCAACTAGTTATATATTCAGGCTCTGTGGAACACAGTTTGGAAACACTGAAATACTACATGAGTACTTTTAAAAATCAGGCCGAAGATTTAAAAAAGTAGTGCTGTATATCACATGGCTACTCAGTCCTATCTGTGACCTACATATTTTGCCTTATCCAAAGAGACTTACTTTAATACTTAGACTTGGATCCTCCCGGACCGTTCGACGCATTGGGTGGCAAGCGGTCTCCATAAAGATCTGTCACTGGCAATGTCTGAAGCCTCTTCACACCTGGTGTCCACCGCTCTGATATCCTCCATGAAAGTGTGGCACCAATTTACGCTAGTTTGCGATTTGAAGTCCATCGTTTATAGTTTTATCAATTCATCATGGCTATCGAGCTGAAATTTCGCACATAGGCCTAAACGTGTGATGTCTGACATAATATAGAGTTAACATTTCAGAAAGACCAAGTCAGTAACTAAAATTATTTATACAAAAACACTATAATGGGACGTAACTGCACACTTTACGTAATTATATAAGAAAATATAATTATGTCCCCTGTTATTCTTCTACTGCGACGATATTCAAATGATGTTAATCCTATTTAAATGAAAAATGAAATTTAAAAAAAATTAGGAGCTTCATAAATAAGAACAAAAATAGAAAGCATTATAATTAAGAGAATAAGTTGTAATATAAGGAGACATCATGGAGACCAAAAAATAGGGACAAGAACTACATTCTTTTCGCAACATATTTGTTTTGTTATGCTCTTCTGCTCTTCATTGCAAAGGGGCCTCCTGCATCTTTAATTCTTTACAATCTTCAGACCAGGCCACCTGAGCTGGCCCGGTCATGTCCTACTCAAGAAGGGTGAACGTATCACCAGAGTCAACTCTTTGTGGTTAAACTCTCATGAAAAACTGGTCGACCCCACCTACAACATGTGGACGTAATTAAACTGGACCTCAAAGCAGTGGATATCGATGTTGACTTCTGAGAAGGGGCATAGCCCTAGACCGCACAATGTGGAGAGAGATGGTGGCCACTAAAGCTACGGAAGTAAAAAAAAAGCATTGACCTCAGGTATACATGAAAATTGTGCCAAACAAAAAATGGCTGGTTCCTCTACTTCCAAAGCAAATGTCGCCTCAATCTGTGGTACATGTGGACGAGAATGGCTCGCTAGACATGAAAAAGTACCAGAATATGGCTCTACAGTCACATGAATAAGTACTTCAGAATAGGGCTCTACAGTCACATGAATAAGTACTTCAGAATAGGGCTCTACAGTCACATACAGACATGAAAAAGTACCAGAATATGGCTCTACAGTCACATGAATAAGTACTTCAGAATAGGGCTCTACAGTCACATGAATAAGTACTTCAAAATAGGGCTCTAAAGTCACATGAATAAGTACTTCAGAATAGGGCTCTACAGTCACATGAATAAGTACTTCAGAATAAAGCTCTACAGTCACATGAATAAGTACTTCAAAATAAAGCTCTACAGTCACATGAATAAGTACTTCAGAATAAAGCTCTACAGTCACATGAATAAGTACTTCAGAATAAAGCTCTACAGTCACATGAATAAGTACTTCAGAAAAAAGCTCTACAGTCACATGAATAAGTACTTCAGAATAAAGCTCTACAGTCACATGAATAAGTACTTCAGAATAAAGCTCTACAGTCACATGAATAAGTACTTCAGAAAAAAGCTCTACAGTCACATGAATAAGTACTTCAGAATAAAGCTCTACAGTCACATGAATAAGTACTTCAGAATAAAGCTCTACAGTCACAAGTGCGATCCAAGGAACCATAGTCGTTCTACGACTTTTGGAGTCCAATATAGCATGTGTTTTGATAATTATCATTGATCTATATTAATCAGGATTTCTATTTCATTATCAAAAATGAAATATGAATGTTTAGCTTACAATATTACTCTAGCATAAAATAGGAATTGATTGCTACAATTCCTCTATCCAGCTCGTACCTTCCTGCAAACTAAAACCTGGGTGAATGGGCTCAAAAACCTGGATACACTGGCGGATCCAGGGGGAGGGCGGACGAATTATAGTATAGAATTCACACAATTTGTATACGAATTTATTACTTATGTTAATAATATATACTAATTATTTATATTTCAACCTATTTTTAGGTTATTTCGCCCCCCCCCCCTTTCTAGTATTTTGGCCGATTTGGTAGGGTCGGGAGGGGGCGATGGCATCAATCAGATTGCTAACAGAATCCTTTAAATATCTATATGACTAAAACTTGTTATTGGTATTATAACCGCTCTTGATATTATGTCATTGACCTGTTGGCCGATTGGAAGGGGAGGAGCAAATACCTCTACTGCCATTTCCATCTAAACCCTTTGAGTGGGGGGGGCGGTCCTACTTTTATGGAGAAATCATAGTTTGTGAACAAAATTAGTCGAATATCTATATAATATAAACAGGTGGAAGTGCGATACATGCAATCACCTTCCCCCATCGGACAAACCAATTCTTTTTGTATTATAGTAAGAAATTACAAAATTAAAATATCTGTCACTAATATAATTTATATATAAAATAGTAAATTTTCATATCAAGTCGCCAAACCACTATTCTTCAATACAAAATGCAATCATTAGCAGAAATTATAAAAAGGAGCGAGGATTAATCGTTTTCATTTTACCGCCCTTCCTCTTTCCAGACAGAGTTTGTGTAATTTCACATGAATTTATCATAACTATTTTAAGAAAGACTTTGCTTTGGAAAAGTTATAATTCAAACGAAATTTTTCAATATAACAGTCACGGTTGAGATGAGTTCAAAAGCCAGATAATCTCATATTTTTCTAGTTAAATAACTTTAGGATTATAACTCACAATTTATGCTTGAATTTTATTGAATATTATTTATCGAATAATTTTTTTTTCGGCGGCGATCCTCAAAGCCTTAATCTAAATCTGTGGGGTATCTTATCTTTTCAAAGAACAAATCGGTTGTATTTGCAATGTATTAAGGGACTATACATTCATATTAGAATATTTTTCCACATTTTTCAAAAGGTCCTTTATAATAGAATGAATAATGAGCTGTAGGTCAGGAGAATGCGTTACTGCAGTGAAGAATGCCGGAAAACGCTTCTAGCGTCGAGGCTTCGCCCCGAACCTCACTGATGAATAATAAGCTGTAGATATCAGGAGAATGCGTTTCTGCAGTGAAAAATGCAAGAGAACGCTTTTGGGTGTCGGGCTTTCCCCCGAATCCCACGGATAAAGCTTACGGCGCTATCCCAGACCCACAAGCTTGCAAGAGAAAGGCTTCAACATGACTGTTTTTTTTTCTTTTTTTTTCGCCGTAGATTGAGAAAAGTCTTATTTTATTCTCATATTTATATATATACGCACGTTTATGCATAGGGTTAGGGTTTACTGGGTGTTAGGGTTTGGAAAAAAATCGCCCCCCCCCCCCACTTCAAAGTTCTGAATCCGCCAGTGCTGAATACAGATTTCGAAAATGGCTGTAAAGATTTTTATAATAATATAATATTTTAAAGTATAAAAAGAAATAAGTTTAAATTTGGCTAGAGGAGTAGAAATAGTTATCTTGAATAATCTGTACCTCATCGAGTATTTCGGAATGTACACCATATTTATTCAAGAGTTTTAAAAAATTAAACTAAGTTCCATGTCTAGATCAATATGGCTATCAATAGAACATTATAAAGTCTTGTAGATTTATACATTTTGCATAAACAGGATTGTTTTCTCCAGCAAGGGGAAATGGAACGTGGTATAAAATGTTACATTTTTAAAAATCTAACATTAATTAGTTATTAAGAGAAATTAATTGTTCTATAAGTATAGACTTTTTTTTTACAAGTATGTTTTGTTTTTCTTTGTTTAAAATTTTGTGTTGTTTAATTCCCTGTACGTAGAAAACTGGCAACATTACCCATGATGTATCCGCCTCAAACCATATACCAACCTATTGTAATGGGCTACCCGTCTGGTCATATAGTGGCTTGCCCGGTACAGAGCTGTGATTTGGAAGTAGCTTCTGGAACATGTAATGTATTTTCACATTGAGTAACTGCTTAGATTAATGTTAGACTTTCTTTGCTCGTGGGGAAGTGGGAATATGCCTTATGTAAGCCGCGAAAAGCATAGTGCAGTTCTTCTCTGAAGAATTGTAAATTGTGGTGAAGATTTGAAGTCTTGTTTTAATGATCACATTTCTAATGTGTTTTTTTTTGGTAACCTTTTTGTTTTTTTCATGACATTAACACATCTCTAATAGGATTTTGGTAAAAAAAAATTGTGTGTGGGGGATAAGTTCTGTTTCTTTGATATGCGGCGGTCTCACATGAATGATGTTTAATGCGTGCATTCTCAGTTATTTCTTCAAATCTTTTCGTTCTAACGCCAATTATGTCTTTTAATCCAAAGGGCCTTTACGGTGGTGGAGGCGGCGTTTTCTTTAAATATTTATTACTGACCTTGGGCCAAATCTGTTTGCCATCTGGCTCCTGTAGGCCTCTCCGTCCTCGTACAAGTGTGTCCTAGCTCTAGTCTGTACGAAGGAAAAGACCCTCTGGTTTGGAAGCTGAGACAAGTCAGACAAGAGCAGGGAGGTATGGGAGCAAATGAAGAAACCAGGCGCAAAGTTGACTGGTGGCAGCTCAAGCGAGAAGAACAGGCCATTCTAGCACAGTTCAGAGTCGGACCTTGCCCACTAGGCGCCTATTTTGAGCGATACGGAGATAACTGCGATCACGCAAAGAACACATATTGTATCAAAAATATTTTAAATGTCATTTATTGATGACTACATCTATTTTATTAAACGTTTTTAATGTACATCATTGTAATTTAATCTACTAAGCTTGTAATATAACAAAAAAGAACCAAAACAACGTATTCTTGGTCAGAAGCCTTAGATGCCTTCTATAGGAGGCACTGTCCCATGTCTCACAGCCCATATAAAAGTGTTCTAAGAGCTACTGTTTTTCTTAAATTGTCTTACTACTGTCAGGGTTCAAATTATATACTTGTGTTTCTTGACTTTGTCTTGGCTCGCTAGGGGGTTCTTCAATACCTAATTACAATTACTTAATACTTGCTTAGTTACTCACAAAAGAACAAATCTACTAGATGCACTGAAACTCCAACTATAGATATCCATTGAAATACGAATAATACTTTAATATTCAATAAGCTTATTATGAAATCAACTTCAATAAATATTTAATACACAAAACACCAGTCCAGGAAGTAAACGTCCAATCCTCTTAGACCGGGAGCAAGACCTCACTAACTTAACACACTCTCTCGCACATTCAAAGAAGACTAAATCATTCAGTTCATAACACGTGCAACACTTTGCATTCATAACAAAGGGATATAAAATAAAATAATTTTATTTGTTGACAAAAAGTTTTTGAGACGTCACGGGAAAAAAATGTTTCTTTTATCTCGAATTAGGGGCCCCTTCGTTTCCAAAGGGACTCCGGACCTCCGAATCCGGCCCTGTCAAAATTGTAGAATAAAAATAGTAGTTTACTTAGAATTGGCTTTTAACGACATAATCATACTGTTTATTAAAACTCTTTTACTCCATGTTGACAAAAATATAAACAAACAAAAAACCTGTAAGCAGCCAACTTGAGTGTAATACAAAGCTATTAAATGAATGGATATACATTAAATACTCATTCACTTTAATATGTCTTTGTTAAGATAGAAAATACCTCATAGTTAGAAACGAGGTTTCTAAAAATATTTTTTTGATAATCACTTTGTTTCCCTCTGTGTCAGCATACCCATGGAGGTCTGTTCTCTGGTTTTTAACTCTTGTCTTCGTGGGCTGGCCATTGTCCGTTGTCTTCAGTGCCTTGTACATCGTTTTGAGTCCATTTGGGTGAGTTGGCTACACTGGTGTTTAAATCACATTCTTGCTTCCTTGAGTCTGTTTTGTGAAACTCACTCCCCAATATAGAAATATATTCTCAAAGAAACATACACATTAGACAGACAATTAGACTATATATCTCCTCTCTCTGTTGTTCTGTCTAAGGCATGGCCACCAACCAGCTTCCAAGGGCGTTTCCGTTCTGTGCGAGTCTCTCCAACTGTCCGCTTGTACTTCCCATCTACTTGACATCTCCCTCTGAATCGAGGAGTAATGAATTAACGGGTTTGGGCCTATGATTGATTTTTATGTTTAGATACATGTGGTAGTCTTTGCTCCTATTTTTTTTTCGCTATTAATTCCTTGGGCTATGAGTTTCTGTTTTGCTTTCAATTTGCTCTCGACCAAGCTTCCCATGAGACATTTTAGGCATTTAATTTAAAAGAATTACTGTCTTAGAAGAGAAGTGTGCTTTTATGGAATAATAAATCTCAATTTGATTGAAAAACATTTTTTTTGACTTAAAAGGATCCTAAAAAAAACTCTTCAAATATTCTCTCTACTTCAAGCCCCTGCTGCAACTGTGTAAGAATCATCACAGACGCCTTGTTGTTCGGTGTTACTCTCCCTTGTATCTGTAGTGAGAACATGATACTACAGAGCAGATACTGCTGACCTCTCTTCTGTAGGATCACCTGACGCATCGCTAGAATATTAATACTGGAATCTTGACTTCATTCATAAATGTCGTATGATTGTGTTCTCATTGGAAGAAGCTCCAGAGGAAAATGCCATGGGATCATCCAATAATCACGTCGGAGAAGTAGAACAATTGGATTGATGTTCAAAAACTAAACATTTATGTAAATTTGGCTGTACTTAGTTTAATACCATAAAGAGGTTTACTTGACGGTTGAAACACTTGATATAACATACACTATAGCAAGGCAGACGATATATGAACATATTCATACTTACACTTCAGCTTCTTGAAGGTAGCATATCCAATTATTATACACTGCCATTAGTTGCTACCAGTGCAAAAAACTTATGTAGAGCCCAAACACTCAGAATTTCTTATTATTTGGCATTATAGGTTGCCTATTCGATTGCTTACTGTATATATAAATACATGAGTATATTAAATATTGGGTTACTATCTCTAGCTGCGACAAAAAAATGTAAGTTAATCACCTCGGGAAAACCTGATTTTGTACAAGAGATCATGATTTTTTAAAAAATAAAATAAAAATTATGTCCGTATCTGTAGAATCAGTGACATCCGTTTAATAAAACAAAACAAAAAAGTGAAATGTAATTCAGAAAATAACAAATCTTCATTTACTTACTCCACAATTCATTTCAAGATTGTATAGTTCAGTGACTGTATAATATTGCGTACAAATGTAGCCCCAAATAAATAAAAAAAGGCAAAATATATACACGTAATATTTTTGAAAAAGGTAGGAGGCGTATTTTTAAAGACAGTTCCTCCTATAAACAGGGGACCAACCTTTGTAAGAGCGATTAACTTGCTATGAATAACAAATGAATGATACATTTTTACCCCGCCCCTTTCCCTCCACATCCGTCGCCCCTGAAAAAAAAAAAGTTCTGGTTAAATTAAGCGAATATAAAATGCTGAGAGTAAAGAAGTCAAGTCCCCCCTTGCAGACCATGCTGTCTATAGGGCAGATGATGGCAAATGATGTTATGGTCATCTGTTTCAGAAACAAAACGTATGCTGAGAGGGTACAGAACTCTAATGCTAGGCCTAGAGATTCAGACTTAGTAGACGGTGCGCAAAATGTTCCTGAGTGTCTATTTATTTATTTAACTCCTGAACGAAGGCAGCGTAAATACCCGCTGTGTCTGTTCTAGATGAAAGATTGTCTCGAGGAGTCTAGATCAATTTTAATTCCATAAGAGAATATTTGGAACAAATATAAAGGTCGAATTGGCGATGTCCCAGTATGGCTGATTGCTAGTAATTTATTTTCTAATGAACTGTTAAATTTCTAGAAAAATCTTTGGTACGTTTTTCTAGAACCGTGAACAGTTTTGTTTTGTATCTGACCTTTTCTTTTGACCCGATGAAGATTTGCAAGCTGAGAAGAGGAATAGTAAAAATACTTTAAAAAAAAAAAAAATTAATGTAAGATAAAGAACTGCACAATTACTGCAACATATCTTAATGAATCAAGAACTATCTCCCTTTTCTATATAAAACAAAACTAATTGATTATTAACTAATTGGTTAATTTTTTTTTATTGATTCATGTATTATTTTCGACAAAGAATAATTGTGCAAAGTTTCAACTTGATCCAAGAAAGGGAAGTGGGAGAGATAACGAGTACAAGAATAGTACCAGACAGACAGACAGACAGACAGACAGACAGAGTTGATATAATTTTCATGATTGAACAACAAAATTGAACTCTTTAAATACAAAGTTGTGTAATGAATTAATCTCAAAGATTTTATGTTCTTTCTTACGTAGCACACATTTTAGTCAAACATCTTGATTATTTTTGTGTTAAAGAAGCTCATATATAAAAATATATATAAAAAGTAAAAGTAAAGTTGATCTTTCAGACCTTGTGGTATATATATATATAAATAAAATAGAATAATTGTACCATTTTTTTAAACAAATAAAACATTTATAAAGTCGGTCGTATTGAAAACTAACCGGTACAACCTCGACAGTACATACAAATTTAAAAAGGGGTTTTAAAAGCTCGCATTACTTATAGTTTGACAAATGTTTGTAAAATGTTTTACATATTTCGGATGTTCCTTCAGAGTTGAAGATAGTTTACTTCCTAGTCCAAACCTCCCGCAGGACTACGGGGGATGGGAGCGGGCAGGGTTTGAACCCTCGACCGTCGATAAATCCGAACGACAGTCCAGCGCGCAAACCGCACGACCAGGCAGCCATCCAAAGAAAATGAATTACTACCTAAGGACATCGATGTCTATGCAATTCACCTAACAATGTTCTATTAAGAAATGACGGATGTAATAAATTTAAAAATTGAAATATAAATGACAATTTTTAAACATCTATTCTGATGTTCCGATTGCGTTGCAGGAAAAAAAAATAGATTTACAAAATTATGTCTTCAGTAAAGAGAATTTAAAAAATAACAGGCACAACAGAGCTGTGTCTGCACTTAAATGTGCCTGTAAAACTCCAAAACTCTGGTTGAAAATGGAATTACATTTAGCTTTTCCATCAACATACATGGTTAAACTGGATTTAATGCGTAACAAATTTAGTGAGTAAGCAAAGAAATAGAATGGATGTAGCCACTAGAGGAGACCTTGTTTTGGCTAATTTAAAGCTTAACATTTCTAATAATGTCAGACTGCAGGAGGCACAAGGTTCCCATTAGCTTAATTTCATTTTTTTTAGTGAATTCAGCGATAATAATATTTATTTTTTAAAAAATATTACTAAATTTAGAATTAAACCTTAAGATAATAGGTCCTGGTATTCAATAACTTACAAATAAAATGTTGGAAAGATTTGAAAGAGTCATGATAATGAGATCAATTTTTGTTTGAAACCACTGCAATTTATTAGGCATTAATTTGTGTATAATATTTATACAATTACCGATCTGCTATTGACAACATGAACATCAATCAATAAATATAATTTTATTCCGTTCGGCCTTCTCTTGGTTCCTATTAGTAGGCCTATTGTTCTTTGAAAGGGACAGGGGGCGCTGGTCGATTTTTTTAAAAGAAAAAAATACGAAAAGGGGGCGTAGGCTAAAACCAGTTAAAGACCAATGAGTATTATAAGATTATTATTATTATCATTATTACGCTAGAAACGAACGAGTATTCATTTTCTGGCATTGCCAGGATCGAGTTTCATTCAAGAGAAACGAAATTTAGTGTATTACTTATTATTATTATTATTTTTATACCAACGATCTATATGTGAAATGTTTTAAATTATATAATACTTATATACAAAGTAATCGCATTCTTTCTTTGTAAAAACAAATAAAACATTTAGTTCATAATGTAAGTAGCTTGTATAACATGAAACACTTAATTAATACAATACATTCTTAGCTCTTTTCATATAGGTATTAGAAATATACTGAACAATCACCTTTTTTGCCTCCCCCTTTTTTACTATTAATAGTGAATAGTTATATAAAAAAGGTGTATTTTTATGGAAAAATAAACTGCTTGCATAGTTAATTTTAACAAGTAAGCTTTTCGCTTTTTGAGCTGTTGCATTTGGAAAATCTAAAATATCAAAGATATTTGATTTTAAAAATGTTTTTCTAGCTTTTGAGATCTAAATGGGAAGGTCGGAGGTCAACACAAAACGAACACAAACCAAATAGCGGCTAGTCCTATTTCGTGGGAAGCTAAAAAAAAAAAATAAAGCTATATGAGTCAGAAACATTTAGAGCTGACAAAATTACACACTTACCAATGTCTCATGTGACACAAGAATAAACTTGGGGTCTCAGAGTGATGCTAATGTAAAACGTGACCAAAGGTGAGTATATCAAGTAGTTGAACATAATAACGTTGTGGCTCAAGTAAGTCATTTCCTAAGTGTCAAACTTACAATGAAAGAAAATATCCAATTAAATAAATGGCAAGAAGCACCAAGTGGTAATGGCTGCGGCATCCCCCCCCCCCCCCCATCATATCCTGAACAGGGAAAAGCTTTATTGAACGTTATCCGTGTGGATCATTCACAGAATGTCATGGCCATTTGTAGGTCTAGGACCAATGAACGTTATCCGTGTGGATCATTCACAGAATGTCATGGCCATTTGTAGGTCTAGGACCAATGAACGTTATCCGTGTGGATCATTCACAGAATGTCATGGCCATTTGTAGGTCTAAAACCAATGAACGTTATCCGTGTGGATCATTCACAGAATGTCATGGCCATTTGTAGGTCTAGGACCAATGAACGTTATCCGTGTGGATCATTCACAGAATGTCATGGCCATTTGTAGGTCTAGGACCAATGAACGTTATCCGTGTGGATCATTCACAGAATGTCATGGCCATTTGTAGGTCTAGGACCAATGAACGTTATCCGTGTGGATCATTCACAGAATGTCATGGCCATTTGTAGGTCTAGGACCAATGAACGTTATCCGTGTGGATCATTCACAGAATGTCATGGCCATTTGTAGGTCTAGGACCAATGAACGTTATCCGTGTGGATCATTCACAGAATGTCATGGCCATTTGTAGGTCTAGGACCAATGTTAGGACCAGGAAACATTGGTCAGATGATATAAAACAGGAAGTAGTGTTTCGAAGAACATTAACGGCAGGGCACTGTTCGCGGAACTTTGCTTATTCCCCTTGTGAGTAGCAAGGAACATTGCTGGTAGGACATTAATAGTAGACCAGTTATGATGAATAATTGTCCCATAGTTTCGCTTGGAACTTTGCTGGTAGGTCATTGATAGTAGTACAGTGCTGATTAATCATTGCACCTTAGAGTCGAAAGGATCATTGCTGATAAGAAAATGATAGCAGTCCAGTGCTGATTAATCAGTACTCCGTAATGTCTCAAGAAACTTGAAACAGCTTTGAAGACATTCTAATCCTTTTGAATGGAAACTGGATCTTTTGATTACTATAAACATTGATTTCAACTCTTTATCCGTTTGGCTGGTTCTATTGTAAACTATCAGTATTCAGTTGTATTTATGACTTCTAAAAATACTGATTAAATATAATTCAACAGACTTCCTTGAATGCGTGTCGTAATCTTTAGTAAATGTTCAATTTTTTTCATTTGTAGCCTAGTGGATGTTATTTTCAAGCTTGTTAAAGAAAAACAATACATTCATCTTTCCCCCTATTGCTGCATTGTGAAGTTCCATGTTAGTTACTGACTCATCTACTGTACAAACGCCTGTGCAATATGAAGGTCAATAGTATAAAAGCAAGTTGGTCACTTAATGATTATCTTCATTTTAATAAGCCACTCTTACTTCAGAATGGTTCTGTGATGATTTCCTGTTTAAATACTTGATTCGAAAAACATCTCCTAGAGACGTGGGTAATTCATTCAACCCTCTGTCGTGTTTGAAAAGGAATGTCTTCCATCGTCCTTAGATGATCTGAATAACTATAAGTGCCACATTAAGTGTAGCACACTGTATGTATAACATATGAGCACAACATTTTCGCTTCGTGTGTCTAAAGATGTTGAAGAAGTAATGAATTTGTCTCCCCTTAAGATTTGGTCACGTTGGCTTCTTTTCGTTTGCGTTCCATTTCAAACTGCCATTTTCTTTTGGCTTCTTGGACGTCTTTCAAGGTGAACTGTGGCGCGGTCTGGAAAAAAAATTTAAATCGGTTAATAAAAGAATTTACTATTATTTAAAGTTTAAGTTAAAAAAAACAACAACTAAAAAATCTAGGAAATGTTATTTCCATTTACTTTTTGCTTTCTACACACGAAAATTTCGATAGCCATTGGTCTTTTAAAAGTGAGTGAAATGTTCAATCGTTTTTCCCATCCAACTTTTTGGATTCGAATGTTTCTGTGAACTCCGACTATACTTAAAATAAACTGCAAAACTGAGCTATCAAAAACATAGGAAAACTGACCAGATGATCTATTTGATGAGGTAAATATTCAATACATGTAATGCCTAAAAAAATAACTCTGTGATAATGGTGAGTTGGTCTTACTTTTCCCAATGCGTTAAAGATTCTTTCTTTCAAGTGACAGGTTGATCTCAAAGATGAAGTTCAGTTCCTACTGCCTGCCTTTTTGCCTAAATCTTTGTTCAATCGAAACTTACATTCTTTGTAAAGTTCAGCTTTCAGACCTTGTGGTCTATTGGGCAGATGATGTAAAGGTAATCTGTTTCTGTGGCCCACGGTTAACGAGGGTGTCATGTGGCCAGCACAACAACCAACTGCCTTTACTTTTCCCCAACTTATGTCAGGTACCCATTAGAGCTGGGAGGACTCAGAGGCACCCGAAGATTCCGAAATTCAAAATCCCATTTTCACCAGGATTCGAACCAAGGATCCCGGTTCGGAAGCCAAGTGCTTTACCGCTAAGTCCCAGGGTGACTACACATTAAAAAAAAAAAGAAATACATTTATACACCATCTGTGGCATTTTACGTCTCGAGAGACGAAATTTTCCATTTGCAACTTCTCATGTGACTTAAGACTGATTTGACAGAACAAAAAGGTTGAAGAATATGTAGAGACATTAATACCAATATCAACACTCTTTCCACCCTGTTATGGAGTAAGTGTGTGTATGTTTCTATAGTGATAGAAGAAAGGAGTCAACTATGCAAAGTTTGTAAAATTTGTTTACATGTTTTGAAGTTATTTCAAGTTTGACAAGTTAAAATATAATAACGCCTACAGCGGTTTATTTGTCTACCAGCAGTTTGGTGCTACAGGTCATCGACCGTCTGCAACACTTCCCTACTACACACTGACGCACAAACATACGTGAGGCGGAGTACTTACTAGCAAGATCTCCGTGTTGTTAATGGACACAGTGATCCAAGTGTACAGAGGCTCACACGTTATATTCAACACTTTGTATTTCACTGTGTTTAGACCTTCAATGTCCTGTCGCTTGTTCGAGCTTTTCAAAATGACTTTTCTGTTAGAGACATAAACAGATAGAGAACAAACAAAATATTTAAAATCCTTTAACAAAAAGAAAAAAAAACACAGCTTATCTAAAGGGTAAGAACTCCGTCTTATATCTACCAATCACGTATATGTTATTTCCCTTATTCGATATCAAACAAAATAATGAATTATCAATAATTAATTGAATATATGAATATTTTTGTTTCTTGATTAAATTCAAATACTTGTTTAAAGTATTAACTTGATCGGAGAATGCGTGAGGGAGAAATAGCGTTAACAATCTTTGGTTTTTTAAGGGGACTAAACCCAACACACTTAGCCATATATGTTAGATTCCCTTCTTGCAATTTAACAAATTATAATTACAAGTATTTTATTGTTTTCTTTGTTACTTTTTTTTTTGGTATTGGTTTATGTCTTGTCTATGTCAATGAATAATTGTGAGAAGTCTCAGCTTGATCCAAGAATGGGTGTCGGAGAAATAACGTGTACACTTTACTAACAAAAAGACAGACAGATAGTCAGACAGACAGAGTGAGTTGATATAAGCTTCGTAAAAATTACAAAGGACATAAATTATAGCAAAAATATTTTAAATGCCATTCTTTTTATAAAACTTTTTTCATTGAATGTACATCGTGGTCTGATAGGGTTCAATTACTTGTAATTCAGTTGACTAACTTTGTTATATAATAAAAACATAACAACAACGTATTCCTGGACAGAAGTCTTTGATGCCTTCTATAGGGGGCACTGCCATATAAAAATGTAAGAACCACTGGTTTAAAGACCAGAGGCCGGTGTGGACAGTATAGAAGTATTATTTACCATTCGACAGCAGCGACGTTGACGTTGCATCAGAACTTTGAATGATCTAAAATATCATGATGTCGGATTCTCAATATCTTTTCTAGTTTAAGAGATTTAAACGGGACGGATGGACGGACGGACAGGCAGATGACACAAAAACTAATAGCGTCTATTCCCCTTTCGGGGGCCGCTCAAGAAGGAACAGGGAGCATAGACAGAAAAACTTTAAATGAAAGCTACTTACTGAGATGTGTGTCTGTATATCTGGAGTTAATCCCCTTATTACGTTTTGTATAAGTTTTTTCTCCCACAACCCATTTAAGTTGAAATTATGCATTCATTGTCGATGACCTTTGATTTGTTCCAAGGCTTTTTATGGATTATTGTGGCTGAAATACGGTTTTTTTAACGGGCCACATTTTTTTAGCCTGTGAATTAATGTATCTGTTACAATTAAATTCCACGACCCGCTTTCTTTCCTTTTCTCTCTGTCTCTCATTTCGCTCTCTGGAACCCACATTTATAGGAGAGGTAAAGCGGAAGGTGTTTTATATTTTATTGATTGCATTTTTTCGTTGTATTTGTTTCAATCTGACATTTTATTGGAAAGCGATTTCTTCATTTCAGCAATATATAGTCAAGAGTCCCAAAGGGTGACCCGACAAAAAATAGCGCGGACTAAATAGCGCCGACAAAATAGTGCCAACAAAATGAGGCGAAATTTCCAGAGAAAAAAGCGCATGACAAATATAGCGCGGACTAATATATGATGTGTTTAAAAGTACCAGATTATTAGTCATTTAATGTCTTTTGTTGATGTCTCTTTTTCAATATGAATAGATCCTAAAGTATGCCAATATTGGCAGAGAACGAGAGAGTACTTGACATTTGATAGCGTTCCCCTTTTTCACAATGTTTAAAATGCATATCTTGCTAAAAATAGGATTTTGAAATGTGGTGGAAATTCTACATGACACATATATATAGAGACATATATATATATATATATATATATATATATATATATATATATACATATATCACAATCATCAATTAATGTGAATGTCAGATGTCAAGATCAATGAAGATGCAATGATAGATGTCACGTTGAAGATTATCTTGACCTATATCACACTAACGATGATCGTGATTGCCGAGGATCTTGAAATCTTCTTTTAATAAGATGATTGTATAGAAGTAGCTAGATCTAGTTGATAATACGATCATTCAAAATGTTGCTAGTTGATCATCTAGAAGTTGTCATTCGCTAAGTCGATCTAAGTATGTTACTATATTCAATGAAGAAACTTCTCTTCGTCTAAAACAATTACTTTAATTCAGAACTTGAAAAAGCTATTCGCAAATAATTACAATGGTTAAACGTACTTGAATAAAATGATAGATCTACACAATGATATAACTGAGTTCTAATACAAAGCTTTAGTAGAAGTTTCACTTCCAAGTTCCATACAATGACTGACTAAAATAAACAGAACTTTCCCCCGGGTCCAGCACTGTCACGTCTCCCATGCAGCTCATTGCAGTGCCAACCAATAAATGCAGCCCAAGTTACACTAATTAACATATCTCCACGTGAGAAAAAACCCGAGGTAATTGACGAGCTAAAAATAGATATTGTGTACGTGACAACATATATATATATAATTGTGAAATTGTGTGTGTATAAATAAGACAAGTATCTTTGCTTGTTTTCAAAGTACACTTTTGGAATGTAAATACATTATATATTTTGAAATTATTCATTTTAGTTTATTATGTAAGCTACGATACACAGAACTTTCTATATACATTATCTGCAATAATGAATGTACATATCAGACGTTTCCCATTCATTACCTCAGGGGATTCACTTCATTGCCATTATCTCGAGTGTGTTTGATCATGTTGTAGCGTGCTATATCCAAGGGGTAGCGCAATATCTTGTATCCCTTGCTGACCAACCTGATCAAAGAAATATGCAAATACAGGTGTAGATTCGTGCATAAATTATTTGACAACAATGCATTGTTGTATAAACACTGATTTCTGAACAAAACATTATCGAAATGAGGGGACTATTATGTTCCCCAGAGCCTGTCACAAAACCTGGACGTGATTTTTTAAAAGTCTTGAAGTAATCCTACCTCGTTCGAAAATCGTCATCTTCTCCTCCCCAGCCAAGGTACAAGTTGGAATTCCCGTTCACCTTCAGATAGTTTTCTTTGGAGAAGCCAACAACACCTCCAAAGTGCGAATGATAGTAGAGCCTACGTAAAAATAGATGACATTTATTGATTGTGCGTCAATGGACTAAGATGATCTAGAGCAGTGTTTTCCAAACTGTGTTCTGTGGAACCACTTATATAAAGTCAAAAAAAAACTACGTAAGTTGTAAAAATAGGATGACAACAGTAGAGCCTGTGTATAAATAGATGACAACAGTAGAACCTGTGTATAAATAGATGACAACAGTAGAACCTGTGTATAAATAGATGACAACAGTAGAGCCTGTGTATAAATAGATGACAACAGTAGAGCCTGTGTATAAATAGATGACAACAGTAGAGCCTGTGTATCAATAGATGACAACAGTAGAGCCTGTGTATAAATAGATGACAACAGTAGAGCCTATGTTAAAATAGGATGAAAACATTAGAGCCTGTGTATAAATAGATGACAACAGTAGAGCATGTGTATAAATAGATGACAACAGTAGAGCATGTGTATAAATAGATGACAACAGTAGAGCCTATGTAAAAATAGATGACAACAGTAGAGCCTGTGTATAAATAGATGACAACAGTAGAGCCTGTATATAAATAGATGACAACAGTAGAGCATGTGTATAAATTGATGACAACAGTAGAGCCTGTGTATAAATAGATGACAACAGTAGAACCTGTGTATAAATAGATGACAACAGTAGAGTCTGTGTATAAATAGAAGCCAACAGTAGAGCCATTGTTAAAATAGGATGAAAACATTAGAGCCTGTGTATAAATAGATGACAACAGTAGAGCCTGTGTATAAATAGATGACAACAGTCGAGCCTGTGTATAAATAGATGACAACAGTAGAGCCTGTGTATAAATAGATGACAACAGTAGAGTCTGTGTATAAATGTATGACAACAGTAGAGCCTGTGTATAAATAGATGACAACAGTAGAGCCTATGTATCAATAGATGACAACAGTAGAGCCTATGTAGTGTTGTTGTTACGGTCGTTGACTTGTTGAAACAAGCTGCTGGTAGACAACTAAACGGTTGTAACCGTTGCTTTTTTTTTCTGACGCTTTAAGTGGCCGTATGGGTCCCTTTTGGTCATAGCCCGGGTTCATTGAACCCCTTTGCGCCATGGATGCTACGCCACTGAAAGCGACACTGTGATGCTCTACCATGAACTTCCGTCTCCAGGTGGCAGGGTCAATGCTTAAGGCTTTCGAAGAAGATTTGAGGTTGTCTCTGAAGCGTTTTCTTTGTCCACCTTGTGAGCGCTTCCCTTTAATTAATTGCCCATACATGAGTTGGTTAGGGATCTGGGGTATCTTATATTGCACGACTTTAGGATTGTGTTGATGCTTTAACCATAACGCACACATAGCAATTTTTTTAAGGTAATGAAGCTTATGTATAATTATTATTTAGACGTAAAGTTTTATTTTGTTAGAATGGAATAATAATGAGAGCAGATTATAAAAATATTACAAATACATTAAAAATACATACTCAAAGTCATATTTATCGATAGCCACAGCGTAATGCCTGGGATCGGACTCACACCTGTACAGATTTTTGTCATTCAACGGAATCAGGTCCACATCGTGGAAGATGTAACAATCAAAGTGGCCAAGTTTCTCAGCTTCCAGAAAAGCTGCATTCAGCAGGGCCCCTTTGTTAAACGTGGATGGCGGGGCCTGCGTTAAACAAAAATATGAGTTGGATCTTTATTTAAATATGTCTGTGTGAAATAGGCCAAGATCACAAAAGTTTACTAAATAAAACAAACTCGTATAGAACTTCATAATAATAAACAGCACAATAGATTGTAACAGACACATACACATATCTATACAAAAAGGTAAATTTTATTACAAATGTTATACTAACACACTTATTCTGTCGGTTGTTTGTACACGTGATTTCTCCCACACCCATTCTCCAATCATAGCACAATCAGAAAGTGATAGGACCATAGCACAATGAGAAAGCTAAAAGCATGAAATTGCGCTAAACAAAAACAATTGGTAAAAATATTTCTAATCGCACAGAATTATTATTGTTAGTCTAGATCCGTTAAAAATGTAATCACATGACTGATCAAAACTAATTGATACAACTACACTTCGTATAAGTTTTGTTTTTGCACACTTCCACGGGACACAGTTTGGGAAACACTGCTCTGGATCGTCTTAATCCATTCACGCACATTAAATAAAATGAAAAAAAAATTATTTGAAAACGTGCTAATATGAAACCTCAGATAAATCTGAAACTATGATAAGCTGAATGGCAGATCGTTCTTGTTTTAAGTAGGAATGGAATACCTTTACCTGCTCAACCACAAAAAATGTCACGTCTGCCAGTTGGCGCTTTAATATCGGTATGAGATTGTATAAAGTGATGTGAAGATGCCTGGATCTGTTGCGATAAGGAAATATGAAGGCGACCTTTTGTCTTGGAGCGCATTCAGATGGCCGGAACCGCCCACAAGTCTCGAGGTAAGGAAACTCTTCAATTAGTTTCTCCTTGGTCACGTTTTCAAACATCCCCGCCAGTGCGCCAACTGAAAGATGGAAGCAGACGTGAGCGTTGAGAAGAAAGTAACCAAATTTAAACCAATAAATGAAATAAGTGGTAGGAGTTTCTTCTGCTAGGCTGGGTTTTAATACAATATTTATATTGGATTCATTTTTCTTTCTAGTTTTTTCAAAATAGCAAAACGTTTTTAAAATATTAGAATTAGAAAATTTAAAAAAATACCCAGGGTCCAAAACAAAAGACTCTAAATTATTACAAGCACTTATGAACGCGTACAAGTTTCTTCTTGAATTTCTCCATCTCGCAAGTCTCTCATCATAGAATTTGTGTCTGTCATTTTCTCTTCTTTTCTCTTCTATCTGAATCTCTTGGTACATCCTCTACCTTTGCCCCCTATCTTTGATATGTCTTTGAAAGTGCGTGGACCACTGCGGTCGCATAGTTTGCAGTGGCTTAAGACCGGCGCTGCAAAATAGAGGCGTATGCTACGCCGCGGGTCGACTAGTACAATGAATAAGCCTTCCAGGTACTTTTCGGCGACGACTAATGACCCTGCAACACTCTGACTGAAAGTGGACTAAAGGAGCTTTTAAATCTTTCTGTTTTAGTCTTAATGGGGAGCACACGACCACTTCATAAAGATCTGATGTAACTGTGGTTTAATGAATGGAGATTGTCTTTAGGAATAGTGTGTGCTTTGGAAAAGCTTCTTTCATGAAAAAGTTCTGTCAATAGATGGTAGCTGGGAGTAATGTATCATGCTTTTTTTAATTAGTCTATTTAGTCGATGTCTTTGTTCCAGTGAGGCATTACCATACCAGCAGGTGATGACAGAGAGACGCACAGACAGGCCACACAAAACTAATAGCGTCCTTTCCTCTTTGTGGGGCCGCTAAAATAATGATATAAAAAAACAACGTTTGCATGAAAATGCACTAAAAAGTAGAAAATAAAAACGTGACTTTCATAAAAATATCATGCACTTTAATACCCAGGACGTCTGCTAGCGACATAGAGCAAAAAAAAAACAAAAAACCAACATACATTCGTGTTGCAATGAAGCAGACTTAGAGATAATAAACTCCGCATTTAAGTAAAAAAAATCTTTTTTTTGTGTTTTTTTTTAAACAAAACTTTTTGTTTGATTTTGTGAAATCCTTGTATTAATGTAGGGATATATTGATCTACACATCAAACAAAAAAAAACATGGCTATCTATGGCCTGCTTTAGTTGCAAAGCGGCTATGGATCATCTCATTGAACAGTTAGGCTTTAGCGCTGGTCGGAAACGATGTCACCCACACAGCAGTTTCCATCTCTCTGCGCATTTTATGTGTTCTAAAGCTGAGGTTCTCAAACTTTTCTGACGCGGGTGACCCCATTATATGGTCAAAACTTGCCCACAGACCGGCGCCTTCGACATTCACGCACGGACCCCTAAGTGAAAAAGCTATATAAATGCACATATTAGTAACAAATGTATATCAACAAACCAAAGGTGAAGGAGTTTTGAATCAGGCTGATGAGATATCAAGAGTTTATTTAAGCCCGTCTCAACGGGGCACAAATTTCGAGTCGTTTTTTTTTTAATTTGTGATGAGTTTCATTAGGGCAATAAATCCACGTTGTACCTAACAAGAAGATGGGAAAGTAGTTAACTATTTTTTTACAATGACCCATAGTGCAGGATATAAATTAGGGATATGTTTTTGTAACCAGACTTTGCGGAATCCTTGTTTGAACATTTGTTTAATTTCCTCGTTTGTGGATATTTCAATAAGCTGCTCTTGAATTAGTAGGATTTATCTGTCTATTGGAATCTGAGTTTGTCCACGCGCAAAAGGATTCATTATCCAGTAGGAAATATCCAAGTGAAGAATGTTTTCAAATCTTTGGTTTAGGTCGTTATAGATTGGTACGTTATAGAAATATTAAACAGTAGTGACGAGCGAGTTGATGGTCATTAAAATTATCCGATCGGTCCGCGGACCACAGTTTGGGAAACACTGTTCTAAGGAATCGCAAGTGCCGTTTCAGTTTAAGATTATCGGCGTTGCAGGCTTGGGCAGGGTGTAGTACTATATGCTGCAAGCTACCAAAGGGTCACCGGCTCCTGGTTTTTCCTAGGGTTGACTCCCAAAGCCATTCCAATGCTTGGGTATTCTCCAAGGTTGGTAGCAGTAGCCAGCCAAGGCTAACGAGCCCATCCTGCTCGATTCTTACGAATTTAGGCGCAAGTTACTGTTTTTGTGTCAGTGATAACAGTACCGCCGGGACCAATTATCTGAGCCACACATGGAGGCCAAGACTAGTCGGCTGAGGCTATTTTAGAAGCATGCTAATAGAAGCATTTTATAGGTAAGGAGTGTTTATTTCAATGATCAAGTCCAACAAACAGTACACACTTCAATTCACCGCAGCCTCTTGGTAAAAAAATATCACTAACTAAAAAAAATCATGCATAAAAGCTAGGAAAAGCTATACCTAAAAATACATTTACGAAAAAAATCAGATCACGTTTGTTTCAACGAAAAACAGTGTACCTTACGATACAATAGACGGAAGATTTTATTGTGGACAAATAAATCTGTCATTCTTTGAAAGACGCCTAACATTAACATGAAGGCCTTTAGGTAGTAGTGTAGTTGGCATGCTCGAAGCAAGCAAGAATCCAATGTGTAGAAAATCAAATCTAGTTTACACTGTACACAGTTAGCATCTAGTATTTGACTGTTGTCTGGAGTCAAAGAAGATTCTACATTAAACTAATATGTGTTGGGGCATGTGGCATTAACCTGAGGGAGGAGAGAGTTTGAGTCACAATTGAAATTTGAAATTTTATATTCGAAATTTAAGTTAAATAGAACTATTTGCTGGGCGCCCTAAAGCATCACAGCGCTTCACCGCGTATCCACAAATGAGCGCACTGAGCCTGCTTACTTAACACAGAGGCACACTATGAAAAACAGTCATAATAATAAATAGTGGGCCTAATATAATGTTTTACGGAAATTAGAGTCACCGTGGCGTTTACATCGAGATTTACTTACCAAGATAAGGAGATTTCTCAGGGCAGACTGAGTCTTTGGCGACTAGCGTATCAATTGAGACGAAGTGCATTATTTCGTTGTTGAGGACTGACTCATCAAAGTCGTTGGCGTTCTCCTTGTCTACTGGTTCCTTCTTTGAAACTTTGCTTGAGGTTTCTGTTTTTCCTTTGGTGGCTTCAGATTTCTTTTTTTCAATCTCATTGACAGAAGAGTTTGTGTTTTGTGATTCCTCTAAAGGTTTCTCGGCTGTCAAGATTGTCTTTTTTTCAAGAGGATTCTGGGATGTCGTATTATTTGATTTTTCAAGAATTGTTTTTGTTGCGGAATTTGGCTGTTTGTCAACAAATCTATTTGATTGCAAACTATTTTCTTCCGTGTGTGAGAAATCAGCCATTTGTACATGTTGCCGTTTTATAGTTTCCAAAGATAGATTCCTAGACCAATTTTGATTAGTTTTGGTTAGTATAGGGCTTAGGTGGTCTGGTTGATTTAAATTGCCAGTTGAGTTAGTACTTTTGTTGATAATCATACGAACTTGTGAGGACCATTCCAAGCGTTCCTTTCTGTTAATCAAGGTATCCCACACCGCCTCAATCTGAAAGTCTACAAATAAGATTTTAAAAATTAGTGCAACATTTAAAAACAGAGTTTTGAAGAAGTGTTTAGGGGTCAAATGTCATGTAATGAATAGCAGTCGGGTGTAGTATTAGCTCTCTGTTTAACGAGAATCATAAATCACGTGGGATACTCGTCTTGTTGCCAGAGAACTGTCAACAGGAACTGATAACAGAGCGGATGTACTGGCACCCTGCTCTTCGAAGCACTTCCTCATTGGTTATCTTATCTTGCCACCTTATTTTAAAGATCCGCCTTAGACATCGTAGGTGGAAGACATTCAGCTTTTTTTCCTGCCATGAGTAGGTTGACCATGTTTCACTTCCGTACAGCAAAGTGCTAAACACACAGGTCCGGTAGACTAGGGCTTTAGTACTGTTAGCAATATGTTGTCCCAGACTCTTTTCTGCAACCGTGACATGGTGGCCATTGCCTTGGCTATCCTGTTGTTAATGTTTTTATCCAGTAGAGTGTTGTTGGATATGCTGGAGCCAAGGTAACAAAAGTGATCAACAATTTCTAGTGGTTGGCCATTAATGCTTACTTGAGGTGCAGTGTTTGTGTTTTGGACAAGTATCTTAGTCTTGCTTTGAATGATGTTTAAGCCGAACTTCTGGCAAGCAGCAGATAGTTTGTCAACCAGGGACTGTAGCTGAATATCAGAATCAGCCACAATAGCTGCATCATCAGCATACAGGAGTTCCCTGATGAGTAACTTCCTAACCTTGGTTTTTGCCCACTGCCTTGATACATTAAATAGTTTTCCAAAGGATCTTGAATGGAGAAACACACCTTCGTTTATGTCGTTGTCATGACGAATAGAAATCATTGATTATTATTGTGTTAAGCTTTGGCTTATAGATATGGCTAAATGTGTGGGCTTTTGTCCCCTTAGATAATTGAAGTTATTTCTCCCACACCCGTTTTCGGATCATGCTGAAATTTTACATAATTATTTATTGTACCTAAAAAAACATGAATCAAATAAAAATTTAACCAATTATTCAATTAAATATTTTCTCTGATATAGGAAATAAATTCGACATTATTGAGATATAGTATTAGTGTACGAGTGGGGAAACCGCTCCTGGCCCCTCGCCTTAGAGAAGGGGGGCGGGGAGGCAGCGATAAAGAGAATCTTTTGTCACCATTAACCCATCGTACCAATATTCGTTGCCCTTTTTTTGTGACACTCGCTAAGGCCGCATCTGCACGCAGCACCCAACAAACACAAGCACACATGAGCGAATGCATTTACACCCAATCATTAAGTTACCAAGCCTATAGATCTGTCCTTACCTTCTTTCTTGACTGTCATGTATCTGACATAGACAATGTTGACCAGCATTGCACCTGTACTTAAGGTTATTGCCAGAGCTATCAACTTTCTAACCTTAAGTCGAGACATCTGGTTGAAAATAAAAGAATTTCTAAGCAATGGTTTAGTAAATATTTTTCCTATTTTGTGTTACCTTTTAATCTGAAAATATTTTTCCTATTTTGTGTTACCTTAATCTGAAAATATTTTTCCTATATTGTGTTACCTTAATCTGAAAATATTTTTCCTATTTTGTGTTACCTTTTAATCTGAAAATATTTTTCCTATTTTGTGTTACCTTAATCTGAAAATATTTTTCCTATATTGTGTTACCTTAATCTGAAAATATTTTTCCTATTTTGTGTTACCTTTTAATCTGAAAATATTTTTCCTATTTTGTGTTACCTTAATCTGAAAATATTTTTCCTATTTTGTGTTACCTTTTAATCTGAAAATATTTTTCCTATTTTGTGTTACCTTTTAATCTGAAAATATTTTTCCTATTTTGTGTTACCTTTTAATCTGAAAATATTTTTCCTATTTTGTGTTACCTTTTAATCTGAAAATATTTTTCCTATTTTGTGTTACCTTTTAATCTGAAAATATTTTTCCTATTTTGTGTTACCTTTTAATCTGAAAATATTTTTCCTATTTTGTGTTACCTTTTAATCTGAAAATATTTTTCCTATTTTGTGTTACCTTTTAATCTGAAAATATTTTTCCTATTTTGTGTTACCTTTTAATCTGAAAATATTTTTCCTTTTTGTGTGTTACCTATTAATCTGAAAATATTTTTCCTATTTTGTGTTACCTTTTAATCTGAAAATATTTTTCCTATTTTGTGTGTTACCTTTTAATCTGAAAATATTTTTCCTATTTTGTGTTACCTTTTAATCTGAAAATATTTTTCCTATTTTGTGTTACCTTTTAATCTGAAAATATTTTTCCTGTTTTGTGTTACCTTTTAATCTGAAAATATTTTTCCTATTTTGTGTTACCTTTTAATCTGAAAATATTTTTCCTTTTTTGTGTGTTACCTATTAATCTGAAAATATTTTTCCTATTTTGTGTTACCTTTTAATCTGAAAATATTTTTCCTATTTTGTGTGTTACCTTTTAATCTGAAAATATTTTTCCTATTTTGTGTTACCTTTTAATCTGAAAATATTTTTCCTATTTTGTGCTACCTTTTAATCTGAAAATAATTTTTCTATTTTGTGTTACCTTTTAATCTGAAAATATTTTTCCTATTTTGTGTTACCTTAATCTGAAAATATTTTTCCTTTTTTGTGTTACCTTTTAATCTGAAAATATTTTTCCTATTTTGTGTTACCTTTTAATCAGAAAATATTTTTTCTATTTTGTGTTACCTTAATCTGAAAATATTTTTCCTATTTTGTGTTACCTTTTAATCTGAAAATATTTTTCCTATTTTGTTTGTTACCTTTTAATCTGAAAATATTTTTCCTATTTTGTGTTACCTTTTAATCTGAAAATATTTTTCCTATTTTGTGTTACCTTTTAATCTGAAAATATTTTTCCTATTTTGTGTTACCTTTTAATCTGAAAATATTTTTCCTATTTTGTGTTACCTTTTAATCTGAAAATATTTTTCCTATTTTGTGTTACCTTTTAATCTGAAAATATTTTTCCTATTTTGCGTTACCTTTTAATCTGAAAATATTTTTCCTATTTTGTGTTACCTTTTAATCTGAAAATATTTTTCCTATTTTGTGTTACCTTTTAATCTGAAAATATTTTTCCTATTTTGTGTTACCTTTTAATCTGAAAATATTTTTCCTATTTTGTGTTACCTTTTAATCTGAAAATATTTTTCCTATTTTGTGTTACCTTTTAATCTGAAAATATTTTTCCTATTTTGTGTTACCTTTTAATCTGAAAATATTTTTCCTATTTTGTGTTACCTTTTAATCTGAAAATATTTTTCCTATTTTGTGTTACCTTTTAATCTGAAAATATTTTTCCTATTTTGTGTTACCTTTTAATCTGAAAATATTTTTCCTATTTTGTGTTACCTTTTAATCTGAAAATATTTTTCCTATTTTGTGTTACCTTTTAATCTGAAAATATTTTTCCTATTTTGTGTTACCTTTTAATCTGAAAATATTTTTCCTTTTTTGTGTGTTACCTATTAATCTGAAAATATTTTTCCTATTTTGTGTTACCTTTTAATCTGAAAATATTTTTCCTATTTTGTGTGTTACCTTTTAATCTGAAAATATTTTTCCTATTTTGTGTTACCTTTTAATCTGAAAATATTTTTCCTATTTTGTGTTACCTTTTAATCTGAAAATATTTTTCCTATTTTGTGTTACCTTTTAATCTGAAAATATTTTTCCTATTTTGTGTTACCTTTTAATCTAAAAATATTTTTCCTTTTTTGTGTGTTACCTATTAATCTGAAAATATTTTTCCTATTTTGTGTTACCTTTTAATCTGAAAATATTTTTCCTATTTTGTGTGTTACCTTTTAATCTGAAAATATTTTTCCTATTTTGTGTTACCTTTTAATCTGAAAATATTTTTCCTATTTTGTGTTACCTTTTAATCTGAAAATATTTTTTCTATTTTGTGTTACCTTTTAATCTGAAAATATTGTTCCTATTTTGTGTTACCTTAATCTGAAAATATTTTTCCTTTTTTGTGTTACCTTTTTATTTGAAAATATTTTTCCTATTTTGTGTTACCTTTTAATCTGAAAATATTTTTCCTATTTTGTGTTACCTTAATCTGAAAATATTTTTCCTATTTTGTGTTACCTTTTAATCTGAAAATATTTTTCCTATTTTGTGTGTTACCTTTTAATCTGAAAATATTTTTCCTATTTTGTGTGTTACCTTTTAATCTGAAAATATTTTTCCTATTTTGTGTTACCTTTTAATCTGAAAATATTTTTCCTATTTTGTGTTACCTTTTAATCTGAAAATATTTTTCCTATTTTGTGTTACCTTTTAATCTGAAAATATTTTTCCTATTTTGTGTTACCTTTTAATCTGAAAATATTTTTCCTATTTTGTGTTACCTTTTAATCTGAAAATATTTTTCCTATTTTGTGTTACCTTTTAATCTGAAAATATTTTTCCTATTTTGTGTTACCTTTTAATCTGAAAATATTTTTCCTATTTTGTGTTACCTTTTAATCTGAAAATATTTTTCCTATTTTGTGTTACCTTTTAATCTGAAAATATTTTTCCTATTTTGTGTTACCTTTTAATCTGAATATATTTTTCCTATTTTGTGTTACCTTTTAATCTGAAAATATTTTTCCTATTTTGTGTTACCTTTTAATCTGAAAATATTTTTCCTATTTTGTGTTACCTTTTAATCTGAAAATATTTTTCCTATTTTGTGTTACCTTTTAATCTGAAAATATTTTTCCTATTTTGTGTTACCTTTTAATCTGAAAATATTTTTCCTATTTTGTGTTACCTTTTAATCTGAAAATATTTTTCCTATTTTGTGTTACCTTTTAATCTGAAAATATTTTTCCTTTTTTGTGTGTTACCTATTAATCTGAAAATATTTTTCCTATTTTGTGTTACCTTTTAATCTGAAAATATTTTTCCTATTTTGTGTGTTACCTTTTAATCTGAAAATATTTTTCCTATTTTGTGTTACCTTTTAATCTGAAAATATTTTTCCTATTTTGTGTTACCTTTTAATCTGAAAATATTTTTCCTATTTTGTGTTACCTTTTAATCTGAAAATATTTTTCCTATTTTGTGTTACCTTTTAATCTGAAAATATTTTTCCTTTTTTGTGTGTTACCTATTAATCTGAAAATATTTTTCCTATTTTGTGTTACCTTTTAATCTGAAAATATTTTTCCTATTTTGTGTGTTACCTTTTAATCTGAAAATATTTTTCCTATTTTGTGTTACCTTTTAATCTGAAAATATTTTTCCTATTTTGTGTTACCTTTTAATCTGAAAATATTTTTTATATTTTGTGTTACCTTTTAATCTGAAAATATTTTTCCTATTTTGTGTTACCTTAATCTGAAAATATTTTTCCTTTTTTGTGTTACCTTTTAATCTGAAAATATTTTTCCTATTTTGTGTTACCTTTTAATCTGAAATATTTTTCCTATTTTGTGTTACCTTTTAATCTGAAAATATTTTTCCTATTTTGTGTGTTACCTTTTAATCTGAAAATATTTTTCCTATTTTGTGTTACCTTTTAATCTGAAAATATTTTTCCTACTTTGTGTTACCTTTTAATCTGAAAATATTTTTCCTATTTTGTGTTACCTTTTAATCTGAAAATATTTTTCCTATTTTGTGTTACCTTTTAATCTGAAAATATTTTTCCTATTTTGTGTTACCTTTTAATCTGAAAATATTTTTCCTATTTTGTGTTACCTTTTAATCTGAAAATATTTTTCCTATTTTGTGTTACCTTTTAATCTGAAAATATTTTTCCTATTTTGTGTTACCTTTTAATCTGAAAATATTTTTCCTATTTTGTGTTACCTTTTAATCTGAAAATATTTTTCCTATTTTGTGTTACCTTTTAATCTGAAATTTTTTTTCCTATTTTGTGTTACCTTTTAATCTGAAAATATTGTTCCTATTTTGTTTAACGGTCGAATAAACGTTCAAAAGAATAATATTCAGCGGGGCCTTTGTAAGGGGTTTCAGTTTTGTTGTTTTATTAGTTTTTTGTGGTCGGTCTGTCCTTCCGTCTGTCTCATTTAGATCACAGAAACTAGAAAAGATATCTAAAATCGGACATCATATTTTAGACCTTTCAAAGCTCTGATGAAACGGCTACTTTTTTTTTCTTTTCTGAAAGTAAACCATTTCATTCTTTGAAAGCGTGTGTTTTTTTGTGTTTTTTTTCATAAACGTACGCTACTTTTTAATGAAAACTCCGGGGGGGGGGGGTAAATTATTTTTAAAAAGTCACAAACGTCTTCATTAATAACTCAAGCTTCATTTATTCACGCATCGGTAAAAAAAAATGCATCTAAGCCTTTATAATGTCACAATTGAAAATGTAGCCTATCAATTATTATTAAATATCTTTTGTTGTTTTAAAAAAAATATTTTTGATACAAAATTCACTTTAGCTGTAAGTTAAAAAAAAACGGAATATTTTTTATATCGCGCAGTCTTCACACATCCTCATTATGCACATAACAACAATCTAAATAACTAAATTGTCACTAAATTAGAGCCCGGGGCTAGGTTTAGATCTATATTCGATGAGAACTATTTGCATCATTAAATTATTAATGCAATAGCTTAGCTTCTGACAGCTTAGAGGTGCAGATTTATGAATACAAGTCTACGGTAGTATTACAGTAACAACCAGATCGGACGCTAAGGGCATATTAAATCAATTACCAGTAGCGTAGCTAGGAATTTGCCATCATTTGGGGGCCCATGGGCTTGGCCTCTTTGGGGGCCCCAGCATTTTGCGTAATAATATAAAAAAAACTCATTTGGGGGCCCACTTCAAGAGGAAGGAGCACCTATAAACTTTTCCTAGCATGTGGAATAAAAAATTCGCCTTTGCCTTTGTCTCTCTGAGTATTTTATTAGTTTTTTTGTGTGTTTATGGGTAATGGTTTAGTGTTTTATGTCGGCCTTTTATTGCTGTTTCACATTATTGTATATGATAAAACTGTCTGTTTAAAACTGTTATGAATCAAAGTAATAATGTGAAGGAAGGCCTTGTAGGTCATAAATGCACGCCACACAAAGGTAAAAGTCATTTTATTAAGAATAGCGACAGGAGTTGGCAGCAGGGGAGAGCAGGCACCCCACCCCTGGTTTCTTGTATTTACTAACCTTATCTTAACTCTGTCTGGTAATAAGTTTCTACACATTATTTCACCCACATCCATTTTGGAATCCAGTTAAAACCTTGCCCCCATTGGCCATACACAAGATATGAAGCAATAACAAAAAATTAACCAACTAGTAAATTAATTACAGGTATCTAATTATCTTGTTTGATACCAACAAGGGAAAATCCATCCTTCAGTATTCACAGATAAAGCTAAATAGATGATTCAACACATTAATTCTCCCACACCCATTATCGGATCAAGTTGAAACTTTAAGCAATTATTTATTGTACCTAACAAAACATAAATCAATTTTTTTTTTAAATTAACCCTAATCAAATTAGTCATTTTTGTATTTGTTTGCTTGTATATTGTATTACTTCTTTCATTGATATCGAAACGCAGGCACACACTTCAAAATTTGCATTATCATGAAAAGCTTTTTTCAAGTCAAATCGATTCTAAGCTCAAACATCAACGTTCTTACCTGGAGTACACTATAGCATATGTTTATTCCAATAGGATAGATTTAAGAGTGTCTGGGAGAACAAGTCTAATTCGTTACAGACTACAACACTGTACCACTGTCAGGCAGTTGCAATACATCGGAGACGAATAAATCCCCGCAACAATAGCGAAATATGCATTCAAAAAGAGTTTAGACTCGTCGCTAGCGTCTCAAAGGCTGGGGAATTGTGTTTCTGTTTTATTATTTAAATCTACTTATTTCGACAAACTAGGCGCACGCATTTTTGTCGACGTCATAGCTTTTACAACAAGGGCTAATAGTTGAAGGGAAGGGTTGGAGACATTAGTATTTAGAGAGTTCGTTTCTGCGCCACGGCAACTGCTGTCTAAATAATTAGTGAAACAGTCGAAAGAATGTCATTTGTCCTCATCTGAATACAGGTGAGAGTCGTGTGGAAGACACTAGCGAAGTTTATATAGGGGAGAATAGGTTTTATAATACATCATGAATTCTCTAAGTCTAAGTCAACTCATTCGTTTACCCCCTACAAATGTGTTATCTATTACTGAAAGGTGCAGCTACACACAACTAGGGCCGGATTTAGATTTTATAAAGCCCTAATCTATATGAGACATGGGGCACCCTTGTAATTATCATAATGCAATTTTTCCTTTCTTGAATATGATTAAAAATATCACAGGAGCCATTTAGCTTTAGCTTGCCCATTAGTAAATCCAACATTGTACTCGACATGAGCTTAATTATACAAAACTGTTTGAATAGCTCATGTACATACCTCTTGTTTGTTTTACCTTAAGTCGTATAATCTTTCTACGGGAGTGGTGGCTGAGTGGTTAATCGTTGGCTTGTGAACTGAGGGGTGTCAGGTTCGTATTCATAGGGCTAAAAAAAAAGGGATCTGACATTAGTTGGGAAAAGTAAAGGCGGTTGGTCGTTGTGCTGGCCACATGATACCCTCGTCAGCTATAGAAGCAGCTATGAGTACATCATTTACCTTATAGATGGCAAGGTCTGAAAGGGAACCTTTACTTTGACTTTTCTATGATCTGTTTTGTGCTTATATGTTTGATTTTATTTTTTGTACGATTTTACATTGAAGCTAATGTCTCGTTGTCACTCATGCTATCCAGCTACTAAGTAATTTTGATATAATCATTTCTCTAACAAAATAACCTAAAAATTAGAAAAATATGCCCTGAAACAAGATTTCAAACTTAACATTCTGCTTACCCCAAGATAACAAACTACACTTGAATACTATCTCCATGCCATAGCAAAAGCTTCCCAAAAAAGAGAGAATCGACAAGAAATCTTCATTAAAGAAGATTAACAAGTAATCTGCAATATCGGATAATGGACTCCACTAAGGACATCCCTATAAAGTGTCCCTAAGAGACTGTTATATGGGGGGGGGGGGAGGACAGCGCAAACAGCTAATAGAATTTACTTTCCAAAAGTATATGCGTGCGTGTGTGTGCGTGCGTGTGTTTGTGTGTCTGGGTGTTAGGAGTGTTGTGTGTGTGTGGGGGGGGGGGAGCGTTCCTTTGAAGGATGAAAAACAAGAAAAAAACAAAAAATTTTATCCAAAGGGGAAGAAGTCCGCCCTTAAAACTATAAATAACATACAAGATATATATCCCTTATTCGATATTAAACAAAGTAATTAATTACCAATAATTAATTGACTAATTGGGTATTTTTTTTATTATTGATTTATGTTTTGTTTGGTATAATAAATAATAGTTTAAAGTATCAACTTGATCGGAGATTGCGTGAGGGAGAAATAGCGTTAACAATTATTTCAGGGGGCTAAAGCCAACAAATTGACCCATATATGTGAATACTGAAGGATTAGTTTCCTTTGCTGGTACCAAACAAAATAATTAATCACCAGGAATTAATTGTCAGATTGGTTACTTTTAAAAAAATACATTTGTCGTTTCTATGCCAATGAATAATTGTGTGAAGTTTCAGCTTGATCCGAGAATGGGTGTTTGAGAAATAACGTATACACTCTTTTTACCAGACAGACAGAAGGACAAACAGATACACTAGCAGACAGATAGATAGATAGGCAGACAAACAGACAGACAGACTGATTGGGTTGATATAAGCTTTGTAAAAAATCATCAAAATAATCCACATAGATCTGGATCTATATTAAATATTTCAACCGAGCGAGGCAAGTGTATCAGCTCTATATACTAAAACAGCAAACGCTTCATTAAATAATTAAGCTGTTACGAATACGTAGCGAAATCGGTTGAGAACATTTTAGGAAAAGAAACCGACCAGTAATGAATCGATATTGTTATTATTGGACCAAGTTATCCCGAGGTTCTGATGATAGTATGTTCTTATCTTATAAATTACAGACGTTACTTCCAAAAAGAAGATATTCACGTCCAACGCATTTGATGTGTCCATCTAGTCATGAATGTTAATCAATGATTTAAACTCTGTTAAGTCGTTGGTTTTCCTGGCTGACTCAGGCAACCCATTCCATTGTCTAGGCATTTGGGAAGAAGGAGCACTTGTAAGAATTTGTTCTAGCGTATGGAATAATAAATGTGTCTCTATCCTTGTGTCTTTCTGAGTTTTTCATTAGGTTTTGTTTTTCTATTTGTAAGTTATGGTTTAGCGTTTTATGTATTAATAGAGGATAAGATTGTTATAATAAAAAAGCCAATAATAGAATTAATTACGAAATATAAGGAAACGAATATTTTACGGATGACTAGACATGATTCAATGACATCATTTATAGGCCTACACAAAGTGAAAAAAAAATTTTTTTTGGGGGTGGGGGGTGGAGCTACTTTGGCTGCCTTGCTATGTGGTATTCTCATCTGATTGCTGTTATGACAGGTTCATGTTTGAACCCAGCCCACCCCTATCCCCAGCATTTTAGTAGAAGGTTTGGTCTACGATTAATAATCTTTATTTCTGAAGAAACAACTCACATGTAGATTCTAGATCTAGATGTTCAATGTTATATTGTTTATGTTATTCCTAGATTGTTATATCATATTGATCCTTGTGTTTGAGTAGTTTACTTACCATTCTAAATAATCCACTGATATTAAATACGTGTGAAATGTAAATACAATAGTGTGCGTAGCTTATAATACAGAATCAAAGACTGTGTCTAGAATATTCATTGGAAATAACTTCATCCACAAATTTTAAAAGGCAACAATATCGTGAAATACGCAGGTAAATGAAATTGCAAAAAAAGCACACTCAAAAATTTAAAAAGTGCAACAGTATCGCGAAACACACAAGAAAACAATAATTGCATAAACTTAATGAACATCCAGAGCTTAAAGAATGCACCTGAATCGTGAATACGGTATACAGACACCTGCGAGCCCAGAGTAGGACAAAAACTAAGACAATCCTTGACAAAGGAAGACACAAAAAAGACGGGTACAAACTTTTTACCAGACAGACTTCTTCTTCTAGCCAGCTTTTTGCTGCTGAGCGGCTTGCAATGTATTTGACAAAATATGATAGTGCAGTAATCAAAGATTGTACATGTGATATTTTAAGTATTATATTTCTCAGACAACTTCACTTATCATTCGCGTACGTATACATAGGCCTATATATTATCTGAAGATTTGAAATATTTATTTCGATTGATAAGCCGGGCACATAGATCTGTGGCCGGGCATTTTCAAACTTTACGTCAATGTCTGCCGGACGAAGGAATCGACCCCAAAAAGTAGAACATGACCTCCTTTTGCCAGACGTCTGGTAAACTATAACTTTTAAATAGCACATCCATAAATTTAAAAAGGCAAAAGTATCGCGGAATACGTACTAAAACAATAAAAACTACATAGTAAACGACTCTGCTTTCATTGTTTTATTATTCAATAGTCCTGGTCAACGACACACTTTTACCAGATTGAACATTGAACATTTCACCTGGAAGACATAATAAATTGTCCAGGTTTAGTAAGTGTGTTAGTTTAAAAGGCTAAAATTACCTTAAAAGTAAACATCATGAGGATTTTCACATTAGGTGAAGTAGATAGAAGGTATTTGTATTTTACTTGTTTGGTGTTACTAATGACAGAGGCTTGGCTGCGGCATGGTTAATAAAAAATAAAAAAAACTACCTGTGGTGTGGTGGTGCCAATGACAAAGGCGTAGCAGTGCTATAGGGGCTCATTTCGCCTGGGTCCCTGACTGATAGGGTTCCAACGGGGACATAGAAAGATAATCGTTTATCACCTTAAAGAAGACGAACAAGCAGTGAATGTTATGAAACTATTAAGCCACTTGTTAGAAGTCATTACTGAACTGAGCGTCATGACATTATTACTTGGAATGTCTTTGTGCAGTGCTTATATTAACTCACTCCGTCTGTCTGTCTCTCTGTCTGTCTGGTACAAATTTTGTACACGTTAGTTCTCCAACTTTCCGTTCTCGGATCAAGTTGAAACTTTTGCATTGTCCCTAACAAAACATGAATCAATAAAAAAAATAGCCAATTTTTTCAATTAATTAGTGGTAATTATTATTATTTTTTTAAATATTGAAAAGAGGAAATAAATCTAACAGTATTGAGAGAGTATGCTGTAAATGTGCAGTTCTTTCCCGTATATAAACTTTTAAAACAAAACTTTAAAAAAAAAGGAATTTTAAGATTTGCTTGCTGTAAATGTAGTAATACATTAAAAAAATTCACACTGAAACTTCCATTGTCCTAAACGGGGGACGTCATATTCTTGAAAAAGGGTCCTCCGGCTCTTTGCTACGCAAAAAAGCCGAACTTCTGCCGAAGCCCGTTGTATCAGCGCAGGGAAGAACGGTGCAATTATAAGACTTTTTCTTTCTTTTTTTCTTACAACTAATGTGATCGTGCGCTCCCTAAGCTATTTTTATTCTTACTATTTTTATAGGCTAGAGCTATTTTTATAGGATGGCTGCCTGGTCGTGCGGTTTGCGCGCTGGATTGTCGATCGGATTTATCGATGGTTCAATCCTGCCCGCTCCCATCCCCCGTCATCCTGCGGGAGGTTGGGACTAGTCAGTAAACTATCTTCAACTCTGAAGGAACATCCGAAACATGTAAAACATTTTACAAACATTATATATTGTTTTTTTTATTGGCTAGTGTCAGATTTTTAATGATTTTATATTTGTACTTTCACCTATTGTTATATAGGTTGACTTGTTAACCAGTGACTTGGCAGAATTTAAGTCATTGGTTAATATGCATGACTGAATGCATGACGCGTAGGACGTAATCATCTTCTTTTTGAAGTAACGTCTGTATTATATAAGATAAGATAAGATAGGTTAGGGCGGGGTAGTATAAATAGTTAGGTCCATGCTGTTTCCTGGATTGTTGACCAGTGTACAGTCAGTACAGTATCTCTGTCTATGTGACAGGTTATGATCTTTGTGATCTGGCGTGTTATTATTTTTAAATATCCTGTACCTGAGACTGCCTGATATAATTCCTACAGCTGTAGTGTTTGTTACTGCTGCAACTGCCGTTGCATTGTTTGTTTCTACTAGATCTGCTGATGCTGTAGTGTTGTTACTGCTGCACTAGTCTGTTCTTACTTAGTAAAGCGTGTTTTATTTTAGTATTACGGTTTCATTGTAGATCTAGACTAGTATATTGTGGGGTGTTAGTATAGATCTAGGTTTAGTGTAGTAAGTGAATGTAATTTAGTTGATATTGGTTAAGTAGTTAAGTGTTTGTAGCAACAGAGTTCGATAAGAGTTTGGTTAGTTGTTGAGGTCAGCAATTAATGTACATATATTTATTATATTTTATTATTGATTTTTTAAAATGTAAATGAAGCATCGTTTTTTGTTTGTATTTATTCTCAATTAAAGTTTCATTCTTGCTTTCTTTTAGTTAGAATAGTCTATCTAGTTTAGTTGTGCTGTCTGGTTGCTTAGGCCACTCTAGCCCCTTGGTCTCAGACTGAAGTGCACAGATACAACCCACCCAGTAGCGTTACCATCTGGCTACTGTGTAAACTTCTGGTTAGCAGGAGGTCTAGACCTGACCTAAAGCCCCCACCTGCTAACACTAAAAAAAAACATTTGCTGAATCACATCTACACTAACCCCCACTTTATTAGATAGCTTCCACAAACTAACTTATATTTCATTTACCTTTTTAGAAAGCCCCGTAGGTAAAATCCACTTTTGGTTTTGCGCTTTCCGTCTGCCCTTTTGTCTGTTCATCATTCTTATAACGTTTAGGCCTATATCTAAAAAAAAACAGACAAACAATCCGGTGTCAGCATCATCGACATCGTGTTGAAAAAGCAAAAGGAACCTATGCATAGATCTCGTGATAGATCAGTGGTAGGCTTTTTTCACTTCTCTATAGCAGATTAATGTTCAGGAAAAGTGTGCGTATCATCTTCTAAGTCTACATTTAAAGGCCTATCATTGTAATTATTCAAAATTTTTGCATAAATCTAATATAGATTACTACTAGATTCTAGATCTAGAAGTAGATCTTGACTAGATCTTAATTCTAAATCAGAGCTCTAGGTCTAGTTTTAGATCTATATATTGAACATACTGATAAATAATCGCATAACTAATCCTTGCCCGCTGGCCAGATCAGAAAATTCTGACGGTGTCACGGGTTCGATTCTCGATATTTTATTACATTTTTTATTTTAACGATGGAAGTATTGCTTTAAAAAAAAAATATTTAAAAAGTTTTTCTTGTAACTTTTATGTTTTCATTTCACAATTTCTATTTTGTCTAATTCTCTTAGCTAAAGTAAATAATGCAAGAAAATAATTGTCTACATTGGAACAAAAACAAATTAAACTAGATCTTTCACAAAATTAACCTTGAAATTCATTCTTTATATGAAAGCGATATCAATAGGCATAACAACAAAATAATATTTGAGAGAACAAAATAACATTCGAGATTTAAATTATCATCGCCTACAAGTGGTTGTCAGCAGAACCGGCCTGTTTGCCGTATTAGAGAAAATTGGCTGTCCAAACAAGCTACGGAAACTAGTGTCAGCTTTTTATGTAAATATGCAGGGAAACGTACAGTTTGACAGTTCCGCCTCTAGGCCATTCTCCATCAAGAGCGGAGTAAAACAAGGATGTGTTCTGGCTACAACACTATTTGTCATATTCTTCCAGTTGTACTCACCAGCGCTTTTAAATTCATGGAAGATAAGGTAGATCCAATGGAAAGATGTTTACCCTGGCACGCCTTAAAGCCAAAACGAAGAGACGGCGTATCTTGATTAGGGAACTGCTGTTTGCCGATGATGCGGCACTCATATCTCACTCACAAGAAGGATTTCAGAGGCTTTGGCAGCTCTGGCAGCTGCTTGTCAAGAGAAGTTTAGCCTTACAATAAGCCTCTCCAAGACCGAAATTCTGGCACAAGATGTAGCAGAAATACCAGCGATACATATTGGAAATACAACCTTACAGTGGTGCAGGAATTCACATATTTGGGAACAACAATAGCCAGCAACCTTGATTTAGACACTCAGCTGACAAAAAGAATAGGAAAGGCTTCTGCAGCAATGGCAAAACTCTCCAAGCGCGTGTGGGAAAATACCAATTGACTACGGCAACCAAAATCCTAGTTTACAATGCCTGCTTTCTGAGCACACTTCTTTATGATAGTGAGAGCTTGGCAATTTACATACGTCAAGAACACAGATTAAATAGCTTCCACTTACGCTGCCAGCGACGCATAATGTGCATCTCCTGGAAGGATCATGTCTCCAACCAGGACGTTTTGAAACGGGTCAATATGCACAGCATGTATTCTCTTCTTACACAGAGAAGACTATGCTGGCTTGGTCATGTCACTCGCATGCCAGATTGAAGAATCCTTAAAGACATCCTATACGCTGACCTTGCAGAGGGAGTCAGACCCAAGGACCACCCAAGACTAACTTACAGAGATGTCTGCAAACGAGACATGAGAACAAACTTCGCCGAGTGCATAAGAAACGAAGCTGCATTAGTCAAGAGAAAGAAGAAGATAGCTGCCCTGTCAGCTAGCCCTAGGACAGATGCTTATACATGCAAGAACTGTGGCAAACTCTGCCGCTTCAGAATTGGCTTGATCAATCACTCCAGATTCTGCCCTGTCTCAAGACGAAACCAAAGCCAGTGACTTACCTGGACGCATTTATTGTCTTCCGAGACAGAAGGAGCCATATATAACGATCCTATCACTTGCTTGGACCAGTTGAGAAAGGCAGGTGTGGGGGGTAAAGAAGGAGGTATATCTGTGAATGATACCGTGATAACTTTTTAAGTGCATATAAAAAATGGTACTTAATTTATAAAACTCTTTCTGTGACTCCTCCGGAGCACCTTTAACTTTAAATGAGCTGTAAATAGACTTTCGGCAACTGTAAACAGGATGTCAGGTAGTTTTGGAAAGTAGGATAAAATTGTGTCTGCAAGCATGCGCAAACGTTCTTTCACAAAAAAAAATAAAAAAATTATCTGTTTGTCAGGTTCAATGTAATTTTCCTCAGAGAGAGCAGATAAAGGGTTGACAATAATATTCTCAACCTATTTTGTGAAATTTCATTCGGAAGGATTTTCAGACAAATCAAGGCATGTTGTATTTTATCTCTGTAAGGACGTTTTTCATTGCTTCTTGTCATTCGCACGGCAGTGTCTTCGTTGCTTATATTCATCGATGACTTTTGGTGACTCATTGAGTACCAGTGAGTTCCGATGACTTTTGGTGACTCATTCAGTACCAGTGAGTTCCGATGACTTTTGGTGACTCATTCAGTACCAGTGAGTTCCGATGACTTTTGGTGACTTATTGAGTACCAGTGAGTTCCGATGACTTTTGGTGACTCATTCAGTACCAATGAAATTCAGATCATCTTACAAATATATTTGAAGCACCATCTAAACAGACACCACAAATATTTTTTAATGAGATTTTATACTTTTCCAAAAAATGAACCAACTTTCTTTTATACGTCATATGCTGTAGCTGAGGTTCCATGCGGTTTGCAAACGTTTCTTTATAATTATCATCATTTGTGTACATAGCCTTACCTCTAAAATACAGGAGATCCTTGTCGGTAAACTTTGGATGTTAGCTATCCGAAACAAAAAAATAATTTATTCTGCAAGAATGAAAACATTGGAAATCATTTTGTTCAGTTGTCTGCAACAGCGTTTCCTCGAATAATAAAAAAAAGTAACTTCTAATGAAAAAAAAATTTACACAATGTAACAAGTTATACATGTTATACATGTTGAAATAGACACCCCCCTCACTGCACACACCAAAAAAGGCCATATTTCTGATGGTCTTAAGTGCCCGCTGGTAAATATTCATTTGACCCCCCCCAAAGAGGTCGCGATCCACAGGTTGATAATCGCTGAATGAAGCAGAATGACGTTGTCAACTTCCTGATCTTAATTTCAACATTAATGTTTCGCATGAATGGGCTTGATTTCTTTAAAGCCATTATGTATATGATTATGTTATAATCTTTTTCCGAATACAATATGCTGTATTGGTAACGGTACTTCCTTTTTAAAGTCATTAAAAATTTATTCTAAGAAATATATACATATCTATGCAGGCCCACCTCTACCTATTGTGCTATGTGTGCATTGCACACAGACGGTTGAATTGTGAAGGGTGGCTAAATCATTACATCTAGGATACCTTTCTTTTTAACGATTTTGACGATTTTGAGACATCAAAGAGTAAAGAATTACTATTAGATTAAATCTCACGTGAATATTGTAATAACAATTATATTGAGTTTTTGTTACGAGAAGTTTGTTCAAGCTATTCAGAGTTTAGTTACTACAAATATAAAACGCCTATATCGGTCCATTTGTACTTGCTGTTTGGGGCTACAAACCAACGACCAAACAAAAACGAGGGGTGGGGGGGGGGCGGCAAAATACATGTTTTATTTTCATTGTAGTTATTATTCCATGCCTGAATAGTAGTATATTACATTACATTATCGCCCCCCCCCCTTTTCTGGATCCGCCAGTGACAAGCAGTTTGTTTAAAATGAGCAGCACAATCTGTGTACATTTCAAACCGGGTAGGGGAAATAAGTCTCCGCTTTCCACGACAAACAAATGGAATTTTGGTTTCTATCAGCGTTCCCGAATTCCTACTCTAGTTTTGAGACTCGTTTTAAAAAAAAAAGCCAAAAAGTACTCCAATGGTAGGATTAGATGACTTATCTTACAGATTACAAACATTACTTTAAAAAAAAAAGAAGATGATTAAATCCTATGCATTCCATGTGTCAATCTAGTCATGCATGTTTATCAATGACTTAAACTCTGTCAAGTCGTTGGCTTTTCATAGCTAAAATCACCTACTGAACTATAAAAACTATGTATGAATTGTTTTCAAATATTGAGTAAACGTGAGAATAAGAAGTTTGAACTTTGTTCAACTATGAGGCTATTGTACAACATTTATTCAATCAATATAAGTGGTTTTACAGTAATAACACACACAAAATACGTTGAAAACAAAATCTCAATTCAAGAAATACATTTACATTTGTTGTCCAGGACACAATGGAAAAATGGGTCTCCACGCTGTCGTGCACAGTAGTGAATGAAACTAACAAAAGAAAGGGGGAGGGACTCGTTTTATCAGAGATAGCCCGCCAGGTTACGAAGTCATTGTTCTGTTTGACAGTGGATGAATTGTTTGAAGTTTCCTCCAACGATATAAGGAGCAGAGATAGTTGCGAGCGATGTCAAAGGTAGAGATTGTATCGGAACATAAAAAGTAACCCCAAAACCAATGAAACGAAAAAAAAAAAGAGAAAAAAGGTGGGAGGGGAGGGAGCAGAGGTATATCACTGAATATGACGCCAATAAAAAAAAAAAGAGGTAAAAACGCTTTATAAGTTAGAATCTCCAACCTCCTCGCACAAGAAAAAAAAACTGCCTTTGAATGTAGTGTGACCTTGCGCTCACAGAGCTATATTTTTTATGTATTCTATTTTTTATAGGCTAGTGCCAAATTTATTATTTGTTCTTCTGCTTTTTTGTGTAGGTTAGGGTGAGATGTTTTAAAAACAGTTCAGTGTACAGTTGACCAGTGGTCAGTATAGTATGTCTGTGTGACAGCCGAAGATCTTTGTGGTCTGTCGTGTACTTATTTTTATTCCTGTACCTGGGACGGCCTGCTATTGTTACTGCTGTTTTAAACTGCTTTTAGCTGCTGCAATTACATTGCTTTTTTAAGTTGCTGCTGTAGATTTATTTTGTTTCTGTACTAGATCTAGTTTAGTATTGCCTTAGTCAAGCCAGTCAAGACTTAGTGGCTTAGTTATAGTCTGTTTCTGTTCTTAGGGATGCTAATAATAGGGTACTAAGGCTAAGATGTTCTTGTTTTAGTTTTAGTTATGAGTTGGTTGTAGTAGTAGGATATTGTAGATCTAGACTAGTTTATTGTAGTTTGTTAGTGTAGTTCTAGGTTTAGACTAGTGTAGTAGTTTTAATGATTTAGTTAGATAGTTGGGTTGATCAGTTTGTGTTAGATAGTTGGTTAGTTTGTTAGTGTTTGTAGTGGTGTAGATTTAGAGAGTTTTAGTTAGTTGATGGGTTCAGTAGTAGTGGTTAGTCAAGTTAGTGTATATATATATATTATATTTTATTATTGATTCATTTATTTTTATGTAAATAAAGTTTTGTTTTGTTTATTTATCCTAAACTAAAGTTTCGTTATCTTGCTTTCATTTAGTTTAGGTTAGTATAGTTGGTATGTCTGGTTACTTAGGCGACTCTAGCCCCTTGGTCACCATACCGAGGTGCACAGATTGAGCGCTAACATCTGCCTACTGTTGGTAAATTTTAATGTTGAGCAGAAGAGAAAAGGTCACCCACTCGCGCCTGCCTGACCTGCTCACAGTAGTAGAAAAGCAATCGTCAGTATGTACAAAAATTCTTTTAAAATTTAACGGAGTTTGTTTTATATATTTAGTTCAACAACTTAATGCATAGACGTGAACAAGTATTAAATGTTAGCAAAATTGTGTTTTAGTTTTTTATTTAAATACTTTTTTTTTTGTCTGGACACATTCTTCTCAGACTATATATAGCCTATTCTTTAAGATTTTAACAATTAACACCCAGTAAATAACCAGTTATTTATCTAGGCCGTTTCTTGAATGACTTCATTCCAGCCTGTGAATAGCCGCTGCATGCCATGCCGTGAGAGTTTTCCCCAGTTACTTACAAAGTAATAAAGGTGTCTTCCACATGATACCGGATGTTATATCCCAGATATCAATATTGTCAAATATGCCAAGGTGATGCTAGTTTGATCTTACAATGAATTTTTGAGACATCCCCAGAGATTATGCAATTCGTAGGCAATACACGAATTCAAAAATTCTCAACCTGTAAAAGGGAAGGGGGGGGGGTGCAAGCATTCTGTTGTATTTGCGTTTGTTGTTTATAGATGAACATTTGAAAAGTGATCAAGTAAGAGGACATTAGGCTACAATGAATCTTCAAAAAAAAAAAAGGCTACAAAGACAGTTTATGTAAAAACACAAACTCAAACTCGGCCCCCGAAGTAGTCCACCTAGAGTGTTCACCAGGATTCGAACACGGGATTCCTGTTCCAAGTGCTTTACCCCTCGGCCACAGCATCTCCATATATTTATTTAGCGTACAATGCTATTTTTTAAAATAATAATTATTAATTATAATTGATAATTAATAAGTCTAGAGTCTAGAATCTAGAGTTGGATCTAAGTCTATATTCTCTATATCTAGATCAAAGTCTAGATATAGCTCTAGAACTAGATATAGAATCTACTATATCTAAACTAGAACTCTTATGAATTTACATGCTTAATCTTAAAATTACTAGACCTAGGCCAATGTTATGACCATGAATAGTGGGCCTTTTGTAACCGGGTAAAGCAAAGGTGTACTATACTGTTCGTATCCGATTCATTTCTTACAGTGATACTACCAGGGCCGCCGCTACCTATTGTGCAATGTGTGCATTGCACGCAGGAGGCCGAATGTAAGGGGCGGCCAAATCATTTCCAATTATAATTTTTCTTTAAATTTTTGGTTTAATAATTTAAAAAAAAAAAAAAAAATTATTTAAATTCTACTGATTCCATTATCCTTTGAAAACTGGGGGGGGGGGGGAAAGAGACGATATTTATACAATAAGAAGTTATTTTGGAAACTTAGGAAGAAAAACAAAGCGGCACGCGAGGGTTTCCCATGGGTTTTTCCATAAGCGCCGACTCTTGCATGACCTTGAATTTTCGCGGGTTGTTTGTAATATTTGTTTCAAGTCGAATAGCTCGCCCTGTAAGTAGATCTAGTAATTAGAAAATCAATTTTGAAACATTGTCACATTGTATCTCGAATGGGGGGGGGAGCTCAACTTCCTGACAAAAAGAGGTGTTGTGGAATGTGTGTGTTTCCTAGGTGACGTTATAAAGAGGTTAAGCGATTGATTGGTGGTTTGTTTTTGTTTTACATGTTTCGGATGTTCCTTCAGAGTTAAATATAGTTTACTTCCTAGTCCAAACCTCCCGCAGGACGACGGGGGATGGGAGCGGGCAGGGTTTGAACCCTCGACCGTCGATAAATCCGAACGACAGTCCAGCGCGCAAACCGCACGGCCAGGCAGCCATCCTTAAGTGGTTATGCATTTAAGATGATGAAATTAGCATAATGCAAATGTAAAACGTCAGATAATCTTAAGACATGAAAGAGTATAGACGTTATTTTGTGGTGAGCTAGATTTCGTTTAAATATCAGTAAATTTCATTAATATTAGATGTCTATCTCAAATTAAATCTGTGAAAATTGTAATAACAATTATATTGGTTTTTTTTTTTTTGTTCACATAAGAAGTTTGTTCAAGTTATTTAAATCTTATTTAGTAAAAATATTGTGAGCTTGCGCTCCCTGAGCTAGTTTTATATATATTTTTGTGTATTCTATTTTTTTATAGGCTAGTGCCAAATGTATTATTTGTACTTCCGCTTTTTGTGTAAGTTAGGGTGGGGTGTATAAAAAATTCGCCACGCTGTTTTAAAAACAGTCCAGTGTACAGTTGACCAGTGGTCAGTATAGTATGTCTGTGTGACAGCCGAAGATCTTTGTGGTCTGTCGTGTACTTATTTTTATTCCTGTACCTGGGACGGTCTGTAAGTTTGCTATTGTTACTGCTTTTAGCTGCATAAAGTAACTGCTGTTTAAGTGTTTTAACTGTTGATTTTAACTGTTCTAAGTTGCTGTTATGGATTTATTTTGTCTCTGTAGATACTAGACTAGTGTAGTGTTGCCTTAGAGTTCTATTAGTAAACTTAGTTATAGTCTGTTTCTGTTCTTAGTGAATAGATCTACTAATACTATAGTAAGGTACTAACTAAGGTGTTCTTTTTTAGTTTTAGTTATGAGTTGGTTGTAGTCTATTTATCTTATATAATACAGACGTTACTTCAAAAAAGAAGATGATTACGTCCTACGCGTCATGCATTTAGTCATGCATATTAACCAATGACTTAAATTCTGCCAAGTCACTGGTTTTTCTGGCTAGCTCAGGCAACCCATTCCATGCTCTAATAGCACTAGGGAAGAAGGAGTATTTGTACAAATTTGTCCTAGCATATGGGACGAGGAATGTGCCTTTATTTTTGTATTGTATTGTAGATCTAGACTAGTTTATTGTAGTTTGTTAGTGTAGATCTAGGTCTAGACTAGTGTATTAGTTTTAGTGATTTAGTTAGATAGTTGGGTTGATCAGTTTGTGTTAGTAGTTGGTTAGTTTGTTAGTGTTTGTAGTGGTGTAGATTTAGAGGGTTTTAGTTAGTTGATGGGTTCAGTCGTGGTGGTTAGTCAAGTTAGTGTATATATTATATTTTATTATTGATTTATTTTTGCATATTATATGTAAATAAAGTTTCGTTTGTTTATTTATCCTAACTAAAGTTTCGTTATCTTGTTTTCCTTTAGTTTAGGTTAGTTATAGCTAGTTGTCTGGTTACTTAGGCGACTCTAGCCCCTTGGTCACCATACCGAGGTGCACAGATTGAGCCCACCCAGTAGCGTTAACATCTGCCTACTGTTGGTAAATTTTAATGTTGAGCAGAAGAGAATAGGTATCTTCCCACTCGCGCCTGTCTGACCTGCTCACATTTTTGGTGTCAGAAGTGGGATCTGTGCTTGAGTGACCAGACACGCGTTTTTTTTTGGGATTAGGATAGATTAGGTTTTTGTACGAGTTAAGTTAGGCAGTGATAGGAAGTAGTGATAGTGGAAGTTTAGTTTTCCTTGAGCGTTTGTTAGAGAGGTTAGTAGGTTTTTTTTGTTGAGTAGTTACGTAGATGAACAGCGAGGCAGCAGCAGCAGCAATAATGCAGCCGTCTCAGACAGTGATTGTAGTACCAAGGACAGAGATGAGTATCCGGCGCTTCCATGGCGATGGTCCTGCCAGGGAAGTTGAAGAGTTCCTTCAAAGTGTTGATAGAGCCTGGAAGTCTCAACACATGGTACATCGAGAGGAAAAATGTGACTTCCTCTTTGCACATCTAGGTGAGGCAGTGAAGGCCGAACTTAGGTGTCACCCTCAGACAACAAGGGCATGTCCAGATGCCCTGGTACAAGTTCTACGCTCCACTTATGGAGAAAGGCGGAGCATCAACTGCCTCATTGGGCAGCTGTTCAGAATAAGCCAGCACCCGAATGAGTCTGTCCGCACCTACTCACACCGTCTCCTTCAGGCATTCGAAGCACTCACTGACAGGCAGAGAGCTCTATTGGAAACTCCTTTCAGCGAGTCTATCCTGAGGGACCAGTTCGTAGAAAACCTCAGTGACAGGACCCTAAGAAGAGACCTGCGAGAGAGACTACTTGATAGGCCAGAAACCGAATTCCTCGCATTAAGAGACATGGCCATTAGGTGGGCGCAGGACGAGGATGGCGCACCGCAAGTCAATCTCACATGCAGTGAGATAAAGATTGAAGGCCAGCTAGCTGCTCTCTCCAAGCAAGTGGAGGAGCTTGCAGCCCAGATTGTTCACCTACAACTTTCGGGGCCACAGAACTCTAACTGTCCCCACTGCAACCACCATCAACCTGATCAAATTAGCGGTAGCGTGAGACAGATTGCCTCACAACCAAAGCGCACCCTTAGCCAGAGGAGGCCTTTGATGAAGAACAGGAAATGCTACACATGTGGAAAACATGGCCATCTTGCAAGAAATTGCAGGCTGAAGAACATGTTCCAAGGCCAACAAGGGAAACGTGGGAACCGAGATAATCGCCAACACCACAGACGCAACTGCTCTAACTGTGGAAGCCGGGACCACTTCACCCGGGCTTGCCCTAATGTCACTGCAGCAGTGAGTCACGTTCAGGTTGCCTCAGTGGAACAACCACAGGCAGTACAACTTATACCTGCCCCCAAGTCAGCAGAATTGTCAGTTGATGTGCCACTGAATCCTAGAGGATCCAACACTGCAGTGGTCCACACAAGCCAACCCGCAGTGGCAGAAATGTTGTCAATGCATGCAGAAGTAGCCTCAGCTGATGCTACCCAAAACCATACGGAGGGTGATAGGGAAACACACACCTTCTTAGATTTGCGTCAGCCTGAATCCTCCCTTAATTCTCAGGATGATTCAGAAGGCCGTAGGAAAAGGAACAACCTTCTGAACATTGGATGCAGAGTTCTTGTCGAACAGAGAGTCAGAGGCCAAGGCAGAATGTTCATGCAGTATGAACCCTCGTGTTTTGTAATTACTGCAGTACCCAAGTATGCTTCTGGGTGGTACATCGTAGAAGCAGAAGATGGGAGTACTTACAGATATGTACGAGAGGAGGAAATGAAGTTCGTTTCCTCCCCTTACTAGCATAATTCTTGCATTTGTAATTTTTTTATTTTAATATGTTGATTGCATTTCTATTTATCAAGATGTATTAGTTTGTAGTGACTCTATGAGTACATGTTATCTACATGTTTTTGAAAAGCTTTTTTAAAGCTTAGTAGTTGCTATACCTATTTGAGAATGTACAGAATCAATAGTACTTTTTTTGTGTTTTAGCTGATGTAGTATATTCTTTTTTTTTTTTCTTTTGTCCTTTGAAAGCAATGTAATTTAAGTCATGTCATGGAGCTGTAATATTTTTGTGTCAAATAGATTTTAGTGTGTATTTTCTTTGATGGTAGAATATGTCAGCAGCTCATATGTAATGCATTTTAAGTAATTTGTTATTATCTTGTTTTGCGGGGACGCAAAAATTTAAGGCGGGATGAATGTGAGCTTGCGCTCCCTGAGCTAGTTTTATATATATTTTTGTGTATTCTATTTTTTTATAGGCTAGTGCCAAATGTATTATTTGTACTTCCGCTTTTTGTGTAAGTTAGGGTGGGGTGTATAAAAAATTCGCCACGCTGTTTTAAAAACAGTCCAGTGTACAGTTGACCAGTGGTCAGTATAGTATGTCTGTGTGACAGCCGAAGATCTTTGTGGTCTGTCGTGTACTTATTTTTATTCCTGTACCTGGGACGGTCTGTAAGTTTGCTATTGTTACTGCTTTTAGCTGCATAAAGTAACTGCTGTTTAAGTGTTTTAACTGTTGATTTTAACTGTTCTAAGTTGCTGTTATGGATTTATTTTGTCTCTGTAGATACTAGACTAGTGTAGTGTTGCCTTAGAGTTCTATTAGTAAACTTAGTTATAGTCTGTTTCTGTTCTTAGTGAATAGATCTACTAATACTATAGTAAGGTACTAACTAAGGTGTTCTTTTTTAGTTTTAGTTATGAGTTGGTTGTAGTAGTAGAATATTGTAGATCTAGACTAGTTTATTGTAGTTTGTTAGTGTAGATCTAGGTCTAGACTAGTGTATTAGTTTTAGTGATTTAGTTAGATAGTTGGGTTGATCAGTTTGTGTTAGTAGTTGGTTAGTTTGTTAGTGTTTGTAGTGGTGTAGATTTAGAGGGTTTTAGTTAGTTGATGGGTTCAGTCGTGGTGGTTAGTCAAGTTAGTGTATATATTATATTTTATTATTGATTTATTTTTGCATATTATATGTAAATAAAGTTTCGTTTGTTTATTTATCCTAACTAAAGTTTCGTTATCTTGTTTTCCTTTAGTTTAGGTTAGTTATAGCTAGTTGTCTGGTTACTTAGGCGACTCTAGCCCCTTGGTCACCATACCGAGGTGCACAGATTGAGCCCACCCAGTAGCGTTAACATCTGCCTACTGTTGGTAAATTTTAATGTTGAGCAGAAGAGAATAGGTATCTTCCCACTCGCGCCTGTCTGACCTGCTCACAATATAAAACGCCTTCATTGGTTCAGTTGTACTAGCTGTTCGTAGCAACATGTCTCACGACCCCATTCCGCCCCCATTCGCCACAACCTCATTATACTTTACTTTAATATGTATCAATACATGTATCAGCATAATTATCTTGGCTCTTTTCGTCTAGTGATGATTCTCACTCTTGGTGCGTGTAATTACTGTGACTGTAAAATTATTAGAGTACTTTAAATGTATATAAATTAAACTAATGACAACAATGTGACAACATCAGTGAACACATAAAGAGTCTTAATGAATACTCGTGAGCTCAAACTCTCTAATTAAAACTAATATTCTAAATAGGGCATCGATGTCCACTTTAAAATCAAGTAATAGATGTAATAATTGATTGATGAATGAATTGATTACTGCAAACATGGCTTATTAGTAACATAAGATAATAACATAAGACAAGTGTCTTCAATACTATATACTAATAAAACTATTGTATTGGTTAACATAATCAACAATAAAGACATAATCAACAAAACAGAAATTAGTCACCCATACCAATTAAGCCACCACGGCTACTCCCTCCTACATGCATTGGTTAATATGCAGGACTAAATGCGTAGGACGTAATCGTCTTCTTTTTTGAAGTAACTTCTGTATTGTATAAGATAAGATAAGACCCAGCGCCGCAGACTTTAGAGTTCAGTACCGCAGTTAATGTCATCTCGTGCCAATCATTATGTTGCTCATCGTCTTGATAACTGGTCAATGCCACAATCGCTAACATCTATTCTGCCCCTCTACGCTTACACTGTCATAGACTCAAGACTGCCATCTACCAACTCAAGATTGTTACTCCAAAAACTCAGACTCGGTGGACTGTCACTGACAAAGACTGCCACTCTAAATAAGCAAATAACCAAAATATCGCTAACAACTAGCTAAAGCGCATTTCTAATTCATAATCGAATAACATCTAATGTCAGATTTATTACTAATAAAAAAATTTCTTCTTACCCTAGTCCCTTAGAATTAATTCCCTACATGTTGTCTCTGGCAAACAAATCACACTTCTTGGAGCCAAAATCGCGAGCCAGCCTCGGCGACTTGCTCCCAATGTTTTGTATGTGTCGTTCACAAGAAAACGTCTTATACACGACACACTCCCCTGCTAACTCTACATGGCGCTGTGTCCCGACTACCCCAAAACTCTACTCTATATAAGCTTAGACCCACGCCTAAACTAACGCTACTGTGTTTACCCCAACCTACGGGTATCGAGTTGCCCTACAAATTATAAATTTAAGTGTCACTCTATTCCTTTGTCTGCATTCTTTCAAGTCTGTCGGTGGGCCATGATAACACCTTCAAAATAATTAACCTTGCTCACACACACACACACACACACACATATCTGTGACACCCTCAACAAAACAGAAATCAATCGAAATATTGACCAACTCTTTTATCAATTATTCATAATTAATTAATTTCATTTTATGTGAAAACAGTACTAGCTAACCGGAGATAAGTCTCGTATCGATAATTAGGTCGTCGTCCAAAAATTTGAAACAAACAATAGATAAATATATATTTTCATAAACATTTGGCTGGCTCAGTGGTTAGTGTGTCGGCTTGAGCCCTCGATTGCGAACTCAAGTCGCAAAACGTTTTATACATATATATATGTATATATGTATTAAATTGCTCTTAAAAAAGACACAATGAAGCCTTCTCCAAGATACCCCTCCTTCCACCACTCCTTATCCCAACTGGTCCAGACAAGTGATAGGATCATAGCTAAAAGCATGAAATTGTACTTTAAAATAACAATTGGTAAATGACTTTTTCGTGATCAAACCTAACTGCTAGCAAACGTGATGCTTAACACACAAGCAGTTGCGCAGCTAGGGATTTGTGGCCCGGGGGGGGGGCTTGACCTCCTTGGGGCTCTTGCAATTTGACATTCAACATCATGACATGAGATAATGGCGTAATATTGAATGTAAAACAAATTTCGGACACTCATTTGGGGCCACTGCACACATATGATATAACTACCATACTGCACATTATAGACGTTTCTCACACTTGAGTTTTGGTCTTTCCTGTTATATCATCTCAGAATGCAGGAAACCGTTTATCACCTGTTTTTTAATTTATTTTTTTATTTGACACATTTGAAATGAAGAGACAAGAATAAGTAAAGAGACGAGGTCTGGTCAACAATGTAATATCATGAATTCAGTATTATAAATGTATGTGGAGCTGTGCGATCTGGAAACCGCGCGCAGCTCATCTCAGAGACTGGCTATATGAAACCTTTAATATAGAGAAAGATAAAGAGGAAGATATTGCTGATTGACGATACAATAATTTATAGCATTTATGTGACTGAAAAATAAATTGAGCTAGCTTTTAACAATGCTTAATGGATAGAACAAATTTGTATGTATAGTCATAGTATGTATATGAGCATCGCTCTTTTTAAAATACACTCTGGAAAACAAATATTAAAACATTATCATATCCGTAGCGTTGAGATCTTAATATGGACAATCAATGCGTTCCTTCTTACTGAATCAATTAGTCCATCTTTTGATGATAGTTTTTAACATCCTAATAAAAAGAAACTATTAAATGCTATTAGAGCATGGAATGGGTTGCCTGAGCTAGCCAGGAAAACCAGTGACTTAGCAGAATTTAGGTCATTGGTTAATATGCATGACTAAATGCTTGACGCGTAGGACGTAATCATCTTTTTTTTTTTGGAAGTAACGTCTGTATTATAAAAGATAAGAATGAAGTACTTAGTTAAACAGAGACCAATTGTTTCAGTTCTAGAGCGATTGAGCTCTGTTCCACCACTGGAAATAGCAAAGAGCTTTAGTTGTCGTTTTTAGCACTTTTATAAGACAAAAATCCTTACATAAAAGAAGAGTCGACTTCGACCACGTGATATGGGGAGGCGATATTTTAAAATTTAGGCCCCTACTTACCTAACTCTCTAAATATCCATTACAACAAAACGTGTAGACTTTCAGAGTCCCCACGTCACTTGTCGTCTGAGAATAACGTCACGTTTTATTGCGTCTGCTGTTTGACAAAGACAGGTCCCAACTTTAATTGTATTGAAGGACTTTGCTTGCAGTAGGTAGCAATAAGGGACAGAATGTGGCCTTAAAATGCGCATGCCATGTCACGTGTAATGCAATATCTGGCTGTACAAGGACAAGATATCTGATAACTCATAAGAACCGACAGGAGCTCAACATTTAGGTTTACCCTGTTTAATACACAATAAGCCCTCAACTTCAGTCGGTAGCTATGATGTTGCTCTTACGAAGGTTATGCAGTAACTGTTAATTCTGTTTCTTTTATATCCGGTCCAGGAAGCGACTGTCCAACCTTCCTGGACAGGGGACAAGTCCTCACTGACTAACACACTTTCTCGCACATTCAAGGAAGACTAAATCATTCAGTTCATAACACGTGCAAGACTACTATTCACATTCATAACCTGGGAGTACTTAAACAAGGGGATATAACTATCATACCAAAATATTAAAGTAACATATTCACTCTCGCCATACCTCCCTCTGCTTCCACCCCCCCCCACCCCGCATAAAAACCTTCAAATACATTTACTAGATGCTTAAAGCGTGAAAAGGCTCGGACTAGAATACTGTTCGCCCCCCACTGTGGGCCTGAATATATTAATGATCTTTCTTCAACTTTTTTTAGTTTTCTTATTTCCAATTACTGTCTAGTCTCCATAATAAAATATTTCTTTCGTCTAGGTCGGAACAGAAAAACCAAATATGTAGGTATTAAAGGTGCCAGTGAACAGATCCAATGATGACAGAGTCGGTAGGCCCTACCATGTGTAGAGGAGCTGGTACTACTGCTCAAAGGTCCTGCGCCTGACTGACGTCAAATTTATGCATATTTAAAGTGAGACCAATATGATGTTCCAGCAAGTCTCTACTTTTTATGGTGCAAACAAAAGGAAATTCAGTTTGACTACAATTGTCCACCTCATTATAACTACTATAACAATACCAATATAGATACAAACACGAACAACATTCACTCATGAAGACGCTACACAAATCTTTCTGTTTTAGCCTTAATGGAAAGCAGACAACCATTTCGTAAAGATCTGATGTAACAGTGGTTTCATAGGTGTAGATTGTATTTGAGTGGACAGGGGCTTGAGTTTGTAGATTGTAGCAGTGAAACTGGACAGTGGTTTGAGGTTGTAGACTCAATAAAGGCCGTGAAGCCACTTATGTGGCAACTGCGCTTCTTGCCTACCAGAGTCTCCTGCAAGATCGCCTATGTCTATTGCCCTCTCATGAAGGAGTTTTGTAAGCTCCAATATCTTTGGTATCAGACCGTAGATATTGAGCTGGAGTATTTTTATCGAGCTAGATTTGTCGCCCCCTAAGGGATTTGGACTGGTTGCGACAAACCGTTGTTATTTTTTGGTGGTTTGGAGGGCCAGTAGCCCTCGTCGTGTTGGGTGTTTCGACCATTTGGGCCTGGTGCGGGACAGGATCACCATGAAGGTGTGGCTGGCGTACCACACCTTGGCTACCGTTCTTCCGAGGGAGGAACGAATGCAGTGTAGCCTGGGAGGAGGGCTTTGTCCTGGGGTGAAAAACCTTCACTGACTTTTCGTGGTTCGACTGGTTCCTCCGGATCGAAACCACGGGCGCGTAGTAGAGGATTTTGCGTAGTCGGGCCAGCCGCCCTCTACCCGTGCAACGGAGCCTAATTGGGCCTGCTCATACCCGCTTTTCTTGGTTATTTGTGTATTGATCATGAATGTATGGAAGGCGAAGACCGTTGGCGACATTAATTATTTCCAATTTAAGGTAGTGTGTAAGGGGCTACAAGAGGGTTCAAAAACTTGGGTGCGGGAAGTCCGCACCACTGGTCCCCACCTCCGTATGGCAAGACCCAGGAGATTCCGTTCCGACCAACCCTCGAGTTGGTGTCAAGCCTATCCGCTTTTTGGAGAACCCGTTGGTCTCTTACTCACCGTTGCCCCACGTGGGGGAGGGGCTGGACATAACCCTTTGATGTCATTGTACACTCGCTGACTGCTCATTCATCAGTAGCGAAGTACCAGTGTGCTTGGCCAGCCCTCTAAAGACCGCGGGGTGTTCACCAGTCAACCACGTTGAGATGGTACTGAAACGCCGGGGGTTTGAGTGTATCCATTAGTTGACTCAATCATGTAATTCATTTTAAACAGATCAAGACTAACACGACTACTTTTAATAGATCTGTGTGATTGGAAGTATTTTACCAAATGTTTTTGTTTCGCTCAATTTCATGGTTATAGCATGCTCCAGGAGATATGGTACAATCACTTGTGAGTAACAGTTGGGAGAGGGAGAAAGGAGTATCTGGAAGAGAGTTTCCCTGCTAGCTTTTCAAAAGTAATTTATACTTTATTTATAAATTTTAATTAATTACCAATATTTAATTGACTTAATGGATATTTTTTTAATTGATTCATTTTTTTTGTTAAGTGCAACAAATAATTCTTTAAAGTACCAACTTGATCGGAGAACGAGCGAGGGAGAAATAGCTATAGCAATTAGTTAAGGGGGACTAAACCCAACAAATGTAGCCATATCTTTGAATACTGAATAATTAGTTTCCCTTGTTGGTATCAAACGAAATAATTAATTATCAGTAATTAATAGACGCATTATTGATTCACGTTTTGTCTATGCCAATGAATAATTGTGCGAAGTTTCAACTTGATCCGAGAATGGGTATCGGAGAAATAATGTGTACACACTTTTTTTTTATTTAACCAGACAGAAAGAAGACAAACAGAGTGTGTTGATAAAAGTTTCGTAAAATTAAAATTGCTTGATTGGAATTGAAACTCAAGTCTCGAAGTCTCCTTGAATGGAAAGTTGATACGTTAACAATTGAGTTTGACATGCGCTTATGAAAATAGTCGTTTTTTGTTTGTTTCAAATTTTGAGGCTACGACCTAATTTCTATACAAGTCTTATCTCCCATTAGCTAGTACTTTATATAAAACAAATTAAAGGCAGGTTAAACCAAGGAAAATACGATTTTTTTTTTCAAAGTTATGTCAATTGAGCTTTTACGTTAATTAGAAACTGTATCCAATTCTGAATAATAATCTGTAATTTGATATTTAGAAAAAATATTGATAAATATTTTAAATATTTAAAATAAAAACATGACTAATGTTTGCTTTTGCCTCATTAAATATCATTAAATCTAACTCAACAGCCCCATGTTTCTGTAGGTCTGTTCAAGTACATGAAATGGAGGGAGGGGGAACATAGAAACCTTATCGCATACACGTCATAGTAAAACCACGTCATAGTAAAAACACGTCAGAGTGCAGCATCATCATACAGCCATAACTTCTCAAATCAATACATTCAAGATCTATTATTATTGCTTCAGTGGATTAAAGATTTTCTGATAGGGAGAGAACAAACTGTAATAATAAATGGCTCTAAATCAACTCAGTAAACTCAGGTGTACTTCAAGGAACAGTCTTGGGTCCACTACTATTTTTAATTTACATAAATGATTTACCAAATTGCATTAGTTCAGGAACAAAAGTCAGATTATTTGCAGACGATTGCATAATATATAGAACAATAAAAACAACACAAGACACCGATATTTTACAAAGAGAATTAGATGAATTACAGAAATGGGAATCAAATTGGAGCATGTCTTTCCACCCAGAAAAATGTTAGTTGTTAAGAGTAACAAAAAAACTAAAACAAATTAATTCCACTTATCTTATTCATAGCAAACAAGTAACACAGACTAAAAACGCAAAATGCCTAGCCTAGGTGTTATAATAAATGAAAAACTGTCATGGAATCCACATATTGATGAAACTTTTAAAAAAATCCAACAAAGCATTAGGATTTATTAAAAGAAATTTCTATAAATCAAATAAGAACATAAAACTAAAATGTTATTTAACCTTGGTTAGGCCAATAATAGAATATGCATCCACCGTTTTGGACCCCTCAACTCAAGAAAGCATTAAGAAACTGGAACAGACACAAAATAGAGCAGTGAGATTCATAACAAATGAATATTCACATTTGAATAGAGTAACACCTTTAGTAAAATCACTAAATTTAGAAAGCCTTTAGGACAGAAGACTCAAAAGTAAAGTAGCAATTATACATAAAACACTGAACCATAATCTTCAAATACAAAATGTAATAAAATACTCTGAAAGACACAAAGATAAAGGCACATTCCTCGTCCCATATGCTAGGACAAATTTGTACAAATACTCCTTCTTCCCTAGTGCTATTAAAGCATGGAATGGGTTGCCTGAGCTAGTCAGGAAAACCAGTGACTTGGCAGAATTTAAGTCATTGGTTAATATGCATGACTAAATGCATGACGCGTAGGACGTAATCATCTTCTTTTTTGAAGTAACGTCTGTATTATATAAGATAAGATATTAACCTCATTTACCTATACAGCGGGGAAAGAAATTAGTTTTTAATTTAAATAACAATTTGTGCAGCGCCAACTAAAATGCATCTTGATCGTTTTGTGGGTCATATGATCGAAAATATATAGGTGGCAAAGGGCAGGAACTGGCAAAAACTACCAATACTATTAATACTTATTTAAAAAATATATTTTAATCGGTTTGGTTTTGTGTTTGCTATATTAAATTCTCCATTTTCTCCTTCAATATTTGGTACCTAGTGCTGCCCCTTGATATATACGTAACATGCATGCATCGATCACTGATTCAGAACTTAGCCTCACATTTCTACGTATCCTAACTGGGTTTATTTTTTTAGTCACTAACCCCTCCCCATATTTATAAAGAGATACTTCCCAGATGATAACCTTGACCAATCGTTGGTAGGATGCCAACAGGCTCGCGGCAATGAAAGAGTAGCCTAATCTTTACTTTTTTTTATTTTAATTTGAATTGGGTTTTTTAAATTCACTGTGATAATTATGTTGTCAGGAATTAGTACCAATCCACAAATCCATCAGAGATAAAGTGAGAGATATGGAAAGATACATTTTTCTTTTTTTTTTTTTTTGGCGATTTTCTACACTTTGTGCCGTTTTGGCGGCCGATCGTGGCCTGCGGGCCGTATTTTAGGCATCACTGTATTAGGCCATTGATAACTCCAAATTCGCCATTTACTATATACAACGTAGTGAGTAGATCTACCCGAATTTTAGTAGAGAAATCATACAATTTATATACGAATTCTATAGGCTACCTATGTTAATAATAATATATAGGCCTACTAATTATTTATATTTTAACCTATTTTTTGGATTATACTGCCCCTCTTCCTCTAATATGTTGGCCCATTTGGTGAGGTGGGATGGGACGATGGCATCAATTCCGCCCCCCTCCCGACCCTTAACTTTTGAGAGAGGGGGTGCGATCCATTTTGTTTCTACAGAAATCAGAGTTTTTTTACATAATTAGCTAAATATCTATATGATAAAAGCTACTTATTGATATTTTGACAAACTTGATATTATGTGGTTCCCCTTCTGGTATGTTGGCCGATTTAGTGGGGTGGGAGAGGGCGATACCATAAATCCGCACCCCGACCCTTAAGTATCGAGTGGGGGTGGTCTAATTTTTCATTTTTTTTTTGCAGAACAGGTTGTGAAGATAATTAGTTACTTTTCTATATGATGAAAGCTACAAATGAATATATTTATCGTTACTAATCTTTATATTATATCGTTCCCCTACTTATTGATATTTCAACCCATTTGTATAATTATGCACTAGCGGATCCAAAACTTTGGAGTGTGGGGAGGGGGGATTTTTTTCCAAACCCTAGCCCTAACGCCCAGTAAACCCTAACCCTAACGCCCAGTAAACCCTAGCCCTAAACATAAACGCGCGTACAGCATATATAAAAGGACCAATAAGATTCTACCCTAATTTGTTTGCATTTTTAGGATTCAATGGTATATTGTGAGTTGTAGTCCCATTTTTTTTTATACAATAGAAAAATATTCGTATGAGTAAAGATTGGGAAAAAGTGACTAGGAAAATAATACTTGGGTTTAGAACTCATCTCTTCTTCTTCTTCTTCTTCGTTCTCATTGTTATGTTGGAGTGTTCAGATGAGAAGACCAATACATGAGATGAAATGCGCAGTGGTTTCCAGATCAGGGAGCTCTCCATATAGTTTCCTTTCTAGTGGGGTGATTTGGGGCCAATGTCTTATACGGGCCTCTTGGTATAGAGAGCAGTCTTGGAGGACGTGGTCTGTATTCTCTGGTGATTCTCCACATGGGCAGATTTCACTGGTTCCAATTTTGAGCTTCCGGTACATGTGTTGTCGCATTCTGTTGTGTCCGGTCCTGAGTCGAAAGATTAGACGTTGGTCTTGTCGGGATAGCTTATAGTAAGCGTCATCTTTCTTGTGATTTGGATGAGAGCTCGTCCATTTCTCATTTATTTTATTTACTATTAATTTCTTCAATTCTTCTGGATAGAGTGCAGAGTTTATTAGTGTGTTAGTTCTCCCACTCTTGGCGAGTGTGTCAGCCTTCTCATTTCCTTCTAGTTCTATATGAGCTGGGATCCATTGAATTACAGTTTTTTTGCTGATGTTGTTGAGCTTTATAAGTGCTATTTTGAGGTTATTAATATATGAGGAATCAGAGTTTTGCAGGCTTTGGAGGGTTGTTTTTGCATCGGTTAGTAAGACAATCTGACTGTGTGGGGAATTTGGATGATTTGCTAGGATGGTAGCAGCTAGTGCTAGTGCTTCCCTTTCTGCTCTGTGACTGTCAGAGAGCTCTCCAGTTGCAATAGATTTTTCTAGTTTTCCTCCATCTGGCCATTCGATAAGTATTCCAGCTCCTCCATTTGTGGTGGCTTTATGGGTTGACACATCTGTGTAAACTCTGATTGGTAGGATAATTGGTATGTAGAAAACAGTTCACTATTTCCTTGAGCTCTGTTGGTCTGTAATCAGATTTTCTTTTAATGCTTTCAATATGGTCCCTTATAGTAGGAAGAGGGCTTTCGTCCCAGGGTGGAGATTCATTATAGTGTATCGAGGATTCCAGGGTAATTTTTTCAAGTTGGTGTTTCTTTTTTAGGTTTAGAGATTCCTGTATGAAATTGGTCCTTTTGAGGCGTTTTTTTGGTGCCAGTTTTATGGATTTTTGTTCTGAACTCATCTCAATCGTTACTCTTATACTGGAAAATTTCATATGAATTCTAAATTTTCCAAAGCAAAGTCTTTCTTAAAATAACTGATAAATTTGTGTGCAATTACATAAACTCTGTCGCCATATTTGACTATTGTGTTTTAAAACGTCATGTTTTCATCTGGAAAGGGAAGAGGGCGGTAGAGCGAAAACGTGAATCTTCGCTCCTTTTTCATAGTTTCTGCTAATGATTGCGTTTGGCATTAACGAATTCTTCGATATAAGAATTTAAAACATAAATTATATCAATGACCTTAGTTTTTAAATTTTGTAATTTCTTAACTAAAATACAAAAAGGAAAAAATATTGGTTTGTCCTATCGGCGGAAAGCGATTGCATGTAAGCCTATCGCCCCTCCCACCTGGTACAACCCTTTTTCAATTTATATTTACTAATGATAAAATTTGAGATCAGAGTGTGTGTGCGACATAATATACAAATGAGTTTAAAACATCAATATGTAGCTTATATTATATAGATATTCAATTAATTTTGTTCACAAATTATGATTTCTCCATAAAAATAGGACCGCCCCCCCTTACTCAGAGGGCTAGAGTGGGGAGGGCAGTAGAAGCAATTGCTCCCTCACCTCACAAAATCGGCTAAGATACCAGAAGTGTATCGACGTAATATAAAAGTATAAAATAATTCAACTAAATTTGTTCTTAAGTTATAGATTTTTAAATAAACGTAGGACCGCGCTCCCTATCCCCCACTCAAAGGGTGTAGGTGAGAAGGGCGGAGGGGGAGGGGCGGACGAGGGGGGCGATTGCCCCTACCGCCCCCTCCCCCTGTATCCGCCAGTGATATTATGCCACACCACCACAAGCGAATCCAGAACTTTTGATAGGGGGGATGGCGATTTTTTTCATAAACTCAAACAAAGCATTAGGGTTTATTAAATCAAATAAAACTAACTTGTTATTTAACCTTGGTTAGGCCAATAACAGAATATGCATCGTCTCTTTGGGACCCCTCAACTCAAGAAAGCATTAAGAAACTGGAACAGACACAAAATAGAGCAGTGAGATTCATAACAAACGAATTTTCACATTTGACTAGAGTAACACCTTTAGTAAAATCACTAAATTTAGAAAGCCTTCAGGATAGAAGACTTAAAAGTAAAGTAGCAATTATACATAAAATACTGAACCATAATCTTCAAATACAAAAACAAAATTTAATAAAACACTCAGAAAGATACAAAGGTATAGGCACATTCCTCGTTCCATATGCTAGGACAAATTTGTACAAATACTCCTTCTTCCCTAGCGCTATTAGGACATGGAATGGGTTGCCTGAGCTAGCCAGAAAAACCAGTGACTTGGCAGAATTTATGTCATTGGTTAATATGCATGACGTAATCATCTTCTTTTTTGAAATAACGTCTGTATCATATAAGATAGGTAAGGCCGACCTTAGGCATGTAAACTAGGCAGCCGCCTAGGGCCTCCGATTGGTGGGGGCCTCGTACAGGACAATAAACAATTATTTTTTTTTTTGGAGAAGAAATAGCGAAACTTGTTCCCAATATTATTGTTGAAGTACACTATAGGTATACATTGCGTAATTTTATTTTGTCGCTGTATATTTTGTATTTTTCTATTTCATTTGGGACAACCACATTCACTTCGTCTAGGCCCTAGGGCATCGAATTATCTAAGGCCGGCCATGTCCACATGCATTTTGAACCACGAAACAATGGAGACTAACGGTCTCGACCTGCCACGCTCAGCATCCCAACTTACACAAGTTCTATGTTGTGACACACTTTGCACATTGTAATGTGTTTACCTAACATGGCGCGGCACTGTGTAGCACATGGTAGCCTATCCTTTCAGGTTCAGACTTTTTTTTTTAGTCAAAAATTTTTAGCAGATTGCGACACGCCAAATGTTGGTTTCTTGATACAGCGCCACGTCCTCACTTGTGCACGCAGCACACACGCAGTCGACCGGAGACACTTAATTCCCGACTTGTTTCCGCTCACTTACTCCCCCCCCTCCAGCATGATTACGCGTTTCTAAATCGATAGAAAGGCTAAACTAGCAGCACTTAGAGAAGAACGGGGTTAATAACTTCTATAGTGTGTTTACCGGAAAAGGTTGGGGGAGACAGTGAGACTTAACAAATTGTTATATTTGCGAATCTGATATTTGTACTGCGTTTAAAAAGTTCTGTTCTAGTGACCACAGAAGCATAATTTGCGCCCTCCTTTAAAATTATACTAAAAAGCTTTAATGACTTGACTTTTTGGGACCTTCGTTCAGCATTATCCATGTCAAGTTAGCCAAAATAAGAGATGGGAAACGAACCCGAACCGAACTCCATTCAGTTTACGACCGAACCGAACCCGAACTTTAAAACTGATCAGTACGAATTGAACCGAACTGAATCAAGGTTTAGTAAGAAAAAAAAGTTTTCAGCGACACTATAATTGACAGTTATTCTTAATACTTGGAACATTCTGCCTTCTTGGTCTGGCCGTGTCCTTGAAATCTTGTGTGTGTGCATCTTTCCTGCGTCAATTTGGGTTGTCATCCTTTGGTATCCACACGATGGGGTGCCGTTGTACCATTTAGTATTTGTACGTAAATGAAATGGGAGATTTGAAGACACGAAAAGTAGACTAAGAATGTAGACAGTACCAGGAAAAGTTGGACATATCTTTACCTTTTTGTGGAGCATGAAAATAAGTCAACAGTTTTGATTTGTATAGAGCTGTTTGTGGCTGTTTCTATAAAACGTAACGTTAAACAGCATTATGAAACAACAACAACATAATCAAATATGACGGCATTCGTAGTATGAGCCGCGAAGATAACATCTCTAAGTTACGTCTAGAGAGTAGAGGATTCACGAGAATATTTAGCAAGAAGGGACAAGGAAATAAGTCGGCGGTAAAATAGGCTACAGAGTTGCTCAAAGGTTAAGTCATGAAATGAAGCCATTTTTCGACGGCGCTGAAAGAAATATGTCATGAAAATAAGAAGGCAGTTGAAACCACCACTCTTTTTTGTATGACAAATATAAATCTTAATTTAAAACTAAGAGAAATTAAGTGATAGAGCAGCAGAGCTCAAACTGCTTACTATTGACGCCGACATATTAGATACCGCTCAACTCTTGCTACTTATTAGCGGTACCAAAAGCAATTTTTAAATCACATAAGAGATCTAACTGCTTTAAAGAGTGTGCCTACCACTGGAAAAGACTTGTTCAAAAAAGTTTCAGACATCATGGAGGATGTTTTTATTCTTTGGGAAATATTACTAGGAGTGACTACTGATACAACCCGAAGTATGGCTGGATGTCATCGCGAACTGGCAGCAAAGAGTTATTAGAAAAAAATATGTCTATGTTTTGAATCAAGTACCATGTAATGATGTGTTCAGCACTGTCAATTTTATAACATTTTAAGCGTTGAACTACAAAATTTGAAAGAAATTTCGGACAGAAATAAAGTCTGAATATGAAGACGTTTTGTTTTACAGTGAAGTGCGGGGGTGGGGAGGGGGCTGGTGAAGCAGAGGAAAGGTTCTAATGAATTCTTGTTGATATGAGACATGAAACGGAAATTTTTATGACTGAGAAAAGAAAACAAGTTATGGTTATGGATTTAGATTTTTTAAAGTGACATCACATCATATCTAAATGAGATCATAAGAAACTACAAGAAAAAGAAGTTGATTCCGCATGTATAAGCGCTTTCTAAACGAGATTGCAAACCTCTCATTTAGCAGTTACTTATTCGCCTCACAGACTAATGCCTAGATTTAGTGATTCGACATGGTGCCACATCTATGCAGCGTGATTTTAAGAAGTTGGTTTCGGATAAAATTCCTACAAAGCCTTGAATTAGTCTAAGTACTCTATCCACCGGTTTTTAATAAAATGATTTATTTTTTATTTAATATTTTTTGTATCATTTCTGTTATGTGGTCCGCGACATGAGTGTCAGAAATTTCTGAGTAAGGTTTGGCATCACTGTTTTATGTAAAAATTTGAACATTATTAAATGTATATACATAGTTTTTGCTATTACCTAATTTCATAACCTCGAACCGAACCCGAACTTAAGTGTAGGTTAAACCCCCAAATTGAAATATCAACAAATCTGTCACTATTTAAGTGTCTTTATGTTTGGATGGATCATTTAAGAGTGAAAAAAATATTTAAAAAAAAAAAAAACTTAAAAAACTGAAATTTTTCACAAAAATAGGGTAAAATAGTCAAAAAACTAAAAAAAATACATGAACATACATGTCAAGATAGTATCTATTAAATATTTTCAAATGAAATTTACACAGTGTCTTCAGCATGTTATTCCAATCACATTGATCTACAATTATTACAATCAGAGAGAACACTTTTTTAAATGAATTTTTTTGTGTGGGAACCATAAAACTGTCGAAACTGGTTAGGGTAGGGTAAGTATTGAGACCATAACTTTAAAACTACTAAATAGATTGTAATTCTGGTAGCATGTTTTGATTCAATATGGACATAGAACAAAACTTCCAAATTTCAAAGCTCTAGCTAGCATAGTTTTTGTGGAAAGTTGACAAAACCAACCAAAACATTTTGAAAAAGCAGATTTTGAGAACATCAAGAAAAACCACAATATCTATGAATAATAAAAACAAAAACTTACAATTAAAAGCCTCCTGGTAAATATCCTTCATCCCTAGCATCCTTTGCATTTGAATGAATGTTTTTTTTACACCTGGATGTCATTTTTGATATATTTTTTGCATTTAAAGATGACAAAATTCTTTTCTTGTCCGCAGCGCGAAATGATGTTTCAGCATAATATCCGAATTGTAATCCCAAAAGTGGAAATATCTGCCTTCGTCCAAGTTCACCATTATTATATACAATTGTTGCATCATGAACAGCTATCTCAAGCCTTTTTTCCCCAACAAATTGTTTTTTGGGGCATCTTTTCCATATTAAATTATGGAACGACTCGTTAGCATTTTGCGTGCCACCATGTAAACACTTTTGCAACAGTGCATCTGATGTTAACTCTTCAAATATTGGTCTCATAGCATCAGTAATATATTTGGGGAGTTTATTTTTGTTTGCCATTGCTATGTTTTGTTCTTTTGGACACCAATGGCCGCAATCACTGTGGTCTCCACACCTGTGTTTCCAAATTGCCTTTTTCATCTGTTGAAGGTTGTTGGTATTATTTCTAATGGCACCACCATAATGGCCCTGGATTCTTAGAATTGCTGCTTGAGTAAGCCTTTTTTTCTGTACATGACCGCAGCATTCCAACTTTTCAATCGTCTTACCGGGGTATATTGGTGGATCTGCATCTGCAACAGTTTTATAGCTTTTTGAGTCACCATCTCCCAAATAGCCTGTATAGTTTAAGCCGTACATCTGTGAACGTCGGAAAGTTTGTAGGATCCCTTGTGATTCCATCGCACCAGAAGAGCTTGTGTGATTAGCGTCACATTCAGCTGCGTGGTTTGCTTTCCAAGCTACAAACTGTTCAGGAGTAAGTTTCTTTTTGCTTTTGCAACATTTATCAAAATAGTTACTGCTGGTAAATGTGTCTATATATATATATTCTCCAAATTACATAGATCTAAATATTTATTGGCATATATGTTAAAAAAGTTTGTAAAATTTGTAATTAAACTTTTTAGTTTGTAACTAAAAAAAAATAATTAAACTAGGATTTTAACTAAACTTTTTAAAAAAAAAATAAACTTTGGCCTTAATTAATTACGATTAATTGATTCAATATTTCTTCATTTTTAGCGGCCTCCGAAAGGGGAAAAGACGCTATTAGTTTTGTGCGAAATGTCTGTCCGTCTGTCCCGTTTAGATCTCGTAAACTAGAAAAGATATTGAAAATCAGACATCACAATATTTTAGACCATTGAAAGTTCTGATGTAACGGCTACTTTTTTTTTTCCTGAAAGCGAAAAAACTAATTTTTAAAAGCAGTTTTTTAAAGAGAAAAAGTTAATTAGTATGCATTATAAGTTAGACCTAATTTAAAACGAATAGTAATATTATAAATTTCATTTTCTTAAACATTACATATGGTGCAAACTACAGAGGAGCTCGAATAAAAGATCAAGCCTTTTCCAAAATAATTACATCTATTATAAGACTTCAGTTAGACCAGGAGAGGCGCGGTAGCTAACCGTAAAGCGCTTGGTTTCCGAACCGGGGGCCCCGGGTTCGAATCCTGGTGAAGACTGGTATCTTCTACTTCGGAATCCCTAGGCGCCTCTGAGTCCACCCAGCTCCAATGGGTACCCAATATTAGTTGGGGAAAAGTAAAGGCGGTTGGTCGTTGTGCTGGCTACATGACACCCTCGTTAGGCCACAAAAACAGATGAACTTTACATCATCTGCCCTATAGACCACAAGGTCTGAAAGGGGAACTAGTTAGGCCAGGTTCACATCTAACTTTGCATTCACTTGCACCTATCCTTTGATCTGCTGCACCATTGGGGCACTACACAAGATCTGTCAACCTTCTTTCTCCATTCTAATCTCTCATTTGTCTTTGATATAATTTCATTTGGATGTTCTTTATGAAAATATTGAAGCCTGCGTGGGTGGACCACTTCGGGGGCCGATTTTGAGTTTGTGTTTCCACACAAACTGTCTTTGTAATCTTGTTTTTTATTGATTGATGAGAAATAGCCGTACGTCAGCTTACGTGTACAAAATGTTTACCAGACAGACAAGAGTTGATATAAGCTTTTGTAAAACAAACAGAAAGACATGAAGTTGCTCGCGCTTATTGTAAACGTTAAAACTAGGCCAAGACAATCAAAGTAAAACCGTTTCATTTAGGCCTAGTTACAGTTTTGGACCTGCTACTGATGTGTGAGTCAACAACATAGTTAACATATATTCCCGATTTGTTTCTTAGTAAGCAAAAAAAACGGAATTTCCCCTAAAGGTAACTTTCATTTTGGATTTAAATTACCGAAGGTTTGTTTTTTTGTTACTTGTATTCGTCATTAGTTTAGGTTAACCGTTATTATAGACAATTTAAACTATCCCCGTTATTGACATAACTCTTCTTTAAAGATATATAGATTTATATTTATAGCAAATATATATATTTATATATCTCTATATAATTCAGTTATAGACGGACTCTGTTTTCTAAGTTAGGTCTGTCAAAGAATAGTTCATACGTAACTGCTATTTTTGTGTAGGCCTATATGGAGCTTTTGAACAGTTCAATCCCCTCGTTAAGTAATGAAGAAGACATCTCTATCAGATGGGAGAAATTAAGAGATGTAATCTACAGTTCGGCAATCACCGCCTTTGGGCCTCAAAAACACAAAAATGTAGACTGGTTTGAGGCGAATCTAGCACAAATGGAACCTTGCATCGAGAAAAAGCGATCTGCACACCTCGCTCTCAAGACAAAGCCAAGTCCAAGATCTTTGGAGGCCTTCAAAAGTGCTAATAAAGAGGCGAAACAAATGGCTAGAAAATGTGCTAACAACTTTTGGAGGGATACCTGCAACAGAATCCAAGACAGTCTCCACTCAGGAAATAGCAAAGCTCTATTTGATGGCATTAAAGCGGCCCTGGGTCCAACAGTGTCTAAGCCTGCCCCCCTTCTATCCAAATCAGGAGAAAAAATTACAGATCAAACCAAGCAGCTAGAACGTTGGACAGAACACTACCTCGAAGTCTATGCCACACAGAACACAGTAGACGATGTCGCCCTGGCTTCTCTACCAGATCTTCCAGTACTGGAATGCCTAGATGATCTTCCGAGCCTCAGTGACCTTAAAAAAGCAATTAACTGCATAAAAAATAGAAAATCTCCTGGGAGTGATGGTATCCCAGTGGAAGTAGTGAAAGTCAACGAATCACTCCTGCTCCCTGAACTCTATATTCTCCTCTGCCGCTGTTGGGAAACAGGTCATGTCCCACAGGACATGCGTGACGCAACTATAGTCACAATATACAAGAACAAAGGGGATCGGAGTGACTGCAACAATTACAGGGGTATCTCTCTCTCCTCAGTATAGTGGGCAAGATCTTTGCTAGAGTGGCACTATCTAGGCTGCAAGTGATAGCTTCTAGAGTCTACCCAGAGTCTCAGTGTGGATTCAGGAGTGGTAGATCCACTGTAGACATGATATCTTCTCTACGACTACTGCAGGAGAAATTCAGAGAGAGAGACAGACCCCTTTACATCGTTTTTGTTGATCTGACTAAAGCTTTTGACATGGTCAGCAGAAGTGGCCTTTTCAAACTCCTGAGGAAAATAGGTTGCCCTCCCAAACTACTACAGTTCATTGAGTGTTTTCACGAGGAAACTAAATGCACTGTCAAATTCAATGGAGCCCAATCAGCACCTTTTGAGGTTTGCAGTGGTGTCAAGCAGGGATGTGTGCTCGCACCTACTCTGTTTGGCATATTCTTCTCCTGTCTACTGCATTATGCGTACAACGACATAAACGAAGGTGTGTTTCTCCATACAAGATCCTCTGGAAAACTATTTAATGTTTCAAGGCTGCGGGCAAAAACCAAGGTTAAGAAGCTACTCGTCAGGGAACTTCTGTATGCTGATGATGCAGCTATTGTGGCTGATTCTGATATTCAGCTACAGTGCCTGGTTGACAAATTATCTGCTGCTTGCCAGAAGTTCGGCTTAAACATCAGTCAAAGCAAGACTAAGATACTTGTCCAAAACACAAACACTGCACCTCAAGTAAGCATTAATGGCCAACCACTAGAAATTGTTGATCACTTTTGTTACCTTGGCTCCATCATATCCAACAACACTCTACTGGATAAAGACATAAACAACAGGATAGCCAAGGCAATGGCCACCATGTCACGGCTGCAGAAAAGAGTCTGGGACAACATATTGCTGACTAACAGTACTAAAGCCCTAGTCTACCGGACCTGTGTGTTGAGCACCTTGCTGTACGGAAGTGAAACATGGTCAACCTACTCATGGCAGGAAAAAAAGCTGAATGTTTTCCACCTCCGATGCCTAAGGCGGATCTTTAAAATAAGGTGGCAAGATAAGATAACCAATGAGGAAGTGCTACAAAGAGCAGGGTGCCAGGACATCCACTCTGTTATCAGCAGCAGACGCCTTGGCTGGCTTGGCCACGTTCGTAGAATGCCAGAAGGTCGACTTCCACAGGACATCCTGTATGGCGATCTGATAGAAGGCAGGAGAGCCGCTGGTCGCCCACTTTTACGTTATACGGATGTATGCAAACGCGACATGAAGCTCTTCAAAATCGACACTGGCAACTGGGAAGAGGTGGCACTGGACAGATCCTCATGGAGAGAGAGCATAAAGGAAGGGTCAAAGATTGCAGATGCCATACACAACAGAAGCAGAAAGAAGGGTGAAAATGCAACGGCGCCTGGTGATTATATATGCCCAACCTGCGATCGCAGCTGTGTATCAAGGATTGGCCTCTTTAGTCACACAAGAAGTTGCAAAGGGAAAAGATCGTCTCTCGAGACGTAAAATGCCACAGATATGGAGCAAACACTCTTTACAAATTTAAAATACTAAATATTAGAAAAAGTCTTTGATGTCTTCTACGCTCTAAAAGCATTTAACACTCTAGTCCAAACTCTTTTGTGAACATGCTGGGAGGGGGGATCAGGGATTATCTGAGAGAAAATCCCGTGCTGCCTTTACACTGTCAGCAAAGCCAGATCAACTAGAGTTGAATTTTGAATAGCAAATTACTAGTCTACTCCGGATTTCGAATTCAATAAATTAGCCACGTGTTTTAAGCCTTTCATATGTATATACATCCATTAATGTCTTGTACTTTAGTCTACCATTGGTTGTTTTGTGCTTTGCAAATTAAAAGTTTTCTTTCATTCGAATATCTTTTTAAAAATATTATTCTTTTTTACGAGCAGAGCCATGGCAAGTTTTAGGATCGTCCGAGAAAAAATTGTTCGAAGGACATTGGCTCAATTGGTAAAGCTAAGAGAGGTAACTTTAGTAAGCATAGGCGATAGTGTTGTTATGTCTGATTATAAAAAGAAGTATAGCGAGCAAGGAAAGGTCACCAGAAGAAAAGAAAAATACATGTAGGCCTACAAATGTAAAGGGTCCCAGGTATTATCATTTACGATGACGGTTCCTGGCAGACGGAGAGACGTTTCGAGCGCAATCTAAAAATGTAAAGTCAAGGGGTCAGCGAAATTAAACAGTGAATTGAATTGATCAAAGAATTTGAATTCATAAGTGAACTTGAATAGTGAACAAGCGTGATCTGTTAAGCACATTTCTGTTTCACCAAATTGTATTAATAAAATATTCCTTTTTATGTTATTAATATCGATAGGCCTAGAAGTCAACACACTCTTAATAAATGTAATTTTATATTTAAATCAAATAAACGTGAATTCATATCTCGTTCCTTTGCTTGTAAAATATGTCCCCTAATTCATAAATTAGATTTTCTATATTTCTTTCTTTGTCAACCAGTGCAACATGCGATTGTATTGGGCTTAAAGCATGTTGGTTTGTACGTTTGACATGCAGTTGAGTATACAAATCTAGCAATCCAAGAAGTTCAATACCTACAACCCAATTTACGTTAAGGGAGTAGACAGATCCATTTGTTCTGTGCTTAAAATACTCCCCAGGTATATCGATGCTTCGAAATTTGATCGATTCATTAAGTAGGAATTTTAAGTTAAGCTACTTAAAAGTCTTATTATTATTATTTTTTTAAACTGCGAGCTGAAGACGCGTGACACTTCTATATTTGTGTATACTTCCTTGCAGGATGCTGATAACGAGACAAATGATACAAGTTCTGAAGAGATCAAAGTAAATAGATTTGAAGATCCCAGTAACGACGCTTTTGAAACTCGGGAATCCCTTGCTGTCAATAGTTTAGGTTTGCAAGACGCTTCTAGCTTGAGCAAAGTGAAGTTGAAAAAACAGTCAAGACATTTTGAGTTTATCAAGGCAACAAAACCAATGAGATGTTTCTCATATTGGAAGCAAATCCATCAAGTATCTGGATTGCTTAACACTGGCCAGGTTGTGGCTGAAACTCTTTATGTTCCAGAGTTGGACTCTTGTTTCAGATACGGCGTATACTTCCCCAAACAAGAAACCAGTAATTGTTACTGCATTGAAATATTTATTGACATGTGTCAAACAGGCAAAGAGGTAACATTGCCAGTTTTTCTCCAAACCTCTACCAAAATATTTATTATAAACCAAAGCAAACAATCTGAGGAAATATTTGCGAGTGAGGAAGGAATTTTTAATTTAACAAGGAACAGAGAATTTGGTTGGTTCGAAGTGGCCTCTGTTTCTATAAACTGGCTTGAAATGATAAAAAACAAAATTTGTCTACTTGAAAATGACAACTTAACTGTCAGACTAGCGGTAAATGTTTACGACAGCTTGGCATCGAATATAGAGCTTGAAGAGAATGAAAGCAGCGAATCCGATTCCTCTGAAACGGACGAAGAAGACGAATTATCGACTGAAGACATGTTGCTCCTCGATTCTTTTCTTTGTCCTGTGTCTGAATTAGACTTGGGTGTTAGCGACGGTTTGTTATTTGAAAGTGAGGAATGGCATTTGGAGTTTTTAGGACACAGCGTCAAAGCCATTTTTATTTTAGGTTGCGACGAAAAACTAGACATCTTCTTAGATTTCTTCCTCGGCTCTCCAACCACCTTGCCGGACATTGCCATCTTCAAGTGCAGGGTAAGCATTGTGCACCCTGAGGATAAGAAGATGACCACTGTGGTAGGAGAGAACGACCTCCTTTTCGACATGCGCAACAATGCTACTGCTATTTGGCATAACAACCATGTCACCGCTGTTGACATTGGCCAGATAGCTAAAACATGTTTTGCCGCAGATAATAAAGTGCTGTTTAGATTTGACTTTACTTTGCTAGATTAGAAAAATGCAAAACTATGACATCACTTCGTGTTGTTCACACAGGAAGGAAGAAATCTTTTCACCACTATTACGCACACTCTGTGATGCACTTCATGCGTGTCTCCTTTTAACATATGTCCAAAAAAATATAGTTAGGTGTACGAATGGGAAGAACTATACATTTACAGCCATAGATTCTAATACTGTAAGATTTATTATCCTTTTTTGCGAAAAAAACAAACAACCTACCATTATTTTATTAACTAATTAGGTCTTTCTTTTAAAATTGATTCATGTTTTGTTAACAACAATGAGCAATAGTGAACATTTTAACTTGATCTGAGAATGGGAAGTTGGAGAAATAACGTATTCAAAATGTGTACCAGAAATCAAGAGTGAGTTGATATGAACTCTGGAAAAAACAACAAACAAACGTCTTTTTCCTGATCAAATCAACGAGGAAACACCAACCTTCAAGAAATGTTTCTCAATCATTTTATTGGCTATTGCACACAACATTCATTGATATGAGGTCACAGCTCTACTTGTTAGTTATTACAAATTTGGAGTACAAAAGTTATAGATAAACAATAATATGTATATCAGAAAAATCAAATAAATATCTTGCCAACAATCCCAATATATCAGTATAGAGAGATAATACAATACTTATTAGGATGATAAATAAGAAATGAACAAGGTTCACTTTCAAATGAAATCTTCCAAAAAAATAAATATTCAAAGTTTTTGCAACACTTTTGTGTGTGTTAATGTAACAAATAAAATCCACTTGTTACTAAAACTTGGACATAGCAACTTGAAAACAAATGATTTAATATTGTAAATATATTTGTTTTGTGTTATCTCTTTACAGTAGATGCCTATTTTTAGAGTGATAGAATAAGAGCAATGAATAGAGACTGTGTCAGGTGTGTAAAACTATGTACTATCAAACACACTATTAACAGATGGATAAAACAAATGAAGCAATAATAAAGTGATTGGTATTGGTTTGATTAAAGTGTTGATGCTGGTATTTCTATCCTGACCCTTTGTTGTGAACTACAGTTTTGCATGTACCTATGGGTTAAATAAAAGACTAGTGTCTTAGTCTTTACAACATATGCTAAGCCAAGTTCTATAACCAAGAGAATAGCTAAACAATTTGAGTTCAAAACTTCCATAGTTTTAATGCAAACTTGTAAAAAAAAACTTTCAATGAGAACAAAGGCTTTGTAAAAATAATTCAGTGATCATCCTAATAGCTAGAAAACCACTTCATGATCAAGCTTGTCACATGTCCAATCAAATAAATAAAAGTTGAATAATCAGAATTGTTTAAAATAAAAGAAAACAAATCTGAATATGTGGTTTTTGAAAAGTAAAATGTTATTGTCTGATGGGGGTAGAGTGAAGGAATGATCCAGAAAATATCTGCTGAATGTCAAAGCTCTTAAAAAAAGAGGTCATTTTCTTTGAACTATCAAAACAAGAGTGGCAGAGAGGAGAAAGAGCAATTCAAGGTTATATAATGTAATGTGGTAAGATAGGAGTGTTTTTTTCCCCAGCAGTATATAGGACATTTAGGATAGCTGTCTGCACTTTTGACTGTATCATGTTAAAACCCTTCCAGCTGCCCTCCAATGCTAACCTTCAGGAAGTTTGGGGGCTAGGTAGAAAAAATGTTTCAATTCTAAAGGTACCGTACATCTAAAACATACAAGTCAAAAGTTACACATAAAACCCACTGCTAATGCAATATAGCGTAGGTTAAGGCTGGGATGACTTCTTTTGTTCATACACAGAAATCAAGTCAAAAATTAAATATCAGGATAGCATTAAACTAAGAATAACTTTATCACAATATTGCCAAGTGAATGACTCTTGTTTTTATTTATCTACATTTAAAAACTCATTTCATTAACAGCAACAACATTTTAGCTTACTCAAAGAATTAGAACTAATGCAATTTATTTATACAAAAAAAATTAGCCAATTAAAACAACAACACTTCAAGCTATTATGATTTTATTTATATTTAATGTAATCATTAACGTTTGAAGCATACATATGAATTAAATGCAGTATTTTTTTTTTAAAACTGTTTCTACTTGATGTTCTTCAAATAAAATATCACAATGTAGAATAACATTTAAGTGTTGAGCATAGAATGGAATTATAGGTGTAGAAAGCTGAGAGACTGAAGCCATAGCTGACTGGAGAGAAAGAAAAAACATGATCAATTGTTTAGGAAGGTCGTGATAAGTTGTTTAGGAAGGTCGTGATAAGTTGTTTAAGAACGTCTTGATAAGTTGTTTAGGAAGGTCTTGATAAGTTGTTTAGGAAAGTTTTGATAAGTTGTTTAGGAAGGTCTTGATAAGTTGTTTAGGAAAGTTTTGATAAGTTGTTTAGGAAGGTCTTGATAAGTTGTTTAGGAAAGTTTTGATAAGTTGTTTAGGAAGGTCTTGATAAGTTGTTTAGGAAAGTCTTGATAAGTTGTTTCAGAATGTCTTGATAAGTTGTTTAGGAAAGTTTTGATAAGTTGTTTAGGAAAGTCTTGATAAGTTGTTTAAGAATGTCTTGATAAGCTGTTTAGGAAGGTCTTGATAAGTTGTTTTGGAAAGTTTTGATAAGTTGTTTAGGAATATCTTGATAAGTTGTTTAAGAAGGTCATGATAAGTTGTTTAGGAAAGTCTTGATAAGTTGTTTAGGAAAGTCTCAGTATTCATTTCCCTTAATGATATTTAATTTGTTCAAATTGTAGCATGGCATGTGCAATATTTTATCTTTTTATCTCTTCTACTGTATGCCAGTTTTGTCTGTCATTCAAAGGGTTTTTATTATCACTCTTTGTGATACCGGTATATCAACCATGCTTACACTGCAACAATGTGTACACTTTTAGGAGACCGGCTATAAACAGATTACATAGGTAAGCAAAAACTGATACATTTTGTTATTTAAATTAGAAGGTAAAAAAAAATTTAAAAAATTGAAGCAAACAGTTGTTCACAGCCAATAAAGGAAAGATTAAGTAAAAAATTGCTAATAAATACATTTTACATACAATAAATTATTTTGGCAGACATACAATATTATAATAGCTTTTAAATAATGTAATATGTACATCTTAAAGGATTAAAACAAGAGAAGGTAATAAGGAATAAGAATAATTTCAAGGTTATCATTCTAACTGCTCCTTTTTAACCCCTGTTTTTTTTTATGGTACTAAATTATTCCATTTTATAATTGTGTTATTTATCTGGAGCATGTACAGCTTAATTTTGTAGTTCACAGCTTTTTAGCAATGTATGAGAATAGAATCAACAACAAAAAAAAAAATTACCAAAAAAAATATTTGAGAAATGTATATAATGTGCTAAAAGATTTAAACAATATAAGAAGAGAAGCAAATCTCAGAATATCTACTTCTCATGAACAACAGAAAATGTTTTTAAAAAATTGTTACAATCTAGAAACAGTAACAAAGCTAAAAAATGCACTATACTTTGGTTGAGAAAGGCATACAAAATTAAAAAAAAGATTTTGCAGTAATGATATTACATGCATCTAAAAACAGGACATTGTAAAAAAAAAATTGGTGATGGCAAATAAAATCCAATGAAACAAGAAACAAAGGTTTCATTCTAAGGTGATCAGATCACCGTAGGTTTTTAAACAATACAATGAATCCATATCACTATGTAGTGTCCCTATTTGGACTGGAGCTCAATCTGGGCTATGTAGTCTTATTATCGCAAAATGTCAAAGGCCACTGATACAGTTTAAAAATAAGAATAAATCAAACAGCCCAACATATAAGATAGATAAGATTTATTGATCCAATCAAATGGAAATTCAGTTTGACTACAACTGACTACCTCAGCATAACTACTGTAACAATAACATTACACACTCAAACAAAAAAAATCTATAAGTAGATCTTAGTGAATTTGAATACAATAATTAAACAAAAACATTTTGGCTCTAACAAAAAAACAAAAAAAAAATTTGATAGGTTTTTAAGATATTTTTTTAAAGCATTTTATTAACAAAAGACTTAAAATCTCTAACCTATTATAGGCCAATGTACAAGAACTTAAACATGCAACAATTTAAACTTACACACTGGACAACTTTTGAAAAACATTTGATTTAACATATTAACAAGAACAAGTCTAAGAAACAATGAATGCATTAAAATAACATTATCTTCATGTTATAAGAAAAACAAAAGAAGAAACCAAGTGTACAATAAAATATTAGACTGAAATGAGTGGCAAAATGGATATCCTTTATTTGCTCAATATTCACAAAATGACTTAAAAGTGTGGAGTAAAACCAGTTGAAAGCCATTAAGATGATTTAGCACCAGGCCATGTTTATTGAACACAACATGAAGAGTAACATTCTCAGCAATGAAAGAAATTATATATACGGTAAGCATATGAATACTTAACTTTAAAAAACAGTGCACTATGCAACATTTTCAGGAGCAAACTATATATGAATGAAACTTTGCTAAGAATCAAGAATAGAGACATTATTTTACCCATGGAAGAAAAAAAAGTTATGTGATCTATTAGTTCTATACAGATAAAGGAAGAGGATAACATGGAGACCTTAATGTTTTCTGATTAAAGCCTTTTTTTTTTTTTGATAACCAAACTTCTAAAATAGTTATACCATAGAAAATCAGGAAGATGCGATATTATGAAATATGGGAATGCACCAACACTGAAAATTTCAATACAGCAGTACTCTATCTAGATCTAGAATAACAAAGAAATATTCCAAATCATATAAAATCTAACCCTACGACTTTAAATCTAAGCAGCACCTTATTTTTTTGGTTAAAGATTTGAAAAAGATGTGAATTGAGACCCAGTGACACAATTCTGAGAGGCAAGGGGGTAAGAAATGGACATGCCATCCAGATGGTCAACCGTATCACTCTGCCCCCTCCCCCCTCTTCCAAGATAAGTTTTACCATCATAATGGAAAAACAAGGCAGAACTAGGTGTTGATGAATCCTGTATCAAGCATTGGCAGAAACACAATGTGAGTTAGCATGGGACCAAAAGGTTGGAAGATTCCCTAAGGTATGTGCTGAAATTTTAGAGTAATAAATGTGTTTCACACATGTATTATCGGCTCTTCAAAATTTAAAAGAGTACATTCCAAAAAGATAAATACACATACACACTAGTGGCTGTTGTTAATATTATATATGTTCTTCACAGCTGGGTACTTAAGTATTCATTGAATATATATATATAATTCTTAATTCATGTAAAACAACAAGTTATATTTGCACTAGATTTCAACAACATTAACAAAGGAAGATCATACTAGGCTTTTCATGGCAGATCCTAACAAAAGGCAAGTCAAATCATTTTGTAAATAAGTACATGCTATAATCTCCTATAAGTCTCAGTACAACAAGTTTTTTCTTTGCCTTTAATTATCAAGACATGTTCTTCATCATTAACTAACATACCATACTTTCATTATCTAGAAACAACATGCAAAAACTAACAGAATTGTAAGCAACACAGCTCAAGTAATTTTAAAATATCATAAATACAATTTCAATCATACAGCCCACTTGTATAAACACAGTAAATGAAACTTTACTGTTCCAATAACCAAAAAAACCTAAATAGTAGTCTAAATTTAGCAATATTTCTTTAAAAAAAAAAAAAAAGCTTTAATGCATTATAAATTAAAATCAAGACTAATTTGTTTTCTTCTCTGCCTATGTACAAAGCAGATCAAGCTTTAAAATTTTACACTAATTGGAGATCAATGTGTTGTTCAAAGTGAAACTATAGAGCAACAGAAATCATAAGTGTACACATGCCTTACTTGAAGCATAAAAACAAAAAAAGATGATTTTATAAAAATAATACTGGACATGAACATTGTTAAGTTACAAAAAATGTTAACAACTGAATAAAATGAATATAACCACTAGTCATGACTGTAGAAAACACATGTACATGTACAATTCCAAAAAAGAAAAATATCTACAGTTTTTTAAAAGCACAAAAAAAAGCTGAAAAAAAACAACAACAACAAAAGTTATTGCAGAGCATGAAATCTGGTTCATGGCTAAGTTGTGGCATGACTCAGGTTGGTAAAATTCTAGGGATACAAGCACTTCATCACAATGTCATAAACTTAAAATTGTGATTAAAAACAAAAATTTTGAAATAAATGATAAATTAAACATGTTTACGAGATATAAAAAACAAAAGGTAATAATTTGACAAGGTGACAGATAAAATGTAAAATATTAAGTCATGAATGCTGAATAAAATTCTACAGAATTTTAATGAAAATACAGATTTAAAAAAAAAACACAACATCTTGAGGATAAAATAATGCATAGGCAAAATAGGTTTTTCAATAAATTTTCTACAAATAGATGATTTTGAGTTGCAAAAAAACAATATGGTCTTAAAGAAAAAGCCTGGCCTAGTTACTTGCCAATTTTCTTTTTTCTCAGACTGTTGTATGCTTTCTAAAGTCAAGAGAACATGAGTTGACACAGAATCTAATTCCAGTTGGCTTTGGGCCATCATCAAATACATGACCTAAATGTGACTTGCACTCTCTACACTTGACCTCCATTCGCTGAAGGCCTGAAAAAAAAATAATTTAATGTACAGCTTTTAAAAAATAATTTTGATAGTTTTTTTTTAAAAGAAGATCTTAATTCTTTTAGTTTAGTTCATGACTTTAATTATTAAGTTAAGAGAAGTTCCACTCGAATGAAGCTTTAAAAGTTCCTTCCATAAATGCACATTTAACATAATGTGACAAGGCTCAAAATAATAATTTTTATTTTAATGTGAATCGGAAAATGTGATACATTAGGGGGCGCTACTTTGTCTTCCACTCAGCTCTAGCAAGTTAAGATTGCATTTTAGCTCCAATAGTTAATCCCAGAAGACTAGAGAAAATGAATATCTACAGTAGTAAAAATATTGGTTTTTATTGAGAAAAAAAAAAGTCTTATTTTAATGACAAGTGATGCTCATTCTATACAGAACTTCATTCAGTTGTAAAACTTATTTAAATGAGGATTCTGACAATACGAAATGGACTGGTCTTAACATTTTTAACAAATGTTCTCAAAAACCTCAACTTAGTCATTTTAAAATATACTTTTTTGTACTAATTACTTCACCCATGAAAGGAGCAAGGTGTCTAGAAAATGCCCAATTATAATAGGTGACAAATTTTAGCCCTCCTCCCTCCGAACACTGCAAAGAATGTATTCAACTGTCTATATTAATATGTTGATTTAACATATTGTTTATTACTATAAAGGTGAATTAAAATGTCTATAACCATAAAGGTTTAAATGTCTATAATTATATAGGATAATTAAAATTTATAAAAAGTCTACCTCCTACATTTTCCTCCTTTAAAAGCACATGACCTTTTGATATGACATCATAAAATGCTGGCCAGCCAGAACCAGAATCGAACTTTGTCTCAGATGAAAATAATGGCGTCCCACAAACTATACAGTTGAAGACACCTTCCTCTTTCCATTTGACATATTTACCAGAAAAAGGTCTGTGGAGGAGTAAAACATTTGAATATTCTTGTTGTTTTAATACATTTTTAGACAAAGGAAAGCAAAAGGAGAGAATTTCACATATATGCATCTTTAAGTAAAATAGTAACATAAAAGTTTTGTTTTGTTTTACAAGTTCAGATGTTCCATTAGAGATTAAGAATATTTGATCCTAATCCAGCTTTAAAATAAACAGCCAACTAAATGTGGCCTCATATTCTTCTTAGGAAAGCCTCAAAATATTTGTGATCATTGGTAGGCAGTACACCAGATTTCATCATGTTATATTTAGTATTTATAAAATTATTATAAAACCACTGCTTTGAGCTAGCCTTTATTCTAAAAACCTTTAACTTCCTATCTATAGAAGCTCAATGTAATCACTTCTCTGTTCCTAATTGTTGTGTCACCCGAAACTGTGCTGGACTCAGACGTTTTTCTAACTCTTCTTTGTTATATACTGTCCTGCAACAAACACTTGCTGGGCATTCTTTAGATTTCAAGACGTCTGCTTCTTCAATACCATTCTCACTGGCCTTGCTGTCAGTGGAGTCCACGTCTCCTGACTCAGCATCACAAAGGCTTTTCAATTTTTTCAATTTGGGAGAGATCTCCTGTTTTTTGGTGACATAATGCAAGATGTTCATTCGGACTGAAAAGTAAATGGAGAAAGAATGATTTGATAAATAATATTTCTAGTTAATAAACAAATTAATAAAGGCCTACAAACTTCATGTGTTGATAAATGATATCACAAGCCATAACAAGTTTTTGACAGAATTAGGCTTAAAACTGTTGAGTTAGGAGCCATTTTGAACTAGACCTATGGTGTATCGCTGATTGTCTACGCTAACTCTCCCAGGCTTACTCAAGTAAATCACAATTACCATAGACTAGTGTATCTTTTACCAAATACAGTATTTTATTTATACAGCTTTATTCTTATGACATGACAGAACAACTATATTGGTATCTATTAGAGATTTTCATATATGGCAGAAAATATATATACAACTCCTGCAGTTTCATGTATCTGTTGTGTACAAAATAAAGGAAATATTGATAAGCTCAGTTTTTTAAAAAGTGCATAATTTGTGTGTAATTTTTAGCATTGCAAAATCAAATTTTCTAAGCTCTTCCATTTATAGTACAAAATAATTTCAATCTGGAGGAAGCATTGGACTTTCACTGTGAGACTTATTTAAAAACAAATGGGCAACTAACTAGCGGTAAAAAAGGAGATTTGATATGAAGATTCACTGCAATGCATTGAGGTACTGTAAAAAATTATAGCGCCTCTTTTTGTTTAGTTGGCAACAGTGACCTTTGATTTAGGATCTGTGACATTGTTTCGTTGATAGTGAAAATCTCCAATCTATAGCACATTCTACTGTAGATCAAAAGTGAATGAAAATAGTTTTTTTTTTACCTCTCAGGAAGAAGATTCTGCTATTTGCGATTTAAATTTAAACATGAATTTCAGGCTTCTAAATAGAGGAGGAGAGTATTTCATAGCGTATTATAATACTGTCCAGTAAAGTAGAGATTATAGAAAGAAAGAGGAGGTGGAAGGTTCGATTAATTATTATTTTTTGGTCATTTATCAAACACCATATCTTTTGTTTATAATATATACTATGCTCTATATAAAAATTTTAAAATCTTTTGTATATACATCTTTAATTCTCAAAATACAAAATATAAATTACCTTTTGTTTATAAGCTTGACTTTCTCGCAATTACAGGACTAGTTTCTTATTTTCTGTTGTAGATCATAAAGAAATGTAAACATTTAGTGCATACTGGAAACATTTTTCAATGCCCCAAATTAGGGGTGCACCGGATAGTACTTTTTGATATCCAACCGGAGCCGGATATGATCGGATGGTAAAATTTGATATTCGGCCAGGGCCGGAGCCGAATACCTAAGTGTCTTGTAAATAGCTTGTATTGCTGAACATTTTACGAAACTGTTAAATAACATACCTATATTTGTTGGTATTTTTTTTCCTTTTATAAACCTTATTGTTTTAAACTCTGTTACTGATTGATTTATTAAAGATGAACAGTATTTATAAACCAAAATTAATCTGTGTAGCATGAGCGTGTCTGTGTGTATGTATGAGACCACCAACTATAAAGGCTGTGTGTTGGAGGGTCAATGTAAAATATGTTAGTATATATTTAACTAGTTACTAATGTAAATCTCTCATCTGGCTTATATGGTGGTTGGATGTATGTGTTCAAGAATTTCTGACCAACACTTGGTCATCAGACTTGTAATTTTAAGTCCAAAGACTGCTTCTGGTTCTGGCTTCATGGGCTTAATACTGATAGCTGTTAGTTAATAGTTGGAATCTGAAGCATAGTAGGTCATATATTTATTAATCCATTTGCGGCAAACGATATTTTATTAACATCAGGAACATCTATTATACCTACTCATAGCCTGAGCCTTAAATGTTGCGAAGCATAGATTTAATTGTAGTCTGTAGGCCTATTATTGATATCTATGTTTAGATCTACTGTTTTATAGATTAAGAGAATTAGGAAAACCAACTATAGAAGAAAAAAAAATCACCCACACCCTCCCCTCCAAAAAAAAAACAAACCAACATAAATAGACTTTATGTTCGACTGATTGTAACAACCTGGTTAGATAGACGTAGTGAGCCTACACATGTAGTCTTAGTGTAGTGTGTATAGATGATTGTGTTGACCTTCACACGTTTTTTTTTCCTTGGGCATACGCAATAGTGTTTGAGTGTTCAGGAAAAAAAAGATAACACATTGGCATGGTCAGTCAAGCATATAGATAAATGATCTCTGTACCTTAGTTACAGAGGTCAAGTGTTTCTTAACATTCCAGCATATTTTTCTTTGTTTGCTAGATCTAATTGTGGTGCTTTAGGTCAATTTATTTTCTGCGATGTTAAATTTAACTGTAAGGTTTTCCTTTATATATTAAGTCAATAGAATTAAACAATGAAATTAGTTTTCTTTCTAAAAGTTTTAATACAAGGTGAAAAAATACATAGACGCACACATGCACATATTTGTTTTATTTTATTGTGCAAAGAAGGTGTGTTCAGCGCCCTAAATGACATTTCTCTACAAGTAAACAAACTTAGTCTCATCATCTAGTCACCTCTAGACAGTGTCAATATTTCTCAACAATCTGCGTTAATCCATTCTGGCTTAAGAATGGTCAATGTCTATCAATACATTGTCATGGATTAAACAAATAAGAAGTTGGGGGTGTTGAGTCTCTTGAGCCCTCCCTTTAAAGATACCCCTGGTCAGTGTCTGTTTGGCTTGTAGTCCAGCCTCCTAATTGAGACTTAAAGTAAACAAACTTATTGTCCCGGCCAATAGTATAAAAGGTGTGGCTTGTTTCCAGACCCTTGATTGACAACCTATCTTATCATAAACAAACTCATACCAGATTAACCTTGTAGAGATTTGGCTTGTAGTCCTGCCCCTAATAAAAATTCTTCTCCAAGTAAACAAACTCAGTTCCCTCATAAGATGTGACCTCTAGACAGTGTCAACACGTTGACATCTGGCTTAATGTGGCCAGCTGTCTGTGAACTCAATGTTATGGACTAAACAAACAAAAGGAGGTGGGGGTTGCTCATCTCTACCTCTGGAGATATACTCGCACATTTAGACAGATTATCAGCGTGACGTAGTTAAGGAATATTAGATGTTTACTAGACCATTCAAAGGTCAAGACAAGCTTTTAAAATGTGCCAGACATTGCTGCTACGTATGTAATGCGAATTTATAAAGTAAAGTCTTATTTCTATTTAGATAAACACGCCTTGTCTTTGTACTAAAAAATATTTGGTGCATAGTCATATTTTATAGTTTTAAAAACAAATCCTTTTATTTGAAACAAAAACGTTAATGTATTTCAGAACTGACATTGTTGAATCATGTCCACTTTATGGATATTGTTATATTTTTATTAACATGGAGATTTAGTTTTAACTTCTTGTTGGACATCGTTTATCACTGTCGACTACCTTTATATTGTTTGCCTTTCGCCTGTGTTGTTTCGATATTTGAGTGTTACCTCCGTTTGGCATATCTGGAAAAGACTTAGCGCGGAGGCACATAACAATATTAATAGAAATACAGGTGTACCTTTTACTATCTGGTTCACTATCCGGTAGTGATATCCGACCGGAGCCGGATAGTGAAAAAGTGCCGAATATTCGGCAGAAGCCAGGGGGACTATCCGGTGCACCCCTACCCCAAATGACCCCTCCCTACTTATGAACAAGAGGTTGAACCAAACAGAAGGAAAACCTATATAGAAAATTTAAAGAAACAAAGGCAGAAAGAGATTACATAAAAAATTAAACACTTAACCCAAAAAGTAAGTAGACAGCTGCAGAGTGAATACATTATAATTTTATAAACAATTTAATATCTAAGGATAACAAAAACCTATGGTCATACATGAAGTCTAAGAAAATGGAAACAACAGGCCTAGCACTATTAAAAGGAGAAGATAACTTTATACATAATAACAATGAAACTAAAGCTAACATCCATTACAGCATTCTCAGCCTCATGAGAAAAAAACATATTACTTAATTTGAACCAAAGTCAACAACATAGGAGATATTTAGTACAAGAAAGGGGATCCAAAAACTAATAGCCAACATCAAACCTAATTTAGGAAAGCATCTGGACCTGATGGTATTCCATCTAGATTACTCAAAGAACTAAGCAACGAGCTAGCATCAGTGTTCAAAATACTTTTTCAAGCATCTCTCAACCAGGGCAGAGTACCAAGGGACTGGAAAGAAGCTAATGTCACTCCGCTATTTAAAAAAAGGAGAAAAATCTGACCCAGGAAACTACAGCTAACCAGCATTCTGTAGACGTGACCTGCCCATTGCAGCTGGGACTGCATCAGGATTGTGTGGATGCTTTGCAGACACGCTCTTCGAAGGACTTCTGTATCTAGTATTTTGTCTTGCCATTTGACATTTAGTATTTTTCTCAGACATGTCATGTGGAAGTGGTTTAGTTTCTCTGCATGTTTACTGTACGCTGTCCATGTTTCTGAGGCATAGAGCAATGTTGAGAGGATAACGGCTCTATAGACCCCTAGCTTTGTGTTTGTGGTGATACCATGTCTGTTCCACACATTTGTAGACAGTCTGCCATAGGATGCACTGGCCTTGGCGATACGCAGGTCGATTTCACTATCGATTTTACCATTTCTGGAGAGTGTGCTGCCAAGATATGTGAATTTGTCCATTGCGTTTATACCCTGTCCATTTATAGTGATGCTTGAATCTGAGTAGGCTTTTCCAGGAGCAGGTAGATATAAGACTTCAGTCTTGTTCGTATTGATGGTAAGGCAAAAGTCTGAGCATGCTCTTGAGAAGTCACTGACGATGCTCTGCAGATCGTTTTCAGAGCAGGCTATTAAATGCTGATGGAACAATCCTATTGACAGATAAGGAAGAAATCCTTAAACGCTGGGCAGAGCACTTCGAAAAGGTTCTCAATACACCTTCCATCATAAATGAAGCGGCCATAGACAGGCTACAGCAAGTACCAATAAATGAAAAAATGGATGACCCCCCTACGCTAAAGGAAACCGATCTTGCCATTCAACAGCTTGCAAGCGGAAAAGCCCCAGGAGCTGACTCCGTTCCCGCAGAGGTCTACAAAAAAGGTGGATTAGCCCTGATTGAAAGACTTCATAAGCTCTTCTTAATTATGTGGGAAAAAGAGTCAATACCACAAGACTTTAAAGATGCCACAATTGTTCCTTTATACAAGTGAAAAGGAAACCGCCAGATCTGTGACAACCACAGAGGAATATCTCTTCTCTCTATTGCTGGGAAAATCCTTGCACGCATCCTACTAAATCGGCTCATGCAACACATAGAATATGGTCTACTACCAGAAAGCCAGTGCGGCTTCAGAAAAGAGCGTGGAACCATTGACATGATCTTTGCAGCAAGGCAGCTCCAGGAAAAATGCCAAGAACAAAATGCTGACCTGTTCTCAATATTTGTCGACTTAACAAAGGCATTCGACACTGTTAGCAGAGGATTCTGGAAGATCATGTCAAAGTATGGCTGTCCACAAAAATTCATAACCACGGTGAGACTATTTCATGATGGCATGAAGACTCGTGTCCAAGAAAGTGGAGAACCATCAGAGCCCTTCGAAGTATCAAACGGGGTAAAACAAGGCTGTGTCCTAGCACCTACACTGTTCAGTATCATGTTCTCCGCTATGCTGACAGATGCATTCACAAATAGAGAAAACAACAGGATAAATATATCATACAGATTTGATGGTGGCCTTTTCAACCCAAGGCGGCTTAAAGCAAGATCAAAAACAAATGCAGCAGTAATCAGAGACTTGCTATTTGCTGACGACTGTGCCCATATATATATACTATACTAAATTACTATTTCTATATCTATTCTAGACTCTAAAGATAGATCTAATTTTAGATCTAGAGCCTAAAGCCTAATCTAGGTCTACGTGTGATAGTCATCATCATCATCAAACTCCATTTAAGGGAGGGCTTGAGAGGCTCAAATCCTCTCTTACAAAAGCCCTGGACAGAAACCCTGCTTTTTTTGCTTAGTGCATACATGTCACCATACAGGTCGAGAATTTTTGTTTTCCCAGACCTGTCGAGACAGAGCAGTCAAAAAGAATATATGAGACACGGTTTCCTCTTCTTCCCCGCAGTCACAGTGTCATCATTATCATAGGATAGGAGTAGATATATTGACTATTCTATATACAAAAAATATATTAGATTTATTAGATCTAGATTCTATATTTATGTAGATCTAGTAGAATCTAGATAATATTAAGATAAACTCTACATCTAGATCTCTATCCAGTTTTCACTCATTAAAAAAAATGCTCATTTTCTTATAAGTAAATCTAAGTATTAGATCTAGTACTATTAGTACTATAGTCATTATTTAATATTATTATTTTTATATTAAATTAGTATTCTTATGTCTACAGTGACTACACTGTAACAGTACAGTGACAGTCTTTGAGTGATGAGTCTAGAAGACAAGTCTTGGTCTCTATTCTCTATCTTAGTCTACTGAGTAGTAAGTTAGTTAGTAGTATTAATTAATTAAGTATTATTCTATTATAATATATCTAGATCTAAATCTAGCTACCAGAACCAGAAGTGTGCTTTAGTCTACTAGAATCTAGTCTAGATATTAGACTAAATCTAGACTCTATCTAAAGTTGAAGTTAGTTATATTTACTCAAGTTTTTGTTATGGTTTTAGAGAAAAATAAGGATTAAATATATGGAATCTACTTCCAAATGCCAGGCGCATTACACAAAGTAAATCTATATTTTAAAAACATATCGCTCTATTTAGATCTACATCAAGAATTTAGAAATAAATCTACTGTTGTTTAAAGCAAAAAAAACAAATGATTTAAAACAACACAAATATTAACATTGCATGTAAGATTGAATATAATCTCTCTATATATATCTAGATATAGATATCAATATCGAAATACCAAAATACAGAAAAAAATAGCTTAACCGGCATGTATTTAACAAAACATCCTGTCGGTATGCCTAAAATTAGTCTAAATCTATAATAATAATAGCTATACTTTTTCGCATTCTCGCGGGCTAAGTTAGATTAAGTGTTATAATTTAATTTTTTATCTATAGTCATACTAGACTCTTAATCTAGATATTAATCTAGATCATTAAATTACTAGATTATTAGTATTTATTACTGGAGTATTGCTGTCCTGCAGATTAGGACTAAATTAGACAATTGTTATTGAATAAGTAAATAAATCTCGTTTTTATTGACCGTGACTAATGCTGCTAGTTTTAAGTTTAACTTACTTAGATCTAGACCTAACTTTATTTACTTGAATCGGACTTGACAGATTAGTTAGATAGATCTAAAGGCTTAGGCGCCTTAGGTAATATATTAATTATACTTAGATCTAGAGTCTTGATCTATTATATAGATCTAGATTCTAGTATAGATCTATTGATAATATAATATAATTAGTATGTATACATACTTAACATACGTCTTTTAATTCACATACTGACAGATCTAGATATAGATCTAGTTTTTTAGTATTATTATCAGTAGTATCATTATGATCAGACAGTCATAATATTTATTAATAATGATAATACTGTAAAATGTAAAATCTGTATTATACACTTGACTCAACTGTTATGTACACTCCCATTAACTTAAACTCCCAATTGAATTGAAGAAGAAGATCTAGAAAGAACAAGAATTACCTGAATTAGCAATTTCTTAAACTTACTAGAGTCAAATATTTTTGTTTATTTTAGTAATTTTACAATCAGTAACAATCATATATTACATCGTAACTATTCGGGGCACCACAAATGAAATGTACATTTATATAGATCTAGTAAATACTTAATCATAATGTGAAATATTTAAAAACTGTTTGCATTCATGCATAATGTTCAGGAACTGTTTAATCAGCTTACTAGTTGTTATCCTCGTGACTGTTTTCAAATCACTGCCAGTCAGCATTGACCTGTTTTTACACTTGTTTATTTTCAAACAAGAAAATGATTGTACACAAATGACATGTATGTGGACCCAAATATTGAATAATGTTTGATTTCTTTTAGGAGTATTAGCTTTTAATTGGTGCCTTTTTTTTATTTGTGTGCGCATTCTGGTTACATGATTTAAGTTACATTTAATTTTATTTTTTTGTCCCCTCTCTTTCACTGGAAAAAATTTACCTTCTTTTTTTTTCATATTATTTATATAATGTTTAGTTTCAATTTCAGTGCAAGGCAGATCTTTGGTGTTGATTTAGAATAAATTTGATCATATTTCTATTTTTTTTTTTTTTTTTAAAGCGTTTGTTTAAAAACTTAACATGCCGCCAGGGCGGCCACGACGTGCTGTTAAGCAACAACCTCCACCAGAATTAGATGAATCTGAGCAAGCATCAGAAATATCATTGTAAGTGTATTCTATTTCTAGTCCTGTTTAAAGGCAATGTGACTGTGTTTTAGAGCTCATGAAAGCTAAATAGCATTTTACTTAGGTGTAGCAGAAAGATGCAGATGTTCCTGAATCCACCCAGAAACCTGACATTGTTATGAGACTATTCCTTAATTCCATGATGCATTTGTTGGTACACCCTTGCAGTGTTGTATCCAAAAGTGATATATATATAATATGTAAAATATCCAACTATATATATATATATATATATATATTTAGTTCACTGTTAGACTAAACAGTCTTGTTGAATACTATTAATTAAAAAAAAACAACATACATACATTTCTTTGAATTACCCTAGTGTTAATTAACTGCCAAAATTCTCAAAGATATCAATTAAAAAGAACAATATTCTATTTATTTATATTGTCATCTTGTAAAGACTATCATATAAAGTAGCTAATGCTTTTAACATACATATACTGCTAACTAGATGCAAACAATGAAATAGTCAATGACTTTTATTAGAAAGTATTAATGGCAGTGTCCTCCTCCCCCCCTCTTCTTTTTTTTCCCCAAGCAACAGCCTTAATCTTGATGTATACAAAATTTCATTTGTGTTTTATTTAATACACATATCTGATTTTCATAATACTAAATATTGTTATGGACAAATTTTTGTTTTATATAACTTAACTATCAAAGTCTTTTATTCTTGTCTTCAAATCTCTTATTGACAAAAAACTAGAATAAAAACTTCTTTATAAACTAATTAATGGCATTATTTTAATAAATGTATAAATCTGAATTTTTATTTTTTCCTACAGAAGTGTGGGCAATGATTCTGATAGTGACTTTGAAGAACCTAAGGCTAAAGGAAAAAGAAAGAAAAAGGATGATTCTGCACCCGTAATTTTTTAACTTTTTTTTTACACAAAATCTAATTTTTTAAAAATTAATAGAATTACATGTTAGTGTTTTTAATGAACAGTGTGTTTTACAATATTATTTTTGAATCCAGGCTGCCAAACGCAAGAAAGCAGATACAGGAGCAAAAGCAAAGAAAACACATCTCATGGCATTAGAAAATGGTGATGGGAGTCTTTTTGAAACTGTTAAGGCTGGCAAAGCTTCCTTGCAGGTATTACTTTCAATCATTTGTAGTACCAGTTGGTAAGTTAAGTCAGGTTTTTAAATACTAAAAAATTTCAAATAAAATTTTCAGAATCAAGACAAACTATTTCAGTAGCCTGTTATGTCTCTCAAGATGTAAAATACCACAGAATTAACTAAAACACACTTTAGCACATCTTCTTAGAGGTTTTTGAAAAGTTGTTTCAGTAAAATAATTTTTGTTGGTCTAAATTTATTTTTTAGATAATCAAACGAAGGAAAAAAAGAATCAAAGTATATACTTCAGTTTAAACAAAATGTGATTTAATTATAATTATTTACAAAGAAAGCCTTAACATTTTGAGAATAACGCATTTATTTTGATAGGCAGTGGTTGATGACTGGATTGAAGGATACAAGCTAGATAGGAATGCTGCACTGTTGGAACTAATTCAGTTCTTCATCCAGTGTTCAGGGTGCAAGGGTAAAATCACTCCCTACATGTATGCCAGTATGGAGCATGCAGAGATTATACGTAAAATGACTGAAGAGTTTGATGAGGTAGAGTTTTGGTTCTCTTAATACTTGTTTTAGTGTTTTAGATGAAACTTTACTACTGCTTACCAATGTAAGATAAACTGAACTAATGTATTTTTTTTTATATGGTAGGAAAGTGGAGATTACCCTTTAATAAGGACTGTTTTATATGATAGGAAAGTGGAAATTACCCTATAATAATGACAGTTTTATATGGTAGGAAAGTGGAGATTATCCTTTAATAATGACAGTTTTATATGGTAGGAAAATGGAGATTATCCTTTAATGACTATTTTATATGGTTGGAAAGTGAAGATTACCCTATAATAATGACTTTTTTATATGGTAGGAAAGTGGAAATTACCCTTTGATAATGACTGTTTTATATGGCAGGAAAGTGGAGATTACCCTTTGATAATGACTGGGCCACAGTGGAAAAAGTTTAAATCTTCTTACTGTGAATTCGTCCAAGTTCTCGTGCGTCAGTGTCAGTATAGTATCATCTATGACCAATACATGATGGATAATGTTATCTCTCTCCTGACTGGGTTGACAGATTCCCAGGTCAGGGCTTTTAGGCATACCAGCACACTTGCAGGTAAACTTGTGTTTTTTACTGTCACACAGATAGTGAATTTCTATAAATTAGTAAAATTTTATAAACCAATATTCTCAGGTGATGTCTTGAGAATACGCATGTGTTCACTTATTATATATGTTACTAGATTACTTGGTTTTATTTCAAACCTTCATAAAACAGTTTTTTGCTTTTCTTCATAGCAATGAAGCTTATGACAGCTTTGGTGGATGTAGCACTCAACCTGAGTATCAACTTAGACAACACACAGAGGCAGTATGAGGCTGAGAGAGCCAAGCAACAGAACAAGAGAGCAGGGGACAGACTCGACCTGCTAATGCAGAAAAGACAAGAGGTGAGTTTAAATCAGCTATCTAGATCCTAGAACATTGCACATTTTTAACTAGTGTATTAGATAAATAATTATATTTCTAGTATTTGTAGACTAACTATATTCTTTTTTTCAGCTGGAAGAGAACCAAGCAGAAATTCGTAACATGCTGACATACATATTCAAGGGTGTCTTTGTCCATAGATACAGGTAACTTGATCTTGTTTGTAGGTAGCTTTATTCCAAAAACAAAATTGAGAAAGGAATAGCCTTAGAGGATAATATAAAAAATACTAACATTAACAGTGAGGGGTTGTTTTAGTTAACTCTTTTAAAAAGACTTAATCCTTTTAATGAAATGTTAATTTCCATATCTATATTTATTCAACTATTCTTCCTTTTCAACTTTAAGATGCTTTGATTATCATAACTCAAGTTTTAAGCTTAAAATGCAGCTTAAAGGTTCATTTTGTTTATTCCAACAGGGACACCCAGCCAGAGATCCGCTCTATTTGTATGGCTGAAATTGGTGTTTGGATGAAGAAGTATCCAAACATGTTCTTGGATGACAGCTATCTCAAATATGTAGGGTGGACTCTATATGACAAGGTCTAACTTCAGTGTTTTATTTATTCCATCAACAGCGAAGCTAGAAAAAATTCATATTTTGATATTTGTTTTATATTCATAGTAAATTCACTTTTTATCCTGAGATGTGCTAATTTCACATTTGTCTATATTTTTTTTTATTACTAAAGATTTAGGCTAATTTTATGAACATAACACAATAAAAGCACACTTGATACCTTTTTTTAAACTAGATCAGTACTAATTAGTACTTGATAGCGAATCCCAAGTCCAAAATTGGTATTGCAGTGCTCTCTAGCTTAGCAAGTTCTTTTAAAGTCTCAGAATGGGACTTCATGAGTCTAGCATATTATTGATTAGCCTGTTACTTCAGTCTTTCATGAAATAGTTCAAGATAAGTTTAAGTATTCTCATCTCATCGTGACAGTTCACATAACCACATCCCTCCACTCTATCCAGTTGTCCTTAGCAAGTAGCCTAGTACTTAAAGTGTCACTATGTAATACTAATGTTCTTTTTCTTTCAGCTTTTATGTGATATTAATGTAATACCTTATCAGGGGATTGTTTTTTAAAGCCTGTTTATTTCTATTTCATATAAAATACTTGAATACTGTTAACTCTTCATATTGAGATACAGCTTTGTTGTGTGAACACTTAAAATGCAAACTTTTGATGTCTCTAATATTTTAGGTTGGTGATGTTCGTCTCTGTTGTCTGAAGACATTAGCACCCTTGCATGAAACACCTGATCTGTCTGGCAAGTTGGAATTGTTTACAAACAGATTCAAGGTATCCAACTTTATTGACTTGTGTTGGACTAAATTTAAAAAAAAGAAATATGTAAAAATGATTATTTGGGCTTGAAATGCAATAATGTGAATAGGAAAAAAAAAAAACTACTGCAGATAAATTTGTTATTATTGTCTGTGGCATTTTACATTGGCTAACTAAATAAAAACATGAAGGATTTTAAAATTCATCAATTTTTTAATGATTTCATTAATAGGACAGAATAGTTGAAATGACATTAGACAAAGAATATGATGTAGCAGTGCAAGCCATTCGACTAGTTATCTGTGTCCTTAGGTAAGAGTTTGATTCATTTGTTTATAGGTTTTCCAGTTTTTATCTTAGTCTGTTTATCTAGAAAAATATTTCCAGAACATGTTAAATGTTAATAATTCATGGCTTTTTTTTTTTTTTTTTTTTTGGAAACTATGATTTATAAAAGTTATGTTTAATTTAAAGTGATTTTTTTTTAATGTAACAGTTTCAACACTGTTTGACTTACTAAATTTTTAAATGCTCTATTTGCTCTTTAGATACAGTGAAAATGTTTTGTCAGACAAAGACTGTGAGAATGTATACGAATTGGTTTACTCGTCTCACAGAGCTGTGGCCCAGGCCGCAGGAGATTTTCTTAACCACAAGTTGTTCAAACGAGATGACAATGCTCCAGCTGTGAAGGCAGCTAGTGGCAAGAAAAGGAGCCCCAATACTCCACTTTTGAGAGATCTGGTTCAGTTCTTTATTGAGAGTGAGGTAAAGTATTTGGACATTTATCTTTGACTTGTAGGTCAAAAAAAAGATTGTTAAAAGAAAGTCTTTTTGCTAAATGGTTGTTTAGGCTCAAGCAGTCACGCCTGTACTGGGCATACAAATATGAAGTTCATACCACTGATTAAAAAAATTAGATTAAACAAACTTGTGCTATAACTTTAGATGTAATAATTATTATGTCTTGACCACTAAAGTAATTTTCTATTTTAAATGAATATATTTCTAATAATGTTCATGAATGCTTTATTGGTAAGATAGGCTTAGAATGTTTTAGATGAATTTTTGATGTATATGCAGATGTATACATTTTTTTAATTTGGAAGTAGGTGTCCTAATACAAGTAACATGCTATACAAATGTTAATCTTTCAAAAGAACACTAAATAAATATTGCATCTTTGAAGAGATTTTAAGTTGCATTAACTTGCATTTTTTAATGAGTTTTTGAGAAGTTCTTAAGCTATTCAGTTTCTTAAGCATGTTTTCTAGAACCTGGCTTTACACTACTTCTTCTTCTAGCCAGCTTTATTGCTGCTGAGCTGTGAGCTCTTTCATGCTTTACACTACAATTACTATAGTTTCAAGACTAAAGCACTCGCCACCAGTCATCTTTCTTTAGCATTATGAATTTCTAAAGTTGCTATACATTGAAATGAATGGCTAAATCATTCATGTTGAAAAATTGAATTATTTTGAAGATGTTTCTATCAACTAAATTTCTTTTTTTTTTGTCCTACACCACAGCTTCATGAGCATGCTGCCTATCTAGTTGACAGCTTGTGGGAAATCAATGAAATGATGAAGGACTGGGAATGTATGACTGACCTCTTACTGGAGGAGCCTGGCAAAGGAGAAGAAGGTTCTGAATTTAATAGAATAACTACAGTTTACTATTAGTCTGTTCTAGTCACAGTAGGAACTAATCAGATTTTGATTGTTTTGCAGCTCTTGATGACAGACAAGAAACTAGTCTGATTGAAATTATGGTTTGTTGTGTTAAGCAGGCTGCAACTGGGGAATCTCCTGTGGGTAGAGGACCTAATAGAAAAGTTAGTTTTATCTTTTTATTTGAATACAACCTCTCTGTTTGTCTTATCTGCTTAATGCTTTCGGGTTAATTAGGCTTATAATTTAAGTTTTATCAACATCCAAATTACAAATTAATTAAATAACTGTTTTATATAAAGCAAGGATTCTGTGAACAATTCAGGAAATACAAAAATCTGGCTGTTGTGATTGGGATGGTCCATTTGCATCTGAGACTAGTTATCATCATTCCTTTAACTTGCTTCCCAGTTTGTGTAACCAAATCCCTTCACTGTTCCTGATTAGAAGCTGTTATAGATATAGTTATAGCTAGTGGAAAAATGTCCCTCAAAATTGTATTAGGTATGTCTTATTATATTTTGAATGCATGTCTATTGTAGATGTCAGCTAGAGAAGTGAAACAAGTATCAGAAGATAAACAGAAACTTACTGAACATTTTATTGTTGCTTTACCTCAGCTGTTGTTAAAGGTAAGTCTGTGAGGATAATAGAGTGCACTGGATAGTCGCTCCGGCTTCTGCCGAATATCCAACATTTTTACTATCCGGTGCTATTCGGCTCCGGTCGGATATCACAACCGGATAGTAAAAAATATACCTATTTAATATGCATAAAGTGGTCCTCGTTCCATTTATATCTGTTGTAGAATGTATTAATGTGCTTAAAAATAGAGCCATTTTGAATATGCACCAAACATCGTTTATTATAAAGACAAGGCGTGTTAATAACTTAATATAAATAGAAATGAAACTTTACATCATAAATGCGCTTTAAATACAGAGCAGCAATGGCTGACACTTTTTTCAATTTGTCTTGACCTTTATAGTAGGTTAGTTAACATGTTAAAATGCTACATTCCTTGACTAAGTCATGCTGACCAGACGTCTGTCTAGCTGTGCGGGTATATCTTCAGAGCTAGAGATGAACAACTCCCACCCCTTTTATTTGTTTAGTCCATCACATGGAGTTTTTTAAAGGCAGGTAAATACAATGGACGTAGGTTTAATGTCAGCACATTGACACTCTCTAGAGGTCACACCTTTCGAGGGAACTGAGTTTGTTTATTTAGTAGTTAATCTTTATTAGGGGGGCTGGACTACAAGAGCCACACCTCTAAGGTAACTAGGTATATTTCCAGATGAACAACACCCTCCCCCTTTTATTTGTTTAGTCCATCACATTGAGTTCATTGATTGACTGGTGACCCCAAGTCCGATACGATGGACGTAAGCACTCTCTAGAGGTCACACGAGGGAACTATGTTTGTTTACTTAGTAGCTAATCTTAATTGGGGGGGGGGGTGGTGGACTGGACTTCAAGCCAAACATCTACACCGGTATCCGGACAAGGACTTTGCTTATTTGGAGAAAAATCTTAATCACGTGGTTGGGCTAGAGGCCACACCTTTTCAAGTGTGTCGAGTTACTTGAACATAAATCTCAATTAGTAAGCTGGACTAAAGATCACACGCACCTAAACGAGTGACCTTTAGCTACACAGAACACAAACCGCGAGATTATATAGCTCAGTAAGCCAGTAACTAATTATTTTGTAGAAGACACGACCAGGGCTATCTTTAAATGGATAGCTAAACACCCCCTACTCTTTATTTCTTGGTCATTGACACCCAATTTATTGATAGACATTGACCATTTTTAAGCCAGAATGAAAAAACACAACGTGCTAAAAAAGGATATTACACTGTCAATAAATATTACGGTTAAATAATTTTTCTAACGTGTTAACTTGAATATTACTCCTGCAGTTAAGTGTCTTGATTTGATAATAATATTCCTAATAATTTGTGACAGTCAATAATATCCTTGTTATTACAATTTTTTTTACTTTAGATGCGTACTTAGCCAGTGTGTATCAGGCTAGGACCACTTTTACACAGCTGACATCCATAGGCTTACTATCGTTCCCTTTTGTTACAGTTACTGAAACCACGAATAAAATAATTAATAAGTAATAATTAAGGAAGATGTTTCTAACATACGTTCTTTGCATTTAATGTTTCTTACGTACATTCTTTGCACAATAAAATAAAACAAAGAGGTGCATGTTTGCGTGTGTGTGTTTTTTTTTTTGCCTTGTATTAAAACCTTTAGAAAGAAAGCTAATTTCATTGTTTAATTCTTTTGACTTAATAAATAACGGAAAACCTTACAGTAAATTTTAAAATCGCATAAAATTAATTGAACAATAGTACCGCAGTTAGATCTAGCAAACAAAGAAACAATATGCTGGAGCATAAAAAAACCCAAAAAACCCTTGACCTCTAACTAGTGGACGGGTATAATTTATCTACATGCTTGACTGACCATGCCAATGTGTTATCTTTTTTGACTGACACCCAACTCTATTGCGTGCGTATGCTCAAGGAGAAAACAATGCTTGATGGTTAACACAAACAACTATACACACTACACTAGGACTACATGTGTAGGCTCACTAGGTATATGACCAGGTTGTTGGTCTGAAATTCATGAACACATACATCCGACCACTATACAAGGCAGGGGCAGGTTGCACTTTACTTATGAGATTTACATTAGTAACTAGTTAAATATATACTAACATTATTTACATTGACCTTCCTACACACATCAAATCATGCTTTCAGGTCTGTATATTTTTTTGTCTCCTTGATGAAATAGACTTCATCATGGGATCCAATGTATATTCTCTTGGATTATTTCTCTTTTTCTGTGACTTGCATTAGGTGACCCTTGGATTTGATTCCAGGAGCAGTTGTACTTTATTCTAACTAACAGTAATGTTCAGTAAAAACAAAGTATTTTTTAAATTGTATCTGTCTAGTATTTGATGGATCCTGAGAAAGTGGCTAACCTCTTACAGATTCCATTGTACTTTGATCTTGACATCTACACATCTGGCAGACAAGAAAAGGTAAACACAAATGTTTGTTATACTTTTTTAAAAAAGTTCTATAATTTAAAATATGTTTTGTTTTCATCTGACATTTATTTTGAATTTCAGAATCTAGAGTTGCTGCTGCGATATATTAATGATATTGTAGAGAAACACACTGGAAGTGAGGTAAATAGTTTTTTTTGTTTCAACTTAAATCTTACCAGTTGGATTGACTATAACAAGAAAGTAATGTTCTTTTACTCAAAGCAGATCGTTTGTTTCTTTTGACTACAATGTTCACAGCTGTTAGCTATAAAATGTTTGTCATGTTATGTATTAGTCATAACTGGATAAAGATGCTTGTCGATTATTGAGAAATATGACATTTAATGAACATCTCAGGCAGAGTGTTCATTATTAAAGTTCTGGAAATCGTTCAGCAAACTTCTCTTTACTATTGTATTTTTCTTATATCCAGTAGCAGCTGGTTACCAGTGAAGCAGAAAAAAAATGTTTTGATTTTATATAACTGAGGAGAACCTACAATATCAAAGTTTGATTCTAACAATTTTTTTTGTTTTCCCACTAAACTCCTAACAACTTTTTTTTTGTTAAAGTAAAGTAAAAAAGTTATAATCAGGGCGTGACTTTCTTGTTACATTCCAGACCAATATTTGGAATAAATTACCCTGACTACTGTTATAAAGCAATATGTATGCATGTATTTTTTTTTCTTCAGGTTCTTGAAGCCTGTTCAAAGTGTATGGAATGTCTGTGCAATGAGGAGTTTGCAATAGCTGGCAAGAGTGAAGTCAGCAAGAAGACGCTGATAGACTCGCTTGTCATCAAGTTGAAACAGGCTGTGCAAGATTATTTCACAGAGGTTTGTTGTTTTTTTCACATATCTGCTTAAAATAATATGCTTCATGAGTTTAAATCAACATTGACTAAGTATTACAGTATAAGTGCCTTAGGTTTGTTGTTCTAATTTATTTGTGGTTCTATGTATGATGACAGGGAGATGTACCAGATGAAGATGAAGTGTATGCATTACTTGCTGCTTTGAAAAGAATTGCTGCTTTTTATGCGTGAGTGCTTTTTTTTTTTCTTTGTTTCTTCATAATTTTAAAATTTTTAATGTGAATGTTGAATGTGAAGTGAACCCTTGGGTTAGGTTGACATATTGTGTGTAATTTTGTGTACTTGTGTTGCAGCTGTCACGATTTGACCAGCTGGGAGATTTGGGATGACATCTTCATTGTTGTTAAGTCTGCTAGAGATAAAGCACCTGTACCGGAAGATGTAAGTTTTTTTGTGTATGTTATGAAAGGTTTTTATGTCATCAGAGACCTTAAAATTAAATACAATTTTTTATTTTCATGCAGACATTTTGAAAGTTATTTAATTAAAAAAATGTTTGTTCTCAGATCATTGTGAAGGCCATTCAAGCTTGTTCTTTGGCTGTGATGTTTTACTTGAAGAGACTGGATGAAACAAAGCCACGCCCTGTAAGTTGACATTTCAATAATGCAATCAAAGTCTGATATAGCAATGTTTACTAGAACCAGGTTGATTGTAATATCTGGTGGTAAAGAATTAATGCCTTGACTCCTTTTACTTTTTTTTACATAACAGAGTCCTACATTTTGTTTGATTTAATAAAAATAAAGAGTAATATTGTTTTTTTGTTTATGCTTGATTGAATAACATGGTTTTATTTTTTTTTTATGCTTATGGAGATAAAAAAAAAAATAAAGAAAATTTACAAATTATTAACATTTTGCAGGATGAAATGAAACGGCTGAGAAAGAAGACTGCTGTTCTGATTCAGTGTTTCCATGAACTTATGTTCCATGAGAGTGAGAAAGTCAAGGAGGATGTGAGTAAATTATGACATTCACATCCCACAGCCTGAACATAATGATCTCTGGGATAATGTCTGTGACTATATTACTATGTAGCCTTTTATGAATTCTTGATGTGGTGAACAAGAAATAAAACGCTGTTGAATTTAGTTAGGTTTGGCACTAGATTTCTTCTTGCTAGGGTCAACTTTGTTGATTTCCATATATTTCCTTGGGCCATCATAATTTATCATATACATTTTTTTTTTTTTTCAGTAACAGCTGGTAGTCTCAATATTGTAGCAGTTTTACACTTTTAAACAAATCATACGTCTTTTTTCTTGTTATCTACAAGCTGAAGGAAAAAGGGTTATATGCTTATTGGTTAGATTGTAATGAATTCATTTCATCTTGTTTCTCCACAGGCTTTTCTGAGTATCTGTGATTTGGCTATAATCTTTAGTCCTCACCTGGGAGAAAGCAACCCACTGTTGAAACCTATAGTGTATACAATGGAACCTAAGTTGACCAATCACCTCAGTGAATTCCTTTTACTGAAGGTTTTTGTAGAGGATGATGAAGGTATGTTTTCTTTTCTAAGTTGAATTTGAAGATGAACTTTGTCACTGTTCAGCTCTTTGGTTGTTAGCAGTAGTTGCTGTGTTCAACTTAAACAAGATATTTTCATAGCATTGTAATTCAGTTTATAATTATCTCTTTTCTTATCTAATAGTTTAGCAATCAATGAAATACATCTAGATTTGGTCATTGGTGTGATGGTTTCTGTTTTCTTTAGTGGAAATATTTGTTGATGATTTTCTATTTATGATAATTTCAATGCATTACATATTTTTCCTCTTTTTTTAATATCTATCATGGCACTAACAGAATCACTTGCTGGGTATAAATATATATATATATATATATATATATATATATATATATATATATATATAGATATACATATAGATATAGATATATATATATAGATATAGATATATAAAAATATAAAGATTAAAATGTTAAGATGCAGGTTTTTCAACAATATGGTTAAACAAAATGAGGCTACACTGTAGAAAGAAGTGTTTTTTTTTTTTTTATGGCTATTGTAGATTTGATTATTAGACAGTGCTCTATATATTTTGTCAATATTTCAGATTAAATTTTAAAAAGTAACGTTTTGGTTTTGTTTGTGAACAGAAGATATGGATGAAAATGTCAAAATTGAAGAGCTGCACAAAAGGAGAAATTTTCTGGCAAGTTTCTGTAAACTTGTTGTGTATAACATCATCCCTATCAAAGCTGCTGCCACTGTGTTCAAGCACTATATGAAGGTAGGTTGTGACATTGAGCTTCAATGGTGGAGAGGAGGTAATAATAGTAGGGTATGACCAATCTAACATGACCTGCTTTATTTTCAATTTCATGCACAGCCAGGGTAATACACACTCAAGAACTCTGTTTGCTATTAGACGTCTAAGTAGAATCTATGTAAATGCATTTAGGTTATCTATATCTGCATACTAGTTTTTAAACCACTAATTATTACCATCTGTTCAACATTTTATAAGTAGTTTTGTCTGTGATATAGGCTATAACTTGGCAAGTACTAGCTTCTAGTAAATGACATTTTGTTATTATTTTCTATTTGTGTGTTTAGTTCTATAATGACTATGGTGACATCATCAAGTTTACTTTGGGTAAAGCCAGGGAGATCAACAAGGTGGCCACTTCTAAAACATTGGCTGCCAGCCTTCAACAGGTGTGTGTGCTTACTTGTGTGTTTACATTGTCTCAGTGGCTCTGTCAGTTGCAAGAACTTCATTTTTGGTTTTCATAAAAAATTTGTAAACTAATTTATATAATGTTCTGAGTCAAAGTATATGACTATGTTCTTAAAGATAGTAATAGAAACGTTTGAAATGTTACAGCTGTTTAAAGAAATACAAGCAGACCAAAGTGATGTGGATCGTTCTTCTGATGCATTCCAAGCTATTAAGGTAAAATGAGCTTAGTTCTCACTGTCTGATCTTTTCAGCCTTGTAGTGAGTTCAGCCTTAAGAATAATTTATAAATGACTAAAATTAAAATAGCAGTTTGCTGAAAACCTTCTGATATTACTTTGATTTTTTTTTTTCATTTATTTTTTGCCTTTTGAAAGCTTAGAACAGAAAGGTACTGCATGACCTAGTTAATGTATATATTCCCTAAAGACTGCTTTAATAATCTTAATTAGAGAACAAACAACACACAAAGTGATTGAGTCATTACATACACACACGTCTTGATCCTTTTTATCATTCTTAATAATCTTAATTAGAGAACAAACAACACACAAAGTGATTGAGTGATTACATACACACACGTCTTGATCCTTTTTATCATTCTTAGTCCACATGTAGGGCTGATACAGTGTGGCAGAATGAGTGACAAACAAGTATTATACCATGGATAAAAATAGTTCACTTCGCTATGACTTAATGTAGTCATAATGTATGTAGTGGGTGGTGATTGTCTTCTAAAATTTTATGACTTTTCTCGTGCTGAGGCGTTTTTGTTCAGACAGTTCATTTAAATATGGTAGGCTTGTATGTGTGATTTTTTACATTCTTTTTAGGAGGCTGACCAAGTGGTGCAACAGTTTGAATGCCACATTGTATTGCCAATAGTTTATTGCACGTTTTTTAGATTTTGAATTGTGGCTCTGTAAAAACTAACCAGGATGTTATTTTGTTGTTTGAAGCTGTTCAGTTTGCCATTCTCACTTATTTCATAGTATCTTCAATACATTTTGTTGTCATCACAATAGGAACTGTGTCGAAGATATGCCTTGTCTTTTGGACTTGATCAGATTAAGAACAGAGAGGCTGTGGCCACAATGCACACGTAAATATTTTTTACAAAAAAAGTTTATGGTTTTGCTGAGAACAAAGCAATTTTACATGTTTGTTTTTTTTATGTTATAAATAAATTACCTTCACTTGAATCATGGGTACTGAGTAGTTTAATGGTCAAATGTTTCTGCTGTTACAGTGAAGGCATACAGTTTAGCTTGACACCATTTGAAAACATGGACAAAGGCCCTAATGCTGCGCCACCAAACATTGCTTTCCTAGAGGTACTGTGTGAGTTTGCCAATAAATTAATGAAGCAGGATAAGAAGACAGTGTAAGTGGCTTTAATGCCTTGTTAGTATGTTAGATTACAAATATATTTTAAATAAAATATTATTGACAAATCATAATTGATCTTGTCTTAATGATGCCAGTAGAGAGAAACTTAAATATAATAATGGATAGGACTATACAACACTTTCCACAATGATAATATTTTTTTAAAAATCTGATTGAAAAAAAATCATCACTAAACAAATTGCATGAGATCCCTTAACAAAATAACTTTTGTTCTTAAAATAATATTAACTTAAGTTGTAATAATTATAATTATTTCTTTGTACTGAGATCTAATTAGCACCAGCTTAAACAATGCTTTTCAAAAACTCTTTACAATTCAATTCCTGATTGCTATTTTCATTTCATTAGTTTTCTCTTAATTGTTAAAAACATTTAAAAAAGCTTTTTAATATTTAAGGAAACTATATAAGTTTTATACAATAGTTTGAAAGGATAAGACAATAACTAATTATTGGTATTGCATTCACTTAGCACTTGAAGCGGCACTCTTATTGAAGGAAAGTTGCATAAGTATTAAGATGCAGTGGACCCTGTTAAACTGCATACAAAACTTGTTAATCTTATATTTTTGTTGAAGTATTGTTCTAAATATGTCTATTTCCAGTGTCAACTATCTAGACAAACAAGTAGAGGGTAAAATGCCTCATACTCGCCAAGAGGACTGGCAGCCTTTCTTCATTTACAGAAACAGCTTGATTCAGGGGGAGACTGACTGGAATCCTATCACATTGAAACAGGCTGCTCAGAAGAGATACGGCAAGAGGAACAGACAAGACAGTAAGTTGTCTCAAATCCAAGTCTTGTAGGACTGGTCAGTAGATAGCAGAGTAACTTTTTAATTAAGTCTGCTTACACAAGTTGGGCATGGTACAAAGTTGGTCTGCTTGTGTCCTGCACAACTGTAATGGGTCTATATGTGAGTTGAATCTTTATATATTTTTTATTTGATTAATGTCAAGCTCTGAAAGAAAAAGTGCAGCTTGGGTTGTATAGTATCTAGATGCTATCTGGAGCTAGCCCCAGTGTTCAAAATACTCTTTCAGGCATCGCTTAACCAGGGCAGAGTACCGAAGGACTGGAAAGAAGCTAATGTCACTCCCCTATTTAAAAAAGGAGAAAAATCTGACCCAGGAAACTACAGACCAGTATCACTTACCAGCATCACATGTAAAATACTAGAACACATAATATGTAGCAACATCATAAACCACTTAGACAAACATAATGTCCTCACCCCATACCAACATGGCTTTAGGAAATATAGATCATGTGAAACACAACTAATAGGACTAATTGATGATTTTTCAAAAGGTTTAGATAATAGTGAACAAATAGATGCTATCTTACTAGATTTTTCCAAGGCTTTTGACAAAGTTCACCACCATAGTTTGCTTAAAAAATTAAAATATTTTGGCATTAATGGTCCACTGCATCAGTGGATTAAAGATTTTCTGATAGGGAGAGAACAAACTGTAATAATAAATGGCTCTAAATCAACACCAATGAAGGTAAACTCAGGTGTACCTCAAGGAACAGTCTTGGGTCCACTACTATTTTTAATTTACATAAATGATTTACCAAATCGCATTAGTTCAGGAACAAAAGTCAGATTATTTGCAGACGATTGCATAATATATAGAACAATAAAAACAAAACAAGACACAGACATTTTACAAAGAGAATTAGATGAATTACAGAAATGGGAATCAAATTGGAGCATGTCTTTCCACCCAGAAAAATGTCAGTTGTTAAGAGTAACAAAAAAACTAAAACAAATTAATTCCACTTATCTTATTCATGGCAAACCAGTAACACAGACTAAAAATGCAAAATACTTAGGTGTTATAATAAATGAAAAACTGGCATGGAATCCACATATTGATGAAACTATAAAAAAATCCAACAAAGCATTAGGGTTTATTAAAAGAAATTTCTATAAATCAAATAAGAACTTAAAACTAAAATGTTATTTAACCTTGGTTAGGCCAATAATAGAATATGCATCCACCGTGTGGGACCCCTCAACTCAAGAAAACATTAAGAAACTGGAACAAACACAAAATAGAGCAGTGAGATTCATAACAAACGAATATTCACATTTGACTAGGGTAACACCATTAGTAAAATCACTAAATTTAGAAAGCCTTCAGGACAGAAGATTCAAAAGTAAAGTAGCAATTATACATAAAACACTGAACCATAATCTTCAAATACAAAAACAAAATTTAATGAAATACTCTGAAAGACACAAAAATAAAGGCACATTCCTCGTCCCATATGCTAGGACAAATTTGTACAAATACTCCTTCTTCCCTAGTGCTATTAGAGCATGGAATGGGTTGCCTGAGCTAGCCAGAAAAACCAGTGACTTGGCAGAATTTAAGTCATTGGTTAATATGCATGACTAAATGCATGACGCGTAGGACGTAATCATCTTCTTTTTTGAAGTAACGTCTGTATTATATAAGATAAGATGTGTTCATGTACTTCAGATCATCAGGTTTGTGTTTTAAAAGCCACGGACCACTTCTAGTCCTGGTGTCTTTTGTCTGATATGATAGTGGCTAAGTGCATAATGTGGGTAATATTGAGGAGTTACTTCCATATTATTAATTATAATGTGGTTAACAAATCAAGGCACTTAAAGCAAGAGTAGATTCAAAGTTAACAGGAAAAGTAACTCAACGCTAACAGTAGGCTTTTTTTTTTTTTTTTTTTTTACAAAATAATGCATATATACAAATCTTCATCAAAATTTGTAATTAAACTATGAAATATCTGACTCATAAAATGATCGTACCCTGATATCCATGAAAGCGGGCTATATTTAAGTAGTAGTAGAAATAAAATATCAATATATCAAAGCAATATGATCAATGGTTACTTACAACAGCAAAATGCAGTAATACTCATTAATAATATAGAGCAGAAACAACTCACACCTGGTCTGATACTGACATCTGGACCAGCACACATTATTTCCCCTGAACACCTGTATTAAATTCCTATATTATCAATAAATAGTAAAAAAAAATTCACACTAATCTAAATACTGCCCACCCCCACTCCTAACAATTTAAAATGGTTGGAACTAAGTAAACAAATTCATAAGATGTGACAGTGTTAGCATGTTGTCTGAACAAGTTATGTTAATCCTTTTTGACAATGTGGTCACATGTCTATCAATAAATTCAATGTGATGAATAAACAAATAAAAGGGAGGGGGAGAGTTCGGCTCCCCCTTTGGACAGACTTAGGTAAAGGTCAAAACACAAACTGAAAAAAAAAATTGTGGTAACTAAAGCATACTTTTGACTATCTGGCCAACTATCCTGCAATTAAATTTGGCCAGAGCCAGAGCTCAGTCCAGTGCAACCCTTCTCAAGAAAAACATGTTCAATTCGACAATGGGAATGTTTCTATGAAGAGAAAAAAAATTAATTGATCCACAACTTAAAGAGCTATAAATAATAATTATATTCTGGAATCACATCACATTATAACAAACTACATTTTGCCTAATGTTATGATTTAAGAAGACTTCAGTCTCATTAATTCCACACAGTTGCGCAATCACACAAGATACTAGAAAGTTGATAAAACTTTCTCATTTTACAAGTAACAATTGTTTATTTATGTAGAAAGGAAATATATCGGATTTTGTCTACCCTGCACAGTTATTCTTATAACTCTCTAACCTAAAATTGATGTAACTAACTACCTATCTAACCCTAGCAACTCTTTTGGTTCTAGATAATAACACAATAAAACTATTTCCTTTTTCTACTAGAATGTAACCTGATGCATATAAGCTTAATATATTTTGAAAAATAAAATAATAATAATGTCAATATGAGTAATGCAATGATATCTGTTGTTGTTACTAGCTTCCTCAGATACAAGCTATGAGCCTCAGACCCCTGGCCCCATGAGCACTCTGCCAATGACTTCCACTGCCAACAAGAGGGGACACCACCACCATGATCAGGATGAAGACTCCAACTTAGGTTCCAACATAGGCTCAGAGCAGGACTTTGATGATTCGTAAGATCTGTTGTTTGACCAGTGTCCAGAGTTGTAGTCAGCACTTCTCCTTCCATCATTAAGCTGTAACCTCCCACCTTTTTTTTTTGTGTTTCAGAGTCTTGATTTCTAGGTATTATTATTAAGTGTTAAATGTGTTTTTTTTCTTCTTGTTTTTTTTTTTTTTAAATAAATACAGGGTTCACTTAACTGCCTCTATTGATGTACTATGTTTATCACATAGACTATACATTGTTGAAAAATAATCCTTTATTCCTATCAATCACAACATGAAGTTAAACTGAGCCCTGTACTAGTTAAATGTTTGGGTTTTTTGTTTGTTTATTAGTGTTTTATTTTACAGTTATTATTTTGGTAGTGTTACACATTTGTTATTTATTTGTATTTAGATATAGGCAGTTGTTGATTCATGAATGCATTCTTAGACCTCATTAATAAGTTGATTTGTGTGTACGATGGCAGCTTTGTGAGCAATCATTTGTACACTACTTAAATACTGTTTCACTAAACATTGTTATTTGCTTCTACTGTGGCCTTATGTACAAAGCTTGGTGCGTGCATTTAATCCACAGAGTAAGCTTTATCCAATGATTAGTTATTTAAAATCTCATGTAATGACAAAGATTATTTTCTACATCGAAATATCAATTAAATACTAAGTAATTCTTATTGGGAAATTTCTTTATTCTAAATATAAAACTGCTGACTCAGTAACTGCCTATAATACAATAAAAAATATATCTGTATATATTTATCTATGAACTCGTAAAAATATAGTTGTATAAAGAATTTTTAATTTTTTTTTTTGTTTAGCTTGGCTACTATAAAAAAATATTTTCTTTTGTAAATGTCCTACGTTAAGTACAAAACCAAAAGTTATGAAATAAAAGTATAATAAATCTAAAAATACTTATTAAGATAATGGCTTGTTTATAAAATCCTGAGTTATTTTCTGTTGTCAAGTTACTTCAATGTATTTTTGTTGTGTTTGTTGGCCACTTCCAATATTCATGTCACACACAGTTTTGTTTGAGTTTTTTTTTTTTTAATCTTTTATTTTTATATATACATAAATAAATAAATTACATATATGTAATCCATATATACATATATATCCGCCCACACAAAAGCTTTAAATCAAAACAGAGCATTAGTATGAGGTTACTTATGTTAACATCGCAAACAGTGTTGAACTACTTGGATTTTAAAACACAGATTTTCTTTAACATATGTATATAGAAAAATTCAGATGGGTGCTTTATTTCATTTAGTCATTCCTCTGTAACTTTGTGTTGCTTCCACATGTTAAATGAATAGTCTCTGAAAGAGTAGAATAGCTAGGTTTGGAAATATGGAGGGGTTGCTTTTTTTTTCATTGTAAATTTGATAATTGAGGTTGCCTCTGTCTAATTTGTCTATTCCCCTTTGCAATTGGTTGTGTGGTCACCTTGTTTGTTGCAACCCAGTCTAGTGAACTGGTAAAAAAGGGTAAGCTCTTATAGATGTAAGCAAGTGTGGAATGTTATTGCATGGGTCTGCATACAAGGGGAGAAAATCTGTTCATGGATTGTTGTATAATTGTTTGTGAAGAGTGAATAGTGTGTGAAACCTAATGAAACAGGCTATTCAAAAAAATAGAACAAGCATTAGTGCCCTTCATATTTTTTCCATTTGTGTATATCAATACTTATGTAGTTGCATGTTTCCACCCTTTCATTTTGTGTACATATTTTCTGAAAAAAAAGTGTTTAAAAATCATACAAATGCGAAAAAAATCAATGTTACAATTTTAATGTCTTCATATTTTTTTTTAAAGGGCAGCTTAAATTTGTTGGTTGCTTATCCAAATATTCTTTAGCATTTTGTTTTTACATAATTTACATGTACAATAATGTGGGTTTTTTTGTTGAGGGGAGGAAATGTTACATATTTCATATATGTATTGCTTGTAAATATTGTGTGTAAGGAAATTAAATGAGCAGATAAAAAGACAAATCAAGAAAACAAAAATAAAACTAAATATTTATATTTATTTTTTAAGGGGCAGTTGTTTCATCATTATGAAAATAATATTTTCCTTTCAAACTTCTCATCCAGTGGTTTAATCTTAGTCTACAATTCTGTTATTACGAAATTTTCAATAAATTTTGTTTTAAATTACTTCAGTTTTGTTGCTTTTGATTGTTTTTTATTTTAAATTCTATTTAACAATCTTAAGTTATCACCAGTTTAAGTAACTCTGGTGCCTTGATAGAATTAGCTTCACCCAACCATAGCTGGTGCTTAGTGTTTCCCTGTTTTAATGGATTGACATGTTCGTCAAGTCTTAAACAAAATTTCTTATAAAACTTGAATTGGTTTTGAATGGGTGTAATAATATGGTTAGTTAATTAAGTTTTAAATAATATAGTATATTTTCTGTTAAAATTTGTTGATGTGAACACATATTTTTGGCAGTTCAGAAAGATAACATTGGCCTCTTCTTAAACTACTTTACATTCAACATAAAAACCTAATTGAGATCATTACTATCTATTACTATTCTATTTCCCATGAATAATGATGTGTGTTTTGATGCTCTCTACAAGTATTTCATTTATAAGTTGTTGATGTGCATTTATTTTTCTTTCTATGTGTAAAATACTGTACAACAATCAGGATTAAATAATTCTTATATCAATGTTCCAACCAGTATAGAAATAAACAATAGTAAAAAAAAAATGTTGATATATTTAGTGATACAAAATTGCATAACATTTAGAATAAAAAAGGAAATGATTCTTTTATAATCTTTTCTGTCTTCTCTGGGGCTTCACCCTAACTTTGAATGCTCTGATACTGCACTAATGTAGACGAAGTTCCAGAGGTGCTCACAGTACCTGGACACATAAGCCTCAAGCCGTTGAACATCACAACCTCAGGAGGTCTGACAGGCACCGACATGTCACACCAGCTGCGTAAGTTTAACTAGACCAATCCTTTTTTTTTTTACAAAGCTTATATCAACTCACTCTGTCTGGCCAAAAGTTTGTACACATTATTTCTCCGGCACCCAATCTCGGATGAAGCTGAAATTTCGCACAATTATTTCTTTTACCTGACTATTACTATTGGTAATAAATTTCTTTGTTATCTCAAACAAGGGAAAGAAATAGTACTTGACTGAAGTGGTATAAGCTGAATTAGTCTCCTTTATATTATACTGAAGTCTGAGGCTTAGTGAACACAAACATGAAATAGAAACAATAGATAAATACAATCTTCCAAGTTCTTTGATTCTTTGCTAGCAGAGTGGTTACCGCATTGGCTTGAGGTAGCTTTAGCCCACAAGTTTGAATTCAGATCGTTCCTTTTTAAAAAAAATTATATTTAAAAGCGATCACCCAGAGACTCTGTTCTTTCTCCCCCATTCCAACTGGTCCAAATAAGTGATATAATCATAAAATATTGAGAATGCTAAAAGCATGAAATTGCGCTAAGCAAAAACAATTGGTAAAAAAAATATTTCTAATCGAATAGATTTATTATTGTTAGTCTAGATCAGTGGTCTTCAATCTTTTTTTGGTCTACCGTCCCTTTTTTTGTATTTTCTTCTTTAAAAAAATCCGCCAGCGCCACCCTTTAAGAAAAATACTAATAAAAAAGCTTAAGAATGCAAATTGGAATAAATTGTCATTGTTTATTAATTTTCATGCTGTCAGTCAAAACTATAAATATTAAACAAAAATTATGTCAACGTCATGACTTTGATTCAAATCATTTAAAAAATCCCTTTTTAAGTTATTGAATATTAGGGACTACTATTTTTAGGTTTTATTGTAAATTTCGCTTTATATTTTACATAAATATTATTGCTGAATTCACTAAAAATGAAAATAAGTCAATGGGAACCTTGTGCCTACTGCAGTTTAACAATATTAGAAATGTCAAGCTTTAAATTATCCAAAAGAAAGGTGAAGGTCTTTTCTAGTGGCTACATCCATTGTAATACTTTGCTACTCATGAAGTTTTTTGCAGCCCTAGATCCAATTAAACCTTGTATGTTGAGGGAAACGCTAAAAATAATATTTTTTTTCGACCACAGTTTTTGAATTTTCCAGGAACATTTTAGTGCAGTCATATCTGTTTGTGCCTACTATGTTAACATTCTTTTTACTGAAGACATAATTTTGTAAATGTATTCTTTTCCTTATACTTAATTTGGACATAAGTAACAGATGTTTAAAAATCATTTATTTTTAAATTTATTACACCCTAGAAGTGAATGTCAGCTATTCATAAATCATTGTTAGGTGAATTGTGTAGACATCAATGACTTTAGGCGTAATTCATTTGTCAACAAATAAGTCATGTGAGATTGTAAAACGCTTTAAAACAGATTTAATATCTTCATAAATTGAAATGATATAATCAATGAAAGTCAATTCTTTCCTTCAAGTGGGGGTTCGTTTCATTCATTTGCGTTAGATGCCTACCATGTAAAACAAATTATTTCTTTTTAAGCCTGCTTTAAGTCATCGCCAACTCATGAATTTTCCTGTTTCTCAAAAAAAAATTAAAAAATCCACAATTGTATTAAAGAGCTTAAGAAAACAAGCAATACAACTCCCTTTCGAAATCCAGTGAAATTCAGTGTACAATAAGAGTTAAACATGTTGTTCATCATTTGTTTAAAAAAACTGTTAAAGATGTGCTTATTCTTTGCATAAGTTTGTATTTTATATAATTAGATTTAAATAGGACTCCCAGCCCCCCCCCCCCCCCCCCCCATTTCATGAAATTGCCCCACTGGGGGCGCTAGCATTGAAAAAGCTGGTCTAGATGTATTACAAATTTAATTACATGACTGACCCAAACTAATACGTATTGATACACATTAATATATGCTTTTTTTTATTTTAAAGTATTTTTTTGTATTTTGATTATTTATTTTTGTTGGCTGTTCAAAGAACCTCATGAAAGTGCCCTGTGAAGGTGGCGCATAAAAAGCTAAATGGGACATTGAGTATAATTTGTTATAAAAAGAATTTCAGTACCTCGAGTAATGTATAGTATTTTAAAATTCAATATTTACATACAAAGCTATGTAGTAATGGCGAGTTTGAAAAAATTATTGTGTGTGTGGTTATAAGAAAAAAAAGCTCAATGAACCTCATTAAGGGGGAAAGTCAGTCACTATTCTATTATCTGTACTGTAACTCTTTGTCTCATGGCATCTCACTCCTTCCAATTTTCTGCCTTTCACATATTCCTCTTTGAGCTCTCATTAATGCTACCCATCAGAGCCCAGCTAAGTGAAACAAGGGATAACAGCATTGGTGAATTTGAGAGTCCAGCTTCTGTCCACCACCAGCAGCAGCAGCACCACCACCACCAGCAGAGACATCACCATCGCCACCAGCAACACCAGTACTACTACCAACAGCAGCAGCAACAGCACATACCTTGTCAGTCTCCTCACAGGAGAGCTATGACGCCACAACAGATGATGGGCTCCCCCATGACATCGGGGGTAAGTGTTCCAGTTGCTATTTAGCATTACATCAGTCAGCCAATACATTGACAAAGAAAAAGAGAATAGAAATCACACCAAAGGTCAAAGGTTTTCCCAATGAAAATAGGTTGGACCATTTAGAGAAAAGTATGAATAAAACAACAACTTGACTGTTTAGATAGTAGAATGGCAAAATATTTGTTTGTTCTCCTTATGTGGACTCTTTTTATCATATTTTCATTTTATTTTGTCACAATTCTAGGCAGGTACACCACATACACCTCAAGGTTACTACCAACAACAAGGTAGTGTCTATGATGAGAACTCCTCACAGTATATTGAAGATACTTCGGTGAGAACATCTGTTGTTAAAATGTCTTCAGTTTAAGTATTTCTTTTAAAAGTTTAAAAAAAATAAAGTACCCCTCTCAAACCTTTCTATATATGATGCAAAGGTCATCTGTTTGTATGGTCGACAATTAACAAGGATATCATGTGGCCAGTGCAATGACTATCCACTTTTACTTTTCCCAATTAATGCCAGGTATCCTACACAGCTGGGTGGACTCAGGGGGTGTTGAATATTCTGAATTTTAAACTCCGTCTTCACTAAGAATTGAACCCAAGACCCCTGGTTTTAAAGCCAAATACTTTACCGCTCAGTCACCAAGCCCCCCTACTTCTTTGAAAAATAGTGAAAATCGATTTCATATTGGTTGATTTCAGGAAGTATAGAAGCTCATACAAAATTTCTAGACCACATTGTGTAGGGGTTTCCTTTTCTAATAGTTTGTTATTGTCATTGTTTATGCTGCACAGCACCATCGTCGCCAACAGCAGCAACAACCAATGGTGCACACTCCCTATGTGAGTTGAAAGCAGTATATCTCTAGACATGAACTCAATGTTAAATGTACTGTTTTAAATATTTAATGGTCTAGTAGATAGTTATGACAAACAACATTTTGTGGTTACTATCTCTCAATTGAGTGTTGTTCATTAGTTAGTGTTTCTCAGTTTCACTTGTTTTTCACCTTTAATTACCACACATATTGTACAAATTTTCTGGTATTTTTTGATAATGCTTTGTTAAATATCCATGCAGATTTAAGATTTAATTCTTGAGGCTAGTGATAGATTAAGGATTGCGATTAGTACAAAGTTTAGGCTAGCATTTGGAATAGTTTGTTGCAGGTTTAGTAATGTGGGACTAATTAAGGTTTGTTTTTTTATCTTAAGTTTTGAAGTTAGGTTGAGGGTTAGTATTAGTAATAATGTTATATGTAGGTTGTATTACAGTAAGAATGGGATTGTTAATTATTTTGTAAATGCATTTGAAAAATAGCCTATATTCTGATGATTTTATTTAAATTTTCTCAATAGTTAGTGGTCCACTTCTACAGACGTGCTTCTTTTTGTTTGCATGTGCCACTTTATTCCTTGGTTGATTATAGTTGTCAATGTTATAGAAGTGATATTTGTCTACCAATTCTGAACATATTAGGATGTACAAATAATTTCACAATGTAAATCACTAAAACAACTTACATTACTATTAAATTAGGTAAAAAAAAATCTAATACAGTTTGAACACAAAAAAAGTGCACTTAAGATATGCTATTTGTATGCAAATGAAATAATGTTATTGAAAGTTGTGGTAATTTTTAGCGGCCCCCAAAAAGGGAGTATAGCTGCTATTAGCTTTATGGGGTCTATCCATCCATTTGTCCCATTTAGATCTGAAGCCTCCTCCCACCTTGTTTCCACCATGCTGTGGTCCTCCATAAAAGTGTGGTGCCTAGTTATACAGACTTTGTGCTTTCCTCATATTGGCTTCCATTTCATTGCAACTCTTGGTGTGTGTAATTTTTTCTGTTATTAATTTTTTAAAATGTTTTTTTAGCGGCCCCCGAAAGGGGAAAAGACGCTATTAGTTTTGTGTGGCCTGTCTGTCTGTCTGTCCGTCCATCCCGTTTAGATCTAAGAAACTAGAAGAGAAAATGAAAATCAGACATCATGATATTTTAGATCATTCAAAGTTCTGATGCAACAGCTACTTTTTTCTTTTCTGTAAGTGAAAAATTTAATTTTTTAAATCATTATGCAAGCAGTTTTTTTCATAAAAATACACCATTTTTAAAACTATTCACTATTAATAGTAGCAAACACTCGAGGCTTTTTAGTAAGGAAGATACCTGTTTACCATTTCTTTAACAGATTTATGCAAATTTAACTTTTTTTTAAGAGAAAAAATCTATTTACTATGCAAAAAAGTTGGACGTAATTTAAAACAACAATTAATAAGTAGTTTTTCATATTATCGCATGAACTGCAGAATGAAACACAAAACTAAAGGTTTTTAATTTTTTTTTTACTGAAATGTTTTTTTTCTTGAGGTTTTGAGTAAGAGATTGACCCTTTACAAAACATTTAGTTCAATTAGAACACTCATTATAAGACATCAGTTAGGCCAGGTTCACATCTAACTTCACATTCATTTTCATTTATCCCTTGGTCTGCTGGACCTTTGGGGCACCACACAGGATCTGTCAACCTTCTTTCTCCATTCTTCTCTGCCTTTGATAGAATTTCATTATGATATTCTTTCTGAAAATATTGAAACCTGCCATTTTACCTGCCTGGGTGGACCACTTCTGAGAGAATTTAATACAGATTTTCTTCTGAAAATATTGAAACCTGCCTTTTTTCCTGGCTGGGTCGACAACTTTGGGGGCAGATTTTGAGTTTGTGTTTCCAAACAAACTGTCTTTGTAACCTTGTTTATTTATCATCTCAATAAACACTTCTTTAATTTATTTACCAATCATTTACATAACAATTTCACTCAGGAATCCATGGGCAAGTTTTGATATTTAAAGAGGTCTCTAAGTCAAAAAAGCTTGAGAACCTCTGGGGTAGATGATGTCAAGGTCATCTGTTGGTTAAAGAAGGAAATTGATAAAATAAATTTTAAGAATACGAATAAACAAGAGCAGTCAGTCATCAAGATTATGAACAAAACTGAATCAAAAAAAGTCTCTGAGTAAAAAACATTAGTGAAACAAAAAGTCAAAATTTGAAGAGACTTTCTGAACATGACTATGTCCATTTGTTTAATACTACCATTGTCAGGTTTTGTAGAGCCTAGATGACCTTAACCTAAACCACTTTGTTACCAGATGGTCCTATTGTCATCAAAATGAAAGAAACAAACTTTAATAATTGACTCGAGTCTTTTTTCCCTTCACTCCTCCAACTCTCTGAAAAAAAAAATTTTTTTTTCTAGATTTACTCTTTACACTACAAACTGAAGGTTGTTTACTTTTTGTAACTATCTTGCTGTAATATTTAGATAAGAGCATATCTTTTTTTTTTGTGTTGCAGCAACTATATACTAGGCTAGTTATCAGCCTTAATTGCCTTATATACAAAAAGGGCTTTAATAGCCATATACATGTGACATTGCACTTCACCATAGTTTACATTTTTGTGTTTTCTCTCTGTGTGCTTTGAAACATTCAAGTTTTTATTTAGATTTTGATTTGTTGATTTTTAAAGAAAAAACGTGGGCTTTTAAATTTGTATTGCTAAGATTTAGATTACTTTAAAATAAATCCTTGAAGTACCTCTGATCACTCAAAACTTCATTATAATGTTTTTGCTAAGTCAGTTAACTTTAAAAATGTAATCTTTCAATATTTATAAAAAATTTTGTTGTTGACAAAGGCATATTGTGTAGAGGCTATTTGGTAATTTTACTTGTATACATTTATTATGAATAGTTGTTATCCTGTTTCTATATATATATTCAACTGTTCCCCTGCTTCTTATAAAACAAAAATTGTTTTGGTTTTAGTTCAAAGGAAACATATCTAATTACCATGATAATTAATGTTTCTTCTTTCACCACGTAGTCTGACATGGGCAGCCATCAAGGTTACTGAAAATGTGAGCACCAGTGTACATTGTCTGCAGTGATGACAATTGATGTGAAACTTAAGAACTGGTTGTTAGTCTGGTGGACTGTGACTTCTGATCTATGATAAAGTTGAAATGTCTTCAAAATCAGATTTGATTCAATACCATTTTGAATCAATTTTTAGAAATTCTCTATAATGTATAACAAAAGCAACTTTTTTTGTTTGTTTCCTAAGTTTAAATTTTGGCTTTAGACATTAATTGTAATATTTAAGAAAATAAACTCTCTTATGCTTTTTATATAATAAAAGTAAAGTATAAAACAGCATATTGTTGTCCAAAATATATGTTTAGGTGTTTGTAACCTCTCCATTTTATATTTTTTTGTAAACTGTATATGTTTTGTTTTCTTTATATATTATTTATTTGTATAAAGTCTTAGTACAATTTTGTAAAAAATATTAAAAAAATTAACAAGACCCAATTTATTGGGAAAATTATATTTGACAGTATTTTCTGTTGTCAGATTCATACACACATTGGAATTTGTTGTAATTTATGTATTCATGTAAAATCTTTTTATTACCTAATAATAATAAGGATAGTCTTCGAGTCTGAAGATTAATGAGGAATACAATATCTCCTGTGGCTGCGCAGCCCCAGCTGTGACCTTCATATTTTGCCACATTCAGGGCAAGCATAACTATTGTCCACCAGTGGTTGATTAAGATTTTCTTTTTTACGTCTACCTCTGTCCTCGGCAGCAGATTTTCTGTTGGCCTCACATGTGAATCCCACCGCCTTTTCCTACAAATTCTAAGCATATTATATGCAATGTAGCATGCATTCATATGTCAAAAGTATTAGAGTAAATTTTGATTATGGAAAAATGAAATAGTGGTTCTACAGTTCTGTATTATGTACAACATAAGCAGAAAGTAGTTTCTCAGGTGAATATTTGCAGTTAACAGGAGCAATAATATAATTAACAGTAATAGAGCAACAATAAGTAACAATAATCTATTAAGAAATAGTTCTAAAGATTAAAAAGTAAAGCAGCATTAAAATATCAACCTACCAGACCACAAATTACATATATTGTAAAAAAAAATACTGAACTTTTTTGTTTACATCAAGGACCAGCATAGTAATAATTATGTCCACATTTCACTGTTATCTAATTAAAAAACACTTAAGAAAAAAAAAAATCTCAAAATATGCATATAGATTGAACACAAAGAATAATAATACTGTTGTATTAGAAAACATACATCTTTAGTGTGTAAGTCAATAAATATAAACATTATTTTAAGAGTTTATGGTCTTTAATCTGCAGGTTGTTTTCAAGTTATGTTTCTTTAGGAATTCTTGCCAGAGATTTGAATGAAGAATGAACAAAGAAATGTTTCTACAACTTTTAACATATTATACTACTCTCTACTAATCTCTAATATTTTTCCTTGGCACAGTCTCCAAAAGATCTCACAGCTCAGCACCAAAGGCTGGCTAGAAGAAGAATCTCTACCTAAAGTTTTTTCTGTTGTACTATATGTTTCAGACATTCCTTCAGATTTGAAGATTATTACTTGCTAGCCCAAAATGGCCAGGAGATGGAAGCAGACAGGTTCTGAACTCTGAACCATTGTGTAAATGATATTACAAAATGAATCTACATCCTGGTTTCTCTAATTCTGCAAACAAAACCGGTGATAGAAAAAAAATTCAGAAAAATTAAAATGAATAAGCATTAAAAAATAGAAAGATTTACATTCCTTTGCTTGTCTATATAAAGAGCAAATAAGCATTATTTAGCTCTCACTGGTATTGAGTAAAGTTGCTGGCAGCAGATGGCCTCTGAAAGAGAGAGTTGGAGAGCTCTCATGAAGGCCAGGGAACACTTCAGAGGTCCAAAGAAAAGCTCTTGTAGAAGATGTAAGGAAAACTTAAATAGACCCCCAAAAGTTAACAGCTTTGTCTGCATTTGATGTGGAAAAATATACAGGTTTCTAATTGCTTTGCTTAGCCATTTGAAACACTGCTCTCATCTGTAATCTGCAGAATCGAAGACATTGTCATTATTAAATATGTTTTGCTGGATTATTTCTTTTGAGATAACGTCAACACATCCACTAGTAATGCAAGGTAATCTACTATTGTCTATGCATGGACAATAAACAACCATTTCTTTAAAACTGTTGTAAATGGAATGTTAGAATATTTTAAAGTTTGAAGTGTTGTGACAAGTTAAAGCTCTCATTAATTGTACACAAACACATTAAAATGTAATAAGCATGTGGTACGATAAATGGAGACCTTCTAGTAACAATTTCACAGCCCCAGTTGGAAGACAAAGGAGAGCATGGGGTGGAATAATACAACCCAAGACATATAAAAGATCATGAAATAGTTAATTTAAAAAATTAGAGTTTGTTTATTGTCATTAATTTTGTACATATGATATTTGATATTTTGGGTTTTTGGCACAATTAAGGCCATGTCGTGCCCAATTATATAGTAACTTTATTAATTTTATAGTACTAAATGCTTTTTTTTTATGTAAGGAAATTTATATTAAACAATAATATTCTTTTGACTGTGCTGAAATGAACAAAATATCAATTAGTTTCTAGACATTTTTCAATCAAATAAAATTTTAAATGCATAAAGCTTTTGTCTTATTGTTTTTTTTTGTTTTAAAAGGCTAAGTTTATATCTGTTAACATATGTGTGCCAACTGTGAAATGTCCTAACTTCAAATATTTCCATGTCAAGTTTCCAAGTTATTTGTTAAGAATAGGGGTGGTGAGTGATTATTGGTGTAACAGCGTTGCTTTAGTTACGATGACATTTATATATTCTCTTCAGTGCTTTTTTTGTTTTTGACATAGACCCAAATACTATAATCTTGCCTCAACCAAACATTAGTGAAGTCAAAAAGTGATCATATCAATAATGTGAATGAAATAATTTCGACAAGTACTTCAGGTTATCAACAAGAGGTATGTTTTGGCAAGACTTGAACAAATTTGTACAAATTTAAAATCAAATGTTTATTTATTTGACAACAATAAGAGTGACATAAACATAGAGTCAGTAAAGAAATCAAAAGTTTATGTGATAATGAAAGAGGTATTACAAAGGTCTTCTTGATAAATGGCTAAACAAGACTTGCATAACAAAACCAGGTTTTAGCAAAATAAGTGATAAACAACAAAAAATGCCAAGTCTAAAACATTTAAAAAATAAGATACTGAGGCTAAAAATGGTCTTGGCTAATTGTGATTTCCTTATATCTCATTGATATACATGCAGCATTATTCACAAACTACACCCTAAACAGATAGAAAACATCATTTTTGAGTATCTTTATAAATAAAGTTTGCTTGGTTAATAAAAAAATAAAAGTGAAAAAGTTACAACAGTTGATAAACTCAGCCAAACATTTTTTGTTCTCTGGAAGATTCAAAGATCTGAGGTAAGGCAATAACAAGGTAAAGGGAAAAAAGACAAAGCTTATCTAAGGGGAAGAACCGCTATTACATTTATATATATCTCACAATGGTAGGGTTTAGCTTCCTTTCTGCTATATAAAACCAAATTATTTGATGACTACTATTAAGTAATTAATTGTTTAACTGATTAATGTACTGCCATCAACTATAAATAATTAAGCAAAATGTCAACTTGATCAGAGAATGGGAAGTCATAATAAGGGGGAAAACTCCATATACATCTCAGAATAAAAAACATTTCTTTCTCTTTTTCGATACCCAATAAAAAAAATAAAAATTAATTACCAATAATTAAGCAACTAACTGGTTAATTTTTGATTGAATCATAATTTGTTAGGTACAATAATAGGTAAAAAATTGTGTAAAAAAATGTACCAGACAGTCAGAGTGAGTTAATAAAAGATTTGTAAAAATAGAAGCAATAAATATTGTATGGTTATTGTTTACAAATCAGCTTTTGGTATGAAATATAAATTACATTTAAACAGTAATCAGCACATAGATTTTTAAATACATATATGTACCATCCTCTGAACAGTTTTTGTAATATATCTCGCATATTCAATACATTAAAATTATCATCACAGTTTTACATATCTTACAGAAATAAATAAGGAATACTTTCTTACTTAATTATCATCACAGTTTTACATATCTTACAGAAATAAATAAGGAATAGTTTCTTATTAGACGTTCATACCGTCAGTTGTTCTGAGAATCTGGTATGCATAAACTCCTTCACTTGCCATACGAACAGATAAAAACAACAGTTTTACCGAACTAATTTGACCTTTTACATTTACATTCTAAAATATGAGTTCACAATATTTCTTTTTTTTTTTTAAGAATTGACCTATAAATATAAAATCAACATTTAAAAAAAAAATATTTTTTTAAAAAGATAATTACTCCTTTAAGAATCAGAAGAATTTTCAAACAAATGATTGAATGGAATATTTTGCCATGTTCTGCTATTTTATCTTTAAAAAAGGCAATGATTATAACAAAAATTATGAATGTACATAGGGAACTTCAAAGTTCAAATGTTGACTGCTGCTTGTTGAGAGCTAATAGTGTTCCTGAGGTTAAAGGTCACTAAGAAGAGCCTGTTTTCTGACCTGTAGAGAAAACAAAAAAAAAATTAAGGTTAAATTATATTTTTAAAGAATTGGAAGACAAAAAAAAAACAACTGGAAGAAATAACAGGATGAATGATTTTTTAGTTGATATTTTTAGTAAACACGTCTGCTCTGAAATTCATCTATATTTTTATGCCATGACATCCCATGTCAACAGGCTTATTTTTAAAAATAATTTTTACTACAGCAAGTCATTGGTTTAAGGCATTGCTTTATCTCTTAGCCAAAGAAAGGAATAGTCAGTTACAAAACAAACTTTATTAACTCTTCAAAACCGTAATAACGCTGACAGCGACCAGTCTCCCGGCCGTGCTAACGTAATGACGCTACCAGCGTCCGATCACTATTTCCCTGTTTACTTCTTTTTCTTTTCTAATCCACGTTTTTAATCCCTTAAATGGTTGAAGGAAACGCTAGAGCGGCCATTTTGAAAGTTTTTTTCTTCTGATAGTTTGTTGATCTAAGGTGTTTTTATTGTTCTAAATATTTTTTTTTGTAAGTGACTAGTGAATTTTTCGTTTTTTTGCATCAGACATCATGGCTGACAGGCTTTCTTGCCGTTTTACTGCTGATCAGGCTCTAAATATCTTTTTAAATACGAATGATAGTGACATGAGTGACTTAGACTTAGAGTTCGATAGAGATTCTAGAACTAGAAAGTTATAATGAAAGCGATTTTCAGACTCAAGCGAGTCTGATAGTGAATTATTCATCCCTAGATCTAGTAAAAGTAGTAAACGAAAGGGGATGTCGCCCCAGCCATGCCCTAGTAGATCTAGAAAGAAACCTCACTAAAAGTGTAAATATTGATCAAGTTTGACAAAGTTATCTTTTTTAAATACATAATTGGATAGAGTTTAATATTTCATACAATAGTAATGATTGAGCACTGTTGGAATATTCTTTTTTTTACTGGGAAAGTCAGTTTTTAAAGATCAAATTTAAAAAAAAAATATTTTTCACCTCTAAAATTACCTAATTTTTTTTTCCAGTGACTATCTATAACATTGAAAGATAAATTATCTTGTAGTACATTCAATTTCCAACAAAATTTTATATAACATGTCTATGTTTTAACAGACAGAAAAAACAGTAGGACGTTTATAAAAAGGCTTATGTGATAAAAATTGTGGGGAAAAAAAATAATTCCGGTAGAATGAGAAAAAAATTACGGTTTGTAAAAGTTAAGTCCAGTTCTTTATATTTTCATGGATTGAAATGATCTTCAATAAATTCTTTACTATATCTTTGTAAGTAACTGTTACGATCATCATTAGTGCTAGATGTTACAATCAAACTTGATGTTAAGATGTCACGTTGAAGCACAATCAATGATCGTAATTGCCGAGGATCTTGAAATCGTCTTTAATAAGATGATCGTATAGAAGTAGCTAGATCTAGTTGATAATACGATCATTCAGAATGTTGCCAGTTGATAAGAGGATCATCTAGAAGTTGTCAATTTCTTAGTCGATCTAAGTATGTTACTATATTCAATGAAGAAACTTCTCAGCGTCTAAAACAAATGCTTTAATTCAAAACTTGGAAAAGCTATTCACAAATAATTACAATGATTAAATGTACTTGAATAGAACAGAATAAATATAATTCTGCTAAATAAATGATCTACACAATAATGTAAAATATACGTCTGAATCCTAACACGTTCCGTACGACACTCACTAAAAATCTAGAATCTTTCCCCGGGTATAAGCGTTGTCACGTGTCTAACATCCCCTCGTTGCAATGCCAACAAATAAATGCAGCTCAATGTACAATAATTAATATTTCAAAACCAATCACATTTATTTCCAAACATGATCCTGCTGCGTGATAGAAAATTCCCCGAGGTAGCTAAAATTCTGCCAATAAGCTAAATATAGATACAGTGTACGTGACAGTAACCAAGTGAGGATTGTTTAGAAAGGTAGAAAACTTTGTTTTTATTTTACGTCAGCTGAATAATTTGTTATTTTACCTTTTGTGTCAGAGAGAGGTAGTTTTCATTCTTTTCTTTCTCCCGATCTTTTACTGACAACTCCTCATCCGGAGGAAGTAGAGACAAGATCAGACTTCGCATCTCTGCTTCTTTATGTTTCATGTCAGGAAGAGAGCAATCTACAGGGTTAACTCTCAGCTCTGATGGGCATGACTTACCTCCCCTAAGTTAAATACATTTTATATAGCATTTATTTAGAGCATAAATGAACAACATGTGACAAATTAGAATTAAATGTAAATCAAAGGTTCAAAAGACAGAGAGAAATGGAGAGATGGTTGACAGATCATGTGTGGTGCCCAATAGACAAAGGGAAAGGGCAAATAGAAGAAACCCAGATCAAGTATAAAGTAAATCAGTGAAATACTATCATTAGATCACTCCTTTGAAATAACCATTCATTTTTTTGTACATTTCAGATGTTTCTTCTGATTTAAAGATTTAAACTACATACTAGCCCAACACAACAAACACAAAATAGAGCAGCGAGATTCATAAAAATGAATATTCACATTTGACTAGAGTAAAACCTTTAGCTAAATCACTAAATTTAGAAAGCCTTCAGGATAGAAGACTTAAAAGTAAACTAGCAATTATACATAAAACATTTAACCATAATCTTCAAATAATACAAAAACAAAAACTAATAAAATACTCAGAAAGACACACAGATAAAGGCACATTCTTCGTTCCATATGCTAGGAAAAATTTGTACAAATGCTTATTCTTCCCCAGTGCTACTAGAGCATGGAATGGATTGCCTGAGCCAGCCAGGAAAACCAATGACTTGGAAGAATTTTAGTCATTGGTTAACATGCATGTCTAGATTGACCTAGGAACATGCATAGGACATAATCATCTTCTTTTTCGAAGTGACGTGTATTTTATTAGAACCTCCTACATGATGACAGGGGATGGCAGTATTTGAACCTGGGACTATTCCTGACATGAAATGACAGTCCAGAGCCCATTCCACATAACCAAGTGGCCATCCACCATATTAGACTCTTATATTAGGCCCCCAGAAAAATAATAAGGAAAAAAAAACATTACATTTCAATTGATTTCTTGAAAATTTAAATAATGCATGAAAGGAACTAAAAAAAAATTATATTTTCTCGTAAATATTCTATTTTCTACTTGGAAAGTTTTAAGTTTAGAGGGAGATGAAAATTAAAACTATTTCTACAAATATAATGTCACCAACCAGCAAAACAAGTGATAAAATTGTTTATATAATTGAGTTTGTACTTGTAGAAAGAAACTACTTTGTAGTACACAACTATTTAGTATGGTGAATGTATTTGTGCTTTTGGTTTTAAAACTTCTTTTAAATAACATTGTCATTAATAAGCAAATTACCAGAGCTGGAAGGCTTTAGTCATCTGTCTAGTTTCTTCAGGTAAATTCTCATCTTCAAGTCTGAGTACAGTTAGCTGAGGTGTATCCTGATAAATAATGAAACCAAAATTAAATACTATATAGATAACAATGACATAGAATAAAAATTAAATGGATGTGGTTTACAAAAAAAAAAGCTAGTTACAAAGTTAACTGCCCCTAGTTGCATATTTTTCAGGGTATATATATATTTTTAATCCACTCATTAAAGACGAAACTAAATCATCGGCCAACTTTACACCAATTAGAGTCAAAATACTTGTGGAATCTAAGAAAGAAAAAGAAAAAACAACCTACAGGATAACATTTTGTTTCAAGGCTTACCCTATCAAACATGATTGCATGTAGAGCTCCAAAGTTGCCAATACTGGCCACCTGGTAATACTTAGTAAGTGTCAAGAGCTTCTTATTCACTCTCAGTCCTGAGAATCTGGGCACTAGAGAAATGAAAACATTCAGTTAGAATGTGAGTTCTGTGTAGAATGTGAGTTCTGTGTAGAATGTGAGCTCTGTGTAGAATGTGAGCTCTGTGTAGAATGTGAGCTCTGTGTAGAATGTGAGTTCTGTGTAGAATGAGAGCTCTGTGTAGAATGTGAGCTTTGTGTAGAATGTGAGTTCTGTGTAGAATGTGAGCTCTGTGTAGAATGTGAGCTCTGTGTAGAATGTGAGCTCTGTGTAGAATGTGAGTTCTGTGTAGAATGTGAGTTCTGTGTAGAATGTGAGCTCTGTGTAGAATGTGAGTTCTGTGTAGAATGAGAGCTCTGTGTAGAATGTGAGCTTTGTGTAGAATGTGAGTTCTGTGTAGAATGTGAGCTCTGTGTAGAATGTGAGCTCTGTGTAGAATGTGAGCTCTGTGTAGAATGTGAGTTCTGTGTAGAATGTGAGTTCTGTGTAGAATGTGAGCTTTGTGTAGAATGTGAGTTCTGTGTAGAATGTGAGCTCTGTGTAGAACGTGAGCTCTGTGTAGAATGTGAGTTCTGTGTAGAATGTGAGCTCTGTGTAGAACGTGAGCTCTGTGTAGAATGTGAGTTCTGTGTAGAATGTGAGCTTTGTGTAGAATGTGAGTTCTGTGTAGAATGTGAGCTCTGTGTAGAACGTGAGCTCTGTGTAGAATGTGAGTTCTGTGTAGAATGTGAGCTCTGTGTAGAACGTGAGCTCTGTGTAGAATGTGAGTTCTGTGTAGAATGTGAGCTTTGTGTAGAATGTGAGTTCTGTGTAGAATGTGAGCTCTGTGTAGAACGTGAGCTTTGTGTAGAACGTGAGCTCTGTGTAGAATGTGAGTTCTGTGTAGAATGTGAGCTTTGTGTAGAATGTGAGTTCTGTGTAGAATGTGAGCTCTGTGTAGAACGTGAGCTCTGTGTAGAATGTGAGCTTTGTGTAGAATGTGAGTTCTGTGTAGAATGTGAGTTCTGTGTAGAATGTGAGCTCTGTGTAGAATGTGAGTTCTGTGTAGAATGTGAGCTTTGTGTAGAATGTGAGTTCTGTGTAGAATGTGAGCTCTGTGTAGAACGTGAGCTTTGTGTAGAATGTGAGTTCTGTGTAGAATGTGAGCTCTGTGTAGAATGTGAGCTCTGTGTAGAACGTGAGCTTTGTGTAGAATGTAAGCTCTCTTGCCCTATTATTTTATGTAGCCAACAAAAATAAACAGGATTTTTTAAATAGAAAAATATACTTCAAGATTTACTATTTATTTAAGTTTTTGTTTATTTTCTTTTTTTTCAACCAAATACATTCTGAGACTTGATAAGCCATTTTATCTCATCAATGCAATCAAAAAGCTTCACTTCCTTAAAAGTGCCCAAAGTTACAAAGTCTAAATAATGAACACAAGATAGGCATGACTGGAATAAAGTTGTATGGGAAATTGAAAGTAAAGTTGGTGAAATGACTTGATTCTAGTCAGTTGTTGAAGTCAGTTATCTAAGTCAGTTGGAAGTTCTTTAAGAAATTAGTTAGTCTTTAATGAGTCGATGAAATGAGTCAAATAGTGGACTTAGTAATATGACCATGTTGCAAGTGAATTTAGAAAGTTAACAAAGTATACATCTATTTGTGAATAAAAGTGGTCAATGTTAAATATATACTCATCTATTCTCCTCATTATAGTTAACTTCAGTATTATATAAATAAAATCATTTACACTTATTTTGTTATTCTTCAATGAAATGAAAGACTTGATAGAAAAAAATATTCTTTCCTCTTTCATTGCTAAGATAATAAATTTGGTCTAAGCATTTTACTAGGGCTCATTTTTTCAAAGAGATGAAACATTTTTATGAGTCCATAAATTTTTTGAGATTTCAATTCTAGTTACAATACACATTCACAGTTCAATATAAACTTTCAACTAATAAGGGATACAAAATTATTGACTTTACAAGAAAAAAAAGTGCCACAACAACTTGCCTTGAGGTTTTTTTAAGCTGTCCAAACACAGAGTTAGAGCCCCTGTATTGAGAGACATGCAACTTAGGCGGCCATTTAGAGTTATGAAGAGATATTCAGATCCAGTGGGGCCATATGTCTGAGTGACCTGAACAAGAACACATTGTATATATATTGGGAAAATGAACTGTTATGCAATCTTATGCAATATTTTTAAGGAGATGTGTGTGTTTAATTTTTTGTTTTTTTGAAATCATAAAATAAAATTGAAAATTTTTTTTCCCTTTCTATAATAAAAATGCACTTTCATGTGATTACCTATTCATTCATATGTTTCACAATTCCACAGTATTAAAAAAAAGACCTTATATTAAAATAAGTTGCAATAGTTAGTCACTCTAGATGTGTGTGTATTACTGATACAAAATAGATGAACTACCTCTAAATCATATTACTTTCTGAAGAGTTTTTGAAAATGGATTCAGACCTGTACTGGAAAATTAGAAATTAATTACCTGATGGTATTACCATCAGAAAGAAGAAGGCAGAGTTGGCAGCCTTCGAGGACAGGAGAAAAATAAAAGCCAAACCATTAAGCCACAAGATTATAGTAACCAGCATAAACTGACTCCCTGGTCATGTGGTACACACTCTGGACAGTTGCCCTGATGGTCCTGAGTCTGAACCCTGCCCACACCCTATACCCCCCCCCCCCTGTCCTGTAGGATGTCTGGGCTAGGATGTAATAATCTTCGATTCTGAAGAAACATGGAAACCTTTAAAACAAAAACATAATAGCCTGGGACAAAGAAAAAAGTCACTTATGATTCAGCCACTGTAGATTCAGTCTAGATATGAGGCTAAAGAAACCTAGGATCTCATCCACCCCTTGGCTTTCAACATAGGAGTGCTGTGACAGTTCACCTAACCAAATCTCTTTACTCTTTCTGGTGCAAAGGATGGCAAGCACTCTCCACAGAGACCAGTCATAAATGACTGCCACAGCCTCTTCCCAGGGGGTGACCATGGTTTTTAGGTCAATGCTTTCCTTTTTTTTTTCCAGTATCCATGTTATGACTGACTGTGGTAAATGTTTTATCTTGTCTAAGGATATGCCATGCAAATCTTCTATGATGTTTAACTTTCATTTCAGTCAGGGGATAAGTGCCTATGTGAGAACAGACTTCTCTAGTGGTATGTTATTTCTGTTGAGAAAGGTTTAATCTCTTTTCAATCTTTATGGATGACATCCATGTCTTGCAAGCATAGGGGGGACATTAAGCAGATAATTTGTATTGATGAGGTGGATCTTGGTCTCCAGGCTGATTGATGCTACTGAATCTTTATTTTAATAGTAAACATTGATCTAAAAATAAACTTACATCAGCTGAAAATATTTTTACTTCATTCAAAGTGTCATGTTCTTCAACAGTTATATCCAGATCTTTCCTAATGTTATGAAGTTTCATGGTTTGAAGGTCTAGCACAAGTATTGTCAGGTGAGGGCCTGAAGACAGAAAAAAAAAATTAAATGCAAATTTTCTGTTAAGGTGATGGTGGTGTGACTCAAAAAATATGCTTATATTCTGATTTATTAATGCCAAGACTGTCTACATCCAGTTTTAATGTACTTGTAAAAAGAATATAATTATGTCCTACACATATCTATGTGTTAATCTAGTCATGCATGTAATTTGAAACTTAAACTCTACTACGTCATTGGTTGTGCTGACTGCTTCAGGAAACCCTATCAATGTTCTAATAGCACTAGGGAAGAAGAGCACTTGTATGAATTTATCCTGACATATGAAATAAGAAGTGTGCCTATATCTTTGTGTCTGAGTGTTTTTGAGGCTGTAATTTTGTCTTAGAAAGTTATGGTTCAGTGCTGATGTATTATTGCTACCTTACTTTTTAGTCTTCTGTCCTGAAATGCTTTTAAATTTACTGATTTACTAATGTTGTTACTCAAGTCAAATGTGAATATTAATTCACCCATCAATGAAAGACACGGAAAGAAATTTATCTTACAATCTGTGCATTACACCAAACAAAACATTATGGGACAGATTGTGCAAAATTAATCTGTTTCTATAGTCAATGCTTAACTGAAGTTTCATGTACAATTGCATAATATTTTTATAAACCAGATAAACAGGGAAAGGGGAATGGGTTGTGAAATTCTATTTTAGCAACAAGACTCATGACCAAGCAAAGATCTTTACCACTTGGATATTACCAGTCAAAGATGCTTTTATAATCCTTTTATTCTCTTAAAATATACATGTCCATCATTCCAAACAATGATTGCTTAGCTATCCTGCTAGTCCAAAATAGAGTGACTAGTCATTTAGATAAATGAGTGATTGCAATTAACTTCTTAAATTTTCTAACTAAATTATGGTTAGAATTATAGAGAAAAATGTAAAAAAAAAAAAAAAAAAAAAAAAAAAAAAAAGCAGAAATTCAACAAAAGTTGTTTTAAACATAGACTTACTTTTGGGAGACTCAGCAGGAAAAAGAAGAATGAAAACTAAATTATTTCCTGAGGGTGTTTGTTTGACCACTAAAAGTCTTGAGCACTTGACCTAATTAAAATGGTCATAATAAATTGAAAAATCAACATCATGAATAACTATTTTTAAAAACATGTCTTTTATGTTTTAAACAACATTGTTGTTTAATGATGTCAGGTTGTCTTATCCTTGATTGAGTGTATCTTAAGTTGTACTGACATTTTAGTAGATTCATTGTCCTTTTATTAACACATCTAGCTTTCAAAAGAATAATAAAAACAGCTGACCTACTCGCGATGGATGAACACTTCATGAAAGACACAGTTGTCCCAATGGGGTGGGTTTGGGCAAACAACTGTGTGCGCATGCCTGGAGAGCGAGGAAGATGCAGGTGCAGGTGGGAGGAGGGTTAGAGAATTGGTGCATGTGCATGGTGTTCCCCAAAGTTGGGGGACGTAGAGATTATAAATACAGAAGAAGATTACATTTCTTCCCCCCCCCCCTCTTTTTTTTCTGAGCCGGGCTCTCTGTGAAAGTTGGGTGGGGTAACTCTAGTCCAACTTGGAGAAATAAAAGAGTTATCTTTCTATGACTTTTTCATCAAGGTTTAGAGAGATGGTGTGCATGGTGTCCCACCTGGTTGGGCAATGTAGAGAATTATATATACAGATAGAAATTCCATATAGCATACTGTAATTAATAAATTCAACAAAAATAATTATGTAAGCATGAATTACAATGTTGAAACAGACTTGTGAAGCCAAACTAAAGTTAGGAATTAAGCAAACCCACTGAACTGAGCTTCATCTACTCTGCTGCTACTTTTTATAATATTTATTTCTAGCACATGATGTCATTACCATTTTTTGTACACATTAAAATAGTGAATGACTAAATTCTAGGTGTCATTCTTCAGTATAAACAAGGGCCAAGACAAGATGACCCGATCAGTACATTACATTGGTTATTTTATTTTACAATTTTATAAAGCATTGTGTTTAGCATAGATAACTGTTATTAGTAACTTAATTAACTTTAAATGATAAGCTGACAAGAATTGAGTTCAGTAAAAATAAGCTTATTTATACTTGCCTCATTAAGAGGCTCCTTAGAGTTTTTCACACTAAGTAAGTTATACTAAGTAAGGTCATGATAAGTTGTTTTGTTTTTTTATAATAAAAATGAAATTAAAATAACATAGTAAAGTATAACATATAAATGGAGTCAGGCACCAACAGTACCATGAGGTGATTTGAGGCAAGTGTGAAAGAATTATCTAGTCAATTAGCCAGCAGTAAGAGCTGTCTAATCATTTGGTATGCACTCCACACTGTCAGCCTTTTATCACAATGGTCATGGGTTCAAACCATGCCCCATATAGAAACAGGCTAAACAAAGGAAAAAAGAAGCGAAGGAGGTGTATTGGTAACTATTACCTTTCATTTCAAAATTATTTTGATAAAAATGCTTATGATTGTTTTTTACAAAAGAATAAAATTTTAAGAATATTTATATGAAAGGGGGAAAAAAAATATTATTAAAAGACTCAATCATTTGCCATTACAAAATAACATTCACTTTAACACTATTTGAAATTACCCCCCCCCCCCCCCCCCAATATCCTTACCTGGACAGGCTGGAACAAGAATGTCTTGTAGCTAGACAGCTGCTGAGTTTTTCTATGTCTCACTACAATATGGAAGACTGAGGTTGTATTACGAGCCCCACCAGGAGGTTCATAGATGTAAGTCTAGATAGAAACATGGAGCTTGTAAGAGTACTACAAGATATCAGGTAAAGAACATTGACAAAGAAATATTAATACTAGATATCATGTACAGAACATTGACAATGAAATAGTAATTCTAGATATCAGTTAGATATCAGGTACAGAAACATCGACAATTAAATAGTACTATTAGATATCATGTACTGAAACTATGACAATGAGATAGTACTCCTAAATATCATGTAGAGACAGAAACATAGTTAATGTAAGAGTACTACTAGATATCATTTCTTATGACACCTAAACTCTAAAGATGAGCTGAATTAAATGGAAGAGCTATGACAAAAAATATTTGTCCAGCTAGTGACAGACTTACATCTAGTTCATTAGCACCATGAACTACATGCCAGGGATCAGAAAGATTCATCCTAATCAAATCTCTTTGAGCTGAAAGAAAAAACAAAGCAAACATCAAATACAAGATTGAATTAGTAGATAATTGAAATATGGGATTTTCTCCATTTATTCAGTAGGCCTAAATTTATATTTAAAATCAATTTTCTTCTTTGATAGTTGTCTGATTAAATACAAACTACTAAAATTTACCATTTGACAATTTACAGCATATGAAATATATTTTATCTATATTAGAGACTACTATTCAATCATTCTTCAAGTTAGGTCAAATTTTATAGCCCTATTCAAATAGAACCTACCAATACAAACAAATGATGCCCTTTTATTAAGCTACAGGTTAGTATAAATATTTATAAATATGATCGTTGGTACAAGTATCATCTTAGTGTGTAAGTATAGTATATATCTTTTTTTTTTAGGGCATGATATTAATTTATAGATCATACTTCTATTGAAATATCAAACTTTATTATTAGCTCAATATGACTTGATGCATTATATTGACTAGTGAAATTTCATGATAGTTGATAGGCTCCAAATGAATGCAAAAAAAATGAATATATTTAATTTAGGTGGTAAACTTTTACCTTGAAAAGTTTCAAGACATTTTAGACTTGAAAAACAACTAAAATATATAGAAGAACAAATTAACCATATCTGATGTAATCAGATTTAGTGCATTCATTTACATTAAACCAAATTTGAAATAACCAGAAAAGTATAATTTCTCTTTAGTTCTTTTTAAAAACACTTGACAGTTTTAAAAGATGCTTAATCTCATTGGAGAGTTTACACAATGCTATCAGTATTCAGAAAGTTGTTTTATTTTCAGACATATCTGTACTTTTTTAAGAAAGACACTTTAATTAACAACACAAATGCTGCAATTTATTTTCAATGCAAATTAGACAATCATTTTCTCCCTACATAGGATTAAATAATGACAAAAACTGTAGCATGATTTCATGAGCAACTTTGTGTCCTCTAATAAATCTGGTGATGAAAAAATCTATAATATATGTGCGAAATACCATTCATTCATTCCTTAGATATTAGTTACCACCAATCAGCCTCTGCATTTTCTATAGGCCAGTATTGTCTTTATGTCAACATGAACTAACATGACCTAAAAATAAAATATATCATGTTCCCTGTTGGCTGAGAGAAATCACATTCTAAAGATCTGAGATTTTTTAAGATTAGAAACTGTTATTAGTAATATGGCACTGAGACTTCATCTAAATTTTTTTCATTCCTCTCTTGAGGGATCTTAGTTAACACCAAACTGATTTACATGATATTTTGCACACAGGTTTCTTACTCCTTAGGTGTTTGCTGATAACTGTTTTGATATATTCACAGTCTAAATGCAGCAATTCACAGAAAATTGAAATAGTATATAAGATAATAACTTTTAGTTTCATTGTTTCAAACACTTTATGCCAAAAAACTCCTAGAATGTATTCAATTCAAACTGGAACAATATAAGTTGGAAAGTTATTTACCTTGTTTTCTTTCCTGAGCTATTTTACCCTGATGAGCTGTTCTACCTTTTCTATCCGTAAATAGAACCTGTCAAATATCATTTTTTTTATGTGGCAATGAAAAGAATAAAATATTTCAGTAAGAAAATTAAATGTAATCTTATCTTATCTTATCTTATATAATACAGACGTTACTTCAAAAAAGATGATTACGTCCTACGCGTCATGCATTTAGTCATGCATATTAACCAATGACTTAAATTCTGCCAAGTCACTGGTTTTCCTGGCTAGCTCAGGCAATCCATTCCATGCTCTAATAGCACTAGGGAAGAAGGAGTATTTGTACAAATTTGTCCTAGCATATGGGACGAGGAATGTGCCTTTATCTTTGTGTCTTTCAGAGTATTTTATTAAATTTTGTTTTTGTATTTGAAGATTATGGTTCAGTGTTTTATGTATAATTGCTACTTTACTTTTGAGTCTTCTGTCCTGAAGGCTTTCTAAATTTAGTAATTTTACTATAGGTGTTACTCTAGTTAAATGTGAATATTTATTTGTTATGAATCTCACTGCTCTGTTTTGTGTCTGTTCCAGTTTCTTAATGTTTTCTTGAGTTGAGGGGTCCCAAACAGAGGATGCATATTCTATTATTGGCCTAACCAAGGTTAAATAACATTTTAGTTTTATGTTCTTATTTGATTTTAAAAATAAATCCTAATGCTTTGTTTGATTTTTTTATAGTTTAATCAATATGTGGATTCCATGACAGTTTTTCATTTATTATAACACCTAGGTATTTTGCGTTTTTAGTCTGTGTTACTGGTTTGCCATGAATAAGATAAGTGGAATTAATTTGTTTTAGTTTTTTTGTTACTCTTAACAACTGACATTTTTCTGGGTGGAAAGACATGCTCCAATTTGATTCCCATTTCTGTAATTCATCTAATTCTCTTTGTAAAATATCTGTGTCTTGTGTTGTTTTTATTGTTCTATATATTATGCAATCATCTGCAAATAATCTGACTTTTGTTCCTGAAGTAATGCAATTTGGTAAATCATTTATGTAAATTAAAAATAGTAGTGGACCCAAGACTGTTCCTTGAGGTACACCTGAGTTTACTGTTATCGGTGTTGATTTAGAGCCATTTATTATTACAGTTTGTTCTCTCCCTATCAGAAAATCTTTAATCCACTGATGCAGTGGACCATTAATGCCAAAATATTTTAATTTTTTAAGCAAACTATGGTGGTGAACTTTGTCAACTGTTTTAAAACTTACCTTATATATACCTTCTGGTGAAGGAACATATGAGATTTTAGACATTTTTAGTTGATATTTTTTCTCTGGCAAAAACCAGTCAAAACCAGACAGTTGTGCCCTATGATAGATCAATGAGTAAAACAGCATAAACAAAATTGTTCTTTTTTTTTGTGACGGATTTATAGAAGAGAAATCAGGTGAGCACAAATGATCTCTATTAAGAATACAATGTCGGCCAAGGAAAGCACACTCAAGATTTCTTGCTGGTGTTAAAAACACATTCTAAATACTGGAAAAACTGATGTCTACAAGAATCAAATCATCATAGTATATGCTCCCATAGATTTAGATTTATTGACTTTCTGCCTGCCTTGTACAGTTAATGTCCTAATAGAAGGTTGATTATCATTACATTTTTTGAGATAGGGATGAAATAGGCCTATCTCTTTTTGTAAGTTAAACACAAGTAAAGTAAAGTAAAGTAAAGTAAAGTAAAGTGAAGTGAAGTGAAGCAAAGTGAAGTGAAGTGAAGCAAAGTGAAGTGAAGTAAAGTAAAGTGAAGTGAAGCAAAGTGAAGTGAAGCAAAAATGAAGTGAAGTAAAGTAAAGTAAAGTGAAGTAAAGTGAAGTGAAGTAAAGTAAAGTGAAGTGAAGTGAAGCAAAGCGAAGTGAAGTAAAGTAAAGTGAAGTGAAGTGAAGTGAAGCAAAGCGAAGTGAAGTAAAGTAAAGTGAAGTGAAGTAAAGTAAAGTACAGTAAAGTACCCCTTTTGGACCATATGATCTATAGGTCAGATGATGTAAAGGTCATCTGTTTTTTGGCCAATGGTTAACATGGGTGTAAAGTGGTTAGAACAATGACCAGCCACTTTACTTTCCCCAACTAATGCCATGTACCCATTAGAGTTGAGTGGACTTAGGGGCGCCCTAAAAATCTTTGGATGATAAATTACTTAAAATTATCTTTGAACTGCCAAGCAACAGAAAATGATTTCTCAAAGCATATGTCAGCACAAAGTGTATTCAATTAAAGACTAAAGGTCCTATTTGTCCAAACTTAATTATTCTACTATATTTTAGAACTTAGTATCTCATAGTTGTAACAAAAATTATAGACATACTTGTCATATTTCCACAAACAGATCAGACCTGATCTATCAACTGAAATCATTTTGCCAATATTTCCAACAAAGTCTATATGAATTATTGGATGCTTGTGTTCTCTCAACAGCTCAGCCTCAATTTTTTGCCTCACTAAATTCGGCACTTGCACATTTGTCTGACAAACGTAAAGTAAATAGCAGTTACATAATACTCTTTTTGTTAAAATATCTTTACCCAATTTTCACCCATATAACGCTGGATACACAAGTTTTTACAAATGAACAGCAGCTCATTTTACTCATAAACATAACATAACAGAAAGTATAAACATAGCGTAGATGGGGTGTATACAAGTAAATATAATAATAATAAAACTGAAATGATTGACAGAACAATAAGTTTTAAACAATTTATATTTTATGCATAGCACTAACTTAACATTAATGTAAAAGTCTAATAGTTTCAAAGCTAATATGCTTGGATGAATATTTCCTTAAACATAGAAAATTAGGAGAAAAAAAACAGCCACATAATCCCATTTCACAGTAAAATTTAGAAGAAAAAAAAACAGGTCTTTTTTATTCTTTTCTTTAACAGACAATAAAATCAGGCTCTGCATTTCTTATAGGCCAGTATTGTATTTATGTCAACATGACCTAAAAATAAAATATATCATGTTCCCTGTTGGATGAGAGAAATCACATTCTAAAGATCTGAGATTTTTTAAGATTAGAAACTGTTATTAGTAATATGGCACTGAGACTTCATCAACATTTTTTTGTAATGCTCAAATGTGAAAGCCTGATGCTACCACTACTAATGGCACATATAAAATTCTTACTTGTATCTTTGGTTTCAACAATATAGGCGACTTGTGTAGATTTGTATCTGTGTTGGCTGTTTCAAGATCTAACTTAAGTACATCTCCATTCTGGAGGGCTGTACACAAAGAATGCTAGAACAAGGCACACAGATTTGTGGCTGTTTAGTTTTATACAGACATGAAGTGTAAATACTTTAACATGGTATAATATGCAATTATAAATGTGTTCTTGCCTGTGTTGTAAACAATGTCAAAGAGGGAAAAAAAGCTGCCAGAGTTGCCTTTTCTTGGCCTCTTGATGAGCCTTGTTCAACAAGTGGTCCTGCACGAGAAAGAAACATCATCAAAGTATATTAACATGAGAGAGATACACTCAAGTTTTGTGGTTGTCATAAAATACTATGTAACTGTTGATAAAACTGATAGCTAATGTTGACAAAAAAAAACATACATTGTGCTGCTAAATAAGCCTAAATGGTTATTTTGTTCATGTAAATCTTCTGTGTGGATATTTATTTATTGATTTCTTTTGTTGCTGCCACAAAATGTTGCTTTCTTATGTAAGTAATGAGCAAGAGTAATGTTCCCCTATCAGACCTTGGGATCTTTGGTGCAGATAATGTAAAGGTCATCTGTTTCTGTGGCTGACAGTTAACTAATGTGTAATGTGGCCAGCACAATGACCAACCAGCCTTTATTTTTTCCCAACCAATTTCAGGTTCCCATTAAAGCTGGGATAAATTGGAGGTGCCCTAAAAATACCCAAATAAAAAATCCATGTCTTTACCAGGATTGAAACTCAGGACCCCTTAATTTGGAAGTCAACTGCTTTACCACTCTGCCACTACTCTGCTTATGTCAATATAATCATGGTTTAATTCTGTAATTAACATTAGCTCATTTAGTATTTAATTATACACTCATTTTTTTAGAATAAAGTTTTACAAGGAAAGGGGGGGAGGAGGATTGTAAAACAAGAAAAATCAATTCTAATAGAAAATAAAATGATTAATCACCTTCTGTTAGAGTTAAGTCCCCTTGTGCTGCATTGAAAGTGTGAAGGTGTAGAAGAGAAAATGGCTGAACTCTTGTTTCATTAGCTGTTAATTCCATAAGTCTCAAGTGTTCTTTACTTGCAGGATGGCCAATAGTCAGCCAAACTGTTACAGTTCCCTAAATATTTATTGCAAGTTTGAAATTAAATAATTGGTATTATTAGCAAATATTACGTTCTTTGTCCAACATCAACATGTAAATTGCTTACAGAATGCTTCACTGCCAAAAGTCTAGAAGAATCAAGGGACCAGGCCAGGTGAACAACATGGCCTTCAGCTTCTTGGCTACAGTCTATTTTAACAATCCTCCAAGGGTGTACTTGCGTGTTATAGACTACTACATCACCTTGTTTGAGATACATAGCATCATATAGATAGAATTATTTAAAAAAAAACAAACATTATTTCTGAAGTTAAGATACCACCCATTCTTAAATAGCATTTATGAGAATTTTGCAAAAAACTAAAAGGTGTGTGGGTAATGCTGAAACAAAAACAGTCACAGAACCACAGGCCTACCACTTTTCATTCCTACAGCAAGTTGCATGTGATCAGGTGATGGTCTTATAACAGTGACTCCAAGACATCTCCTTGCCATAGGTAAAATGAACACATCCGGTTTTAACTTCTGCTTAGATAAACATAAAAATTAAAAACAAAATGTGTTAGATTCATAAAGTATATATCTCCTGGTAGCTTTAAGTTGGAATCAATACAAGAACTAAAACATTTACTATTACATTAATGAATGTCTCAAAAGCTATTGTGTAGCTTCAGTACTGGCCACACTTATTTTTTGTCATCAGTAATCTATAGAAAACTTTTCAAAATAAATACCCCATCCCTTTTTAAACTACCCCTATAGTAAAACTTTCCAAGTAACCACCATCAAATTGTTTGTTGAACAAGTTTTAGACATTCCTAGCCCAGACCTAGTCCTGCAGTATATACCAGGTTTAAACTCAGGACTATCATGACACAAGTTCATAGCAGAATAACAAGTAACCATCATTATACAGCACAGGCCGGCCTGCATATGTGGGTTAGACACTAAGCCCAGACAAAATGCTATTACTGACAGATAAAGGGTGAAGAAGTATATCTTGTGCCACTAAAACTTTGGGTTAGATGGAGCTAGACTACCAAGAACATTAAATAGTTAAATGCCATTTCGTATACACAAGAACAAAATGTCATGATAAAGAAAAGAATGATGACATCTAACATTCCTTTGGTCTAGAATGAATTCTTTTGAACTGGAAGTCTCTGTTTGAGAAGTAACAAGAAAAGACTAAGTAAGGGAGTGCATTCTAGTACTCAGGGAAGATGATTCATTGCATTGATATGACTAGTTTAACTTTAAATTATTTTTTTTTTTAGATTTCAGTACTGTGATTCTGATACATTTATTCTTGTTGGATTTATTAGTTAAAAAGTTCAGAATTTTTATTATTAGATTTTTTTTTTTTAAATTGTTTTTGAAATGTGCATCTTTCATGCTCAGTGTGCTGTGTCTTTTATAGACATGGGGAGAGGGGTATCAATGAGAAGGTTTATGTACTGGACTCAATAAGCACAACTCAAATCGAGTTAGAGATAACAACTTGATAGGAAGGCAGTCTGAGTTTACTTTTTTTTTTATTGAAGAATATGGGATCTGCTAGAATATATAAACGTAAAAGAAGATGTAGTCTATGAAATGAAGACCTAATATTACACTAGGTAATAAATATGCTACAATTTTAAAGCAATTACACCTGAATAGTATATCAGACTAATGAAAAAAAAAAGTAACTAAAGATCAGATAGATCTAGAAAGATGAAAAGTTTATGTGCTCTGAAAGTGACAGACATACAAGTGCACAGACAAGCTAAAGACACAAATACAATGTCAAAGGTCTCAAGCTATAGAAGGTCTTTAAATCCACTCACACTCCAGTACTTTGCTTCTCTCCTCTCATAAACATCATTCCAGAATTTCTGCTTCTTAATGGAAGCCCCATCAGTGGGTCTGGCATCAGAGGATTTCAGGTCAACAGGATGCAGGTGATCATATGTGATGAGTTGGACATCTGCCTCCATTGGTTGACTGAAACCAACAGGGTTTATCCATCACATACACAAAATTGGCACATGCTAATGTATCCAACTGACATAACATAATAACTTTCCACCAAACAAACATGCAAAAAAAAACAACAATTGCACACACAAAAAAAATTACTTTCTGAATTGATTTCAATCGTTTATTTTAAAATCTCTTTGCTTCTGATGTACAATATCATGGCTATCATTAATACATGCAGATATTTTATAGTGTATCAGTAACACTTCCATGTACTCAAACACTAAACTTGCTGTAAAAATATACAAGTACTATACAAACACAATGGTTTTTATGTACATAACAATCTGCTTAGGCAGCATTTTAATTTCAAAAGGCAAAAGGCTTAGCTTGTTAAGTAAGATAGGGTGCAACTGCTCTAGAATTAATAGATTAGATTGAGTGAGCACACATTATCTCTCAAACAAAGTGAGCGAATAGAGGTTAATTCGATTGTGTGACAAAAACTTGTCAGACAAATGGTATTAGTAGTAAACAGTTCAGACAACAATCTAGACATTTAGCAAATGAAGTTATAATTTATTTAAAACATAGATTATCCCACATATTAAAGTAAAAAAAATAAAGTTTCCTTTCAGACCATACAATCTACAAGGCAGATGATCATCTGTTTCTGTGGCCCACCATGTTAACGAGGGTGTCATGTGTCCAGCATAATGACCAACGTCTTTACTTTTCCCCAACTAATGTTTGGTACCCAGTAGAGCTGGGTGGACTCAGAGGTGCTCTAAGAACATGAAATTAAAAATCCCAGACTTTACAAGATTCCAATCTAGAACTCTTTGGTTTGAAACTAAGTAGTTTACCACTCAGCAACTGCACCTCCATCCCATATATTGTCTTCTTCTATTTAATTATTTCTAGTGTACACAATTTCACCCTGACTCCCATAATACTGCCCAATAAAATTATTTGTTAGCAGCAATTTAAAAAAAAAATTAATATGCAGAAACATACAGACAGAAGCTGAATGATATTCATTGAACATTTACCTGCTACAGTATTTATTTGTGTTAGTATGAATGCATTACCATAGCATATGAATGCATTATTGAACTACACACCAAGTTAAAAAAAAAAGGTTTTTGAGTTCAAATAAGGAGTAAAAAAATATATTTATGCTAATTAGAGAAATGATAATTAAAGAATGAATCTGCTTAATTTTAAATACAATTTAGATCATAGGGGAAAAAACTTTAAAATGTAATTTGGATCTTCTTTCTTTAACCCTACAATAAACAATCACTAATAATATTTTTAAAGACATTTATACCTTTAATAAAATTAATACCCAGGAGATTATAACAATTAGAATAAGAAGGAAAAGATCACAAAAAAACAAGTAAATGTTGACACTATATCTCTAGTGTATTTTATTCCTTAAGAAAGCAAAAGCTGAAATATCAAGAAGCACTATAAATGCAATGATTTCTTTCACATCTGTTGATATTTAAGAGTATGCCAAATATGTACATTGTTATATAATAAACAAATGAAATTACTCTAAACAAAGTAATGGTAAAGTAACAAAAAAATTTGAAAATAAAAAATCTAATTTGCATAGCATAAAATAAAGAAAGAAAAGAGGAAACAAAATAGTGTCTAAGTCCTAGTCAGAAGATGACTTATCCTTTTAAAATTCACCAATCCTAAAAGTCAATAGTTCTGTGGAGCAGCAGAAGATTCAAATATAAAGCAGTTTATTCATGCAAGCACTTATTGATTTTGATTGCTAAAGCATTGCCCACTCTAAACCTCTCTATATAAACTTTCAGCTATATTTTTAAGACCTAAATAAAAGAAAATGAGCTGCTTTAAAGAGTACATGCAAAATGACAAAAGGAAATATGAATCTCTTGAGTAATAGTAAGCCATTTTGCTTAATAGAAATATGAATATTTTATAAATGATTCATTTTAATTTTTAAACCTAGTTCATATTCCATTTAAAACTAGCTCTATTCTATTTTGTTAGCAGAGTGGGCAAGTCTCTAGCAGTCTAGACTATAATTTAAATGTAATTTGATTGGATGTTTGAATAAACATTTTATAGTTTAAAGCTAAAATGTACAGTTGATTGAAAAATTAACACTCCAAGTTAACAGCTCAATTAAATCACCTATTTATTGTTATAGCAAGCTAGATTTGAGCAATATATTTTTTTGCATGTCAGATATTTAGATTTATTAATTGTATCTACACTCTGTATCTAAAATGTCCCTTAAAGTAGCTAAAAATTGAAACTAGGGAAGAAAAAGAACTAGTATGAATTTGTCTTAGCATATGGAATAATAAATGAGCTTCCAGAATCAATCAATAGCAGAAGAGTAGGCTACAAAATGTCAGTTATTCTTACCTTAGAACATTAGGTAAGTAATAAAGGTGTAACAGAATGAAAAATAAAAGATATTTTACTAATTTTACTAACCAGACATGATTAAGAAACTTCTTCCGACTCTTGATTTGATAAAATATTAGCCTAGAAAATTTGCTGAAATAATCTTTGTGATCAAATGAACAAAACAGAGCAATCAAAACAATGATCTATTGAAAAGACAAGTTGTCTAAGACTACCAGTGATGCTAACAGATCGAAGCACAGGACATCTGTCTCTTATTAGAAAATGAATTCATACAGTAAACTAAGATGTGCTTCATAGATATTTTAACCAAGTTCAAAGCAATTATGACAATTAGATACAGCTTCTATAATTCATATCATATTATCAAGTATACTTAGAAATAGATGACTGAGATAAATGGACCCTATCCCACATATGTAATGAACAAGAAAACTTTTAGGACTATATGAAGCGACAGTGGAAGGCCAAAAATAATATAATAATATGTAAAATATGTTAGACAAAACTTCAGATGTGGTGGATACAAATGTTTGTGTATGCCTGGGACAATAGTTTAACTGGACACAGGAAAAATCCAGCTGGAATCCATCCAAAAACATTAAGTCACTTATCTGAACAGATTTAACTACAAATCAATCATTTGTAAAAAGTTTGATTTGAAGTTTATTAAAAGTTCAGATACATTAAGCTTAATTAGATCATATCATAACACATTACCATGTTACAATTAATTTCTGTTAGAGCATTTAAGTATTGACACACGCAAAACACAGCAAATTTTTATTTCAAAAACTTGATAACTAAATAATTGTGTATATGTAGATATGTAACTAGCTTTAATATGAATTTGTCACTGGCTTATTTATTTATAGAAAGCAACCATTTATGCACCTACAAGGTACTTAGAAAAAAAAAAAAAGGCAGGAATAATTTGTATTTTACAATATTCAAACTTATTTATTTTAACTATTTAGATTGCTTTTTGATACATTTAAAAAGGTTGAACAGTTTAAATAATTAAAATATTAGATTGATAAAATATGTGTCATAATTTCATTTCTTAGGTATACACATTTGACTAAATTTAATATTTTTTTCGTTTATTGTTAAACTGAAAAGTCAATCAAAGTTCAGCAAATATTATATGTTTGCTAAAGCCAAGAGCAACTACTAGCTAAATAAGGATTACTTACTGAACTACTGTTGTTAATTTTGGAGCAGAGACTGGAGCCTCGGGTGGTTTGGTGACTTTCTTTTTCTTTTTTGTTTTTACTGGTGGGGTGACAATTTGTATGATTTGAGGAGGTGGTGGGCCACTAAGCTTGGTCAACTGAGAGTGCGTCCAAATGTGCTTTCTAAAAAAGAAAAACATAGGACGAATAATAAGCATGAGTTCTTAGTGAAATGAAATATAAATCAAAAGAATAACATTTATAGCTAATAACCCAAAAATAGTTTTAATTATTTCTTGCCTGCAAAAAAAATATTTTAAAAAATTTCCATTAAAATTGTAAAAGTAATAAAAACTGTAAAGGATTTACTTGAAATTATCTCTGTTCTTCTGTAGAGTGTAAAATGTACGAGTGATGAGATCATATGCTGGGTCATTGGGATCTCTTCCTCTGGGATCTCCAGTGGCTTGAGCCTGGTGTTGAAAACAAAATAAAACTAAAATGTTGGGCTTAATTTGTGATTCTGAAGTCAACCTCACTATACTTTAAACTTTCATCTAAAGACAGAAATTAAAGACCACTTTCTTAAATAATAATAAAAAGCATAAAAATTACTTTGAAATTGGGCTATATGTCCTGAAATTTAAACTCAAACTCAGTCTTGATAAACTAGTAATTGTTTTAGTTAACTAACACAAAGATGCTTATAAGTTATAGATAATCCTAAAAAAAAAGAATTACTGTATTTTCTAGATATGTTAATACATGATTTCAGTTCATTCTTTCACTTTTCTGTATCCAATGTTTTCAAGATTGCAAGGTGTGATTTATTTTGTTAATAATAAAAAATCAAGGTCTAGGTACATTTTCCAGTTCGGTTCACAAGATACCTTTTTTAAAAATATTATTATACAATATCTTATAAGTTATTTTGGTGAGAGACCATCATTAGTTATTTAGAAAGAAGACTGATTAACATTAGTTATTTAGAAAGAAGACTGATTAACATTAGTTATTTAGAAAGAAGACTGATTAACATTAGTTATTTAGAAAGAAGACTGATTAACATTAGTTATTTAGAAAGAAGACTGATTAACATTAGTTATTTAGAAAGAAGACTGATTAACATTAGTTATTTAGAAAGAAGACTGATTAACATTAGTTATTTAGAAAGAAGACTGATTAACATTAGTTATTTAGAAAGAAGACTGATTAACATTAGTTATTTAGAAAGAAGACTGATTAACATTAGTTATTTAGAAAGAAGACTGATTAACATTAGTTATTTAGAAAGAAGACTGATTAACAAGGGTTATAATGTAAAATTAACTTATGATTTCCATTCTGAGTTATTACCTCGGCTTCTCTAATAAACATATTTGCAGACATTCTCTTGAACAAGAGGTCTTGATGAATTCCTTCACTGGCTATATCTTTGGTTATTGAACTTGTGACCTGCAATGTCAATAAACAATCAATAATTTAGTGACAATTTTAATTTAATGGTCATATTTTTTTAGATAGCATCAATTTAAAGAAGAACTGAATTTTTTTATTTTATTTTGAAAAACACATGATAGTATGATACTTTAAGCCATATTCAGTGCACTGTGATCCAATCTCTTTTGCTGCCTTTTATTGTTCTGTTAACATAAGTTAAATTTTGAATTTAATTTTCCTGGTAGCCCCAAGGCTAGAAAACCAAGCTGTTGGGTCACTTAGCAACAAGACTCGGCTATTACAATGTTTTCTTTTGTGTATATGTGTGTGTGGTATGTGTATGTGGGGGGCTTAGATCAACATTCCAAGAGCAAATTAATTATTAGACTAACTTTAAATATAAAATAAATATCTTTACCACATTTCTTTGAGGTAAACAACAAATGTATCTGTTAAGTTTAGTCAGCCTTTCTTATGTGCACCACCGAAGATACAAATAATGAGAAGTGAATTAACTCTTTCTCTCCTAATTAATGATACCAATGTTGATTTGACCCCGTTAAATTAAATTAATTTTTCGTTTTATAAACTTGTATTTGTGTCATACAAAAAGAACATGCATTCTCTTATAATTCTATACCAAAAGTAAAGTTTTCTGATTACACAAAAAAATGTTATTGAAGTTTAATCATAACAGGGTAGAATGTACAAATGTTAAAAATGAACAATTCTGTCAGAACGTGGAAAATAATTACAGACATAAAGAGTTAAGCATTTTAAATCAAAAGTAAAAAAATATTTTTACCAATTACCTCTAGACTGGTGAAGAATGGGATTTTTTAATTTCTTGAGATCTTTGGGCACCTGAGCCAACCCAGCTCTAATGGGTACCTGACATTTGTTGGGGAAAAGTAAAGCCTGTTGGTCATTGTGCTGGCCACATGACACCCTCATTAACCGTGGGCCACAGAAACAAATGACCTTTGCAGCATCTACCGGGAATCTGCCCCTATAGATCACAAGGTCTGAAAGGGAAACTTTACCTCTAGAAGTAGCTCCTCTGCAACAAGCTGCACTGCTGCTCTCTCTGTTAAAAGTTGAGATGTTTTTTCCCAATCCTTCTCTTTTTCATTGAGTTTTTTCCTGTCAATAAAATGATAATAATAATAATTTAATTTATAGAGTGCTGTTAAAAAAACAAAACTCTAGGCTCAAGGCACTGTGATAACATTACAAATATAAACACGGAGCTAAAATGATTTTAGTTATTGCCTACTAGTAAGTCATGTGCTTGGAAACTAAAGGGGCTGATATTGACATGAAGAAACTGATGCATAAACTACTCATTTCATTATTGTTGTAATTGAATAATGTAACAACCCTACTTACATCACATTTTGATAGTCAATACAAAAGACATTTTTTATTTATTTATTTCTTTTATTTTAATCAAATTCCATGGAGAAAAAAAAGTAGAAGAAAAAACATTTCTAAATAGGATTTTTAATTTACCGTTTTAGGTCTTTTCTCTGAACTTGGTGATCAGGTGGAATGTTGGTGACTATAAAATTGTCTACGAAATCCTCAACAAGTTTTCTGACCTTATAAAGTAAAAAAACAACCAACTTTCATGAAGATACGTTTAGGCCCAACAATAAGTTTTAAAGAAAAGCTAACAAATGTAGAAATGTTTAGTAATTTTTTTTTTAAATTATAAACTCTATAAATTCTAATTAAATCTTACATCTTTAAATGTTCCTGTTCCATTTTCTAAAACAAAATAGTAATTAGCTAATTATACTTGTAATATCATGAAGATTGATGATGATTGCAGTATTTCAGTTTAATTAGTATAAGTATGAGTAACATTCATTGCTTGTACAATGCAGTTACAGTCTGTACTATTCACATCCAAACAAATTAGACTAAAAAGGACAAATAATTTTTATTTTGAGATATGTTAAGAGTGAAAGAGAGAACTCAGGTTCAAATCTTTTAAAAGCAGTGCTTTAGTAGAAAATAATCACGATAAATAAAATAGATAAAAGCTAGGCAAAAAAACAAATGTTGCAAGCAAAAAAGAAAATTGCATAACAAATTTCACTTTTTTTCAATGACTCTTTTTTTTTTTAAAATTAATGTACAGTTTCAATTTAAAATAATTAAATTATATATTGAAGCTTAAATATTTATCTATCTATCAGGAAAGCTTAATATAAATGAGTGTGAAATAACTATGCTTTTCAAAGAGCTATAATTTTGATTTTCTTCAATTTACCAGCAAATAACTTGGAATCTGTCTAGGTAGATAAGAAGCTATTCCTAATTCACCTGCATAAGGCTTCCTCTTTTTAACATAATCATCATGTAGGCTGTCTCTAATGGAAAAGAGATAGAAAACTATAAATTGATATTCCTCAAGAACAACAGTGATATAAAGTACTAACTATAAATTAAATAACTATTTAGCTACAACAATTTTAAAAATGTTTTTCATTTAAATACAAATATTCAATTAAACGATTTCTTTTTATAAACTAAAACAAAAAGATTCTAGAAATAAAAAATCACCCTTTGAGTCAGGCTTTTGTGATTTTACCATCACTAAAGAGATACAAGACACCGATAGCAAAGACAAACAGACACAAACACTCTTTTGTTCCCCCGGCAATCAAATCATTAAATAGGAACAATCTAATATAAACTTTGTCACGTGTAAATTATGGGTGAGTCAGGTGTTAATGTATATTTTTTGGTTTTCTATAGTTATAATGTTGTTGTTTTTTTGGTGTAATGCACAAATTGTAAAACATATTTCGTAATGGATAATAAAGATTATTATTATTATTTAAAACAATAAGAGAACAAATACAAATATACAGCTAAGATATTTTAGAAAAAAAAAAACGAGATGTGATACAAAATTTCTGGATTTGAGGTATAAAAAAAACCCAGAACATTTACAGGTTTCATGTTACTGCATACACACTCCCCTTCCTAGTCAAAATTAAACCTTTACCAATTTTTTTTCTGCATAAATTTGTTTGTTTAAAAATAAAGTATTGCGTTAAATAAGTCCATAAAATATTTCACAATTAGTTAAGTCTTAATTCAAGATTTAGTTTACCTTAAATTCCAGATTCTGTCCATAGCATCTGGCATGCTCTCTATTGCTTTCTTAACATATGATCCCCCTGAGTGGACACTGCGGTGACCAGATGATCTGCCTCGAGGTGCCATCTCAATGACTGTTATGTTATTTCCTTTGCAGATACGAATGAAAAAAAACGGAAAAAATAAGAACAAAAAAACAGACTTGTTTTTTTTCTTGCCAGTCAGCATATTGTATAATGATTTACTACATAAAATCAATATGAATCTGTTTTTTTTTTGTTTCTCACATTTTTTCAGAAATGAATATTATTGCATCCTAGCCCAAACCTGCAGGATGGCTTGGGGTGGCAGCTTGCAAGGTTTGAGCTTGTGATGGCAGTCTGAAGCCTATACCAGATGATAGGGAGTCAGACGGAAGTTTAAAAGCATTTCAAAATTAAATTTTTAGAAACTTAAAAAAAAAGCATTACACATCCATATCATTTCTATGAATATTTGTTACACATTTGAGATAATAACAATGAAATGCATAGAAAGTATCAGAAAAGATGTTTTAGACTCTTCATTTTAAAAGTTTACATCAAAATCTGTTTTTTGAAATGGACTATTGTACTACACCATTTCTTAAAATGTTTCTAGCACTGGGTTGAGGGGGGGGAGGAATCTTGTTGAACAGAAACAGCATAGACTAACATAATTAAGGCTGAGTTTAACAAATAATAGGAAAGCTAGATTTTAGTTGATTACTTGAAAAAAATGAGTGAAATTTTGCTTTAGTAAAGGCCTATTTTAATGCTGTTGAATGGTTGAACATTTGGAAATAAGATTAAACTAAAAACACTAAACAAAGGCTAAGTTTTGTGTGTGTGTGTATAAAGGCAGGGATCACATGCTCAAACTTTCATTCTTTGCACACCTAATGGCTGTTAAGCTCTGTTTATGTCCATTGTGTCCATCATGGATCAATATCAATTTGTTGCCTTCTATTGGCTTGGCGTTTTGCAAAGATACTGGAATCAAACCATAAACCTCGCATAGCAAGTGATTTCACTTCCAGATGAAGCATTTTTCAGTTATCAGCCCAGCTGAAGAATTGGTTGAATGGTGGAATATGCAAGCCAGACAGTTTGTTGGAGATGTGCTTGTCATAACCTCAACACTTGCACTCTGAACTAATATGGCATTTAAACCTTAAATCCTGCTTTTTTGTTTGTGCAACCTTTATTGTCCTTTATAGACATTTTTTTTAGCTATGCTGACGATGTGACCTTCTGTCCAATCGTCTATTGTTGAGGTTATGACAAGCACATCTCCAACAAACTCTGTGCTGAAGATGTGGCCAACTGTCTATTGATGATATTCTCTATTATATGCTAAAGAATGATAGTCGATCTTGGTCTATGAAAAATCATTGCGATTTTTGTATTGCTGCTTCGTATTCAAACAAGGGAAGTCACTCTTTAAATTTTGGCAACTATTCTACAATTTCGGTAGATTCCCTTAAATCGTGGACTGCACATGAAAAAACGTTCACATTTTTCGAGACGCGTTTATCGAGTTTAAGAATATAGGCCTATTATGTGGCTTGAAATATCGATTTTTTTTACCGTGATTTTTCACCACTCGTTTTTTTTTTCTAGGTATATTATTTAAGTATTGGTTTTAGTGTGAGCATCACGTAGCCATACCATTTTTATTTTTTGTCGACACTTTGACTTACTAATAGTTTTATTTGATATTACAGAACCTATGGTAGGAATGTACTAATACTAATATGGACCTAATTTAATGTTGCTCTGTATCAAATTATGTAATCATTAGTCGTTAAAATCTTCCGCCTCCCCCTTTTTTTAAAAAGTATACTAGTTTTAAGCACAACATAAATATCCATTCTATATACAAATGAACTTATATTTTCTTTAAAATGATAGTTGCTTTACCAACTTTGGTAAACACACTCTCAAATCATTTTTTTTTTAAAAACCCAGTGACAGCATGGATCCCCTTCACAACCAAACTTGTATTTAAAAAAAAATATTCTTTTAAACATTAACCATTTGTCACAGACAAGATCCACCCATAAAGTAGGCCTTCTAATGTATGCCTGTTAGTAGGTCAATATTCGTTTAAAAGGGGGGGGGGAACAAACCTCAACAACAATTTAGGACGTGGCGCATCGATCTAGCTCTATTAACTTATCGACATAGTCCAAGCAACGCCCTGTGACGGATCTATAGATATGAATGAATTGGAATTGAACTGGTAGACTACTGACAAATTAAAGCATTTCTCTGTATAAATTCTCATGTTTTGGAGAGTTGAATAAACACAGCGCACTGTTTCTATTTAGACTTAACTCTTTTGTCCCAGTTTTTTTTTTTACTTTCACCAAAAGTAAATCTTCAATTCTTCACGTGATATGACGTAAGATCACATTTGTGTCAAAATTAACCACGCCGCTCAATGGCGTAGCTAGGGTGAGGGGAGGAGGGGGGAGATTTTGAACCCCCCCCCCCCCCCCCCCGCTTGAGGAGGGTCCCAAATGAGTGTTTTTACATTCAAAATTAAATATTACGCAAAATGCAGGAGCCCCCAAAGAAGTCAAGCCCCCCCGGGCCTCCAAACGATGGAAAATTTCTTGCCCCTGACGCCGCTCCTCCAAAATTTTCCCTGTTCAAATCAATACCCGGCTATAAATATTGTGAAACAAACATAAAAAATGCACTCTATGGCCTCTTACAGGTAAGCCTTATCATTTAGCATTTCAAGGCGATCTGCAAGATAATCAACTCAACTATGATTCGAGCCACAAGGGTCTTGTTCACATCTGCCGAATATATACACGCCACAGAGGTCGGGCTCTTCAGTTTCTATTGCTTTCAATTGACTCAATCTTTGTGTGTGTGTGTTCCAAGTTGTTATGTGTCAACAATAAACCGATCAGAGTCTTTCAATACAAGTTTTTTTTTAAATTTACTATCTAGAACAAATTGAGATATCAAATATTTGTAGTACAAATGCTAATCCGACAGCGTTCCTTTCAGGACTAGCGTCTGTCTGTCTGTCACAAGTTAGCAGTCAAAAAAAAAAGGGAAAGGGTCATAAAACATTTCGCACACACACACTGCGGTAAGAATACAATTTCAGTTGTATGATAAGATTACATATACGAGACATACTTTTAAACCAGGTAAAGGATTTATCTATAGGATTTCTATATCTCTAGAGACCATTACCAACTATAGAAGCTACTGGGTACAGGTGTTGTACCCGTTGAATGCTAGATACAAAAAAATTAGTTCCTTTTACAAGAACCTAGGTCTTACTGTAAGTGTCCATATAGATTATTTCGATTTAGAAATCTTAATTATAGAATCTTAATTTTTTTGCATATTTTTTTTTAAATTACCAGTACTCTGTGACAAACACAGTTTTCTTTCATAATATCTCGAACCAAAGATTTTTCGCTATGGCTGTAATTAAATTGAAATCCCGATTGGAGTGCTAGGTTTGTCACATATCTATGTATGTTTCCTGAACAACAATGATTTATGTTGAACTCTCAGAGAGAGAGAGAGAGAGAGAGAGAGAGGAGAAGGAGAGAGGGTGAGGAAAGAGTAAGAGAAAAGAAGTGAAAAAACGTGGATAGTGTCACAACGTTGTAAACAGAATACGAGACAGCGATGTCTTGAAAGAGACTAGTCAGCTCTCTGGCAAGTGTGGAATGAGCTTCAAGTGTTTAGAGTTCAGACCCTACCAGCCGTAAATCAAAAGCTGTCTTCTGTAACGTACTTCTCATGTCACGCTCCAAAGACTAACTGAATAACAAGAATGACAACAAATGATGTGAACTATGTGCACGACTACCTAATACTAAATATAACTAACTAGAAATGGAAAGAACAAAGTGTAGACATAAAACACTGTTCATCCACAAATTCCATATCTAGGCTATTCTGTAACTTAAGGAGTTCCACCTGGATTTCTACGAGGTAAATTGTACGTTTATTTCAGATGCGTACCACAATTATTATTTGATTAACAAGAAAGAGTCCAATAGAATAGAAGAGGCGGCCTTACCAGTACGCAGAGCCTTCGGGGAATGTCATATTCGGGGCCTAACCCGAAGTCAAAATTTCATTCTAAGAGCTTTCATTGTGATTGGAAATAGATGAGAAACACGTCTTTGTTTATCAGTAGGAGTTTCCCAAGAAATCCTATATCGAGTATCTTATCTTATATAATAAAGACGTTACTTCAAAAAAAGAAGATGATTACGTCCAACGCGTCATGGTTCGATACATTAGAATGAGCTGCAGGGGTCCCACACTCCTGTAATAGTTGTATGATGGGCTGAAGGGGACAATAAAATGTCTCCATGGCGGTCGGGCACCCTTATATATCATAGTCGCGAGGCTTTGGGAGGTTAACCCTGTTGGACACGCCATAAGGTCGCCCCAGAGCACACTGCAGACATGTAAAGAAGTTAAGTCATAAAAGAGGGGGTCGCGTGTGAGACAAAGATGTTAGTTCTGTTAAGTGCCAGAAGAGATCTCGTCTGGGCTTGTTAAACACTTTGTAAGGGTCTGTGCACTGTGTATTTTATGTATAAATGTCTTCTGCCTTACACTGTAGCGCCTAAAACATCCTGTAACATTCAATATTGGACACTCATAAAAAGAACAACTGAGAAAGATGATATTTAACCTTTAGAAAATAAAACAGGACATTATTTTTTTTTTACTGCTTTGACTGCAATAGACTGCATCGTAAAAAGTGTCAAAGAGCAATAAATCTGAACAGAAAATAGGACGCACATAGATGTAGATATAGAGTTAGAGCCTTCACTGATTTTTTGTTTTCTTTTGTAAAAAAAAAAGTTATTGATTTGTTAAAGTGCACACGCAAACACATACACTAAAAAAAGTAAATTTTAAAATAGAATTATATGATCTAAAAGAAGCAAAAATGAAAAAATCTAAAACTGTATTATTTATTTTATTCAATTTGTATTTAATAATTAGAATTTTACAGCATAAACCACTGTATAGAATAAAATATGTTCAACTAGTTAATAAAAAAAAAAAACTCTTTAAGATTCCATTAAATTAGTTAATAAATCAATATCATCAATTTTTTTTTTCCATAAAGTACTATTGAAATATAGTCTAGTCACACTAGTGATTCAACTTGGAAATATATAAACTAGTCATGGCTTAAATTTCAATTTTTACCAAAGAAAGTAAATCATATTTTTGTCTTCAAAAAATAATACTTTGTCAGAGTATTTTGTCTTTATATTCAATACTGTTGAGGATCATAAACAAAACATTTGATGTGTGCCTACATTGGTTGCATGACTAGATGCATGATGAGTAAGACATAATCATCTTCTTTTTTGAAGTAACATCTGTATTGTATGAGATAAGACACATCTACACTTATGCAAGAATAATGTTTGGATGTTAATTATGTTTTGGAAAATAAAATACTGAGTTCTTATACTGTAATGTACAGACTTCCTTCGGCACAGATGCTCATTTTCTTCTGCGTAAGTTTATGTAAAATATAGTCATGCCTGATAGAATGATCTTTAAATTGTGTTCAATTTACTTGTTGATTTTTTTTAATGATAACTCAGAAGTTTTGTTTTTAAACAAAAATCAATTCACTACTTTTTGGATGTCTGTGTGTGTGTAATCTTACTTAACACACAAGAAACATTACATTGAATGAAGTCATAGAAGTTGTTCTTTAACAAACAAAATGTGGCAAATCATTATGTTAAAATTTTGTCCTCAAACTGTTGAAAACATTTCTACATGTATTCTCACTTAAGAATAAATTCAAAATCAAATGTAAAAATTATCACTGAGTTGTATTTTTTTTCAATCCAGAAATAACCTTTCCCCACAGCATAATGCAAAGCAGATAAAAAATGGCTCATTCAATAAATAGCCAGATTCTACTTTCACAAATTAAGCACGTGGGCAAGAATGCTATTCCAAAATAGAGCTTTACACAATAAGACATATGAGCCATTTGTCGTCTTACAATAGAAAGTAGCCATAATGCACAGCCCAATAGACTATTTTATATTAAGTTTATATTTGTTAATCACAAGCCCAGGTTAAAACTTGATTAGTAATGCCAAAATAAATATAGAGATCAACAACAATCAAATCATACAAATATTAAAACTTAATAAGATTTACATTAAGGTGACAACTTAAAAAGCAATACAAGCTTTATAGTCACTGCTTACTTTGTTTTATGGATATAGGTGAAAATACTTTGGAATATTTATAGCCTACATTCTAGGTGATTAAATTAGGAAAAAATTCTCTATTTTTTTTTTATAAGATGCATAAAAAAAACAATGATACTGAAACAAATTAATTCTTTTTTATCAGACTTTAACCAAGAAACAATTGATGATTATTATTTAGAAAATCATAATCTTGAACAAACAGAACTTACATACATTTAAAATAAGATTATTTTTAGCTTTCATGCATGAAATGGCCTAATTGTAAAGTATAGACAAAGCTCTATTTTATGTCAGCAACAGCTGAAATAAACATATAAATTTAAAAAGTATATATAATTTAGATTAAAGCAGTATAGTATAAAAAGCCGATTGATTTATATCTTTCAGTGATGTCAAAATTTCCTTCTTTCTTCTTTCCATCAATTAATATTAATTTTGGTAATAACAATATACTGGCATAAGTAAACAGGGAAAATATTGTATTCTGATATTATCAATGTAAGACTAAGACAGGACAACAAGAAAGTTGGGCATTTTATAGAGTATACTTGTAGAAATGATTTTGAATAAAATAAACAAAACATATCTTTCCAATACTTCAAAAGCGTATGAAAAAAAGTTATATATTTATTGCATGATTAATTCTGAGTATATCTTGAGATGGGTGGAGATGAAAATTTTAAAAAATTATCATTACATTTACTGTGTGTTTAAACCAAAAAGTGTACTTGTCATAGTCATTGCACAGTTGCCTACTTTAATCTTATGGGTTTATAGATTTAAAGCAATATTATTAACCGAAAACAAAAATAAAGCTACTTAATAGAGATGTTAGCAAAGATTTTTTTCAACCTCTTAAATTACCCAAAGTGCAATAGGCTCTTGCACAATGATTATGATTCTGACTAAACAAGAAAGCTTTACATAAGTGATTTAAAAAGAGGTACAGGAACAAACTTTACTTTACTATTAAACCACTGGCGTCTACGTCTAGTGTGAGGGAAATAGGTGTAGTAGCCATCCTGAAACACTGGTGTATATGTGTCTAGCCTATCATCATAAAGCATGGGAGTATAAAGTGAATATTTGTGACCCCAAGAACGCTGAGTGGCCTTACCAATTGGAGATGGGAGAGATCTGTAAACTTCTTTCTTTGCTCGTAGTCTGTCACGTGCCTCCAAAATTTTTAGTCTTTCTTGAACCAATAGCCTAAAAGTGGCAAAAAACAACTCAATAATATTTTTCTTTTAAATTTAAATTACTATTATTAGGTTAAAAAATTTACGTTAAAAAAAAAAAGATTTATAATAGTGAAATTTATAACTTAGACTGGTGCAAGATGATTTTTACATTGTTAACAACATTAAAATTTGTATTAGGTGGATTTTATACATGCAATTTGCATATTTATTAGAATATTATTAGAACATGAGTTGATATTAAGATGGAAATTACAACTTAGAATTTCTTTAATTATATATGGAAAATCCATAAATTTTGTGTTAAAAATGTTAATAACTATGATAATATATATAATAATACTAATAGTAGTATTAAAGCTTGTCTTCAAGTTTAAAGATTAATGAGAACAGAATTTTACATAGCTATGTAGTCCTAGCTACATATTTTGCCTCATGCAGCAGAAAACCTTTGTCTGTTGGTGGTGTGGTTTAAGTCATCTTTTTTGCAAATCTATTTGAGACCAAAAGGGAATCTACTAATAATAAAATCAGTAGAAAATCCTATACATTTCTCATTCAGATGTCTGAAAAGACCATAAATTATGTACAATTTTCTGACTTATATTGATCTTTTTTTTTTTATTGTAAAGATACATTAAAGAAGTTTATCTTGACACTTAATAATTAGTAATGTTAATATCCCTTTATCCATCATTACAATCAATACTGATTTCAAGACTCAACACAAGAAACATGAACATGATAAAAATACTAACTGCATATGTAGTGCCTTCTCTGCCTTTGAACGTTCAAAATCTTGAGTTCTTTTAGCAATAATTTCATGGACAATTTTGTTGTTTACATTTCTTGGACCTGAAATATTTTTTATAAAGATTCAATTTAAAAAAAATTAAAATATGTTATCTTTCAAATTTAGAAAACAAACAGTTTAATTTCCATGATCTATAGTGCTTATGAAACTCACTGTTTTCATCTGGTCCATATATTCTTTCAATTTCATCTTTCAGTGTTCTATTACTGCTTGAAGCTCTTTCCTGGAAAATAAATAAAAAATATATAAAAAAAACTTTATTGTTTACAAAAGAAAAAAGAGAAATTAAATAATTTAATATTTTAATATTGTGAAATTATATAATTTATTGTTAAAAGCTAATGATTCAATTAATAATATTTTTTTTTTTAAAAAGGTCATTTTTTCAGGATGACAGTGTCATAGATACCAATTTAAAAATCCTAATACAAATATGCTGAGTGGTTTCTTAATCCGTCTGCATGACATGCATTTTTATTCATACTAAACCAAATGTAGATGTCTTTGGTTATACTAACTTATTAAGTTTGGATTATAGACACAAGAGTTTAGTGATGCAAATATCAGAGCAAGTGCAATCTCTAAAGAGTTTACTCAATAAGGCACAAGTTAAGAAGCTTGAAAGTTAAAAGGCTTTTTCTGTAGCCACTAAGACCTTTTGCATTAGTCATAGTGACAACATAGTGAGTGTAATTACTGACTAGATAATGGCTTGAATTTCTGGTACAACTTATAAATTAGTAATATTTGGTTCTACTGAACAGTTACTGAGTAGGCCTACTAAAGGAACTAGTAACTAGTGTAGTAGACCTACATCTAGATTGTAAAAAATGACCAGTTGTTGACAGATAAAGTAGTAATTGTTAAACCAATAAAAAGGAATACATGTACAAAACTTTGCAATGAATATTAATTACAAACATTGACCAACAGGTTGGAAATTTATGCAAGGCAAAATGGCTAACAAGTATGAACTTTAATAAGCAGTTAGAACTAGAAGTAATGTACATTAGAACATATTTAACAAAACATAACTTGAGGGAGCTACCACCTTCTACCAAGCATGTCCCCAGGAGGCGGAAAGGGGAAAGACCCTTAGATATAAGGGTTAGCTGTGAATAACAAATAAACAGCCGTGGACCAACTGGTTTGCAGTCATGGAGGATGAGGTGGAGTATTCCAGTGGTTAGAATATTTACTAAAAACATCTTAGAAATCCAGGGAAATGATTGCAAAAAGCGAGTATAGGGCGCTCTAACTCTAAACCCGGGTAGATGAAACTCGTTAGCTAGGGATAGCAGTTCATCTAGGAGAGAAAACTCCGAAAATAAACACCTGCTGCTTTGCAGATGATCTTGGATGAACAAAGGCTATGGGAGCACACCCAAAAAGAAATCGAAGTCAATGGGCCTCCTGGTGCATAACACATTAACACGCAACCTATGTTGGAGTTCAATAACAATTCTAATAGATGTGGCATCCTGCTTATGGAATCCCACCATGCAGGTAGAGGGCTGAGCTCTCTGCCACAAAGGAGCCTACACAAGTGAGCTGGTGGTTTTTCTATCTCTGCCTGTGGAGCCAGGAGCAGGGACAAGAAAGAAAAAAACTACTAGCAACTCCCCAAGACCAAAAGTCTAAAAATCCGACAATGGAATGCAGAGAGCATCCAAAAGAAAAAAGAAGCTCTAAAAATATTTCTGTATGAGAAAGAAAAAGCTTTAGTTTGCATGCAAGGGCAAAGAAGTCACACAGTGGGTATAAAAAATGGCATCCCACAAGGAGGAGTCTTATCCCCAACACTTTTCCTAATATTCATAAATGATCTAAATCAAAACCTACCAAGAAAAGTTAAAAGCAGCATGTATGCAGATGACCTTGCCTTAATTAGCACAGAAAAGTATGTAGGAACATCGAAATTTCGATTACAAGATGCGCTCGATAAACTCAATAAATGGGCCAAAGACTTGGGCATGTCCATCAACACAAAAAAGACAACATATTCCATCTTCTCACTGTCAACAAAACAACAAACAAGAAAATTAACATTAAACAAGGAAGCTTTAGAAAAAAAATTACAGCCCTACATATCTTGCAGTCACCTATGACCAGAGATTAACCAGGAAAAACCAAATAGATAAAACACAGAGTAAAGGCATCCAGAGGCTATCTCTTATGAAAAAATTAGCTGGCACAGATTGGGGAGCTAATCACAACATCCTGACAAGCTCTCATCCAAATCACAAGAAAGATGATGCCTATTAAAAGCTATCCTGACAAGATCAACGTCTAATCTTTCGACTCAGGACGAACACAACAGAATGAGACAACATATGTACCGGAAGCTCAAAATTGGAACCAGTGAAATATGCCCATGTGTAGTGTCTCCAGAGAATGTTGACCATGTCCTCCAGAACTTCTCTCTTTACCAAGAGGCCCGTACAAGACACTGGCCCCAAAACACCTGATTAGAAAGAAAACTATATGGAGAGCTCCCTGATTTAGAAACCACTGCGCAGTTCATCTCATATATTGGTCTAGGAATCTCCAACATAAAAATGAGAACGAAGAAGAAGAAAAGAAGACAAAACATAAATAAGCTCAGGGAATAAGTCTTTCAGGCCACTACAAGAATATATGTAATAAATCTTTAATATTGCTGTAATCTAAGAGAGATGAGAAGAGAATCTATGTTCCTTTACAAAATACAAAAATTTGCGTTTGTAACTTCTCCTTCATGGAAGAAAATAAATGAGAAGTTAAATTAATTTAAGGGGTATGGTGGCTGAGTCTTAAATCAGTTGGCTTCCGAATTGAGCTGTCTCAGGCTCAAATCTCATTGAAGACTGGGATTTTGAACTACTGAATTTTTAGGACACCTCTGAGCCCACTCAACTCTGAGGGGCATGTGACATTATTTGGGGAAAATATAGCCGTTGATCATTGTGCTGGCCACATATATGTCACTTCTGTTAACCATCAAACATTTAAACAGATGATCTGAAAGAGGTACTTAACATTTTTTTAAAAACAATTTAGAATCTTACCAATTTTTTTACAAACAATTTCAAATCTTACCAGCACTCTCTGTGTTCTTTCTGTGTCCATTCTGCTCAACTGTTCCAATCTGTCCATGAGGAGGATTTTCTCAGCATTCTGTTTCTCCAGGGTCAAGAGTTGTTGTTGAATCTTTTCCATCTGCCTGTCTTGTGCCTTTTTACCAGCAGCTGGTTGTGCCAAGGAAGCCATAGCTACTTTTTCCCTATCTAGCTTAGTGTGTTATCCTTTTATCAAAAGATCCATACATATTTTCGGAATCCCTTATCCTAAAAAAAAAAGGACTTTGTTATCTAGTGCAACATGAATATTTAAATGAAAAATGGTGATTAGCAGACTTTTGTTCATGTTTAGTGACTGATAGAATTATAATCCAAAATGTTTACTGACTACATAAAATAGTTAGGAGTGCTGGCAAAATGAAATACTCATAATTAAGCACTAAATACTCAAGAACAAAGCAATATATATATATATATATATATATATATATATATATATATATATATATATATATATAATTTATATATTTGCTTTCAACATCACTGACCCAGTAAACATTTTAAATTCGACTAAATTCTGTGTGATGAAATAAATTTAATTATACCATTAACTGTTTTTTTAAACAGTTAAAAGTCAAGTGTATGTAATATACTAATAGTTTAATATATTACTAAACTTCATCTATAGATATGATCAAAGTAATAATATAGTAGACAAAGTTTCCACAAAAATTATAAAACTAATATTGAAATATATATATATATATGTAAGCTGCTAAAGTGACATAAATTATAATATTTGTATTTCTACAGTTGTCTAATATGAATAGTATCCATGCCACAGTAAAAATTAAAGGTCCAAATTTCGAAGGGCGGGACACCCAGCTTGTCTGCATGCCAGACTATTGCCTTCCCAAATGACTTGAAAATTAACATGATAATGATTTAAATATAAAGCTGCTAAAACAAATAAAACCATTTTCACTTAGATCTACTAATATTAATATACTATTTAAGACCTTAATATAGACTCTAGATCTATAGTCATTCTAATGCTAAGATCTAGATCAGTTAGAAATTACTTCTGAACTACATTTCTAGATCTAAAACTAAGACTGCTTTATTGATCCATATGGAAATTTGTTGTGATTACAGTGACTCTTTTCTCATATAAAGACAACACAACATAAACATAAATAGAACAGACACAACATAAAGAGTTAATTCAGCCCTACACACAGGCATCTCTGTCCTTTTCATGTTTCCTGATCAACGAGTGACATTGATATAGTCTGACCGAGTAACCCCCTTTGTACACGAAGTCACAAATTTTTTTCCAAAAAAATTATTTTGTGGGTTGGTTTAATTATGATGCAATGGTCCTCAGGAGTAAGTCAAGCAAAAATTGTGTCCATCAGTCAACAATTAAGGTATGAACAAGTTTTTGTACCGCTCTACTCGTGTCTTGATTGACAGTAGTCACCCACTTTGCGATGAGTTGACGTAGTTATGATGGACAGGGTGGCTGCTGTCTTCCAATATTTTTCTTATTTAAAGACATTTTTATTCAGAAATTTCATTTAAATACCGGTATGGTAATTTTGATGCCCTTTTTATAATTTTTTCTAGGCGGTGCAACAGTTTAGATGAAGTATTGCCATGCCAAAAAGTTATTCCGTATGTTAGCAGATTTTGCATCTATAGTCGCATCGTAAAAATGCTTAAAAACCATTTACTTTAAAATAAGAATAAATCTACATTATATAAATCTAGATATAGATCAGTTAGAAATTAACTCTGAGGAAGATTTCTAGATCTAAATCTAGGAACAAACAATTTATAGATCTAAATCTATAATATATAATCGGCTGCCTAGGAGCTGTTGCTATCATCATTTAAACATGGCAGCCGCCAGCTAAAACATGATCATACCTAACTATGTATAGATGGTTAAAATTAGTAAAACTTCCTAAGTTGACACCTACAAATCTAGATTTAGAACATCTAGATCTATTTATATAAGTAATATATAGATCCATATAGACTCGAGTTATAGAGACTAGAGTTAATACTGACTAATGGTTAATATGCATGACTAAATGCATGACGCGTAGGACGTAATCATCTTCTTTTTTGAAGTAACGTCTGTATTATATAAGATAAGAGATAATGACTAGATCTAGTCCAAGATCTACTATCAGTATCATCTACTACTAATCTAGTTTGTACTTTACTAGAGTTACTAAGAGTACTAGAGTTAGAGTAGTAGTAGTACTTTGTACCTACTACTAGCTAGGCTACTAACTAAAATAACTTACCGTCGGAAAGTTTACAACTAAAAAGAGATGAGTCTAGACCTAGATTACCCTAAATCTAGTCTAGTGTTATTCAATGTGCAACTGACTTAAGTACTAGAATCTAGCCTTGATCTATGCGATATATGATCCTTTCAATATCTCATTTAAAAAGTGTTTTTTTGTATCCATTTTTATTACTGTCAAAGGTATCGTAAGACGCCATTTGTAAACATCTACTTAGTGCGCGTTAGATCTCATGCGATTGGCCAGATTTACGAGTGAACTCTAGGATAGACAACTTGTACAAGTATAATGTGTAAATCTAGATCTAGATCTTGACTATATTATATCAAATAAATTTAACAAGGTTACAAAGACAGGGTTAGGGTTAGGGAAATGGGCCCCCAAAGTGGTCTACCCAAGCAGGTAAAAAGGCAGGTTTCAATATTATCAAAATGAATTTTTATCGAAGACAAATGACAGAAAATAATGGAGAAAAAAAAAGGTTAACAGATCTCGTGTGGTGCCACTGGTGCCCCAGCGATCTAGCAGACCAAAGAATAGGTGAAAGTGAATGTGAAGTTATATGTGAACCTGGCCTAACTGATGTCTTATAGTGAATATCTAATTGATCTAATTGTTTTGTAAAGGGGCAATCTCTTATTCCTCAAGAATAAAACATTTCCGTACAAAAAAAAAAAAAAAAAAGTTCCTTTGGTTAGGTTTGCGTATGTATAGATATTGCAGTTCAAGCGATAATATGAAAAAATATGGCTTAAAAAATAATAAACATTTTGTGTGTGTAAATATAGTAGTATAACAGAACTTACGTAACTTAACAATACAAATATATAAAAAAAACAACTTTTGACAAAAATCTACAACTGATTGCATAAAGATGTTAACAATATTGTAATAATATGCCTCCCCTGATAAAGAGCCTCAAGTGTTTGTTACTATTAATAGCGAATAGTTGTAAAAGTGGTGTAATTTAATGAAAAAACTGCTTGCATAAGTGATTTTAAAAATTAGATTTTTCGCTTTCAGAAAAGAAAAAAGTAACCGTTGCATCAGAACTTTTAATGATCTAAAATACTGTGATGTCGGATTGTCACTATCTTTTCTAGTTTACGAGATCTAAACGAGACGGACGGACAGACGGGCCACACAAAACTAATAGCGTCTTTTCCCCTTTCGGAGGCCGCTAAAAAACTGAGCACGATATAAATGGGTTTAACACCTAGGTATAGATCTGAGTCAAGGTCTATTAGATCTAGATTATATATCTATATAGACTACATCATCGAGCTTTGTGGAGTTGTGGTCGTACTAGAAATTAGAAAGAAACAACACATGTTGCATAGGATAATAGGGAAAGTGTTTAGATTTAGAGCAACAATCAGGGCCGCCGCGAGGATTGTGGCCGCCTGCGTGCGAAAGTAAAAATGCCAGAGGAGCGATGTAGGCTACAGCCTACAGTGAGAGCTGGGCAACTTACATGCGTCAAGAACACAGATTAAATAGCTTCCACCTTCGCTGCCTGCGACGCATAATGTGCATCTCCTGGAGGTGTCATCAACCAGGAAGTTTTGAAACGGGGAAATATGCACACCATCTATTTTCTATGCGCTCCTTCAACAGAGAAGACTACGTTGTCTCGCATGCCAGATGGAAAAATCCATAAGTTCTTTCTGAATGTAGAATTGAAAATACGAACGTTTCCACGAATCAATCGCTTAACCTCTTCTTACCTAGGAAACACACACACTCCACAACACCCCCTTTTTGTCAGGACGTAGCGCCCTCCCCCCTCCACATGAGAGGAACTAGCCCCCCCCCCCCCCCCCCCCCACCATCGTTCAAAATATTTTTAATTGACTTTTTTTATTACCGATAATAGATCTACTTAATGTGCGGGCTATTCGACTCAAAACAAATATTACAAACAACCCTCGAAAATTCAAGGCCAGAAATGAGTAGGCGCCTATGGAAAAATCCGTAGGAATCCCTCGCACGCTGCTCTTTTTTTTTTGTTTGTTCTAGTTTCCGAAATAATTTCATATGTATAAATATCGTTTATGTTTTCAAAGGATAATGGAATAATGGATAATGGAATAATTAGAATACATAAAATATTTTCGTTTTTTTTTTCATTTAACTAATTTTGTTTTTTTTAAAGTAACCTTGGAATAATGATTTGGCCACCCCCTGAAGTAATCCGCCTGCGTGCAATGCACACATTGCACAATAGGTAGCGACGGTCCTGTCAACAATAATCTACATTTGTTTTAAAATATGATATGGTACCGTAGGCCTAAATCCTATTTCTAGATCAGTGATGGGCAACTTACGTACCTGGAAATGTTTAATCCGGCCCTTGACATGCTTTATAATAATTATTTAAAAAAAAAACAATGTTATATCACAGTGTAAGGATTCAATTTTAATAACACCGGATGATTTTTTGGAGTAATATTGTAAATTTTAATTTGCATGATTCATTTAAAGTTGTTCACTTAGTAGAGTTTTATTTTTAGCCTAAAGTAAATGTTGGTGTAAGATTTAGAACGCCCCCATGTCTAACCAACTGTAATGGGAACCTGATATTATATTGGGGTAAAGTAAATGTGGTTTGTCGTTGTGCTGGTCACACGACACTCTTGTTAACCGTGGGCAACAGTTGCAGACTACATTTACATCCTCTGCCCCATAGATCGCAAAGGTCGAGAGGGCAGGGCAACTTTACTTTTTAAAATTGTATTCAAACATGTTCGTAAAACATTTCACCTATTAAATATCAAATAAAAACGTGAAATTATTTGTAAAATGTAGCCTATTTCTTAAGATAAGTAGATGAAGAGTTACTTCCCCCCCCCCCTCTAAGTTGTAAAGACTAAACTTCTGTTCATCTTTTACAAAGAAACTCTGGCCGTTTCTAACAAGTACAATGTAAAAAAAACGTAAAGACCTTGTGGTCTATAGGGCATATGATGTAAAGTTCATCTGATTCTGTGGCCTACGGTTAACGAGGGTGTCATGTGGCCAGCACAACGACCACCATTAGAGCTGGGTGGACTCAGAGGCGCCCGAAGATCCTGAAGTTAGAAAATCCTAGTCTTCACCAGGATTCGGACACCTGTTCGGTAGCGGTGTGCTTTACCGCTCAGCCACCGTACCTCCAATAAGTATAATATTTTATTACATTTCACTTCTAAACACAGCACTCTCTATGCATTGATAATCAATGACAAAAGAAAACAAAAATTTTGAAAGTCTTCCTAATCAATCAATAGGCTAGCATTTGTTTTATTAGATAGTTATAAGAAAGCTGCGACACAGGCAAGTTATAGTAATGTACAATGCTGTTTCAAAAACACACTTTCGGACACAGAACAATGTTAAACATGATTCAAGTTTGCGAATTTTTATATGTACGGATAATAAAAAGGATTTTAAAACTGTAAGTCTATCTAAAAAAAACTATACGAGGTAAAAATTGAATTTCCATCACAATTAGCCTCTTCCTTAGCTTAACGTTTTGCTCTAGTATTTATTACGAAGTAACTGATGTGAATGTTATAGCACAATTGATATTACTTTTAAAAGTCGTGGATGTTTGTATGTTACTGGAGCAACAAAAAGACAAAACATTTTTGATTTAGATGTGGAAAATCAAATAATTTTTACTGCATCTTCATCAAGAAAAATTTAGAATATGCCTCATTAAGATAGGAGGAATGAAGTTCCCAATATCTGAAATTGTTGGAATTTTCAATCAAAACTTCCCGCGAACTGTGAAGCTTGAGGAAATCCGATTGTGAATTTGAAAGGAGATTTAAGACTTCAGTGATATTAAAAAAAAGATTGAGATATAATCAGTTTACGTTTTAATATGGCCTAAGAAGTAGTTAAACCAGGCTTGCAACTTGAAATAATGGACCTCATTCGCTAAAACGAACGGTCACGTGATAAAATTGATAAAACAATGGGGAAAAAAAATGTCACGTAATAACCATTGTTGATTAAAATTAGATCGTAATTTGTATAGAGGAGATAGGGAAACATGTGGCTCAATGTTATTTATTTTCGATTGGTGAACGAGGTCCATTGAACTATTTTATAATAATCACCTCAAACAATTCTAGGCCTAATTGTTCCGAATTAGTCGTCTATAGTGTTTTGTCGAAAGTTGTCCAAATGTAATCCCTGATGCTCAAAGATGATGTGCAATGTTTATATGAAAATAGATTTGTGATCAGATAAGAAAAAGCGATGTCAGAAATAGATTGACGGGTGAACTATTCAATCAACTTTCTATAATAGCTATTCCGAAGCTGAACCGAATTTAAAACGTTTATTAAAATAGTGTTATCTTCGCATTAAATTTGATGCTAGTTTCTGTATTTTCTTTTTTTAAAAAAGTAAGACATGCCCACAAAAGGTTTGCCCAACTCTGATCTAGATCTAGACTGCAGTAGCGTAGCAATGTACTCGTACCGAGTTCTCTCCCGCGGTAAGTTGTGTGAGACTGAACCCAAATTGTACCAACTGTAAGCAATGGGAAAGCACATTTCCAAGAAAAGGAAACACACAAGAGAGACAATTCGGGGTACACGAGAACGGAGTCCTTAAACTTCCGGTCATTTGAAAAGTTAATAGCAGTGATCAACCATGTCACTTGCTAGGTTTCCGAGTCACACGCTGAATCTACAGATATTCTGAATAAATATCGTTCGTCAAAAGTCCAGGAGACTGTGGGTTGTACAATCCTCACTGGATGTTTGACATCGACTTCATAGTGGACAAAAGTTTTGGAAGAAAGTTTGTTACTCAGTAAATAGTCGATTGTAATCTCGGACTCTAGCAAAAAATTTGTAATTAGTTTGAATGATTGAAAGAGTAATCGTCCTATTGTGGATAGGGACTGTTGTATATCATTATCTTGATAATATGATAGGCGTGCGGTAAAAAAAAACAATCATGAGTTTAGTTTGAAATAGTAATTATACGTCGATTAATTTATGTATTTCAACCAGTGAATACATATCGTTAGATTAAAGAAAGAAGTAATTAAACCAAAAAAAAAAATAAAACCACATTATTCTTACAGAATGAACTATTATTATCATAATTACAAAGCTTATATCAACTCACTCTATCTGCATGGAATTTCTCCCACATCCAATCTTGGATAAAGTTGAAATTTTGCAAATTTATTTCGTGTAGCCGATAAAACAAGAACCAATAAAACAACAACAACAACAATTAGTTAATATAACTATTGGTAGTTCATTATTTTGTTTGATACCGAACAAGGGAAAGAAATTGTACTTGACAGTCGTGATGGTATAAGATGAATTAGTCCCATTGAGGAGGCTTGAGTCCTCGAGTTCGAATTTAAAAAAAAATGCATTTAAAGGTCACGGCCTTTATTGGAAACGTCCCAACTGTCGTCTGGACAGCGTATTTTACTAAAACATTGGCCTTCTCGTGACCGACTAGACCACAATGGGTCGATACCCCCTTCTCCTCCCCCCCCTCCATTCTTTTCCCAACTGTTCCAGATAAGTCTGACAAGTGATATGATTGTGGTGTATTGAGAAAGCTAAAAGCATGAAATTGCGCTAAACAAAAACAATCGGTACAGACATTTCTAGTTGCACAGATTTATTAATGTTTGTCTAGGTATATTACTAATAAAATTACATATGTAATTGATGCAACTACACTTAATATAAGCTTTGTTTTTTTAAAGTATTTTAAAATTATTATTATTTATTATTGTTTAAAAATCTAACACGTTACGATTTAATGAAATTCTGAACTTCAGATTTTTATACTTACCTCCCTTTAATTAATTTCATACTAGAGTCAAGTGTTTTACGTCCTTCGGACATTCCTTCAGAGTTGAAGAGAATCTACACCCTAGGCCGAATCCTCGCAGGACGATAGGGGATGGGAGTGTGCAAGGTATAAACCCGTGACAGTAGAGACGACCGAAGGACAGTCCAGCACACCTACCTCACGACCAGATAGCCCTCCAGCAATACAGTAATCAAAGAAAATTCACATCAATGTGGTCTTTCGCTCGGATACCAGAAGTAGAATTTAGAACAATAAATATGCAATGATTTAAGTCAAATAATTTAATATTTGAAACATTTAAATTTGTATAGTCAACATTTTTTTTCCTATTACAAGAACCCGTTTGGTTGTGGGCCCTCGTGCTATGAACCCCTTCGCGCTATGGTTGCTACGCCACTGATTTGCATGTAACATTTTGATTATTATTCAATATCATGGGTGTAGCCAGGGGGGGGGGTCTTGGGGTTCAAACCCCCCCCTTCCGAAATGAAATCCCCCCTGCGGGGGGGGGGACGGAATTAAGTGACTGATTTTTGCTTTCATTTTGTTTATTTTAGGTGAGATTTTAATACTAAATCATCACTTACCACAGCACAGCTGAGGTGGTTTTGAGTTAAAAACCCTCTACCAGGGGGTTTTGAGTTTAAAACTCCCTACCAGGGGGTTTTGAGTTTAAAACCCCCTACCAGGGTGTTTTGAGATTTAAAAAAACCAAATCAGGGGGTTTTGAGATACAAATCCCTCTACCAGGGGGTTTTGAATTTAAAACCCCCACCAGGGTCTTTGATTTTTAAAACCCCCTACAGGGGGTTTTGAGTTTTAAACCCCCTACCAGAGGTTTTCGCATTTAAATCCCCCTCTTCTATAAAACAAAACAAAAAAATGCAAACAACAATCCCTAAATTCCAACAGCACAGTTAAGGAAGATTTTGATTTTAAAACCCCCTACAGGGGGTTTTGAGTTTTAAACCCCCAACCAGAGGTTTTTGCATTTAAATCCCCCTCTTCTATAAAACAAAACAAAAAAATGCAAACAACAATCCCTAAATTCCAACAGCACAGTTAAGGAAGATTTTGATTTTAAAACCCCCTCCAAAATTTACGATAAACCTCCTCTTCAATATAAAAAAGAAAATTACACACTCAAAATTCTATGAGCGTAGCCAAAGGGGTTTTGAGTTTAAATCCCTTCCTCCAGATGGCTTTTTCTTTAAAGTTTAAAACCCCTCCAGATGGTTTTGAGTTTAAAATTCCCCTACAGAGCGTTTAGAGTTGAAAACCTCTCTCTTCAATATTATTTTAAAACAAATTACAGTCACCAAATTCTATGATCGTAGTTAAATGAGGTTTTGAATTTTAAAAAAAAACAAAAAAAAATCTAGAGATTTTTTTAGTTTAAAACCCCTCAACAGATGATTTGAAGAAAAAACTTTCCTTTTCGATATAAAATCTAAAGCGAAATACTGGCATGTAATTCCAAGAGCGTAGTCAAGAAAGGTTACAAATTCTACCAGTGGCTTGGGCTCCATTAATAAAGTGTGAATAGTCTTCTGCCGAAATTGAAAAACATTAAATGTGGCTCAACAAAAATGGCTAAGACAGATTTTAGGAGTCAGTCATAGAGATCGGGTCTAAATCAAAGAAATCATATGCCGAACTGGGAGTCGAATCCTTAGTAAGGTTGTGACAGAGCGTCGCATGAGGTTTTGCGGGACATGTTCTCCGACAAAATGAATTAAGCAAAATAAGAGTTGCGGAAACAGCTTGCCGGAAAATGCGCCGAACGGTGCGAGAGGGTCTAAGTCAGTTAGAATAGCACATTAGGTCTTCCGAAAGGGTCAGAATGTAATAAAGATTAATTATGTACACTGTTCAGGCTTCTGCGCGGTGTTGATGCTTGTAGATAGATCTAGTGTAGATCTACGTCTGACTGGAGGTAATACCGAACTCAAAACTACTTCAGTAACACCGGCGAAAAGCCGAAACAAACAAAATATGTAGTCGACGCTGATGCTGTTTACAAATCCATTTAATTACTAAGAAGGGAATCGTCCTATGTCAGCTATGTCCGTTAATCCGTATCTATATTCTACTGCTCTACACAAAGCATCCTCTTTCTAGCGTCACTAAGAGCGTTCTTGTTTTTTAAAGATCTGTCACGTCATTTGTCGCTAAGTAAAACTTTCCCCTTATTCCCGAAACAAATAACTAATTCCTAATCATGTCATAACAACTCCTCCCCCTCCCGCTAAAAAAAATTGCCAGTCAATTTTTTATCTACTGTCTTAGTCTTACATTGTGCAAGGGCCAAAATGTAGGGAAACATAAAAGACAACACAACTTGAGCCTTGATTTCGGTTTCAACTTCTTCATCATTGTCCCAAACTCAAGTTGATCTGAACACCTATTTCCCTCAAACTGTCACAAAGTGATACTGTCCAATGTGATGTGCCATAGGTGACCGCAGACATAGGTGTCTAGCTATACTTTATCACATCACGTTCCAGATGTTACACCACTTTCCCTCACACGTCAGGACAGACATTTTACCTAATATGACAAATTGACATTTATCAATAATCATTCTCCCACTATACACCTAACGTTCATTCGGGCATTTACAAGTGTATTTTATTTCCTCTCTCCACTTACTTGTCCCAGCGCGACCTAACTCTTTACTGATGTATGAGCGTGATCAACAACAAGGAATAACTTATAAAACTTACTTTCCCTTGATATCAATACCTCGTCGCCTTATAAATGCCCTATCTATTCATACGTCCATACATACAATTCATACATATTAATATTCATACATAATAAATAACTAACATGAGTCAATCTAATACTAACTAATACTACAACAACATAATACCCATCTGATTATGACTACTAGCCAAATCAATTAATTAAGAATAAACAATTTAAATAAAATCCAACTTATTTACACTACGGTTGTATAGTGTTATGTTTCACAGGCTATCTACACGACCCATGCATTTGTTCTCTCCAACTGGAGTTAACATCTCTTCTTACACCACTATAGCCCGCGTGTGTCCTTCTTCCTCTGTATGACGTGCGCTTACCACAGTCATCGCTTCTATCATCAATGTCGGATACAGACCTGTGCCTCCTATCCGAACTCGCAATCTTCTGTTCAGACTGTTCTGCCCTACTCCAACAGTCTTTAGCGATGTGCCCATGTTTATGGCAGTTAAAACAAATTCTGTCCTTTCTAAGTTTGTTTCGCCTCATGTTGCCATACCTGTTTTTCCAACTTCTAACCTGTTTGTCAGTAGCGGCTCTGACACCTGCTACATTTCCAAGTAAAACATCTCTAGATAACCTCGGCATGGCTACCCCTTCACAATACCCTGTGTACAATGGAGATCGAAGGAACACTTTGCATGCTTCGAACCTCTTAACTGCGCCGTCTGCCAATCTGACTGATTTGGTATAGCCTAAATAATCATTGGACTTAACTAATCCCCCTCTAATCGCGAGTGTACTACTAGCTGTGTCCCGGATCACATTTATCTGTTTATTATTTATCTTGCCCGGATATAATTTAAATCTATCTTCCCCACAATCAACGTAGTTAATTTCTTCATCTGGTTCACTATCTCCATTATCCTGTTCCCTACCTTGAATGTTCCTCACAAAATTAACCCTATCTGGTGGCCGATTATCCCTATCTTGTCTACGGTTTCCTTGATTACCTCTCCTATCACTAGTGCCACTATTATCCTGTGTATTCCCATTGCCAGCTTCATTCCCTCTATGTTTTTTACATTGATATGCCATGTGTCCCTTTTCCTGACAGTTAAAACATGTAACCTCCCTAAGGTTTCTATCCCCCACTTTAGGTCTATCTATTCTCCTATCATAACTTTTCCTGCCATTGTTTTCATTTTCCCAGGATCTATCTTTTATGCCATCATAACTATCCCGACCATTGTTCCCACGTTCCCTGGACCTACCATTTCTCCTACCATAGGTGTCCCTATCACTAACATCATTCCTTCTACAATACTCCCTATCATTGCTATCATTTCCCTTTACATAATTTACCAGGTCAATAACCATTTTGTGGTCTCTAACTGAAAGTGGGTTGTTTGGATAAGCATTCTTAAAGATCCTAATAATTTCTACCAAGTCTTCAATTACCTTAGGGTTTCTTTCTTTTATAAAAGACTGTAGCTGAGGGTCGCATTTATTGAGAAAATTATCAATCAGAATAAAGTTCCTCAACCCCTCGTAGGTGTTCTCCACATTTTCGAATCCGAGCCATTTAGTGAAGAAGTCCTTCTCTGAGTTGATAGTTGTTTGTGGATCAACTTGGCTGGATGGAGTGTTTTCGTAATACTTCTTTCGGAATGTTGCCGCGTTGTGCCCGTATGCGTTTAGCAGTTCCTTCTTTAGCACCTGATAGCTGTTTTGCATCGAGTGATCGTGGTTCTGGCAAATCGTGAGGGCTTTCCCATGCACGAAGTCCAACAAGATTTCGGACCACTCCCTCTCTTGGACATTAAACCTTGCTAGTTTAATTTCAAAGCGTTTAAGATAGTCGCCGATGTCGTCCTTGTCTTCCGCAAAAGGTTGTATTTTCTTTTTCATCCATGCGGCGCTACTATGGCTTTCTATGTTGGCACTATTGTTGCTGTTCCCTTCGATGGGCACACTTACACCAGCCTCTATCCTCATCTGCTCAACTTGAATTCTCACTTTTCTGTCCGCCTCTTCTTTCTTCTCCCTCTCTACACGTTCCGCCTCTCTAACCTTTTCCCTCTCCAACTTGTCTGCCTCTCTAACCTTTTCCCGCTCTATGCGATCTGCTTCTTCTTTTTCCTTTTCTCTGCCTCTAGCTTTCTCTCTCTCCAAGCGTTCTGCTTCCCTAATTCTCTCCTTCTCCAAGCGTTCTGCTTCTTCTTTTTCCTTTTCTCTGCCTCTAGCTTTCTCTCTCTCCAAGCGTTCTGCTTCCGCCGCCACCATCTGCTGCACATAGGCAGTTAGTTCTTTGCCTCGCAGTTCTAATTCTGTCTTGGCTTCCTGAATTAGCTTTTTTCTAAATTCTTCTAGGTCGTAACCTGAAGTAGTTGCCATATTCCTTATTTGTTACTTTATCCTACGATATGATACCTCTTATACCAACAAACAAAACCCTTGGCGTCTAACTACCAACTTAGACTAATAACCACTTCTACCCTTTCTCAAGATACACTTAGTATCCTTGGTACAAGTGTGTAGGCTACACTTTGACCCGACTGAATACGCTGTGCGACACACGCACACTCAACCGGCAACGTGTTACTCAACACTAGTGGCCGGTAAATAGACCAACCTGTCTATTTACAAATACCAAAATTACAACTGGGCAATCAGGCTTCACCTCGATTGTTTCCCAGATCTAGTCTAGATTACGCTAGATCTTAGTTAGTTACTTCTTACCTGCTTTCACAGCCAGGAGTGTATATAACTTACACCTCATACAAATAAACTATGAAAATAAACTTAAATACGATAAACACCAAACTATAGATCTAGTTCTAATGAATGAGACTTTCGTCTGACAGTAAGACTTAAGACGGGAGTATTGCAAACAATTAATACATGACGTTACTAACAAATGCTTAACTAAATGATTCACACTCACATACAGGACGCATTAACAGCTAACCATATATATGGACCTCTTGCTATATTACACCTAATTTTAAGGATATCCCCAATCCACCACGATTTAACCTGGTAGTGATAATCTAGCGAGTGGTCACTTCCCTACAGACTCTAATTATTCTAAGGAGAAAGTAGTTAAATAACACTTGACTTATCTGTCTAAGAAGCGGTGATAACTCCACAGTCAGTCTCGGGTCCACTCTTCCTACGCTAATGTCTGTCCCGGCGGCAAGGCTCACGGCGATGTCTTCCCTAGCGGTGAGACAAGAACAACGAACGTTTCGGCTCTCCAAGGTCCTCCGGTACTGGTCTGCAATGGCTCCGGTTCTTCGGTGGTACGGCGTCTGGTTCTGGTGTTCACGGTGATTTGTCGTCTGGCTCCGGTTCGTCGGTGGCGTAGAGTCTGGTTCCGGCTGCTGGTTCCGACGCAGGTACGGTGGTTCCAGGTGGTCGTCTGTCCAAAGTGAACCTGTAACGGTCCAACTATTAACACAGCGACAAAGTCAAAGTCCAGTGCTAAACTACCGGCTATCTGGCTATCTAACGTGAAGCACAGAATTCAGCCGAGCTGTAGATCAAATTAGCACTACTGTACTTAAGTGCCGTAAGCAGTACGATGTCTCCTACGTCAAAAGTTCTTTGGCGTGACCCCAACGGTCGATCTTGGCCTTGCAGACGGTGACCTTCACGTTCGTTCTCACTATGCCGGGCAGGCGATATCTCTTCAGTACGGAATCGACAGGACGGTTTTCTTCCCTCCACAAAACTGTAGCCTTCTCGATAGAAGCTTCAATACGATGCCACAAGTATGGGCACTTACAAATCACAACTGTAGATCTAGATGTATATTTCGTTACCTCCTAGTTCTACGAGTCCAGGTTCTCACTGGCTTTCCTTCGCCGACGTGGCTGTATAATCAGGGTCTAGCTGCAGACTAGGCCGATGACGTTAACTTCTGCCTCCTCCTAACAGAGGGCTTCTATTCTTCTTGATGTTGCTACCAGTAAGCTCCGAGTCGGGGGTCGCCACGTTGTTCAGGCTTCTGCGCGGTGTTGATGCTTGTAGATAGATCTAGTGTAGATCTACGTCTGACTGGAGGTAATACCGAACTCAAAACTACTTCAGTAACACCGGCGAAAAGCCGAAACAAACAAAATATGTAGTCGACGCTGATGCTGTTTACAAATCCATTTAATTACTAAGAAGGGAATCGTCCTATGTCAGCTATGTCCGTTAATCCGTATCTATATTCTACTGCTCTACACAAAGCATCCTCTTTCTAGCGTCACTAAGAGCGTTTTTGTTTTTTAAAGATCTGTCACGTCATTTGTCGCTAAGTAAAACTTTCCCCTTATTCCCGAAACAAATAACTAATTCCTAATCATGTCATAACAACACACACACACCCCAAACCCCCCCCCCCCCAAAAAAAAAAAAAATTTGGCTACGCCCATGTTCAATATATATATTATATAATAATATAATATAAATCAGATCAAATAATCGAGACATTTTTCCACTGAGCTAGATGATTTTTTTAAACAAAATTGTTAATATTAATAAAATGATAATTTGTAGCTGTTGATTTGTTCAGCCCATTTATTAATGTATTTTGAGTACGCCCTGGGCGAATATGTCCTACTGTTTACTCCTCTTCGAATTTGAATGTATGATCATTAGACATTATGATGTTGATCAGTGTTTCATTTTATCTATTAGTTTGTTGTTTAATTTGCAGGCGTCTCCAAGGAGATAGACCTTTAGCCTAATAAAAGGCTTCAAGCGCTTGTGCAAAGTTCCTATACCAAATGTAACATACGGTACCCATATCTCTACATAGGGCCCACCAAGACTTTTGTGTATACTCACATTAACTTTTACAAACATGTAGGCCTAGATACAAACCCATTAGCTTGTTTGTAGCTATGATTAATTTCCTAACATTTTAGATTTGTATCAATATTTAAAAACAAAAATGATTAGACAGATGTTATTGTGACGTTTAAATTGAAAAATCACTTTAGAAAAGCTCGTTGTGTTTTTTTGGTTTAAATTTTGCTTTATACGAGAATTTAACCTATTGTACATTTTGTTGATTTGGTTAAGGATGGCTGCTAGGTCGTGTATGCGCTTGGGACTGTTTGTTTTGTTTGTTTAACATGTTTCAGATGACGGGGGATGGGAGCGGCCATGGTTTGAACCCGGAACCATCGATAAGTCTGTCCCATAGATCGCAAGGTCTGAAAGGGGAGCTTTATTTTTTTATAACGAGTCTCCCCCTCGCTAGTGTCCACTACAATCATTAATAATAGGACGTAATCATCTTCTTTTTTGAAGTAACGTCTGTATTATATAAGATAAGATAAGATAAAAAATATAATAATTATAATAAATATATAATAAATATATAATAAATGTATAATAAATATATAATAAATATATAATAAATATATAATAAATACAAAATAGAAAGAAGACCAGTACGTGATTATCGTTTTAATTCTACCCCCTCCCCCACTTTCCAATTTTATGCCGAAAGCATGACTTTTAAATCTAGATTGTCAAATATCAAATCCAATCCTAAATTTCTAAACTGTTTATTCTCTGGCATGAATGTGGCACAATATTTTTTTCCTGAAACATTTATAATTAGTGGAACAAATGAGATGAAATTTGAGACCAAATTCTATTTTCGTAGTCGCCTCTTCCCAACCACTTCTCGGATGTTTCTATGTTTAAATAACTTTGGTCCTAGAACTCTGTTTCAATTTATGTCACGACTGCTTAAACAATGCACAAAATTAAGAGAAATATTCCTGCGTAATTGACCATTTCTCTCACCAACTTTGTTTTCAGAGCTTTACAATATGTTTCTGTAACAAAACAAAATTCCTTACAGATGTAGGCTAAGGCGGACATTGTCAGTTACAGTGATAGGATCATAAGTAAAAAAAATCATATTCCGAACTGGTAGTTAACCACTTAATGAGGTTGCGGGATATGCCCTCCAACAGAATGAATCACGCATACTACGAGTTACAATGACACGGAGATTAATACAATAAAAGCGCAAACAGGGACGCTCTCGTAGAACTTGGCACCACACCTTTGTGAACATGTGAATGTGTTATAGGATAGAGGCTATGGAAAAGAGAAAACAAAAAGGGGGGGGGGTTCTGGGAAAGAAATTTGTTTCAAATTTGTGCCTTTGTTTTGTGTAATGAGATTAGTTTTAATCCATTGCTAAGACTAAAGGTGTCTTTTAAGTTTTACTGAATCTTAACAAAGGCTTCAGATTTTCCGACGATTTATGTCTAAATGTTTAAGCATAATATGTCTGTTGGTATCTGGGGTGTGATAACTCCTTAGTGCACGATACGATCATATCATAATCTCCACGCTAAAATATCATTTATTCCCCTGTCACCTTACGTATAAAATAGCATTTTTTAAATATGATTTTAAGAGCTTACAATGCAAACAATGCCCACTATGACTAGACCTAAAGTAGCTTTTTTTTAAAAAGTTTCTAGCTACCGCTTCCCCCCCCACACACACACAAAATAGAAAAAAAAAAACAAGTGTAAATGGAATCATAGCTCTTAGAAAGATATAGTTCTAAAATGTAAAACAAAAATGAATGACACAGTATTAGATGTTTTCAATAATGGCGGACACATAATAGTCAGATTTTTTGCGTGTATCCGCTGTACGAAATAAAGAAAATCTTAATAAGCTATGCTTTAAAAAAAAAAAGAAATATATACATTTTCTTCAGTTCAGAAGCGCAGAATCCAATGACCTAAACCTAAATAATTTCAATATAAAATATTATGTCTTTACTTAATTATGACTTGAAGACTTTTAAAAACTGGCAACTAACTAACAAAAAAAGGAGATTTGCTACGAAGATCAACTGCTACGCACTGAGAAATTCTTAAAATTCTACCATCAATTCTCTTTTATTACTTAACTGAGGAGTTCCATTTAGCGTCTTTGGTGTCATTTAGTTTATCTCCATTATGAAAGGGGCCAATTATAAATTTAACGTGATCCAGATTTTCAATAATGTCAAACTTCCCATTTTAATGTTTGGACCAACTATCTGCTAAGTTATTGCATGTTTTAAAATATCTTGGGTATATTTAAAAGATAATGTACTTACTAAAGTTTAAGACAAAGCAACAGGAGCTATGTTTGAACTATCATCTGATCTTGTCAAATACCGAATACAACAATCCAGTTCCTAAGTCAGCAATATTTAATTCAAGTCCTGTTTGAAAGCTAGCGTATGAATTCAAAAATTATTTTTTTTTAAGGGTGCTAAAACCCTGAATTTTTGGACTGGAAAAAAAAAGGTAAAGGTAGAGAGAGAGAGAGTCGTGTAGATAGGATTTTGAAAGAGTTTGGGTGGAGTCAGAGAAATAAAGTGAACAACAAATAAAAACAAATGGTACAAATAAATCAATAAATGTCACTATAAAGTTTATTTCCGGTTTAGAGACATTTCAATATACCAAGTTTCACGTTGGAACTTTATATCTAGTTTTTCCATAACACTTTACTGCTCTTTTTTTTTCACGAAGAAGATAAAGATTGGAGTTGGTAACCCATGGACACAAATTGAGGAGAGGTTTGTAAGAGCGAGTACAAATGGAATCTTTTAAATTTATGAAAAGATTCAGGTTATTGTCAAAACAATATTCCACTAAAATAGTGTTTTGAAGTTGTGAATTACAGATTTCAAATTAGCTTTAGTTCGACAACGCAACGTCTGTGCGTTATCTCTGGGTGATAGGTTTCACTTATCGTAAGCCAGCTGTAATCACCACTTGGGTATTTGTGTAATCCCAAACTCGATTGACAGCTTTGAAGACTTGTCTATTCACTCTCAGCAGGTTAACGAGTAGGCTGATTCTGTTCCTATGGGCAAGATAAAGGTCCCCACGCTTTGAACTGTTCTGAAGCAGACTATTATGTATATGTAACATGTAATAAAAAAAAAAGAGATAAGAATGGTCAGGATTAGGAACTTTACTGAGGAAAAAAAAATCCGACATTTTATTTTACACCGTACTTTAAATTATTATCCATGTTTTATTTTGTTAGGATTTTCTAGGGTTTTGTGTGTAGATTATTTTTTCGAAAGCTAAGGATATTGCTTGAGCAAATAGGTTTATTTTATGTTTAGAAAGAGCTCAATTTTGGGTTTCTTCACTACACGCATAGGTTACTGTTCAATTATTTAGTAACTATTGCTATACGTTTCTTAATTATTAAAATAGATTGTATATTTGAGAATAGTTAGTACTTTAATTAGTTTTTTAAATTAAAACATGCAAACAAAACAGTAGATCTGTAACAACAGAAAGACGTGACCTTAAAACAATGGAGATAAATTTGGACCATATAATGTAAAGCAATCGGTAGACTTCTGCATTGGTTTGATATCAGACTAAAATTTCAGTTCCTTCCTGAGTTTACGAAGTGCCTATCTAGTGCAACGTTAATAGAACTAATGTATGCATATAGTCTAGATATAGATCTACTGTGTTTCACCATATATCACACCAGTTCAAACAGCAGTGTCACTCACTTAGCTGTCAAAGTCAAAGAACAACTTATTGTTTTTACAAAGGGATGACTTTCCCTACCCATACGATCACCAAGTTCATTAATAAGCTCTCTGTAAAGTACTTCATTAACAAGCTCTCTGTATAGTACTAATTTTTATTTAATGAAAATTTAAAAAAAAAGTTACCCTTTCAGACCTTGCGATTTATCGGGCAGATGATGTAAAGGTCATCTGTTTCAGTGGCTCACGGTTATTGATTGTGTCATGTGGCCAGCACAACGGCCAGCCGCCTTTTTTCCAACTAATGTCAGATAGAGCTGGGTGGAACCAGAAGCGCCCTAAAATCCCGAAATTAAACTTCCCAGTCTTCATCTGGATTTGAACCCGAAACCCTCGGTTCGGAAGCCGAGCAGTTTTGCCACTCAGTCTCCCCAGTAAATATTAAATCTCAAAAGTTAAATCTGAAGTGGTAATTGAATGTCATCAGAACCTGTGTCGCGGTTTAACGGTGTCGTGGTTTAACGGTGTCGTGGTTTAACAGTGCTAGAAAGGTATACAAAGTAATTGAACAAAAAATTGTCAGTAAGATCTTTCATGTTTCCTCTGTATATAGGCCTTCATATTGTCCCTGATAATGATTTACAGTCTTGCCAACTTTAGTGTAAACAGACGATTGTTTGAATACAATCTACATTTGGGCCTCTATTTTTTTTTTAGTGGTCTGAAATTATAATTTTAAACGAAATCCTAATCGCTATTGGAGCGGGGCACGTGTAAAAGTTATTTGTATTAATTTCAAACTTCATAATACATTATACGTTGTGGTGACATTAGTGCATTGACGTTTTAAATACCTTAGCAATAGTAACAAACTAGACCTTTTTCGGATAGCCAACAGGGAAAAATGTTTTGGGGGGGGGGTGAAACGTTAAATCTTGAGCGGTATATCTGACTGCCTTCCTTTTCTATGTATATATTTAAGCGACACACACATATATATCTATATACCACCCGCGCACGTAGCACAAATGCGTTTGTATGATTCCTGCTTTACATCAACACACACACACACACACTCTCTAATAAATAACTAAAAGAAATAAATGCATAGCAAGTTAAATATGAGAAATTCTTAAAAACCTTAAATGAAATTGCATCATCCACCGGATTTTAGATGATATAAACGAGGTGATATTTAGTAATTAAAAGAATATTATTGACATGCTATAACATCAAACAATCGGAGCCTTGAAGGCATGTCTAGTGTCAGATTTTTTTTTTTCATTTTAGAATCAAATAACTTTTTCATCTTTCTTCACTTTCACCTATCCCTTAGTCTGTTGAACAGTTGGGACAACACACGTGATCTGTGTTTTGCCTTAAGTAGAATCCATTCCAGTTACAGGTCTGTCCGCTCTTTGACGTTGTATTCCCATCGCGTTGTCTGCCTCTTCTTCCTTTTCCCGATTGTTCCCTGAAAGAGCTTTGAGGACCTTGCGATATGTCAATAAAGATTTAGTTTGAGTTTTTTTTTTATAGTGGCCAGCATGTCATGGTTGGCTCTAATGTAAGTGTCAGCCAGTTCCGAATATCCTCGTTTGAGATGTAGGTGATACCTAGGATCCTTCATTAGCATCTCACTTTCATTGGTGGGAACCACTTATCTAGATCTTTAGTTAGCGTCCAAGATTCGCAAGCATACAAGAATGTAAGGTGCCACACATGATCTGTCAACCGTCTTCCTCCATTCCTCTCTGTCTTTTGCTTTAAGTAGAAACTCTTCCAGTGAAAGGTTTGTCCACTCTTTCATGTTGTCTATCCACCACTTTCTTTGTCTACCTCTTCTTTATTTTACTGGTACTGTTCCCTGAAGGAAGGCCTTAATTCATGCGTTGTCATCGACAATTAATAATTATTCAAAGTTATGCAAAGTTTCACATGTACCGAGAATGGAAAAAGGGAGAAAAAAAACGTGTAAAACCTTTTGACCAGACAGACAGATGGAGTGAGTTGATATAAGCTTGGAAAACAAATATGAAAACAAACATTCAAGGGACCTCATTTGAAACCAAAAGTATATATATTAAGCTGCTCCCAACCAAAGCTTTCTTTGCTTCAATAATAATATTAGCAGGGTAGAGAATTATCTAGTTTGATTTTCATCTACTTGTACAATACTCAGGTAGTATTCTAGAAATGGGGTGTTGGGGGTCAGGGATATTTGATATTGTGTTGATTGTTCTGGGTTATAGGATACTTGTATAATTTTTCTGTCTCTAATGGTTTCAATGGTTAGGTAGTATGTCTTTGATATTAAATAATATTTCTATTACTATTAAAAAACAAAAAAAAAACGTTACAAAGAGAGGTAAGTAAACGTAAAGAGTTTCTTATACAGTAGGTCTCAATATTTACAGCAAGACTATCAGAAGCTATGAACTACCAATATGAACAAGAAGAGACATGTCCGTATCGAAAGTGTTGCCGATACTTTGGTATTGTAAGTCAGACTAGCAATATTGCATGTGGATAAACAAATGTTACTATTATTACATTGTTAATATTGATTTGTATTCAATGGACTGGTTGTCCTAAAGTTATGCTTCCATACTAAATACATTCTTTCTCATTTAAAGCAAAAGTAAATAGTTTATTTTAAATGTAAGTAGCGTTGATTACATATCAATATTAACAATGTAATAATAGTAACATTTGTTTATCCACATGCAAAAACCAAGGTTAGGAAGATACTTATCAGGGAACTCCTGTATGCTGATGATGCAACAATTGTGGCTGATTCTGATATCAAGCTTCAGTCATTGGTTGAGAAACTATCTGCTGCTTGCCAGAAGTTCGGCTTAAATATTAGTCAAAGCAAGACTAAGATACTAGTTCAGAACACAAATACTATACCTCAAGTAAACTTTAATGGCCAACCACTAGAAATTGATGATCACTTTTGCTATCTTGGCTCCATCAACAATGCTCTACTGGATAAAGACATCAACAACAGGATAGCCAAAGCAATGGGCACCATGTCAATGTTACAGAAAAGAGTGTGGAACAACATATTGCTGACTAACAATACTAAAGCCCTAGTCTACCGGACCTGTATGTTGAGCACTTTGCTATACGGAAGTGAAGCATGGTCAACCTACTCAAGGCAGGAAAAGCTGAATGTCTTCCACCTCCGATGCCTAAGGCGGATCTTTAAAATAAGGTGGCAAGATAAAATAACCAATGAGGAAGTGCTACAAAGAGCAGGGTGCCAGGACATCCGCTCTGTTATCAGCAGCAGACGCCTTGGATGGCTTGGCCAGGTTCGTAGAATGCCAGTAAGTCGACATCCACAAGACATTCTGTATGGTGATCTAATAGAAGGCAGGAGAGCCGCTGGTCGCCCACTTTTACGGTATACAGATGTATGCAAACGAGACATGAGCTCTTGAAAATCGACACTGGCAGCTGGGAAGAGGTGGCACTGGACAGATCCACATGGAGAGAGAGCATAAAGGAATGGTCACGGATTGCAGATGCCATACACAACAGAAGCAGAAAGAAGGGTGAAAATTCATATGCCCAACCTGCGACCGCAGCTGTGTATCAAGGATTGGCCTCTTTAGTCACACAAGAAGTTGCAAAGGGAAAAGGTCGTCTCTCGAGACGTAAAATGACACAGAGGTTTTTTTTTCTTTTTCGATTTGGCCTAAAGGAGATACAAGAATGTAATAAGCTTTTTTTATGAGGGCTCGTCCGATGCTTCAAAAACAAAAACAAAAAAAACAAAAACAAACATTTCTAAGTGATTGGTAGAAATGTTTGCAAGCTATCGAGGTACCTCACAATTGGTCTGTAATTTTGTTTGACGCATTGTTGCATTTTTTGTTTGTTTAGAATTTATAACATAAGCCTCTTTTGGAAAGGTTTTGAAAACTGAACCTTTGGAAAACTAAACAACAAAAAAGTTTCTTGATAATTTCGATACTTCTTAGCTTGTATCACTAAGAAAGGATAAAATATCAATTCTCATTACTATAGAGATCGAAATATCATTATCTTTTTTTTTTTTTACAAAGCTTATATCAACCAACTCTGTCTGTCTGTTTGTATAGTAAAAAAAAAAGGGTTGTATACGTTATTCCTCCAACACCCATTCTCGGAGCAAGCTGAAACTTCGCACAATTATTCATTGACATAGACAAGGCATGAATCAGTAAAAAAAAGTAATCAATTAGACAATTAATTACTGTTAGTTTATTATTTTGTTTAATAGCAACAAGGGAAACTAATACTTCAGTAATCACAGATATGGCTAAATTTGTTGGGTTAAGTCACCTTATATAGATGTAGATGATATTTCTTCCTCAAGCTTTCTCCGATCAAGTTGATAATTTAAATAATCATTTATTGTACCTAATTAAACATGAATCAATTAACAAAAATACTCAATTAGTTATTGTTACTAATTATTTTGTTTGATATCGAAAAAGGGAAATAACTTGTACATTATTGTTATAGGTTTAAGGACGAGTTCTTTCTCTTTAGATAATCTTTGTTGAAAAAAAAGATTTTTGTTCATATTCTGCTTGTTCCATTCTTTAGTCTAGTCCTCGAAAAGGCATTCACACAGACAGAAAAAAAAGTCACAAAGACATATAAAAAAGTCACAAAGATTTGTGATAGTGCAGTCCGTTAAATGTGTAAGGTTTATTTACTATCAACTAAATAACATCCTAAACAGTACTTTTTTTTAAAAGCATCTGTAATTCCTTAAGAACAGCTGTAGTTCGAGGAGTTGCCTATAACGGCACAAGTACACTTATCGTAGGTCCTTCCGTCCATAGTTAATTTAAATGTACTTCCTGGCCTGCGACAAATGTCATTTTTGTCTTTACACTCTGAAGAATAGAAAACATTGACAATGTAAATTGGAAGAAATTAATTCGAAAAGTGGAAGAATAAAGAACCAAAGAATAATTCTTTATTTTTCGTAAAGAATCAAAGAGATTTGTAATTCTGAATTCACAATCGCATGTAAGGAGTTACAGAGCTCTGTAATTCTGTATTCACGCTGTGGTTCTACATTCACTCTTGCATATAAAAAGTCAGTTTCTGATTGTGCATTCCGAGACCAATCGTCATATAGAAGGCTTCAACACTGACCTGCAACGTCGCAACCATCACAGGTTCTTTACGAAGTTGCAATGAGCTATTATTGCAGATCAGTATTGAGGCCTTCTATGACGATCGTCTCGGTTCAAATGGAAGACAAGAACGACTACTCCTACCATGATGTATACAATGTCACTGCGAAATCGTATTTATCTTCCCCACTCATTTTATGAACCATTCATTAACAAGGAAATGTCTTTTTTCTCCTGACTGTACAATAGATGATAACTTTAAAAGCTAGTTGTACATTTGTGTACATGATGATGAATTGTGATGCGGCGTTGTTGCAAAGACTATAATTTAGTGCTTTACATAACACGTTTAAGAAACGACTAATATATACATATTTTGTTTGATAAATATTTGGTCGAATATATTTTAATACATTGTCTCCCATACCTAAGCATAAGGACCGAAACTTGTGAAAAAGAACATCTGCGCATCATTACACATGTTGTCCCATTTTTTAGTCAAAATTACTAGATCGAATAAAAGTGATCAAAATGCGACACCTACGTATTTTAGTGATGGTGGTTGAAAATGTGTTGATGCCACCTTGCGTCGACTTTGAACAAGAATAGGTCACGCAGTCCTTGACCAATGTCCCTTTGACTCGAATACATTTGCCTTCAAACTCACAGCCTGGGGATAAAGAAGCAGGTTGTATAGAACAAAAGATATAGAATCCAAGAGTTATATACCTTGCATAGAGTCAGTTAGGCTAGAGTACTGGGGTACGAAACGTTATGGCGCAGCCGTTTTGGCGCAATGGTCGTTTTGGCGCAGCCTGTTATGGCGCGAGAGAGTTTGACTATAATTTATAAAACACAAATCTTTGACTTATAAACATTGATTTTTCACTTTACTTTATTATACTATACTATACTATACTATACTATACTATACTATACTATACTATACTATACTATACTATACTATTCTATTCTATTCTATTCTATTCTATGCTATACTATACTATTCTATTCTATTCTATTCTATTCTATACTATGCTATGCTATACTATACTATACTATACTACACTACACTACACTACACTACACTATACTATACTATACTATACTATATTATACTATTCTATACTATACTATACTATACTATACTATATAGTATACAATCTCCCATCACAACCCCCCCCCCCAAATAAAAGTTTTACTAATTTTGACTATTTCATTATCGCAAATTGTGAATTACAGATGGCTGCGTATTCGTGTGGTATTAGCTCGGGAAATGTCCTTTCGATGGTCCCGGGTTTAAACTCTACGGGCCGAGATCCTCCGCCCCTTTCCACACCACATCACACAAACACACACGCACAGAGTGGCGTCACTAGGGAAAGTACTTACGCACAAGACGTTCTACAATCTTTGACAGGAGTTAAAGATTAGATACCGGGCGATGATTTTTTTTATAGACACTCTGGTCAAGATTTAATTAGTAGAGGCCTGACAAGTGCCTGCTTGAATCGCTGTGGCACATTACTTAAAGTCAGTGAAGAGTTCATAGCCAATCATATATTAAATGAGTATTCCAAATGCTTATAAAACTTGATGATTATTTAACTAGCCAATCAAAATGAATAATCAGTATATTATTTGTCGAACAATTGGCACCAAGGAACACGCTAGTTGACAAAACTGGATTGAAGGTCTGCTAATATGTCAAAGAAAATTATAGGGTATTAGAAATTTTGACGATAAACTAATCAATGTCAAGGATACCAAATTGACATTAATTCGTTTTCGACTAGATCCAAACGGACAAGAATTGAGCAACATTTTGAACACTATCGCAATGCGCAACATTTCATCTTTGAATCGAATCTCCTTAATTACAGCTTATTAGTTGTCCATTAAAAAAAATAACCAATAGGTCATAGAATGAAAGTCTGACGCTTCTTTCCTTTTTAAATTATTTTAGTGCTACATACGGAAGACCTTGTAAGAGTTGATTCAGCAGTGCTAAAAGGAACACAAATATTGCCATATAGATTTTCGGGGACACTGCGGCATAGCAGCACTTCTTTTAGTTTGTACACCGGATACACCAAAAAATGCTACCTATTTATAGTTATCACCGCCATGTATGAAAATCTCCCATAGCACCAGTCTTTGATCAAAAGGTAAAAGTTCAGTGTATTAAGTTTCTTACCTTCCTGGAGAACTACTGGTTTCCCATTTGAACACTTGTACTTAGTACACTGAGAGAATCCTGGCAGGTTAAAAATGTCTCCGTCTTTCACAATCAGTCCATTCAGAGTACAGGAACCTGGAACAAATATATGTCAGCTGTTCTATTCTGTTCTGTTCTGTTTTTTTTAATGACTTTAGTATCGCGCATCTTTCATTCTTATATCATGTCCAATCTCTTTTGCGAACCACTAGGGGAGGGGGTATCTGGGAGAAGGTTTCCGTACTGACTTTAGGAGCTCATCAAACACAGGTCCCCTAGAGTCGGAGTTCTAACCTGAACCCACTTAATGGGTAGCCTAGTGGTTTGTGACATTCAGCCACACATTCCAAGTTTGTTTGTCACAAAATCACACACACGCACACAAATAATTTACAAACATAATTTTTAAAAATAAAGACTGTCTTCGCTTCATAACCCAAAGACATTATTATATAGGCCTGTGAGCTAATTCCAAAAACATTATTATATAGGTCTGTGATCTAATCCTTTGATCACATTCGTGTAACATGAATGAGACATATTCCATTTCTGTTAGTGATAAATCTACTTACCGGAAGGAGCGGCATACGAGAGAGCCAACAAGGCTGATGTAGACAAGAGAAAGATCTGAATCTGTCGTACAAAAAATGAACTGAGTTATTATTGCGAATATAGTTCATAGACATGAGAAAGATTTGTAGTAATTATTGCGAATTTAGTTCAGAATTACATAATAGGCGGACATGTTTTACTTAAACAAAAACAATTAACCGGTAAATATATTTCTAATCGTACTGATTTATTTTTACCAGTCTAGATCTAGTACAAAGCTAATTAGTAATTGATCCAAATTAATTGATACAGTTAAATTTAATATAAGCTTTTAAAAAAATATTTCTTTATTTTTCTTGTTTATAGTAATTTCTGTCTCTATAATGTGCATTGTCTTGGATTCCGAAGATGAATGCAGTATCTTACGTGACTACGCAAATCCAGTTGACACCTGCATAGTAATTTCTGTCTAACTATCTATTAATTTATTCTGCAATATATTTCAAAGCCACTCACTTACCATCATATACCAGTAGCTTTTAGTTGAACAGCACCAGAATAGTTTATTTTCGACTCCGTAGTCCTTTCTAAAAAGAGAGTTTAAGAAGAGTAGCTTAACATTGGATCCTATTTAAATGTCTGGTATCCTGCAGCTGTCGCCTTCTGAATCATACCATCGTTTAAATAGTTGGCACTGTTCATATACACACAGTGTTAAAGTCATTAGGCTCCAGGCCGCCAACCTTATAATGGTGCACTGTTTTAGAATAAAAGTTGTTATAATGGGAAAAACATTATTGAGTTATTTACCAATATAGTCATATGCTTGGTCAGGGCGTGGGCTTTGATGTAAAAAAAAAAAAAAGCCAGTAGTGATACCGTTTTAAGCAGGAAAATATTTAAAATAGTTTAAAAAAACAACAACAGATCTTATATTAAGCAATAAGTGTACTTGTATAAAATAGTTTGGATCATGTAATTAAATTTGTAATAGATCTAGACTAACAATAAAAAAGCATTATAAAAATAAAAAAAGAGGAACGACCTGATTTCGAACTCGTGGCTCAAGCCTTGTTAGGCTTCTCAAACCAAACACGATACCCACTCTGCTAGTGGGGAGATTACGAACATGGAAGACTGAATAGTTTTCAGTTGCTTTATAGTCTCGTCCTATTTTTCAGGTTTGTGTTCACTAAGACTCAGACGACGACCTATAACTCAGCTTATACCACCACTTCAGTCAAGTACAATTTCTTTCCTTGTTTGAGATACCAAACAAAAGAACTAATTACCAATAGTTAATAAACATTTAAAAAAAAAGTATTTCTTGTTTTCTCAGCTACAAGAAATAATTGCTCAAAAGTTCAGCTTGATCCGAGAGTGGGTTGAATGAAATAACGTGTACAAACTTTTGACCAGGAAGACTGTTAGGGAGTTACAGTAAGCTTGGTTCACAACAAATAAAAAAAATAGTTGTACAACTTTCCTTTACATACCTGCCCTGTTCTAATTGTAGTTTATTTGAAATGCTTTCATCAACAACGATAAACGAGTGGTTCATGTAGCCAAAACAAAAATAAAATAAACCCAGCAGAAAATAAAATAAAAATATATTTTAGATGTATGACAAAAGAATCACAAATACTTATAATTTTAGACTAAAAACATCCTTTAGATAGCTATTAATAAAAGAAAGAATGAAGAGTGTATATTGATTTCTAGTCCCCCTTGAATCCCATAGAACGTTTTCACTGAAAATAAAAAGTTAAATCAATGCAATTATATAAGAAGTGATATTTTGGACATTTTTATAAATATATTGTCTCGCAGCACGAGTTTAGTTTAAAAGTTAGCAAAATATTTTTTTACCATGACGACAGTGTGAGGTGTTAGTAGGAATTAATAAACTATAAACGTTACACGCCATTTTTATTTTACAATCAATCTCGTAAATTAAATAACATTGTAAATTACTTAATTAAGCAAATACATTGCACTGAGATTTTCCTTTTTCTAATTGATGACCCAGTTGTTAATTTACTGGGCAAACTTAATGAGGAGGCAGATTACCTGCAGAGGTTGTGAGTGGGGATTTTTACATTTCTTTATACAGTTTTAAATTCTACATAAAATAACTAACGTGAGAACCACTGGATCACTTGTGCAAATGTTTCATTTAGTAAAAAGTCGATTGAATAAGTTCATGAACTGAAGTTAATATCATTTAAATTGTAAGTGTTATTAGGCCTACATGTACTACTCAACATCGTTAGAGGGTGCTGTAGGTGCACAAATCTGAAGACGGTGGTAATAATTTAGGAAATTACATTTCAACTGTAGATTTTATGTTTCATACATATGAAGCAACATATTTAGTCAAGTCCTTTTTGAGCCAACATTTGATATACTACTTTAAAGTTTAACATTGATAAATTAATAATACCCCAGTACCTACATACGTTAAAGTGGTGTATGTTGCTGGATAAAAGTGTCTTTTTCTCGTATTTTCGCTCAAATCCTGAGTTGACTTTAATATAATGCATTGCATATTGCTATTGTCATATTACAAGATCTCCCTTCAGGGAACAGTACCAGGTAAAAGAAAAAGAGGCAGACATAGAAAGCGATGGGAAGACAACATAAAAGAAGGGGCTGGACTGCCATTGAAAGAGGTTCTAAAGCTAAAGACAGTGAGGAATAAAGAAAGACGGTAGACAAATCTTGCCTGGTGCCCCAACGGTCCAACAGACTAAGGAATAGGTAAAGGTAAATATTGCTATTTATTGATTCGAGTACTGACATTACTCCGACAGACTACGGAAAAAGTGAAGAAAATCCAGACGTCTGTGTGTCATCTCTTATTGAACTTCTCTGTGTGTCATCTCTTATTGAACTTCTCTGTGTGTCATTTCTTATTGAACTTCTCTGTGTGTCATCTCTTATTGAACTTCTCTGTGTGTCACCTCTTATTGAACTTCTCTGTGTGTCATCTCTTATTGAACTTCTCTTTGTTGGGTCTCTTTTTTTGTTGTCTGTTGTTGATTTTTGAATTGAGAAGTGGTGTCATTGTATTCACAATTAATTTCCACTTATGATCAATAATATAGTCGTAGTCTTCGTTACTTAATCAAAGCGTATGGACAATAAATCCTTACAAAGATTATATCAAATCTCTCTGTCTGTCTTTTTATGTTTGTCTGTATGTCTGTCTGGTACAAAATTTGAACACGTTGTTTCTTCCACACCCCTTCTCGGATCAAGATGAAACTTTTCAATTACTCATTGGTTTAGAAAAAAGATGAATCAATTAAATAAATTGACCGATTAGTCAATTAATTAATGGTTATTAATTATTTAGTTCGATACCAACAAGGGAAACCAATCCAAAAACTAATGGTTAAATATGTCGGGTTTGTCCTTTTAAATAGTTGTATTCTTTATTTCTTCCAAACCCATTCTCGGATCACGTTGAAGCTTTAAACAATTATTTATGGTACGTAAGAAAATCTGAATCAATAAAAACAATTAACCAATTACTTTATTATTTATGATGCGCATAGATAGGATGCGTGGTAAAAGAGTGGTAGAGCTCTTGGCTTCCGAACACAGGGTTCTTGGGTTCGAATGTCGGTGAAGACTGGGTTTTAAATTTCTGGATTTTTTTTTAGATGAACCGACGTCCACCCAACTTTATTGAGTACCTGGTTAAGGAGTTTGGTTGTTATGCTGGCCACATGACACTCTTGTTATCCGTCTGCTAAGGAAACAGATAATCTTTAAATCATGCCCTAAAATTTTGAAAGTGGGACTTTGGGACGCATATTTAAGTGAGTTGATACCAAACAAAAAAATATAAATTTCCTTGATTGAGGACTATTAATAAAAATGGATTTTCTGATGTACTCTGTTGTCCCTTGATTCATTTGTGAGTTAGCAGGTGCTGAATTTCGAATTATCATTTGAGAAACACTGACCAAAACAAGATATGCATCAAGCCATGTTTACTGGAGTACAGTTAACAGTTCACTGACTAAACCTCCAACAGCTGGATGTCATTGTGTTAGTAAGTAAGTCCTCTCATAGCTGAATGATCTTCACTATTCCACAATTATCGCCTCCCATTTTTTTGTTAACCCTCATCAAATAAGAGTTACTAGGATATAAGTGAAACAAAAGCAGTAATTAAAAGGTTGACATTATTGCAGCGTAAATTCGCTTCGACTGAAGCTTTTTTTAAAAGCCTGCTAACATCACTGACGCTGAATTGGAGAAAAGTACTTTTACTCTATAATAGAAGCAAAATATAAAAAATCCTTTTTTTTTTCTTAAAAAAGGAAAAACTTATCTAATGGGGACAGGGTTGTACTGGGTATCAAAATCGGCCCGGGCATTACCATATAAACCGACCCACAAATGAATAGTGTGTCATATCATGGGCGTAGCCAGGATTTTTTGGTGGGGGGAATTTTTTCTCCCCCCCCCCTTACAATGTATATGTATGTAATTAATCTTCATCACATTCTGACCTTTCATTTTTCGGGCGCTTTTTTTTAGCCTATAATAGGTTCTTCTTTTAATTAGTGGAAAGAGTTCGCACCACCAAGGACAGCTAGGGAGACTGAGGGAGCGCTGTGCAATTAGCTTGCTTACGAAATTCGGTGGCTGTAGTTTGCTTAAGTTGGCTGCACTGGGGCATTAAGTAAAGTTTCCTTTTCAGACAATGAGGTCTGAGGCAAGTAAAGATTTGAACCCCCTCCTCCCGGCTACGCCCATGTGTCATATTATAGGTGTAAGCCTAATTCTCTTCAAAATATATACAGTTTGATAACGCATCGAAAACTGGATGTATACTATAGGATTACATAATGTATTTTATTTATACTATAAACAATACAATAGCAGCCTTAATGAGTTGGAATTACTTATAGATTACAGATATTCTTATCTTATAGATTACAGACGTTTCTTCAAAAATAAGATAGTAACGTCCTACGTATTTCATGTGTCAATCTAGTCATGCATGTTGATTTGTGACTTAAAACATGCTAAGTCATTGGATTTCCTGGCTGACTCAGGCAACCCATTCCTTTAAAAGATGAGAGAATGCAGAAGGGTTAGAGGGGTACTTACAAGTACATTCTCAAAAACACGAATTGTATATGAATATATTTTAGTCCATCATTTAAAATATAAATCTCCTTTTATTAAATATTGAATGTGACAGCGCTATAGGCTTTTAAATTATTATAATTATTATAAGAATTTCCTTCATTAATGACTCGTAACTATGCATACTAAGCATAAGTTTGCCATTAATTATAATAGTAAAAAATCTAGATTTGTTTAAATTCAATAATATCTATTCTGTAAGCCTTTAGTGTAGTATTTTTAGATCTATGTTTTTAAAAATAAACAAAAAGAAAACTTGTTTTTTCTGTACAAATCTCAGAATGAAGAACTCTACTCTATACCCATATTAAGTTATGAATAAGTTGGGTGGTTTGCAATTTCGCGGCTGTGTGTATGTTAAAGTTGTTTCCTACTAAGTATTGTTAAGCTTCTTCTTCTTCGTTCTCATTGTCATGTTGGAACGTTCAGGTGACTAGACCAATACATGAGATAAACTGCGAAATGGTTTCCAAATCAGGGAGCTCTCCATATCGTTTTCTTTCTATTGGGGTGTTTTGGGGCCAGTGTCTTGTACGGTAAAGAGAACAGTTTTGAAGGACATGTTGTCTCATTCTGTTGTGTCCGGTCCTGAGTAGTAAGATACGACGTTGATCTTGTCGGGATTGTTTATAACAAGCATCATCTTTCTTGTGATTCGCATGAGAGGTTGTGCATTTTTCATTTATTTTATTTACTATTAATTTTTTAAATTCTTCTGGATAAAGTGCAATGTTTAATTGTGAGTTTGTTCTCCCACTCTTGGTGAGTGTGTCACCCTTCTCATTTCCTTCTAGTTCTATATGTGCTGGTATCCATTGTATCCGTTAAAGAGCTAATTGTCGCCCCTATTTTTTCTGCGTTATGTCAATGTTTTCTAACTTAACCTCTCATACCTCTTTTTCGTTAACTGAACCATTAAAAGACGGGGGAGGGAAGGAGCAAAAACAAATAGCAGTGCCATCAAACGTTCATTGCGACCATCGAAATAATTAGGCCAAACACAACCTCAAAGACATCAAAGCAGAGTTGAAGTTCATGCCGCTCGTGCATATCAAAAAGTACGGTCTAATGTTTTGCAAATGATAATACGTAGGCTACAGTGTATGGTGTAAATTTTTGATATTCTTGTTGAAATTCAAACAAAATTAAGTTTAATAAATAATTTTTTTTTAAAATGTGTTCGGGCATCTGTGTCTCGCTGCTGTCACTTTTTAAAAAAAAAGTTGTATGCATTAAAAAAAAATAATTCTTTGATCGCGACCAGACCGGACAATTTGGTACCGGCCCACTGGGAATTTGCCCGTTTGCCATTATATAAATATAATCAAGATAATCAACAATAATGGCGAGATTATTGCCAAGGCCGGCCTTAGGCACAGACAAACTAGGCAGCTGCCTAAGTCTTCAGATTGGTTGGGGCCTCGCACAGGACTCGACACATTTTTTTTTCAGAGAACAAACGTGTGCCTAATGCTATTTTGTAGTACACTAAGTTTTAAATAAATTGCGTAAAAATTTAATTATTATTAATTTTTTTTTCGCTTTTTTTTTTTAAATTTCATTTGGAACCATCAAATTCACTTCCTTTAGGGCCTCCAATTATGTTATGGCGGGCCCTGTGATTGCGTTATGTATCGATGTTTATTATAACTAGGGGTGCACCGGATAGTCGCTCCGGCTCCTGCTTCTGCCGAATATCCGGCATTTTTTACTATCCGGTGATATTCAGCTCCGGTCGGATATCACTACCGAATAGTAAACCGGATAGTAAAAAATACACCTATTTAATATGCATAAAGTGGACCTCGTTCCATTAATGTCTGTTGTAAAATGTATTAATGTTTATTTTAAAACAAAATAATGTGCTTAAAAATAGAGCCATTATGAATATGCACCAAACATCGTTTATTATAAAGACAAGGCATGTTAATAACTTAATATAAATAGAAATGAAACTTTACATCATAAATGCGCTTGACATACAGAGCAGCAATGGCTGACACTTTTTTCAATTTGTCTTGACCTTTGAGTAGGTTAGTTAACATGTTAAAATGTTACATTCCTTGACTACGTCATGCTGACCAGACGTCTGTCTAGCTGTGTGCGTATATCTCCAGAGGCAGAGATGAACAACTCCCACCCCTTTTATTTGTTTAGTCCATCACATTGAGTTTTTTTATAGGCAGGTGACCACAAGTTCAATACGATGGACGTAGGTTTAATTTCAGCGTATTGACACTCTCTAGAGGTCACACCTTTCGAGGGAACTACTTAGTAGTTAATCTTTATTAGGGGGGGCTGGACTACAAGAGCCACACCTCTAAGGTAACTAGGACTAGGTATATTTCCAGATGAACAACACCCTCCCCCTTTAATTTGTTTAGTCCATCACATTGAGTTCATTGATTGACAGGTGACCCCAAGTCAGATACAATGGACGTAAGCACGCTCTAGACTCTAGAGGTCACACGAGGGAACTATGTTTGTTTACTTAGTAGTTAATCTTAATTGGTGGGGGGAGGGGTGGACTGGACCAAACATCTACACGGGTATCCGGACAAAGAGTTTGCTTATTTGGAGAAAAATCTTAATCACTTGATTGGGCTAGAGGCCAGGATATTACAATGTCAATAAATATTACGGTTAAATAATTTTTCTAACGTGTTAACTTGAATATTACTCCTGCAGTTAAGTGTCTTGATTTGATAACAATATTCTTAATAATTTGTGACAGTCAATTAACTTCTTGTTATTACTATCTTTTTTACTTAAGAGTTAAGATGCGTACTTAGCCACTGTGTATCAGGCTAGGACGACTTTTACACACCTGACATCCATAGGCTTACTATCGTTCCCTTTTGTAACAGTTACTGAAACCACGAATACAATAATTAATAAGTAATAATTAAGGAAGATGTTTCCAGCTAGATTACTCAAAGAACTAAGCAATGAGCTAGCCCCGGTGTTCAAAATACTCTTTCAGGCATCGCTTAACCAGGGCAGAGTACCAAAGGACTGGAAAGAAGCTAATGTCATCCCCCTATTTAAAAAAGGAGAAAAATCTGATCCAGGAAATTACAGACCGGTATCACTTACCAGCATCACATGTAAAATCCTAGAACACATAATATGTAGCAACATCATAAACCACTTAGACAAACATAATGTTCTCACCCCATACCAACATGGCTTTAGGAAATATAGATCATGTGAAACACAACTAATAGGACTAACTGATGATTTTTCAAAAGGTTTAGATAATAGTGAACAAATAGATGCTATCTTACTAGATTTTTCCAAGGCTTTTGACAAAGTTCACCACCATAGTTTGCTTAAAAAATTAAAATATTTCGGCATTAATGGTCCACTGCATCAGTGGATTAAAGATTTTCTGATAGGGAGAGAACAAACTGTAATAATAAATGGCTCTAAATCAACACCAATAACAGTAAACTCAGGTGTACCTCAAGGAACAGTCTTGGGTCCACTACTACTTTTAATATTAGAGCATGGAATGGGTTGCCTGAGCTAGCCAGAAAAACCAGCGACTTGGCAGAATTTAAGTCATTGGTTAATATGTATGACTAAATGCATGACGCGTAGGACGTAATCATCTTCTTTTTTGAAGTAACGTCTGTATTATATAAGATAAGATAAGATAACATACGTTCTTTGCATTTAATGTTTCTTACTTACGTTCTTTGCACACTAAAATAAAACAAAGATGTGCATGTTTGCGTGTGTGTATTTTTTTGCCTTGTATTAAAACCTTTAGAAAGAAAGCTAATTTCATTGTTTAATTCTTTTGACTTAATAAATAACGGAAAACCTTACAGTAAATTTTAAAATCGCATGAAATAAATTGAACAATAGTACCGCAGTTAGATCTAGCAAACAAAGAAACAATATGCTGGAGCGTAAAAATCAACAACCCTTGACCTCTAACTAGTGGACGAGTATAATTTATCTATATGCTTGACTGACCATGACAATGTGTTATCTTTTTTGACTGACACCCAACTCTATTGCGTGCGTATGCTCAAGAAAAAAAAACAATGCTTGATGGTTAACACAAACAACTATACCCACTACACTAGGACTACATGTGTAGGCTCACTAGGTATATTTGACCATGTTGTTGGTCTGAAATTCAGGAACACATACATCCGACCACTATACAAGGCAGATTGCACTTTACTTATGAGAGATTTACATTAGTATTTTGTTAAATATATAGTAACATTATTTACATTGACCTTCATACACACATCCTTTACAGTTGGTGGCATCGTACATACACACTGACACACTCATGCTATACAGATTTTTAGAAATACTGTTAAGCTTGAATAAATCATTCAGTAACAGAGTTTAAAACAATAAGGTATATAAAAGGAAAAAAAATAAAACCAGCCAATATAGGTATGTGATTTAAAGTTTCGTAAAATGTTCAGCAACACAAGCTATTAACAAGACACTTTGGTATCCGGCTCCGGCCCCGGCCCCGGCCGAATATCCAATTTTACTATCCGGTCATATCCGGCCCCGACCGGATATCAAAAAGTACTATCCGGTGCACCCCTAATTATAACCCATATAAACCGCGAAATTCTTTTTTTTTTTTTTGGGTGTATTTTTTGTGACTTCAAAAAAGTTTTCATTAAAATCGTGTCGCTAAAATACGTTTCATTTGAGCATATCGATTCTATGAACTAAGGGAAATAATTCAGAAAATAAAACTAAGATTATGATTCTTAAAATTAAATCCCACGAAACAGTACACAAAAAATACTACAAAGATTTAGGAACGAAGATCTGAGGAATCTATAATATGTGACAAAAGTAACACCCACAGCGGAGCTGCTCACTCCTTATTGACAAGGTTATTTTGCTGTACTTGACAGCGTCTTTCATTGTTTATATTGCATGTGTTGTGTTTTTTAACACTAATACATGTATGAAGCAACTATCCATCCATCCCAGTGGCGCTACAGTCCATGAAGGGCTCTGGCCTGCTTCAACACATCCTTCCATTCAGATCTTTCCTGGTCCTTTCGTCTCCATGCCCTGACCACAAGCTATTGCAGATCTGCTTCTACATCATCAATCCATCGCATTCGGGGTCTGCCTTAAGACCGCCTGCCTTTCGGTTTTTGCCTGTATATGATTTTCGCTCCTCTGTTATCTGACATTCTTTCAAGGTGACCTGCCCAACATAGTCTATTCTTTTTTATTTCGGTCACTATTGGTGGGTCTTCATACAATTGATATATCTCATGGTTAGTGCGTGTCCTCCACCCTGTTCCATCACTATTGGTGGGTCTTCCTACAATTGATATATCTCATTGTTAGTGCGTGTCCTCCACCCTGTTTCATCCTGTATGGTACCATAGATTTTCCTAAGAATTTTTCGTTCCCAAGTGTTAAGTAAATTTTCAGATGTCTTAGTCAGTGTTCAGGTCTCACTTGCATACATTGCTGCTGGTCTTATTATGGTTTTGTATATTATTTTCTTGTTTTTTCTTGAAATTGTTTTGCTCTTAAGTAAATGGTGGGTGCTATAAAATGCTCTATTGCCTCCTGCTATTCTTTCCTTTATTTCTGTTAGTAGGTCATTTTAAAAATCAATTGTACTTCCTAGATGTTTGAAAGTTTGGACATTTCCAAATTCGTGGTCTTTGATTTTGATATATTGTCCCTCTGTTTGATTGTCTCTTGTCATTGCGATGTATTTGGTTTTACTGTCCTGCTGGTTGAGATGCTTCTTCTAGTTGTGTGAAGGCTCTAGCAATGTCAGAAGTTTCTTTACCCAATAAGGCAATGCCATCGGCATAAGCAAGGTATTGTAGAGGTTGGCTGTATATCGTCCCTCTTGGTTGTGGACCCGTGTTTTCTCTCCTGAAGTAGTTAGTAATAGTTCCCCTCGTGTGTATATGTACTTTTCTTATAACTCTCTCCAGTGTTAAATTGAAAAGCATGCAGGAAAGTGCGTCTCCTTGTCTTAATCCTTGTTTAATCCTAAATTCATGTGAGTGTTCTCCTTGTATTATGATTTTACTTTTTGAGTTGTTTAATGTCACATGTATAAGTCTTGTCAGCTTGTTGGGTATTCCAAAATCCTGTAGAGTGTCATATAGGTATTGCCTTCTGATACTGTCATAAGCCATTTTATAGTCTATAAAGAGTTGGTGATTTGGTTTGTTGTATTCATGACTCTTTTTTAGTATACATCTTAGTGTGAAGATGTGATCGGTTGTGGATTTGTTGGGTCTGAAACCACATTGGTAGTCCTCTAAGAGATTTCTTCTGAATATTTTCCAAGCCTATTAGTTTTAGGCCTCGACAGGATCTTATAAGTCACATTTAGTAGAGAGATTCCTCTGTAATTATTCTGTAATTACAACACTTTAGCTTGGATCCTTTTTTGTGTATTGGGGTTATAAGAGCTGTTTCTTACTCTGTTGGTATTACTTCTTCTTCCCAAATTCTTGATATTAGTCTGTGTATTTGGGAATGCAAGTCCTAATTTTTTCTGATGTTTCAATGAGTGTTGGTGGGTTCATTAAGGGGTCAGGTCCTCCCCGTGATAGTTCATATTCTCCATTGTCTCCATCTTCAGTGGTATTTAGGATCTCCTAAAAAGTATTCAGCCCATCTCTCAATGACCCTGCTGTTTTCTGTAATAAGCTGACCATCTTTGTTCTCACACATGTGTGATCTAGCTTGAAATTCATTCTTTTCATCTTTAATTTTCTTCTCTCATAATTGCCGAAATGTACAGAAGAGCACGACACATTCATGTTCAGTATAACTTAATAACTTATTTAAACTGAACACTATTGAATAACTCAAACGCCGTTTACCGTACCCGATCCGCCTCAGTATTCTTACATCGACTTATAAGTGGTCATAACAGCATTATGCTATCTCGCACTGGTTCAACCAACAGTCTGACTTTGGCCATTCACGTGATAGTCTAGTTCCCATAAAAGAGTTCAAACATGTTATCACAGGACATCAAGACAAGAAACAGAAAGACAGAGGGGAACGAGGGATTGGAATGAGGGAGGGGAATGAGGGAGGGGAACGAGGGATTGGAATGAGGGAGGGGAATGAGGGAGGGGAATGAGGGAGGGGAATGAGGGAGGGGAATGATGGAGGGGAACGAGGGAGGGGAATGAGGGAGGGGAATGAGGGAGGGGAATGATGGAGGGGAATGAGGGAGGGGAATGATGGAGGGGAATGAGGGAGGGGAATGAGGGAGGGGAACGAGGGAGGGGAACGAGGGAGGGGAACGAGGGAGGGGAATGAGGGAGGGGAACGAGGGAGGGGAATGAGAGAGAGGAATGAGGGAGGGGAACGATTTAGGGGAACGAGGAATCTGGACGAAGGTTTTCTGCTTCTTCAAAAGCAATGTTTAAAAAAAAAAAGAAAATTGCCATTGCTTGTATTATTATCACAATTATAGCCCTTGCTTGTAATATTATCGTAATTCTAACCCTTGTTTGTAATTTTATCATAAACAATTAAAAAAAAAAATGGAATAGTAGTTTCAGTGCTGAGATAAGTTTCAACATGCCCACGGAGGCGCCCCGACCGCTCTGCTTTGGCCAAGCTTTAACTTACGATGAGCCCACTTCGGAGTGGAAGGTGATACAGTGTTTCATATTAATTTCGACTGCCCCAGACTCGACAGGTCTTGGAAGCCACAAGCTCTTTACCTCTGTGAGGTGACATTCTTGCACTACTCACAACAGCAGGCATCTGTCAAGGGCTTTTGTAAGAGAGGATTTGAACCTCTCAAGCCCTCACTCAAGTGGAGTTGGATGATAAGGTTGAATATTAGCACAGCTATGACCTTTACTTGTTTTCTCATATATAAACTCCGATTAAAAAAAAGGAATATGGAATAGGGAGATGAGGAAAAGAACGATAGACCGACCACAGCAACAAGAAACCTCACTAAGAACAAACAATAAAATTGTTTAGTGGACCATCCCAAATCTCTGCAGCCCTATTCATATCATTCAGCTGAAAGGAATTCCCCTAAATTTCAAGGTCATGAAAGATGACCGAGTAGGAAGGAAGCATTTATAGTCAAGTGCAGTCAAATATGTCACATTTAAATTTAACCTTTAACCTAATATAATTACTTGTCAATTGAAATTTAATACCTACTTATTTTTGTGGCGGACATAGTGGCTATGCTTACATCACCGTTCTCAGACAGAAAACAAGTATAGGTGATACAGTCCTTAACTAATGTCCCTTTGACTGGAGTACATTTTTTGTCAAAGTCACAACCTGAAGAAACAAACAGTTTTAAAAAAATGATTTAATTCATAAACGAATAAATCTCGCATCGATTCAATGATAATGTTTGTGCTATGCTCTTAGTTCGATGTTGATACTGTTTTAAAAATCTAAGGCAGGCAACTCAACTTTACTCAACGAAGTTCTACAGTAAATAAATACGTGTGTTTATTCAACAGGACAAACACATAACAGCCTTTTACATTCCAAAAAAGCCTTGTTCCTAATTCTACAAGTCCTTTCTCCAGCAAACCTGAATACGGACCAACGACAGCCTTCCCTGCTTCACTCCAGGTCCCTATTACAGTCTTCAGGCAGTACAAAAGACGCCTCCTTAGTCCTCCAACAACAGACTTTTTCTAATCACTTGATACGCTGTTCTTTTCTCTATCCTAGCGTCTTCCTGTCCTTGTTCAATAGTGCGCTCGTACGCACCACAAGCACTGGGGCTAGGCAGTGCTACAACCATAGAATTATATATATGTTCACGCAGACTAATAGTATGACCTCGCGCTTTGGGTTGAAGTGATGTCTTATAATTAATCAGGATTAAATTACAATGTATTTCTATCTGGGGAAATGTAGGATTGTGTCTGTTGTTAGCTTGTGGTTATTGTCGTCTGATATTCGTACTAGAAATGTCCAAGGGCCATGGCCAGATTTAGACTTCACAAAGCTCTAAGCTATTTGAGATATATGGCTTGTAGTAATCAAAATAACATAACATTTGTGTGACAAGAGAGGATAATAAGGGTAGTTACTTTTTTTTGTCAAGAAGAGTTAGTACCCTTTAATACACTACTTAAGGCTCTGTTGACTGTATTCCATTGCCACTTTCCCTTCAGTCATTGAGCTAACCAGTATACATTATTTTGACCTGAATCTATGTAATATGAATATAATTCTTATATTGTGCTCTGACTGTGTTACTAATGGAGAGTGTGCCACTGTTATGGCAATGTGTTTTTCAATAACGAGCTGAGTAGACTATATTTATTTGTTATTAATCAGTTTGTTTCTGTAAATATTATATGTCTACTTAGTCTTTTATTCTCTCACATATGTGATTTTTTTTTGTTACTGTAAAGACCAGATTTAGGGTCGACTAGTAGGCCTAACAAATTTTTTGTTTCGTTTTGAGACGAGACAGTATTGTGTCTCAAGGATGACGGTCATTGTTATGACCCATCTTTTTCATACTATATTTTCAAGCCATCGTTTTGTTATTGAGATGAGACAGTATTGTGCCTCACTGATGGCGGTCCTTTGATTGTTTTGACCTGAACCTTTCTACTGTTTTTTATTATTCAATATTTATGTTTTCTTCTGTTGAGCTTTATTTCCGCATTCATTTATGATCTTTTTTTTGTTTTGTTTCTAAATAAACTCATTAGTTGTTGTAAACTGAAACTTGATTATTATTATGTATATGTCTCAGTCAATTGTTTATCGAGAGGCTATAATTAATAGCCTAGGTAGTATAATTTGGGACAACGAGGTACCACTGCACTAACTTGCCAGTACAGCACTGGTCTTATGACCTAATCTTCAAAATAATATTTAGGAGGCTATGGCTTATGTTGTCTATAGTTAAATCCAGCGCTGCCCAATATGTCCCTTCATTGTTTGCTTTGAAATTAGCTCCGATTTGAAAAAAAAAAAGAACAACGGTGTAACAGTTTAGTGGAACGTGGCCAGCTCTTCCAACCATCTTATACATCATGAATCAGAAAGGGAATGTCGGAATTCTCTTGAGTAGGAAGGAAACATTTATAGTCAAGTGCGGTCAAATAGGTGGCAGTTAAATAAACCCTTAACCTATATCATTATTTACCATTGGAAATCAATCACCTACCTATTTCCAGTATGGATACAACTAATGAGATTCTGCTGCCTTCCGTAGATTTAGAACAAGTATAAATGTCACAGTTTTTAACTTATGTCCCTTTGACTGGAATACATTCCCCTTGCCAGTCACAACCTTAAGAAACAAAGGAATAGTTAAAAGGTTTAAGACATAAACGATTGGAAATAATTATATTAATGTTCATGTAAACTAGTGAAATGTTCATGTATATGGAGTGGTCAGTGCATTTATGATCCAATCACCTTTGTGGACAGGTGGGGAAGGCCGAAACGTACCCTTGATCCTTTTCAAAAAAACAATTTTTTGTTTAAAGTCTAAATTTTAACTCCTTCTCTCTGGCCTCCGTGACAGAAGTCAGGCATTGAGTATTCAATACTTATCAAAATAGAAGGTTTTATAGTCTAAAAAAAGTCAATTGATTTAAAATTTTTAGCGAATGACTAATTGTCTACACAATGCGTTATCTATCTATCTATCTATCTATCTATCTATCTATCTATCTCTTTATTCTTTATTCATCCATCCTTCTATCTCTTTAACTAACCATTCTGTAAAGCTGTATATTCAATATCAATTTGAAGAGTTCTGCATATATATATATATATTGTTACGTATTTCAGAATCTTCTGGCTAAATGTACTAGTAGGCACACAAATAAAAAACACTGTAAAGAACTTGACGACTAAACTTTCAGCTTCATATAACTTTATTGACTATTAACTCTAACAATTTGTTACTGTAACATGTAGCGTAGAAGACTGTACAATATCTGTCAGTTTACAGTTAGCTATACTTCGTTGCAAAACATCTCTTCACTTCGTTGCAATTCATCTCTTCTCAACTTGCATCGATCTGTATTCCACAGAACAGACTAACGACACAACTTCCCAGTGTCGCTCCAGGTCTCCCAAAGCTGAACCAAGTCGTACTCAAGTCTACCGAATCAGAGCCGCACACGTCTTACATCGACTGTATCGACTGTAACGGCTCAAGTCCACTGCAGTTCGCTGTATAGACTTTAACGACAGTAGTCCACTCCAATTAACTCTACCCTAGTTAACTTGCATCGAGTCGTACACATCTCTCTTCTACTGTCTCGCACAGTAGACAACAGTACCGACGACTCACTCACGACTGACTTTCACATTAACTCTCTGGCTTATATAGAGTCCCTAATCGCTTGTCCATTGTTGCAAAAACACTGCTAGTATCCTCTGGAACAACACGGGAGGAAACATCACATCCTGTCGTTGTTTATACATGTCGATTCCAGAGAACACCTGCTGCAGTGTCATCTCGCCGAGGTCACACGTAGTGACCTCTAACTGTCACTGTTTATTTGTAACACTGTCCCCTTCGTAGATCAGTTCGTCCTCTGGAACAACACGTGATGGCACGTCACATCCTGTCTTTGTTTATACGCGTAGATTCCAGAGAACACTCGGTGATGTGTCATTTCGCTGGGGCCACACGGAGGAGAAATAAAGAAGACAAATTAGATGTTACTCTAATTTTTTTAAATCTTTTGGATTCAAGAATAAATTTCTAGTTACAAATTAAAAGTTATTTATACATTAGAGAAATCTCAGATTGAATGCACAACTTTTTACGCAAATATTTGAAGATTTCTGTATCTTTGTTTCCATTTTTATTCAGAATCTAGATTCAAGTGTAGGCCTGCTTATTAATCATTTTCAATAGTTCGTGGAATAGCAAGTCAGTCCTCGCGGACACTAGGGTTCCGCAGAACACTGTTTGGGAACCACTGCTCTAAGCCAACGAAAGATCCCATTCGCCGGCCTGTCTGAACAATGGACCTCATTCACCAATCGTAAACAAACAACATTTAGTCACGTGATCTTATTGATAAAACAACGAAAAAAACTGTCACGTGACAACCATCATGAATTAAACATGAGGTCGTAAATTATATAGAAGAGATAGAGCACCACGTGGCTAAATGTTGTTTGTTTACGATTGGTGAATGAGGTCCATTGTTCTGTCTATATTTCACATCCTAAATACGAGTGCATCCCAACCCAAGACACTAGATATAAGGCCGAAAGCAAGAAAAAAACAAAAAATATTAACCCCTAGCCACTTCGTTAGCAAGATTTTATTTGTCACGAAGCATAGGGCAAAGTGTGTAGTGGAGTGGGAGTTAGCTAGCTGGGTGTAGTGTCAAATGGAAACCTTTGAATTGCCGTGACAAAAGCACGCCAAACAACGAATTGTGCAGACACCTGTGTGGTGCTAAACTAGAGAGGAGGATCCAACTTAACAATTTCATTCATAGCACAATTAGAGACCAGATGTGGCCAGGTCTGAAAGAAAACGTAGCTACAAGCTTATGTAAACAATAGAACTCGTGCAGCATGTCACTAGATGTATCGTTTGTTCAAGATAAATATTTTCTAGCTGCCTAGACACATTTAAATTTGTTTCTTTTTATATTTTGAAAAATTATAACGGTCAGACTAGAGTTTTCTCTGTGTGGCCAACGATATACATCAACTGTCAAATATATAGGAAAATCGTTAGAGCCGTTTTCGAGAACCGTTTTATGAATATCGCAAACTTTCAAAATATTTGATTAAGAGTACTGATCTATTTGCATTTTGGTATAGGGCTTTGATAACATCAATAATGTTTTATCTATGTTGAACTCGCCGCATGCTTTCATTGTATTTTCAATAGATATCTTCTTATAATAGATATTTTCTGTTATAACTACGTCAAGTCGTCGAGAGGTGAACGACTTCTGTGCAGGTAGAACCGAACAGTACAAAAAAAAACAAAAAAACATTTGTCTCTGTCAGACTGCATCCGCGCTGTTCGTTGACCAGTAAATGTGAACTGGAATAAGACGTGACTGAAATAAGGTAGACACCTAATTATTTCATGTGTACATATTTATTTATTGCCTTATGTCCAGCATGTGATTGACAAGATTGAGACATATATACTGCTAGGTCGAAAATATGGATTGGACAGGATAGCATGTGATAGATCACGTGATAGATCAAGATAGCTAATCTGACATCCGGTCAAGATTAACATCGCCCTCTTATTGGCCAATGAAGTGTTAAGACAGGCACGTCAAACATTGCCATTGCCCACTTTGACACCTCTAGAATTATCCAAAATATGATAAATGTAAAATTGCTTTCAATGACACGTTTTCTTGACTTCGTTTCATACGAGCAAGAATTTTCGTTGTTTCTATTTTCATTTGCTCCAGAAAATACGAATGTAATGGTCAACTTGAGCATCAGCAGTTACATTCTTTGATGAAAGCAAAGTGTCTGTGGCACAATTTTACATTTGTTTACCTGAAAGGTACTTTGAATTGCGGAGATTTGCAGCAAGAATTATATATATGTATGCAAGCACTTATCTCAGTGAACAGTTCACTACAATAATGAGCTACAAAAACACTTCACCGTTCGAGATTATCTGATCAAAATTTGGATCAGTGATGAAAATGTCAGTGGCAAACAAACTTCAACCTGACAATTATAAACTTCTATCCCAGAAAAGATGTCAAGCATCAGTACAAGGAAAAAATGCGTAATTATAGTAATTTCTAACTAACAAAAATAGTACTACAAATTTTGCTAAAGGACATTAATTATTGTATTGTTTCTTATTTACATAAACTTGTAGGCTATGTTTTCCAACTGATTTTTGGCTGTAGCCCTTCAGGTCATAATAAGTTTTTTATGTGGGACATACACCTTAATGTGTTTGATATGCCTGGACTAGAGTAACCTAGTAAATCACCGCGATAAAAAAAAAATCCAGGTATTCATCAATATCTGCTTCGAAGATTCGTATGATCCTCTAGCTTGAACAGACTTTCGAATTAGAAGCTGCCGCAAAGAATAAAGCAGCAGCCCATCGAAGTTGATATCCTTCAGAGACGTTGATAGGTCACACCCTCGGCATTTCCAGCATTAACAGACAATCCCTCAATGCACCAAAAATACAGTCCTCCCTTAGTTATAGCGACTAATAACATGATTGTCAGCCTCTCAATTTTAACATCTGAATGTATTTGTGTATGTATAATATCAATCAGTGTATATGTAACCACATAAGTGCACATGTTATTATCAGAACAGTAAAAGAACGTTCAGTTCCACATAATTCCTAATCCTAGGAATCGAAGACATTGCCAATCATTTCATTCAATGATAAATAGAAATGTTCGCTTGTACAAAAAAAAAACAATTTATAAAGTTAAGTCCATAATCTACATACAGGTGGTGGGGGGGGGTAGCGTCTTTTGTTGTAAATGTTTGACATGTTTCGGATGTTCCTTCAGAGGTGAAGATAATTTACTTCCTCGCCCAAACGTCCCGCAGGACAACAGGGCATGAGAGCGTACAGGGTTTGAACCCAGGACCATCGATAAGTCCGAACGACAGTCAAGCGCGCAAACCGCACGAGCAGGCAGACATCCTTTGGGTGTATAGGCTAACTTTAAAAGTACAAAATTGTATCCTTTGATATAAAGAAGAAGCAAACAATAATATAATTATACTAATGAAGTATTTATTATATTGAAACATGTTTAGAAATCTCAAAACATCTCTCTTTAACAGATGAGTACCATGTTTCCGTTAGTCTGTGGTTGTTTGAAGTTATTTGAAGAAAAAAATGAGGACCAGCCTCACATTCCCCTCTTTGCACCTGGCCATGCTACTGCTCAATAAATGCTGGTGTTAAAGATAATCCAACATATAAGACTTGGGCGCATTATCATCCGCTAAAACACTCAAAAGGGATGTTTTATGTGACATATACTCTTTTCTAAAGACTTATTAAAAGATTAGTACAAATCAATAGCTTGCACTGCCAACCTTTTGATTTATCTTGACACTGAATCTATTGCGACTGTCCATATGATTGCTCCATATGCTCGCGCTACATGGTCACTTTGCCTTCCCAGGGCCATAGATTCATGTTTAAATGGTAAGATGTTATTTGTATTGCATCTGCTTTACCATAGGCGTACACGCTAGCATTAGCGTAGACATCGACTTTGACACACGCGTAGACATTGACTTTGACACACGCGTAGACATTGACTTTGACACACGCGTAGACATTGACTTTGACACACGCGTAGACATTGACTTTGACACACGCGTAGACATTGACTTTGACACACGCGTAGACGTTGACTTTGACACACGCGTAGACATTGACTTTGACACACGCGTAGACATTGACTTTGACACACGCGTAGACATTGACTTTGACACCCGCGTAGACATTGACTTTGACACACGCGTAGACATTGACTTTGACACACGCGTAGACATTGACTTTGACACACGCGTAGACATTGACTTTGGCACACGCGTAGACATTGACTTTGACACATGCGTAGACATTGACTTTGACACACGCGTAGACATTGACTTTGACACACGCGTAGACATTGACTTTGACACACGCGTGCACATTATGTGCATACACATTTGCTTCATCGTTCCCATAGACGTTCATTTTATATACACATAGGCGTCTACGTTATCATAAACATAGAAATCTACTTTATCATAGGCGTAGAGATTCAATTTATCTGAGGCGTAGACATATAATTTATTCTAAATGGAGACATTTACTTTGGCATACGCGATGAAATTTACGTTGTCGTGCATATAGACATTTACTTAATCATAGGCGTAGACATTTACTACGCCATAAGCGTAGACATTGAATCTTTTCTTGGAGGAGTCATTTAATCTACCATACATTGTACTTAGACGTTGACACTTATGTTATTCTAGGCAAAAACATTTAGTTTATCATAAGTATAAAGATTTAGTTGCTCGACGCTAACTTAGAAGATAGTATTCAGACATGAACTATTTAGGCTCAATAATAGCTCAATAATAGCATCATTCTCAGACCAATTTATTTAAAAATATGGTTCGCAAATAGCTGGCATTTTTTAAACTAGAATATGCAGCCTTATTTAAAACTTTTCAGTTAACTAAAAATTAATAATAAGTTAATAGTTAAGAATTATTTTTCCAAAACAATAGAAGATTAATCTCTACATGTATTCCTTCTCAAATATAATATACAAGAAAACGTCGCAAAATAATGAACTTATCACTTATCAACCAACTACCAAAATGCAAGTCTGATATAATAAAAATTTTTTTTTTTTTTTCCAACCTTTGACAGTATCTGCTGCTACTTCTGACCTTGACCCTTTTCCCGTTGGTCACGTGGTGCCAAAGGACAGGTAAACGTTATTAGTATGTTTGTTCACTCTCTTCTGCTGCTGCAATCTTTCATTCTTCCGTTCTCTTGTTCCCCATTTTCATCTAATTCTTTCACTTTCCCTCCCCTTTCTGTCTCTCTGGCTCTGTTTATTAGAAAACCTCTCTTCGAGTCAGATCTTCATGGAACCTGGAACCAGCCAGGATTCAGCCAGGACCCATTCAGGAACAAGCCTGGACACTGATCTAAAACCGGCTCCAACGAGTTTCCTATCAATTTAACAGTTGATGAATATCGCATGAGAAAAGAATTACTAGCTCGTTGGCCACACGGGAGAAACTCTTGTTTGACCGTTATATTTTTTTAAGTAGAAAAAGAAATACATTTTAATTTGGCTAAAGAACTAGAAAATATTGATCTTGGACGGACTATATATATCTTCGGGTATTCCCGCATTTATTTAATCATTTGCGCATCGTCTTTTGAGTCTAAATTTTTATCCCCTAGATCTATCTATCTATCTATCTATCTATCTATCTATCTATCTATCTATCTATCTATCTATCTATCTATCCATCCCTATCCATCTTTCTCTCTCTCTCTGACTAAATACATGAATATAGTACTCTATCCTGAATTTTTTAAAAATTTCAATGAATGCTTTTAAAATATGTTTTCCTATTAAGTTAAACGTTTTAAAGGTCAAGGTTTATCAGACTGAGCTCGCGCGTTTTTGTGGTAGTATTAGATATACCGAAATAAATTAAAACTCATGATTATTTAAACCAGACATCCTGATCAAGGTCTCTAGCAATTATACATATTTTTTTTCTTCGGGACCATTCGTTACGGCACCCTGAATCGCAAACCACACAACTTGCTAGCAATTACCAAAAGCACAAGTAAAAAATATATTTTTGCGACAAAAAAATGTAAAACTAATATCTAGTTTTAGTCTAACTCTTCTAATGAAAAAAAATAACAAAAAAAGTGAAATTTCAATTAATTATTTTGAATCAATCTTGTTATTAATTTTTACAATACCTCTATTTTAAGTCAGAGCTTCATGGAACCTGGAGGGTGGGCGGAGGAGCCCGAAGGCTGACTTCAAAAACGGCTCTAACGATTTTCCTAGAAATTGAACAGGTGATGGATATCGCTGAGAAAAGAATGACTAGCTCGTTGGCCCCACGGTGAAAACTCTACTTTGACTGTTATACATTTTCGACTTATAATATAGTCTTTTTTCTAAAAAAAATGTTTCTCGAGTCGGAATTGAAACAGAAGGTCGTGAAACTCCATGATGGGTGGCCGACGCATTAGCCACTTAGCCATTCAAGTGATTAAATAAATAAAAAGGTTTATAGTATAAAATAGTCTGAAGTTTAAAATTTTTTGTGAAAGACCTAATTCTCTAAACGATGCTTATGTCCCTTCGTGAATATTTCCCTTTTAGCAAAAACTAATTATAAGGTCTGTTACTTTTTAACGGCTCCCAAAAGGGGAGAAGACTCAATTAGTTTTGTGTGGACAGTCAGTCCGTCAGTCCCGTTTAGATCTCGTAAACTAGAAAAGTTAGTGAAAATTCGACATCATAATACTTGAGATTATTCAAAGTTCTGATGCAACGGCTCCTTTTTTTTTTCTGAAAGCGAAAAATCTATTTTTTTTTTAAATCAATTATGCAAGCATTGCTTTCCATAACAATGCACCATTTGTACAACTATTCACTATTAATAGTAACAAAACACGGAAGGCTACACATTGTGGGTAAACAAAATTTACCATTCTTAATACATTTATGCTAATAGCGTCTTTTTCCCTTTTGAGGGCCGCTAAAAAATATTGAAACTTTTTTGTATGAGAAAAAAAAATATTTAGTATGCCTACAAGTTGAACATACAAACAATTCATACGTAGTTTTTCAAATTGTCGTGTGAACTGCAGAGAAATAACAACGCAACACTTTAACTAAAGGATTTTTAAAAAATAATTTGTTTCTAATGGAAATGTATTCGTTTTTCCAGAGTCTTTGAATAAAAAGATTAACTCTTTACAAAACAATTAGATCAATTAGATAATTATTATTACAACACAGTTAGGCCAAGTTCGCATCTAACTTCACATTCACTTTCACCTGCTGGACTGTTGGGGCACCACACAGGACCTGTCAACCTTCTTTCTCCATTCTTTTCAGTAATTCGCCTTTGATATAATTTCATTCTGATATTCTTTCTGAAAATATTGAAACCTGCCTTTTTACCTGCCCTGGTGGACCACTTCGGGGGGCGATTTTGAGTTTGTGTTCCACCCAAACTGTGCAAAGTTTCAACTTGATCAGAGAATGGGAGGTGGGAGAACTATCGTGTGAAAGATTTCACCCAGACAGACAGATGGAATGAAAAAATATAACCTTTGCAAAAAATAAAAACATAAAATATCCCACTGGCTGTTTTATTAAACACTCTAGATTAAAATTAACCTGTTTCTTCTTTGACTATTACTATGAAATGCAGATGGTTCCTGCTTGATTTCCAACACGAAAGTTTTCAAAAATAATGTAGTATTTACATTGCCCGGATTATCCAGATGTACCAAACATATATGTAGAAATGGGAAAATAGAAGTTTATGAACACGGTAAGTTCTCAAATTGTTATACATGACCCTTCTCCCATAAAAAATGTACGTTCACGCTCCTTCCCACCTCCCCTATTGCCCTAAGATGTTTGATAGATTGGCGCCCTTTTTAATTCCAGGTATTATATGTCAGTGCCAAGTATGATTTTTAGATATCATAAGGGTTAAACTAATATTAAATTCAGAAGATTCTGGGAAATGGCACTTTGATATCCCTCCGCGAGAACCGGGTCAGAGTTATTCGTTTGAAAATATAGAAATTCATTCTCCTGGGGTCTAAAACTGAGACCAATCGCTATAGGGCCTGAACACTGACCTGCAATGTCGAAATCTGTAAGCAGTTAAATCCAATAGCTGGTTGCCACGTCACAGGTCTGTACGACCTGGTACTTTATGACAAGCTTGTTCAGCACTTAAACTCTCGTTTAGCACGACAAGCTGTTTTCTCTGAAAATTTATTTAGTCTGTCAGTATGTCTGTCACTATGTCAATGTTAATTTACTTGTGCCTCCTGCGTCCTCTAAATTCTCTTTTGCTTGTACATTCAGCTTGTGATTTCGAAGGTCATTGCTACCTGGCCAACTCAACATTTCAATTAAGATGCATAGTCTACAAGTGCATGGTGCAAATGATGCCCCTGGCAAGGCGCACTCAAATAGCGCTCTTAGAAAATAGTAAGTGTCAATAAGGAAATGACAAATTGTACCTATGAAAGTTTTCTTAAGTTTCCTGAACGTCTTCCCCAACTGTATAATCCTCTTTCTTCTGCTTCTACCCCATAACCCCGTGCGTGAGGGAAGAAAATACAATAAACATGCATATATGTAACCCTGCCGGGCCAAGTCAAACAAAGGGCGGTTGGGGATGACCTTCACCTATGCCCCACTTTTTAATGCTTTCATTTAGGTAGGACTTAAGACAATGTAAAATAGTTCCTCAGAAATCAAACTTATTATAACGACTCCATATCAAAGTGTGATTTCTAGAGTGCTGTTATGGAGACTCTATGTGTTGCCAACGTTACAATCATGCAGCGTAGAGATCTTTTTTTTTTTGTTGGTGTAGAATGATGAAACCACGAGCTGGTCTGTCATAATTCATAAGTGACGGATTTCATAGTTACTAGAGGAGACGGACCAGAGACGCAAGTAAAGATTTTTTTTTTTGCAGCGAGTTTGATTTTTTTAAAATACGTTACTATTTTTGTTACTATTGCTACTATTAGATCTCAAGTTGATTCTGTGTACATTGTTACGAAAAGTTATTTTGATTTTTTGTTCATATTTGAAGTTTATTGAAATTTTTAAAAAGTTCTACAATATAAATATATCATAAGCCTACATCGGCTTAGTTGAACTAGCTGTTTGGGGCTACTAACAAACAACTGACCATCAACATTTGTGTTTTGACCTCTTTCAAAGAGCACCTCACAAATAAATAACTAGATCTAAATAACATAGTGATATGAATCTGGAGTTCACTAGGCCCTAAGATAGTTTGATATAGTGGCGCCCATTTTAAGTCCAAGTATTATATGTCAGTGCCAAGTAGGATTTTCAGATATTTATATGGCTTAAACTAATATTAAATACAGAAGTTTATAGTTTTTTCATAACAATTAAACTACTATTAGGTCTAATTTCAGAAGTTTATAGTTTATTCATAACAATTAAACTACTATTAGGTCTAAATTCAGAAGTTTATAGTTTATTCATAACAATTAAACTACTATTAGGTCTAAATTCAGAAGTTTATAGTTTATTCATAACAATTAAACTACTATTAGGTCTAAATTCAGAAGTTTATAGTTTATTCATAACAATTAAACTACTATTAGGTCTAAATTCAGAAGTTTATAGTTTATTCATAACAATCTCATTTAGACGTAGCGGCATTCATGAGGGAGGAGGGAAGCCCGAAGTAAATTAGGTCTAGATTGCTGCCTGGTCGTACGGTTTGCTCGATGGACTGTCTCTCGGACTTGGTTCAGACCCTGCCCGCTTCCATCCCCCGTCGTCCTGTGGGAGGTTTGGACTAGGAAATAAAATCTTCAACTCCGAAGGAACATTAGATATATGTAAAACAAACAAACGTTTTCCCTTTAACACGAGACTTCTTGAAATCAACCATTGGCTTTCATTACCTCCACTAAAGAGACACGACTGATTTACATTTAAGTATATTCTGTTTTTAAGGTTTCCAGATCTGGCAGTTCTCCATATAGTTTTTAATCTTTATAGGAGGGTTTCGGAGCAAGTGTCTTCTTCGGTTCTGGGTCTCTCGATTGAGTATGCAGCTTAGACTTCAGGAGAATGAATTTCTATACTCTGACCCGGTTCCCGCGGAGGGATCTTAAAGCACCATATCCCTGACTCCTGACTCTTTAGTTCGCTTGGTGGGAAGGAGCGTGAACATATCTTTTTATTGGGGTTCGGCAATGGTCCACTATAAAAAGTCTAGGTAGTCCGAATCTTGAGCTTCCGGCCCGTATGTTGTCTCATTTTGTTTTCCTTTATAGTTGTCACTCTACCCCCTAGCCTACGCCCTAGCCTAGTACTTCCGAAAATGATAATGTGATTATTTAAGACTATTGACGAATATTTCATAGGTGCTGTCAAGTAAAACAAACGAGAAATTGCCTCAGTTTTGATCTAGATTGCCTTGAACTGTGTGATTAATTTTTGTACATATAAAATGGTTGACTACAAAAGAACCATATGCAACAGCTTTAAGAAAAAAAACAAGGGACAAGGGAGATAATCGGTATCTTCATTGTAACGTTCGGAATATGAATTGTCTCCGTATTAGAAAAAAACTATTTTTAACTGTGACGTCATATGCCCTAGTCGGAAATATTTAAGACTTGTTTTTACCAACTCTGCCTGTCTGTCTGTCTGGTAAAATGTTTGTACACGTTATTTCTCCGATATCCAATCTGGGATCAAGCTGAAAATGTGTACACTTATTTCTGTTAACTGACTACACAAGAATAATAAAAAAAAAATCCCCATACTATCAACTAGCTATTAATTAATTATTTTGTTAGGTATCTTGAACAAGGGAAAGAAATTGTACTTGACCGAATTAGTGGTATACGCTGTATAAGTACTGTTAAAAGGTCGTCGTCTGAATCTCAAAGAACACACATGAAATACGACGAAGCTATAGAAGAAAAAACAACTACTACATTCATAAGGGCTCCACTAGCAGAGTAGTTACATTGTTCGTAGCTACAACTGTGACGATAATCTCTTCATTGGTACCTCAAATATCTTTTCTCACAAAATTGAAAAGATTGTTAAAAAATTTACCTTTTTTTTTCTCTTGACTATCAGATTATTGTTTGGATATTCGTCGCCTTTCTGTTTGTTTTAGATAAAGATCCTAACGTCCAACTAACATTCTTCATTACAGACTGTCTAGATATGTTTGGACAATGTCATAAACCAGGAGCAAGGTTTCCAGTACATAAAGATGGAATCACCTATGGGAGCTGTACCTGTAAGACAGATCTAACCGGAAACAGAATCAACATTTGCAAAAGTAAAATGTTAATTTTTTTCTTCTTATTATTATTATTAGCGCTTCTTTCATCCTTATAGCATGCTCAGAGCGCTTTTGGTCCAATCTCATTTGTGGACCAGTGGGGGGAAGGGTATCTAGGAGTTGGTTTTCCGTGCTGCCTTTAGGCGCTCAGTAAACACAACTCTGCCCGAGTCGAACCTCGAGCACCCTTCTAGGTAGCCAAGCCAAGTTCAAGACCACGCTTCTTATGACGATAGCACGCGTCAGTCCTATAAAATCTCTTGAGAATCGTGTTAGGATGTTTCACTTTAACTAGACGGATGTTTCACTTTCACTAGACGGACGTTTCACTTTCATTAGACTGACGTTTTGTCTTCACTAGGTTTACGTTGCATTTCTACCAGTTTGACGTTTCACGTTCGCTAAGATGACTTTTTACTTTCAGCCATCTTGACTTTTATTTTCACCAAACTGATGTTTCACTTTCACTAATACGATGTAAAACATCCGCTAGTCTGATGTCTGACTTTCTCGCTAACCTGCTTCACATTTGAATGGAATCAAAGACACTCGACACTTCATACACCCTCTTTAAGATACAGTGTCTCCAGATGTCAATGTAGCCGAAGTTGATGATCTCAGTTTGCATTAATTTCATGACTTCTATAATAATATTTTTTCAATTTTGTGTAAATCAATATGTATGAATACAGTGTTGAATTTCACAGAAACACCCTGAGTTGTAATAAACTGTCAGTTACAAATAGTGATGGGCAAAAGTGGAATAAAAAGTTATAAAAAAATATAATAAAAATAATTAAAGTCGAAGTTTAACTAACAAAAAAAAAAGTTAAAATCGTAGTTTAATTAATTTTTTTTAGCTACAAACTAAAAATTTCAATTATAAAGTGTACAACTTTTAAACATGTGGTAGCGGTTGAGACACACATCTTCCTGTTTTCTGATCATGTACATGATATCAACAGCGATGAGTTAAAAGAAAGATGCAATTAACAACTATTTAGTCATTATCTGCATTTGAAGAGGGATTGATAAAGTAAGATGGTGTAGAACTTATGGAGCCAATATCTGCACTTGAACTATACATGTTGTTCAACATTTTGTGCCAAAAGCTTCTACGCAATATTATGAATGAAGTTATTCAGATTTTTTTTTTTTGGAGTCACGTGGTGGTGTTTAATTTCGGCTAGTACACAGTGAGACTCTGATGAGCGTGTTAGCTCAATATTAAGTAATTGTAATCAATTCATTTGCGGTAAACGATAATTTATTAACTGCAGGAACATCAAGTACACCCTTTTAATAGTTTAAACCCTAAGATGAAGCTGAAGCGTATAATTGATACTATTCTATATAAGACCTATTATTGAGAACTAGAACTAGAGTTAGGTCTAATGTAGACAAGAGCATTAGGATAACATACTCGTCGAGAGAAAAAACAATTATCTACACCCTTTCTGCCCAAAAAATAAATAGAGTGTGTGTCCGACTGATGTTAACAACCTGGTCAGATAGACGTACACGTGTAGGCCTAGTGTAATGTATATTGTGTAGTCGATGATGAAAAGACAAACTGCGTTATTTTTCCTTGCAATAGTGTTTGTTGTAAATAGCACATTGGTCTAGTCAGTCACGTATGTACGTGGATTGCAGTTTAATTGCATCTACTTTAGTTCAACTGTCTTTTTGAAATTGGGGACCAACTTGTAGGTTAACTACTTTATTTTAGTTGAAACTTCGTTTTAGTTTAACTTTTGAAATGTAGTCTAGCTGCCTTCACTATATGCATCCAACAAACTTCACCGTTTCAGAAAGGGTTTCACCCAAATGCACTCACGGTCACTTCGCACCTGTCTAAAATAGTTCATCCGTATTAAATTCACTAACCAGTTTTATGAGAATGTCCAATGATATATCGGCGATTACGAAGAGGAGAGGCGTAGATAGGGTGGGATTAGGGAGGAAGAGAATTTAAAAATCTTCCCTGGCACCCAACATGAGGGGTGCCCCCAAAAGAGTGTGTTTTTTTTACATTAAATATAAAATATTACGCAAAATGCAGGGGCCCCCAAAGAAGTTAGGCCCGGCCCCTAAATGATGGCTAATTCCTAGCTATGCCACTGACGAAGAGGGTGGTCCCCGTACATCTTCTCTTTCCCCCAAGATACGCCATTGATACATTTCATCTAAATATTTTAGCAATCTGTGAAATAGATGGCAAAGTGTACGCAGAGAATCAGACTTTTGAGAGAGATGGTAAACCTTGTATGAAGTATGTTTGTTATCACGGCGCTGCAAGGGTCATTGAAGCAGGTCAGTCTACTTTCATTAATACTGTAGGGGCAGGATATCGAGGGTTATATTATTATTTTTATTATGTTAGAAATGAACGAGTGTTCATTCTCTGGCGAAACCAGGGTCGAGTTTCGTTAAAGGGAAACAAAATACATCGTAGTCCAATTATCAGTTTCCACCGAGGAATTTTCTGGTGATGTGGCAGGTCTGCAGAAGTACAGCCCTCTGACAGGCAACGAGAATGTTCCTAGGAATGCCAAGTGCTTTGAATGTATCTGTGAGGTCATTTGTTATTATGCCCTCGGTTGATATAACAATGGGGAAAATTGTTGTTTTAGATAATTTCCAAAAAACGCTTAATCTCCAAGCCATGGTTCCCATATTTTTGTTGTTTTTCCAGCTCTGTTTTTTTTTTAAATTATGAGATAGTGGTACGGCGATATCAATAATGGTAGCGGCTTTTACTTTTTTTTTATCGATGAGCAGCAAATCACAGCGATTGAAATCTACCGTTTTGTCGGTCAAAATAGGCCTATCCCAGTATAGTAGATTATCCGTAGACTCGAGAACCTCTTGCGGTGAGTATTTGTAGTACCGATCAAATTGTTTGTCAAAGCCAAGTGCTGGTGTATTAGCTTTGCAACTTTGTTATGGCAACTTAGGCAGGCATATTCCGATAGGGCTGACCATCCTGCCATTATGTGTTCAATTGACTCACCCACATTTCCATATTTTTGGCATTTGTCAACAATATTGAGTTTTAGGATTTGTTTCTCGTATTTTTTTGTCCTAATGACTCTGTCCTGTATTGCTATGACAAAGCCTTCTGTTTCAGGGTAGAGATGACCTGCTTTGAGCCATGTTAAGGAAGCAGCCTTGTCGATGTTGTCCCCATGTAATAAAGCCGGGAGTGTTTTTTCTTCCCATTTTCATGCCCTACGTCATCCAAACCGACATTAACATCAACATTGTTTAGGTTTAGAGGGGTTGCATTGGAGGACTTGGGATGCAAAGATCGAAATTTGGTTAGCAATTTCCTCGTGAGTCTGTCAATGTCATTTAGGTCGGTATCTGTCCATTTGATGACATTGTACCTATGGAGGAACACTGGGACGGCCCAGCTATTTATTGCCGTGATGAGGTTACTTACAGACAGTTTTGTGTTGAGAATTTTATTTACTCTGCATGTATTTGCCAAGGAATTCCTCTTTTAATTTTTTTATGGTTTATCTTGGCATTCTGGATTATTCCAAGATATTTATAAAGGGAGGCAGAGTTTAGTTCTTCGATGCCTTCAAATGCAATGTTGGTGTTGGCTGCCTTGCCTTTTTTATGCTTATGATACCACACTTATCCTAGCCAAAAGACATGCAGATATCGTCACTAAAGAGTTTAACCGTTTTAATTAAGGTGTGTAACTTTTGCTCGTTCTCTGCATGTAGCTTTAAATCGTCCATGTATAACAGGTGAGACACAGAATTTGTACATTTAGTGTCAACCCTAAAATCGTTTGTAGTGCCATGGAGTAATTCACATAGTGGGTTAATAGCTAGACAGAACCAGAGCGGAGATAGAGTCACCCTTATTATTATTATGTTAGAAATGAACGAGCAGTCATTCTCTGGCGCTGCCAGGGTCGAGTTTCGCTATTGAGAAACAAAATTCATCTTAGTCCCTTTAACAGTTTCCACTGAGGATTTTTCTGGTGATGTGGCAAGTCTGCAGCAGTACCGCCCTCTGAGAGGCAACGAGGATGTTCCCAGGAATGTTAAGGGTCTTGAAGGTGTCTGTGAGGTCAGTTGTTATTATCCCTTCGGTTGATATAACAATGGGGTATATTGTTATTTTGGACAATTTCCATTGACGCTTAATCTCCTAGCCTAGGTTCCCATATTTTCTTTGTTTTTCTATCTCAGTTTTTCTTAAGTTATGAGACAGTGGCACGGCGATGTCGATAATGGTAGCGGTTTTTTCTTTTTTTATCAACGAACAGAAGATCCGGGCGATTGAAATCTACCGTTTATTATTATTATTATATATTTGTAAGTTACCACTCACTGACCTCTTTTTGATCACGAGATTTTTAAAATTGTCGTACGTATCCGCATGAAATTGTGTACACATGTTCCCTTTTATTTTCTAGATGCTCATTAATAACGGTTGTATTTGGCTAGTCCATCTGCCGGTCCCAAGCCCTGGTAAGAAAAGAGGAGGGTTTGGCGTAGGGCTAGCGACCCCACCCTGTAAAACCACAATTGCTACAGAAACGGCAAACTCTACTTCTCTAGCCAAATTTAATTTATTTCATTTTTTTATTGAAAAATTTTAACGCTCAAACTAGAGTTTCCAAAGTTTGGCCAACGAGCTAGAAATTTTCAATTTTGTAAGAAAATCGTTAGATCCGTTTTCGAGATCCCTGTCCATCCTGTTTGTTGAGCTACATACCCAGATTTTTGTTTCCACAAGGGTAAGAATTAAATAGAGGTATAGTAAAAATGCTTATCTAATAAAGTTTTTGAAATTTATAGTTGTTAGAAATGAATCGGGTGGTGAATTTATCTCTGTATTTGATAAAATGATATGATAAAAAAAGTCCTATGTATGTAGATGAATGATAGTTACTTGTTGCCTCACGTAGTATGGACAGTAGTAAGAAGTAAACTGTTTTCAGCTCAGACTCAGAGGTCTATGGGACTAATGAGGAAATGGCTCAGTTTATCTGTCAGCTCATGAGAACATCTAGCGAGCAACATTTTGACTCCTTTTGGTAACAAAAAAACAAAAACAAAAAAAAACGGGGGCATCAAAAACTCTCTGTGACACCCAAGCCTGAGACCTCTTGACTTGACATGACTTGACGACTTGACATGACTTGACGACTTGACATGACTTGACGACTTGACATGACTTGACGACTTGACATAACTGGACGACTTCACATGATCAAACGATTTGACTTGATCTGTTAGCAATAAAAAAAAACCCACTAATATCAGAAGAAGTTACTTAACGTAAATTAAAGAATATCAAACCAACATTTCGTAAAATAGACCCCACCCTAACATCTCTAATAGTAGGCAGTATCTACAGACCTGCATATTCCAGCTTAGAGTATATGTAGTCAACTTTCAATACTTAAAGAAAAAAATAAAAATGCAGTTTTTTTTGGATCATGAGTGACTTTAACCTCCCTGATAGAATGTAATCATTTTTTTAAAATTATGTCTGTATTTTACAAATAAGACGACTTGACTTGAAATATAGCCTGACTTGGCCTGGCGAATGGACTTTACTACCACCTGACAATTGACAAGAACAGGCAAATTAACGTAACAAGACGTGACATGACGACTTGGCATGACCTGACAACTTGACATGACCTGAAGACTTGACATGACCTGACAACTTGACATGACCTGAAGACTTGACATGACCTGAAGACTTGACATGACTTGACAACTTGATATGACCTGAAGCCTTGACATGACCTGACAACTTGACATGACCTGAAGACTTGACATGACCTGAAAACTTGACATGACCTGAAGACTTAACATGACCTGAAGACTTGACATGACCTGAAGACTTTACTAGGCCAGAACTCCGCAAGGGATGGAGGCAGACTAGGTTCGAACCTCAGACCATTGACGTCAGTACAATGAGCATATCAAGCGCACTAAAAATACTATGGTGCTTAATCTCTGCACCATCATGGTGATGAAAATCGGAGCGCATTCTCTACCAGACAGCCTCCGAGACCAAGCAAATCTCTACATTATCTGGACGACGAGCGCAAAGAATATCAGTACTAGATAACGATTCTGGGTCCATTATATATGTTCTTAAAATATCAATACTTTTATTTTTACAATTTTTTTCTTCTTTTTTTGCAGGTTGTCTTTTTAAAAATAAATGTCATCCACCGGGTGAGGTCATTAACAATCAGTGCAAGCAATTTAAATGCGTTCAAAAAGATAATAGTGGTTACCTAACATTTGAAATTGAGTACTTCCAGGCCAGTAAGTTTAAAAAATTATTAATTTAAACTAGAACTTTATTGTAAAAGAAAGCTGCACACAAGCAAGCATAGGCTATTTCACAACCACAACTATAAGTCACAAAAGTACAAGCAAAATAAAAAAAAAAAAATAAATAAAAGCTTTTTATTAAATGTATTTATATCAATTAGTTTGGATCAGTCATGTAAATTAAAAATTGCTAGAGATCTAGAATCTATATATATAGTAGACGGCTATTACCCGCGGACTGCGGGCCTTTGTTTGGATATTACTGATCTAGTGGATTGGATGTAGATCTAAGTCAAACATGGCGAATGTTTCCTTATCATTTTTTATATTTTGCCACCATAATGAAAGTAGTGTGTCATATTGGGTTTACCCATTTAGACGAAATATTCATAATATAAAATACAGTAAAAACGGATTTACCCGATTTGTTAAAAAAAATTCGTCCTTTAATCTCTATATTTAGGTATTTTTTTAATTTTTAGAGCCTCCCGGTTGTGGGTGTGACATTGAACATACTCTACGGTCTGCGCCATGATTGAAGGAACTTTTATTCCAAGTTTTATCAAGATTGATCAAATGGTTTTGATTTATATGCGGGACATACACACACACACACACACACATATATACATACATACATACATACATACATACATACATACATACATACATACATACATACATACATACATACATACATACATACATACATACATACATACATACATACATACATACATACATACATACATACGCCTTATTTTTTGCTTTATATATTAGAAAGAATATATTTATTTCCACCTGCGGACAATAGTTATGCTTGTCCTGTTGTGGCAAAATATGTAGGTCACAGCTGAAGCTGCGCAGCCATGGGAAACACTGCATTCCTCACTAATCTTCGGACTCGAAGACACGCCTTATTATATACTTATGTATTTCTATATTATGCTTGTGTGTGTGTTATTCCTCCCCAGGTTGTATGGATGACAAAGGTGTATGCCGAAGCCCCGGGGAAATCTTCCCTTACAAGCAGTACAAGAGATGTGAATGCGGAGTAAAAGGAATGGTCATCTCCCTCTCTTGTCTTTCCTAGACGTTTGGATGCACTGACCAGTCATTCAAGCAAGACATCAATTAGCAACAATTGAATAAATGAAAAGGATATTCAAACTAATTTATTTCGTCCTTTTGTTGAACAAATATTTTCGATTAAAAAAATACAAACCCTACTCCTCCCCTTCCCTAGTTACAGACTTGATGTTCTGCGAATCAAATACATTTCTTTCTTGTCTTGTCTAACTATCTATCTCTATCTATCTATCTATCTATCTATCTATCTATCTATCTATCTATCTATCTATCTATCTATATCTATCTATCTATCTATCTATCTATCTATCTATCTATCTATCTATCTATATCTATCTATATCTATCTATATCTATCTATATCTATCTATATCTATCTATCTATCTATCTATCTCTATCTATCTATCTATCTATCTATCTATATCTATCTATCTATCTATCTATCTATCTATCTATCTATCTATCTATCTATCTATCTATATCTATCTATATATCTATCTATCTATCTATCTATCTATCTATCTATTTCTATCTATCTATCTATCTATATCTATATATCTATCTAATTATCTATCTATCTATATCTATCTATATCTATCTATCTATCTATCTATTTATCTATCTATCTATCTATTCATCTATCTATCTATTTATCTATCTATCTATCTATATATATATATATATTTCTATCCATCTATCTATTTCTATCTATCTATCTATCTATCTATCTATCTATCTATATCTATCTATCTATCTATCTATCTATCTATCTATATCTATCTATCTATCTATATCTATCTATTTATCTATCTATCTATATCTATCTATCTATCTATCTATATATATATATTGTTATGACATGATTAGGAATTAGTTATTTGTTTCGGGAATAAGGGTAAAGTTTTACTTAGCGACAAATGACGTGACAGATCTTTAAAAAACAAGAACGCTCTTAGTGACGCTAGAAAGAGGATGCTTTGTGTAGAGCAGTAGAATATAGATACGGATTTACGGACATAGCTGACATAGGACGATTCCCTTCTTAGTTATTAAATGGATTTGTAAACAGCTTCAGCGTCGACTACATATTTTGTTTGTTTCGGCTTTTCGCCGGTGTTACTGAAGTAGTTTTGAGTTCGGTATTACCTCCAGTCAGACGTAGATCTACACTAGATCTATCTACCAGCATCAACACCGCGCGGAAGCCTGAACAACGTGGCGACCCCCGACTCGGAGCTTACTGGCAGCAACATCAAGAAGAATAGAAGCCCTCTGTTAGGAGGAGGCAGAAGTTAACGTCATCGGCCTAGTCTGCAGCTAGACCCTGATTATACAGCCACGTCGGCGAAGGAAAGCCAGTGAGATCCTGGACTCGTAGAACTAGGAGGTAACGAAATATAGATCTAGATCTACAGTTGTGATTTGTAAATGCCCATACTTGTGGCATCGTATTGAAGCTTGTATCGAGAAGGCTACAGTTTTGTGGAGGGAAGAAAACCGTCCTGTCGATTCCGTACTGAAGAGATATCGCCTGCCCGGCATAGTGAGAACGAACGTGAAGGTCACCGTCTGCAAGGCCAAGATCGACCGTTGGGGTCACGCCAAAGAACTTTTGACGTAGGAGACATCGTACTGCTTACGGCACTTAAGTACAGTAGTGCTAATTTGATCTACAGCTCGGCTGAATTCTGTGCTACACGTTAGATAGCCAGATAGCCGGTAGTTTAGCACTGGACTTTGACTTTGTCGCTGTGTCAATAGTGGACCGTTCCAGGTTCACTTTGGACAGACGACCACCTGGAACCACCGTACCTGCGTCGGAACCAGCAGCCGGAACCAGACTCTACGCCACCGACGAACCGGAGCCAGACGACAGATCACCGTGAACACCAGAACCAGACGCCGTACCACCGAAGAACCGGAGCCATTGCAGACCAGTACCGGAGGACCTTGGAGAGCCGAAACGTTCGTTGTTCTTGTCTCACCGCTAGGGAAGACATCGCCGTGAGCCTTGCCGCCGGGACAGACATTAGCGTAGGAAGAGTGGACCCGAGCCTGACTGTGGAGTTATCACCGCTTCTTAGACAGATAAGTCAAGTGTTATTTAACTACTTTCTCCTTAGAATAATTAGAGTCTGTAGGGAAGTGACCACTCGCTAGATTATCACTACCAGGTTAAATCGTGGTGGATTGGGGATATCCTTAAAATTAGGTGTAATCTAGCAAGAGGTCCATATATATGTTTAGCTGCTAATGCGTCCTGTATGTGAGTGTGAATCATTTAGTTAAGCATTTTTTTAGTAACGTCATGTATTAATTGTTTGCAATACTCCCGTCTTAAGTCTTACTGTCAGACGAAAGTCTCATTCATTAGAACTAGATCTATTGTTTGGTGTTTATCGTATTTAAGTTTATTTTCATAGTTTATTTGTATGAGGTGTAAGTTATATACACTCCTGGCTGTGAAAGCAGGTAAGAACTAACTAAGATCTAGCGTAATCTAGACTAGATCTGGGGAACAATCGAGGTGAAGCCTGATTGCCCATTTGTAATTTTAGTATTTGTAAATAGACAGGTTGGTCTATTTACCGGCCACTCGTGTTGAGTAACACGGTGTCGGTTGAGGGTGCGTGTGTCGCACATCGTATTCAGTCGGGTCAAAGTGTAGCCTACACACTTGTACCAAGGATACTAAGTGTATCTTGAGAAAGGGTAGAAGTGGTTATTAGTCTAAGTTGGTAGTTAGACGCCAAGGGTTTTGTTTGTTGGTATAAGAGGTACCATATCGTAGGATAAAGTAACAAATAAGGAATATGGCAACTACTTCAGGTTACGACCTAGAAGAATTTAGAAAAAAGCTAATTCAGGAAGCCAAGACAGAATTAGAACTGCGAGGCAAAGAACTAACTGCCTATGTGCAGCAGATGGTGGCGGCGGAAGCAGAGCGCTTGGAGAAGGAGAGAATTAGAGAAGCAGAACGCTTGGAGAAGGAGAGAATTAGAGAAGCAGAACGCTTGGAGAAGGAGAGAATTAGGGAAGCAGAACGCTTGGAGAGAGAGAAAGCTAGAGGCAGAGAAAAGGAAAAAGAAGAAGCAGATCGCAGAGAGCGGGAACGAGTCAGAGAAACTGAAAGAGCCAGAGAAAAAGAAAAAGAAGAGGCAGACCGTGTAGAACGGGAAAAAGTCAGAGAAGCGGAACGCATCGAGAGGGAGAAGAAAGAAGAGGCGGACAGAAAAGTGAGAATTCAAGTTGAGCAGATGAGGATAGAGGCTGGTGTAAGTGTGCCCATTGAAGGGAACAGCAACAATAGCGCCAATATAGAAAGCCATGGTAGCGCCGCATGGATGAAAAAGAAAATACAACCTTTTGCGGAAGACAAGGACGACATCGGCGACTATCTGAAACGCTTTGAAATTAAACTAGCAAAGTTTAATGTCCAAGAGAGGGAGTGGTCCGAAATCTTGTTGGACTTCGTACATGGGAAAGCCCTCACGATTTGCCAGAACCACGATCACTCGATGCAAAACAGCTATCAGGTGCTAAAGAAGGAACTGCTAAACGCATACGGGCACAACGCGGCAACATTCCGAAAGAAGTATTACGAAAACACTCCATCCAGCCAAGTTGATCCACAAACAACTATCAACTCAGAGAAGGACTTCTTCACTAAATGGCTCGGATTCGAAAATGTGGAGAACACCTACGAAGGGTTGAAGAACTTTATTCTAATTGACAATTTTATCAATAAATGCGACCCTCAGCTACAGTCTTTTATAAAAGAAAGAAACCCTAAGGTAATTGAAGACTTGGTAGAAATTATTAGGATCTTTAAGAATGCTTATCCAAACAACCCACTTTCAGTTAGAGACCACAAAAAGGTTATTGACCTGGTAAATTATGTAAAGGGAAATGATAGCAATGATAGGGAGTATTGTAGAAGGAATGATGTTAGTGATAGGGACACCTATGGTAGGAGAAATGATAGGTCCAGGGAACGTGGGAACAATAGTCGGGATAGTTATGATGGCATAAAGGATAGATCCTGGGAAAATGAAAACAATGGCAGGGAAAGTTATGATAGGAGAATAGATAGACCTAAAGCAAGTGATAGAAACCTTAGGGAGGTTACATGTTTTAACTGTCAGGAAAAGGGACACATGGCATACCAATGTAAAAAACATAGAGGGAATGGAGCTGGCAATGGGAATACACAGGATAATAGTGGCACTAGTGATAGGAGAGGTAATCAAGGAAACCGTAGACAAGAGAGGGATAATCGGCCACCAGATAGGGTTAATTTTGTGAGGAACATTCAAGGTAGGGAACAGGATAATGGAGATAGTGAACCAGATGAAGAAATTAACTACGTTGATTGTGGGGAAGATAGATTTAAATTATATCCGGGCATGATAAATAATAAACAGATAAATGTGATACGGGACACAGCTAGCAGTACACTCGCGGTTAGAGGGGGATTAGTTAAGTCCAATGATTATTTAGGCTATACCAAATCAGTCAGATTGGCAGACGGCGCAGTTAAGAGGTTCGAAGCGTGCAAAGTGTTCCTTCGATCTCCATTGTACACAGGGTATTGTGAAGGGGTAGCCATGCCGAGGTTATCTAGAGATGTTTTACTTGGAAATGTAGCAGGTGTCAGAGACGCTTCTGACAAACAGGTTAGAAGTTGGACAGGTATGGCAACATGACGCGAAACAAACTTAGAAAGGACAGAATTTGTTTTAACTGCCATAAACATGGGCACATCTCTAAAGACTGTTGGAGTAGGGCAGAACCGTCTAAAAAGAAGATTGCGAGTTCGGATAGGAGGCACAGGTCTGTATCCGACATTGATGATAGAAGCGATGACTGTGGTAGCGGTAAGCGCACGTCATACAGAGGAAGAAGGAAACACGCGGGCTATAGTGGTGTAAGAAGAGATGTTAACTCCAGTTGGAGAGAACAAATGTATGGGTCGTGTAGATAGCCTGTGAAACATAACACTATACAACCGTAGTGTAAATAAGTTGGATTTTATTTAAATTGTTTATTCTTAATTAATTGATTTGGCTAGTAGTCATAATCAGATGGGTATTATGTTGTTGTAGTATTAGTTAGTATTAGATTGACTCATGTTAGTTATTTATTATGTATGAATATTAATATGTATGATTTGTATGTATGGACGTATGAATAGATAGGGCATTTATAAGGCGACGAGGTATTGATATCAAGGGAAAGTAAGTTTTATAAGTTATTCCTTGTTGTTGATCATGCTCATACATCAGTAAAGAGTTAGGTCGCGCTGGGACAAGTAAGTGGAGAGAGGAAATAAAATACACTTGTAAATGCCCGAACGAACGTTAGGTGTATAGTGGGAGAATGATTATTGATAAATGTCAATTTGTCATATTAGGTAAAATGTCTGTCCTGACGTGTGAGGGAAAGTGGTGTAACCTCTGGAACGTGATGTGATAAAGTATAGCTGGACACCTATGTCTGCGGTCACCTATGGCACATCACATTGGACAGTATTACGTTGTGACATTTGAGGGAAATAGGTGTTCAGATCAACTTGAGTTTGGGACAATGATGAAGAAGTTGAAACCGAAATCAAGACTCAAGTTGTGTTGTCTTTTATGTTTCCCTACATTTTGGCCCTTGCACAATGTAAGACTAAGACAGTAGATAAAAAATTGACTGGCAATTTTTTTTAGCGGGAGGGGGAGGAGTTGTTATGACATGATTAGGAATTAGTTATTTGTTTCGGGAATAAGGGTAAAGTTTTACTTAGCGACAAATGACGTGACAGATCTTTAAAAAACAAGAACGCTCTTAGTGACGCTAGAAAGAGGATGCTTTGTGTAGAGCAGTAGAATATAGATACGGATTTACGGACATAGCTGACATAGGACGATTCCCTTCTTAGTTATTAAATGGATTTGTAAACAGCTTCAGCGTCGACTACATATTTTGTTTGTTTCGGCTTTTCGCCGGTGTTACTGAAGTAGTTTTGAGTTCGGTATTACCTCCAGTCAGACGTAGATCTACACTAGATCTATCTACCAGCATCAACACCGCGCGGAAGCCTGAACAATATATATATATCCATTTATCTATCTATCTATATCTATCTATCTATCTATCTATATCTATCTATCTATCTATCTTATATCTATCTATTTATCTATCTATCTATATCTATCTATCTATCTATCTCTATCTATCTATCTATCTATATCTATCTATCTATCTATCTATCTATCTATCTATCTATATCTATCTATCTATCTATCTATATCTATCTATCTATCTATCTATATCTATCTATTTATCTATCTATCTATATCTATCTATCTATCTATCTATATATATATATATATAAATTATATATATATATATATATATCCATTTATCTATCTATCTATATCTATCTATCTATATCTATCTATCTATCTATCTATCTATATCTATCTATCTATCTATTTATCTATCTATTTATATCTATCTATCTATCTATCTATCTCTATCTATCTATCTATCTATCTATATCTATCTATCTATCTATCTATCTATCTATATCTATCTATCTATCTATCTATATCTATCTCTCTCTCTCTCTCTCTCTCTCTCTCTCTCTATATATATATATATATATATATATATATATATATATATATATATATATATATATATATATATATATATATATATATATATATATATATATTACGAAATGTTATTAATGAGGCTTTGAATACGAGATTGACCCTATAGTGCCCTATACAATACAATTAGATCAGTAAGATCATCATTATATGAAATCAGTTCCGCCAGATTCACATCTAACTTCACCTTCACTTTCACCTATCCCTTGGTCTGCTGGACCGTTTGGGCACCACACAGAGGCTGTCAACCTTCTTTCTACATTCTTCTCTGTCATTTGCCTTTGATAGAATTTCATTGTAATGTTCTTTCTAAAAATATTGAAACCTGCCTTTTTACCAGCCTGGGTGGACCACTGTGGGGGCCGATTTTGAGTTTGTGTTTGCTCACAAACTGTTTTTGCAACCTTGTTTTAAAAGTATTTTTTATATCTCTCTTGTTTAAAATACTGATAGAGAAGTTTTTTAAACTTTATTATTTACTGACTGTAGGAAGGTTGTGAGAGAGATAACTTATACACATTTATTACCAGACAAACATACAGACAGAGTGAGTTGATATAAGCTTTGGAAAAAAAATTCCGTTTATTAGAAATAAATGTTGTGTACTATTGAGAAAGTTTAGTGCCAGTAATATTCTCCTGGTTCTGGGGTACAGCTGTAGCTCCTATAGGAGCCGTGGACAGAACATTTACAAGTGTTGTAAATTATCCCGTGAACACTGTACTTGAAAGTTGTTCCTGGTCTACGACAGACTCCGTTAATATCCTGGCACACTGAAACAAAAAAGATAAATAATGAGAATAATAAAAACCTAATTTGGAAAGCACCCTTAACAAATAGAATGAAGGTCCCAGGTGTCATGAGTACATAAATGACCGTGCGATGAATAGGGCAGATGAGGTAAAGGTCATCAGTTTCTATGGATGTCTTGTGGTTACCTTTACTTTCCCCAACTAATGTCATGTATATTTTAGAGTCGGGTGAACTCTGGTACGTCCTAAGAATGCCAAAAATCAAAATCACAAATCTTCACCACGATTTGATCACGAGTTTGAAAGTCAAGAACTTTACTCCTCGGCCGACTAGAGCCTTCATAGACATAAAACAAATAGTTCAAAAGAAAAACTAATCATCATCATCAAACTCCATTTGAGTGAGGGCTTGAGAGGCTCAAATCCTATCTGGCAAAAGCCCTGGACAGAAACCCTGCTGTCTTGCATAGTGCATACATGTCACCATACAGTATTTTGGGATTCCCAGAGCTGTCAAGGCGGAGATCAGCAAGTCTGGGGCAGTCAAACAGAATATGAGGCACGGTTTCCTCTTCTTCCTCGCAGCGGGGGCACCGTGAATCGAAATTTTGCCATAGCCGTGAGAAATATGAGCCAACAGTACAGTGGCCTGTCCTGCACTGTGCTATAATAGCTTGCTCAGGCCTGGACAGCCTCCACCACGGGAAAGTGCGGCCAGTGAGCTTCTTGCGCTACCAGACTCCACGGACAAACTAATAAACATGAGCTTCAAACAGGGAAGCACGTGGTTGGTCTGAGCTCAATTCGATGTGATTTTCCCACTTTTTCTATACTAGGGGTCCGTAAAGTATGGGGGAAGGTTACGTCACAACTACAAGTCCATGGAGCAACAGGCATATTTAGTATCTTAACTAATAATCCATTGCTTCATCCAAAATCCTGCATCATTCAAGTTGGCAGTATTAGGGTTTAAAACAAGCAGGACCTCTTGCATCTATCTCAGATTTTACTTTATTTCGTGTGTGAGCTTTTTGTAATGAGAAAGATAGGTCTATGATTATAGATACTCATAGTTCATGATATTCACTTTAAAATAAAAAGCATTGCCACCAATGGTGAAGTGATTTTTAGTAAGCATTATTCGCAGATGTAAAGAGCTGTCGGTTAGCTTCACTTCAAGGCTGAAAATAACTCGCGGGAAGTAGATTGAGCACTGGACATTAGAGGTTTAGAGTTTTATTATAAAAATTAAAATTAATTAAAAAGAAAAAAGAAAAGACTTAGACCAGCGATAAAAACATTCTTTACCGTTCTAGGCGACTACTTATTTGTAGTTTGTCATTCTTAAAACATATTTCAAATGTTATATAGGTAAGTGTGACAGTTTAAAGAGATTATATTAGATTTATGATGGCACTAGCTGGATATGAACCGCGGCCTGCAGGCCTTAGTTTGGGTATTACTAATCTACTGGATTGAATTTTCATCTGTCAAACTCGGAAAATGTTCCCATTCAGCCGACATATCCGTATCCAATTTAAATTACTGTGAAAACGGGTTTACCCGATATGTTAATAAGTTTCGTTCTTTCATAGAGATACAATTAGGTATTTTTTTGTCTATTTCAAGGGCCCTCTGGTTGTGGGAGGGGCATTAAACATGCAAAACGGTCATACATACAAGCATACATACATACATGCATACATACATACAAGCATACATACATACATGCATACATACATGAATGTCTGCCTGGTTGTGCGGTTTGCGCGCTGGACTGTCGTTCGGATTTATCGACGGTCGAGGGTTCAAACCCTGCCCGCTCCCATCCCCCGTCGTCCTGCGGGAGGTTTGGACTAGGAAGTAAACTATCTTCAACTCTGAAGGAACATCCGAAAAATGTAAAACATTTTACAACAAAACAAACATACATACATACATGCATACATACTGTCACAGCTTTCCTATTCTATTTATACTTATAACTCGATAGAATCTACCTTAGGTCTCGATATGTCTAGGTGTCCCTGGTTCAGTTCTAGTTAACGAAATAAAACAATGAAACCACTAGATTAAACACATAAACTTTAATCAGCTTTACTGCATATCACACACGCTGGTCTCTCTCTGATCAACCTCTGACAACAAAACACACTTCCGGTCATTCGCGCAGAATGTAAAAATAGATTATACATACATTCATCCGTGACACATACATACATACATACATACATACAAATATACATACATACATACATACATACATACATACATACATACATACATACATACATACATACATACATGCATACATACGTACATGCATACATACATACATACAAGCATACATACATACATGCATGCATACATACATACAAGCATACATACATACATACATACATACATACATACATACAAATAGACATACATACATACATACATACATAAATACAGACATACTTTCTGCTTTATATATTATATTATTGATTTTGATTTATACTGAATGTACAACCCCAAGCCTTTCCCTGTTAAGCAAATAAATCATATTGCCTCTGAGATGCCCTTTAGGGCGAAGGATGTCTACGTTATTGTCAATGAGTATCTAGAATAAAACAGATGACTTATAGGCAACATACAGATCCTTGTGAGTGAAGAGGTGTAGACACTAATACTGCCTTTGTATGATTTCTCACAGGTGTAGATGACGCAGTCTTTAGTAAATGTGTTGCCAACATTGTGGCACTGACCGTCTACCTCGCAACCTGAAAAAACAGAAGTCTACAGTCAACGAAATGCATGAAGACAAAAAAACTTCTTTCTTAAGGCGAAGTGAAGTCCTTGAGTATACGTTTAGACAACCCCTAATCAGGGCCATCTTTACGAATTGTTGGGCCCAATTAGATGGATGCTTGCGAGGCCTCGCTGCAATTTTTTTTATACAATAGCAACTATTACTATTAATTAGATCTTCATATACAAAATCCATAGGAAGCAACTCAAACCCAACAGGCGCTTGTCGGTTAATTTAAAGTTACGTCAATCGTACGAGAGGCCTACACTAAATATGTTAACCTGACAAGAGTCATGACTGTTAGTGATATGCTTAATGTAAATAGCAAGGCTCCTGCCAGGCGCGGAGCCCAATTAGAACAATTGGCAAAATCGGCCTAAGGCCGGCCCTGCCCTTACTTGTTTCCTATATAAATTGTTATACCTGTAATTTTATGTCTATGCATAGATCATTACAGTTTTGAAGTATCAAAATATACAGGCTCTCAAAGCAATCTCAGAACAACATTATTGACATTTTTCTTACTTAAATGGAACCAATAATTAAAAACATCATTGGAAGCAACATTTTTAGTGTATAAAGAAATATGATTTGATGGATAATCAAAGTGGACTTATTATTAAATATATAAAACAACTTTCCAGAAGATCGCATTCAACAAATATCATTCTTTCTCTACCCTGTTCTCACTTCTTCAACTGTCACACCAGTATAAAACTAGAACTAACGGATTTGATATGAAGATGCTTTAGATCTGACTTGTTTCAGTATTATTAATTAGTTAATGATAATGTCTTCCATTCCGAAGATCAAGGATGATTGCAGTGTTTTAAATGACTGTTCAAACCTACCTGCGATCGGCATCTCGTGCAAACAAAGTCGTTGTCCTTTGGCGGTCTATTGAATATTTCTTTTCGTTTTCTGCGCCTGTCTTCAATAAGGTTTTCCTTTGGGTCTCAAATGTGTGCCCCGCGGCCTGATGGCTCTCCAATTGTCTCTTTTCAGAGGCTATCTACTGCCAGCTACTTTCCTCTATGCCAGTGAGGGCGACATGGCGCTTACGTGGGGCAGTTATGCCGTTCTCCTCTAACTTCGCTAAGTATTTTGTAACAGTAGACATGATAATCATAATTAGGCTTGTCTTCAAGTCCAGTTTTTTATTTCGATTTTCTTTCCGCCGTCTTCGTCTGACTTCTGCAGTGGATTTTCTTTTGGCCTCAAATATGTGTATCCCGCGGCCTTTGTATGTGATCTCCAGCTGTGTCGTTCCGATGCCTCCAGCAGCCAGATGCTATCTTTTATGTCAGTTAAATGCATTTTAGCTCCCAAGCTGGTTTTTAAAGCGTTTCCGATCGGGCACCTCTGTTACGGCGACCACCTTTCAGCTCACCAAAAATGACTGCTTATGGCATACTTTTGTCCCCCTGGATACTTGCCCTGCCACCAATAGCTCATACTCAGAATATAGCATACGTTTATAAAAATGTAAATTATCTTCAAAATTCAAATTTCCGGGATTCCGAATTTCCGGCTGGCCAAAATGTCTTGAGAGGAAATCGAATCAGTAACACTAAAGGGATAAATCCTATCTATCAGTGTCCCTCTCTTGTCATTGCCTGTGAGTTTTCCCTTCTAACAGCGTTGTCCGAGATTTGTTTCGGGACGCGGGAAATTTAGAAGTAAATTAACTATCAGTTATCTCCCGACCCCAGACTACAACACATTTAAAATCATTTAATATAATATTGTTCCTTGTTGACAATAGCCATACCTTCACTGGCCCGACGTATGTAGCCATTGTCGCACCTGTGCTTCATGCATTGACTGTTTCCGGGAACCGTGAAAATGCTCCCGTCTTGGAAACGGTATCCATTCGCTATGCATGAACCTGAGATGAAAAAATAGGTCAGTGTCAGGTCATCTCCGTTTTTATGTTTCCAAATAAGGATGATTTGTGTATGTATTAACTGGGTATTAATTTACCACTGGGTGCAGCGTTGATCACAACCCAGAAGACAGAAAGACAAACTAGGACCGCTAGCTGAAATGGTAATACAAAACAGTTTGAATATTTAGTTAACTTTAAATAATAAAAAGTGCATAATCTATTGCTTTTAGATTCGCATTTCTGGCGGAAAGCTAGGTATTGTTTGGTATTTAGCGTGTACTTAATAATGATAACATAAAAAAAAAATTTTTTTCATTTTTTTTTTTTCAATGTAAAATTAATTTTTTAAACTAATTAGTATTATTTACTTGGCAACTGTAATCTTTCAATATGACGTCCTTGACCTGGTTTAGTTCCATATAGCGTCCTTGACCTTGTTTAGTTTGTCTATTTATTAAATCTGTTCCAATCTTCATCTGCTCATTTTCTTTCCCTTTTCTTTACGTTCTCTTATATCCCCCCCCCATTTCTCAATATCGCTTTCTCTTCTTATTCTATTTGACTGTATTATACTGCTCAAATAATGTATTAAAAATAAAAATGTAAACAAAGAGGAATTAGTCTGCTTAAAATTACCCAAATGGGTGTCACCCTGTTCAAACTGCACCACCCGCACCCACTTAGTGACGCCACTGCTCAATACTATTCTATGTTTAAATATTTTTTACTTAAGTCAGACATAACATGGAAACCGGAAAAAAAAAGAAAGAGACAACAAGACCGTCCTCGTCTAACATAACGTCGAATTGCTCTTGTAGCGGACTTCAAGCCTGTGTGCAACAGCTGGTCAGAGGCTGTAGAAGTGTCCTAAGAGCGATCTCTGTTGAGAGAAGCCCTCTGAGCCGAACGACTAGAGAGGATCTAAATCTAAGTTAGAAGCAAATAGGCCAGCGCTATATACAAGTTATAATTCATTCACGTATTTTTAACCCAAAGATTCACTTGATCACGTTCTCTCAACTTTATATCCTTAATGACATGTGAAGCTCTGCCGTGTAGTTTTAGAGTTGGATCCGTTTAAAACAGCGAGAGTTATAAAAGAACATGTAGATAAACCTACCATTTTCATTAGATGTTTCAACAGTCAGGAGACCAGTCTAATCTTACTCTCAAGAATCACATACAATGACATCGTTGGACAGAACATTAGGCCTATATAGGTAGACCCCATCGCTAATTTATGAAATAGCTATAGCATTTTGTCTTTCAGTCTGACTCACGAAGCCGCTAATAGCTGTGATTATAAACTGCTATTAGCATAATGAGTATTCCGTGCATGATTTGAAGTCGTATACAAATGTTTAGTCAGCAATGTCTTCACCAATTCTACTACATTTAACAAGTAAATGAACAGTAGTAAAGGCCCCCGAAAGTGAGTATAACCATATCAGCGCTGTCTGGCCTGTCTGTCCGTCCTGTTTAGATCATTCAAATTTCTGATGCAACGGGTACTTTTTTTCTTTTCCAAAAGTGAACCACCTAATTTTTTAAATTGCATATGCAAGCAGATTTTTTTAAAAAAAATACACCACTTTTAAATGAAAAACTTCTGGCTAGGTAAGTTTTTTTAAAAAGGTCACAGACTTCTTCATTAGTAAGTCAAGCTTCATTCATAGATTTGCGCATTGGTACAAAAAATGTTGCATCTAAGGTCACAATGGCAAAAGTGTGAACGGATCATTATAAAATATATTTTCCATTTATTAACTCGAATGGAATACTGATTCAAAGACAAAGAAAATAAATTGATTCTTCTTTATTTACCTATATGGCTAAATATGCAGGGTTTGATCCCCTGTGTAGTTGTTCACATTATTTCTCCCACACCCATTCTCGGATCAAGTTGAAATTTGAAAAAATATTATTTATTGTACCCAAGAAAGCATGAATCAATTAACAAATTAACCAATTAGTCAATAATTTTTTGGTAATTAATTATTGTGTTTGTTATTGAATAAGGGAAATAGCTTCTATCGAGAGATATAGTTATAAACGCAAGAGTTCTACCCCTTACATAAGAATTTTTCAAGAATTCTTTTTTATATTTTGCTTATTTAATGTTAAAACTCTTGAAGCTGTGTAAGTGAGGTTTGTTGTCAATAATCACATCGGTAGCTCTTATGCTTTTATTAAATTAATTTTGAATTCTTCGGATGACCAAACTGGCAGGTTTGTTGAAAAGTTTCAGTCTTTGTAAGTGTGTATGTTTGTTGTTTTATGTCCAAGAACTGTTCACTCTGGAAGATACCTACTCACACACATATGTACATGTTTAATAACATTTATTTTTATTTGCCATAGCGATGATAAATTTGCGTTGATTGGCCTAATTAAGCCACAGGCTGACTCGACCGTTGCTTGGCCTCCAGGGCATTACCAACAGGCTCATGAGTATTAGATTTCTAATGATTGCATATTATTAGAATGTTCTTTCCTATGCTTTGTTTGTTAATCTTATTTTACTCTTGACGCATTACTTTATTTTAAAAAAAAAATGTTTTTCGACTCTAATGTCAAAGATACGAGATAAACGTCGGGTTGTGAGTGGTTCTCAACTTGTCTTCGACATGTAGTCTACTGCGTAGCTGGAAAGAAGGTCTTTTCACAGGGAGATAATTACGTCCTACACATATTCAAGCGCGGTGGTTGACCAGTCAAGCTCTTGGCCTTCGAACCGGAGCTTCCGGGTTCGAATCCTTGGTGAAGACTGGGATTTTAAATTTTGGGATCTTTGGGAGCCTCTAAGTCCACTCAGCTCTAATGGGTACCTGGCATTAGTTGGGTTAAAAGTAAAGGCGGTTGGTCGTTGTGCTGCCCACATGACATCCTCGTTAATCGTAGGCCGCAGAAACAGATGACCTTTACATCATCTGCCCTATAGACCACAAGGTCTGAAAAGAGAACTTTACTTTTTTATATCCATGTGCTAGTCGTGCATGTTAATTAAAGACTTAAGCTTTGCAAGTCATTGGTTTTAATGGCTGATTCAGGCAACCCGTTCCATGCTCTAATGGCACTAGGGGTGAAGGAGCATTTGCAATGTAACCATGCAAGTCGGATTTTTTAAAAATAACTATCAACAACAATATTTTTTTTTATAGTATAAGATAATTTTGTGAACATTTTGATTATGCTGTGCTTCAGTTGCTTGCATTGCTTACAAGTGTGTTTTACATTGATTACACATTTTGCTGATTACATTGTTAAGTTTAAAGCAACTGTTTTTTATTGTCACAGCTTGGTTGTAGGAATCCACAAAAATGATCCACCACGATAACAACAAAATAGATAGTGCTTATTTTATCCAGGGTTCGTTTTATGCATGGTTCGTTTTATCCAGGGTTCGTTTTATGCATGGTTCGTTTTATCCAGGGGTTTTGTTTTATCAAAAGTTACAGTTATATTTTTTTGAAGGTGATACGAAGCTCTATATCCTCGAAAGACTGCGGGCAGCATGGATAGGTCTTCTTGTTGACTTTCTGCTTGGCTTCTATCAGCTGAAACCTTTCCCCGCCAGCATAGGTAGTCAAGTCTACCTGCTGGCTCTCGTCCAGGACCAAATCACGAACGTCGTACGTCCAAGGCCCAAACTTTAATGTGCAAGCGGCGCCCTGTTCTGTGGTGACATTTTCTAAGGCGCAGGAGAAACGTACGGTGTACTGCGGGACGAAGGTGACAGTACCATCTTTGTAAACTCTGACGAGTTGGTCTGAGTGGATCCCGGGTTTGCCAATAGAGTTGTAGACCTCAATGTGGGGTAACCAGATGTATTTTGATGGCAAAGTCAACTTAAAAAAAAGATGAACCTGTATCAGTCAAATATACCAAAGGAAAAAAACAAGCAATAGAAAAATAAATACTTAATTTAAACCAAAACTTATTCCACTACTGCCATTTATCTGAAAATTACAGGGTTAGCTCCCTTTCTTTCTCTCTCTCTCTCTCTCTCTCTCTCTCTCTCTCTCTCTCTCTATATATATATATATATATATATATATATATATATATATATATATATAAACAAAATTAATTAATTTGTACTAAATGATTTTTTTAAAACCTGGTTTATAATTGGATTGATTCGTGTGCATTGTTATCGACAATGAATAATTATGCAAAATTTGAAATTGATCCGAGAATGGGAAGTGGGAGAAAAAACGTGTCAAAACGTAATAAGGGGACTAAATCCATATATATATATATATATATATATATATATATATATATATATATATATATATATATATATATATTCACACATCTATCATTAAGTAGCATTTATTCTCCTTATTTCGATGTCAAACAAATAATGAATAATTGTACAAAGTTTTAACTTGATCCGAGAATGGGAAATGGGAGGAAAAAACATGTTCAAACTTTTTAACATACTGACAGATAGAGTGAGTTAATATGAACATACTGACAGATAGAGTGAGTTAATATGAGATTTGAAAAAGATAATGATAAGTCTATTAATAAAGATATATAAGTAAATTTTATTGTATTTGATTTTTGAAATGCGACTTATCATGGCGTTTATTTTGCTAAACTCTGCCTCTAAGTTTGTCAGAAAACTAAAATTTTTATAATGTTTTTTTTTTTTTTTAGTGGCTAAAATTTAAAAATTTAGGAGTAAAACTTTAATAAAAAGATTAGAAGAATAAACTACGAGGCACAAATCAAATAAGTTTATAAACTGCTTAAACTGTGATTGCATTTTTCTTTCTTATTGTGACAATTTATTGTGTTTTGTGTCTTTTAAATAATAGTTTACTGCAGGGAACTAGTTTTGTAAGGATTCACTTCGGTAAAGAGACTTAATGCTATGGAAATTATATGGCCAGTGTTTGGCGAGGAAATAGATTGGCCATCACTTAATAAAGAGTCTGAACTTTTCTGTTTTTATTTCGAGTGTGCACTTTGTCTTGTTAAAATAGAGTTAAAGTAAAGTTTCCCCTTTCAGACCTTGCGATCTATGATGTTAAGGTCATCTGTTTTTAAAGCCAACGGTGAACGAGCAGGGTTTTATGTGGCCAGCACAACGACCAACCCCTTTTACTTTCCCCAACTAAAGTCGGGTACCCATTAGAGTTGGGTGAACTGAGGGGCGCCTTAAAAATCCCGAAATTCAAAATCCAAGTCTTCACCGAGATTCAAACCCAGGACCCCCAGGTTCGGAAGCCATGCGCTTAATCACTCAACCACTGTGCGCCAAATGTTAAAATAGAACATAGACAAAAAAAGCTATTGCCTAATTCGCCTGAGAAAGACAGTATGCCTAGACATTATATATAATGCAGGATTTCAGTAACATATACTGTCATTAATTATTTTTCCCATATCTGTTGTAGATCTAGTGGCTCCAAATGGAGGCTTCAATCTTTCCCAATCTTTGTCTTCGTACGTAAAGCAACTAAATTTAAAGTTGAGTGAAATCTAGTGTTCTCTATATCAACTAACCTCATTGAAGGTGGTGCACTCGTTGGACCAGCTTAGAGATCTGTCCTTCCAGCTAATCACCAACCACAGGCCAAGCTCGACTTGATCAGTTCCCACACCTGCTGTGTAAATGTCTTGCAGGGAATACTTGAAACTCACTTTGACAGGCTGCTCGTCAACAATGGGAATGTTGTTAGGGTTAGCTCTGCCTAGAATCTCTTTCACTATTTCCTCCCTGCTCTTTTTGGTGCCATGAGAGCCTGTGAAAGAAGAGTGTTTCGTGTTGAAATAAACATGGTCTAAAACATTTGGACAGCAAACAACGTGAGTAAAGTAGACTCAGGCATTGCTTCTCAGCCTTAGCGGGGTGCTCTGGTGGGAACGTTGGCTGTGCGCTATGTAAATGGCACGACCATTCCGGATCATCATCATCATTATCAAACTCCATTAGAATGAGGGTTTGAGAGGTTCTAATCCTCTCTTGCAAAAGCTCTGGACAGAAACCCTGCTGTATTGCGTAGTGCATACATGTCAGCATACAGCTCGAGAATTTGTGGTTTCCCAGACCCGTCGAGACGGAGATCGGCAAGTCTGGGGGTGTCAAAAAGATTATGAGACACGGTTTTCTCAGTGGGAGGCACCGTGAGTCAAAAAGACAGGCAGATGGAGGGCAGTGCCCATAAGCCTAAAATTCCAAGAGTTTTTTTAGACTAAATTCTCAGGGCAATTGTAAAGTAAAAAAGATGAATCTGCTATGTGCGTGTGTATTCCGAACAGTTTGTGAGGCTATAATCGATTTTACTTTACAAATTAGCCACAGTGTACTCGATCCCGGCACGCCGAGACTATTATGTTTATTAACTCTTTTTATTTCCAAGTTCATTAAACTTATTTTTGGTGTGATGTCGTTGGAATTATGTATTTTCCAAGAAATTCAAAATGATTTATAAATGTGCACTATAGCTAGTTTAATTAAGAATGAAAGCCCTTTGCGTCACTGACGTTGTTGTATTTTGACCCTATGGTTTAGAATATGAGCACCATCTCATGTTCAATCCACTTAAATAAAATCACAAGCGTATGTTCTATACATAACAAGATGAGAACAATATCTTTATTTTTTTTTTAGTATTTGTTGATGCACGCAATCATATGTCTAAAGGTCAATTTTGTGAAACTTAATAACAATTTCTATGTACATGAAGCATAGCTGCCTGGTCGTGCAATTATCGCGCTGGACTGTCGTTCGGACTTATCGATGGCCCGGGATCAAACCCAGCCCGCTCCCATCCCCCCGTAGTCTTTCGGGAGGTTTCGACTATTATCTTCAACTCTGAAGGAACATCCGAAACATATAAAACATGGAGATAAAATAATCTCGTTTTCATTGTATCGAAAAAATTATCCTAAAGACTGTGGAGCTCATATCAAGACATTGGATCCAGTAGGTTGAGGCTTGAGCTCAATGAACATTGTTGTCATAAAGTAGACGTACATTCCATTGTTTACCTTTCACATACAGATACAAGTAGAACTACAAAAAGTTGACAAGAAAATTATCAAATATTGGTTCTATTTTGTGTAACAATTTACTAAACCATTATGACGAAATAATATAAAGTGACTGGTCAAACTTATGTAGATGATTGAGTTATCCGGATTGAAGAATCCCTACAACATTTCACCATACATAAAAAATAGTATAAACCTAATTTTAGAAAATATCAGTTCTGAAAGCAATACTTATAAGGCTTGTGTTCGAGTTCGAAGATTAATGAGGAATGCAGTATTTGCATTGGCTACGCAGCCCCAGCTGTGACCTACATATTTTGTCACATCCAGCGCAGTCATAACCATTGTTCACCGGTGGCCGATTTAGATTTTCTTGTCACAGTCTACGTCTGTCCTCGGCAGCTGATATTGTACAAGAAAATGTCTTTTCAGAGTATTTCAGTGCTTGTGATCTATAGGGTATACGATATAAATGTCATCTGTTTCTTTGACCTACTTTTAACGAGGGTGTCGTGACCAGCGCAACGACCAACCGCATTTACTCGGGTACCCATTAGAGTTGGGTGGACTTAGATGCGTCCTAAAAATCAGAAATTCAAAATTCTAGTTTTCACCTAGATTTGAACCCCGAAACCCCTCTGTCCGGAAGCCAAGCTCTACTACTTGTTCTACACGCCCTCAAATAATATTTTGCTTGTTCACATTTCATTGGTGAAAATTAAGAAAAACTTTGATAAAAATGGAAAATGTTTTTTTTTACCGTATATTAACAAGCAAACAATGAGAACTACTTTGAGTGAATCCATAGTTATAGGCAAAGTCTCAATTGGTAGAAAAGCCTGGGCCAGCTTGCTAAGTGTGTCGTCTGGATGATCTCCAGGTCTCTTTTATACAGAATTATGTCGTCTGTGAGTGACTTTTTTTTTCAGAGAAAAAATTGTAAGTCATTCACACATTCATTTGAAAAAAAGTTTGTCAGTGGCGTAGCTGGTCGTGTGGGTCCATGGACTGAAATCTGTACCCCCCCCTTCCATCTCCACCTCCCATAACCCCAACACATAGTAAGTACAATGTTACAGTGAATAGAATCATATAAGCTTTATACAGATATGGCAGATAAAATATGTGAATAGTTTTAATTGCTTTAAATTAGAGGTGTTCTTTTCTTATATATTAAATAATGTTTTGCGCCCTTGAAAACAATTATAAAATACTAATTTTAATTAACGCCGACCTCAAGTTAATCTTGAGTTTATAATTTGTCAGACTGCTACACACAAAATTCTAGACAACTGCTGATGTATATAATGATAAACGTGCCAGAATATTAGTGTCTACGAAACGTGATGACCTTGACCTTTTCCTTTTCATCAACTCTTCTTCTAAATGCATGACGCGTAGGACGTAATCATCTTCTTTTTTGAAGTAACGTCTGTATTATATAAGATAAGATAAGAAACAAAATAGTTCTGGTCATTATGATCTGAAGCGGTAGATTCTTGTTTGGACAAAGTATCCTGGACAAATGAAGTAGTTTCCTCTACTTGCAATGAAAGATAAATATTTTTAAGTACTTAAAGTTCACGTGCATCTGTCAGCCAGTAGATAAACATACACATACAAAATAAACGTGATGCCTGTTGTGGACGAAATTTAGGTTTCCTTAATAACCAAAGACATTGAATTTTTTAAATGTCCTAAGTGCACTGACTTTCTTCTTGAACAAATTCACTGACTTTGTTCTTGTAGAAGTTCACTGACTTTGTTATTGTAGAAGTTCACTGACTTTCTTCTTGTGCAAATTCACTGACTTTGTTCTTGTAAAAGTTCACTGACTTTGTTCTTGTAGAAGTTCACTGACTTTGTTCTTGTAGAAGTTCAGAGACTTTTAAGGACAAGCGAGGTCACTATTACAAACTAATTGATTAAGAAGAAAAATATAACCAAATGAAAATGTAACAATACACTTTAACAAAAAGGCAATACCTACATTATACAACTGTAAAGATAATTGTTTATTATTAAATGTAAAAAAAAAAAAAAACAAAGAAATGATAATCGATTTTTGTAGGGAAAAGAAGGAAAATGATATTGTTTCTGTAGCTGGAGAGACTTTTGAAATAGTTTAAACTTTAAATACCTTGGTACTATCCTAGACAATAAACTAAATTTTACTGCAAATACTGATTATATCAGCAAAAAAGGGCAGCAAAGATTACGATTACTAAGAAAACTGTCCTCGTTTAATGTTAGCGAAAAGGCCTGGGCTATGTTTTATCACGCTCACATCTGCAATATTTTAAGTTTCAATATCACTGCCTGGTATGGCAATCTGAATCCTAAATGCTACTGGTAAAATCATTGGCAAAAAACAAAACCCATTTGGGCAGTTGTTTGAGACAGACATCTATAAAAAAGCTAACAAGATCCTCGAAATAAAGAATCACCCTTTGTGTCAGGATTTTGTGATTTTACCATCACAAAAGAGATACAAGACACCGATAGCAAAGACAAACAGACACAAACACTCTTTTGTTCCCCTGGCAATCAAATCATTAAATAAGAACAATCTGGTATAAACTTTGTCACATGTAAATTATGAGTGAGTCTGGTGTGAATGTACACTTTGGTTTCTTATAGTTATGATGTTTTTTGTTTGGTGTAATGCACAAATTGTAAGACAAATTTCCATACGGACAATAAAGATTATTATTATTATTATAAAATATAATTTTTTTTTTTAAATTTTGTTCAAACCGGGTAAACAGTGATTTTGAAACCGTTATATTCGTAAACGCATGCAGTTATCAATTCAGCCTGCGGGAATTCAAACTTTTTGTTATTATTTATTGATACTATCATTATATGGACATCTAGATCTAATACTGGACCTAGATTTCTGAGTTAGAAAGCTAAAGATCTAGTATCTAGATATAATCTATATTAGATTTACGTAAAAGTATTAGCAAAGCTTAGATATTAAATTTTTTCAATACAATGCAAGAAACTTTAATTTTACATTGTTATCGTATAATTTCGGTACACTCAGGCTGACTACGCCATGTTTTTTCTTTCAAAACGTAGTCAAAACAAATTTACATCTATTTATTTTTTTTCTTTGAAAAGTTATAACGTCAAACTAGAGTTTTCCCCATGTTGCCAACTATCTAGCCATTCTTTTCTCAGCAATATACTTTAACTGTTCTAGTAAAATCGTTTGAGCCATTTTTTGAGGTCAGCGTCCAACCACCCTTCATGAAGGAGTGACTTGAATAGAGGTATTGTAACAAGAAAACTTTTTTAAAAAACTTAAAAAGACAAAGCTTATATAAAGAGTAGTTTAAATAAATTAGTTTGGATCAGTCATGTCATTAAATTTGCAATAGATCTACACTAACAAGAATACATCTGTGCGATTAGAAATATTTTTACCAATGTTTTTGTTTAGTGCAACTTGCCGTCCATGAATTTGTTGAGACTGTTGCCTCGTTTGGTCTGTCCATCAACCTAAACAAAAAGGAGATCATGCTTGACAAGTCCCTAATCGAAACTAACCCAGCTCCACAAATAAATGTGAATGACCAGCTCCCCAAATAAATATGAATGACCATCTCTTGAATGTTGCTGACCACTTTACCTACCTGGGATCTACAGTGTCCAACGATGCGTCACTGTCCAGAGAAATAGACAACCGTCACATTAAGGCCAACAGCACTTTTGGTCGCTTCATACTGAGAGTAGGGCGGAATAGGTCTCTACCCTTAGCAACCAAAAATCAATGTTTTAAAACAGTGGTTCTCACTACACTTTGCTATGGCTCCGAGACTTGGGTGCTCTATCGAAGGCATTCAAGACTCCTCGAACGCTTCCATCAAAGCTTCCTTCGCTCCATAATGGGTATACGCTGGCAAGACTACATTACAATTAACTGTTCTGCTGGAGTCTGACGTGGACAGTATAGAAGCACTAATTACTATTCGACAGCTGCGCTGGGAAACGACCGCATGCCAAAGGCGATCGTCTCTGGCGAGCTGTAAGGAGGACGGCGTAACAGATGTGCTCCCCCCGCCCCGTAAACACTAAAAAGATCAACCATTTCACTCCCACTGGCATAGAGGAAAGTAGTTTGCAGCAGATGGCCTCTGAAAAAGACAGTTGGAGAGCTCTCACATAGGCTACGTGGCACAAACTTGAGATTAAAAAAAAGCCCTATTTGAAGACAGTCACAGAAGACGAAAAGAAATCTTATATAGACCGCCAGTGGACAACATCTTTGTCTGCAAGAGATGCGAAAAAATAAGAAGGTCACAACAGGGTTTGGGTAATCATGTGAAACATTGCACGCTTAACTCCGGAATCGAAGACATTGCCATTAATTAATTTGGGGGGGGGGGCGGGCAAAAAACTTATTTTGTACTGACAAGCATATTAATGTCCATTAAAGACTCTCATATCAATGTTTAAATATTTTATCTACACAGAAATATTTCTTGTAAAGACTTTTTTTTGTCTAGTTAACGTTGTTGGATTTCTGACAGCTACTGTTAGATGGAGTTTTTAGTCGAATGCCACTTAGTCTTTGGATTGAGAATCACTGCTCTAAAGTGAAGGCACCAGGCACTAACACTTTAGCCCCCCTGCTCCGCTTTACCATTCATCTTTCACGTCCAGATTTTATCTCATGGCAGACGTCCGGTGTTGACATTTTCTTGGCAGTGCGTGAAAGTTATCAGCCGTTCGTCCACAAGCTTATCACAGAATGTTCCAGAGTCTTCTTTTCTCCCCCTTTTGGCAGTTCATCGACTTGATGTCTACCTCTGGATCTGTTTAGATCTACATGGCCTTGAACTGTTCTTAAACTCTTCTCGGTAATTTGTGTAAAATATTAAAACAAAAACACAGCTTTGGTGCCAACTACAGAACAATTATATCCAAGAGGAATCAAATATCATAACTCAAATAGTAACGTTTAACCATTTTAACTAACTTAATTACTCATTGTTCAACTCTTGAGTTATTTTATCTTATAAATTACAAACGTCTCTTCAAAAGATAAGATAATATGATACTAAGATAATAAGATAATAAGGCCTACGACCAACGCATTTCCACGTGTTAATATAGCCATGCATGTAATGTATCATTGCAACTTTCCTTTCTAGGAATCTGTCCTGAATTGTCTCTAAATGTAGAGATTTAACTTGTGGTGTGACTCTAGTCAAGTGTAAATTACATTTGTTTTAAAATCTCATAGCTCTATTTTTCATTTTTTCCAGTTTCTAAAAAAAAAGAAGGCGCATATTCTAATTGGAGATTTTCACACAAGGCGAAAAAAATTATAAATATCCAGCTTTTTGGTGTATCCGGTGTACAAATAGCGTTGATAAGCTGGGTTTTTTTTTACAACGTAAATGATAATTTTTGTGCCTGAAGAATCAAATTATCTAACCTCTTCCATTTGTGCACAAAATAAATTATACTATCTTCCATGTTCATAGGCTCTTCTCTAGGTGAGTGGTTAACGTGTTGGCTTGAGAAGCCTGTGAAGGCTTGAGCCATGAGTTCCCATTTAGGTCGTTCTCCCCTTTTTAATTTTTGTTTTTACAAAAGCTTTTTATTGTAAGCTTAGATCTATCTATCTATCTATCTATCTATCTATCTATCTATCTATCTATCTATCTATCTATCTATCTATCTATCTATCTATCTATCTATCTATCTATCTATTTATCTATCTATCTATCTATCTATCTATCTTCTCTCTCTCTCTCTCTCTATATATATATATATATATATATATATATATATATATATATTTATATAAAAATAAATAAATAAATAAATAAATAAATATATATATATATATATATATATATATATATATATATATATATATATATCACTAGCGGATCCAGAACGTTGGAGTGGTGGGGGGGCGATTTTTTTCCAAACCCTAACCCTAACGCCCAGTAAACCCTAAATCTGAGCTCATTATTCATACTATTAAAAAGGACCTTTCAAATAATGTTGTACTTGAAAAATATTCTAATATAAATTTATAGGTCCATAATACATTGCAAATAAAACTGATTTGTTCCTTGAAAAGATAGGATACCCCACATATTTAAATTTTTGCTTTGAGGATCGCCGCAGATAAAAATATTCGATAAATAGTATTTAAGAACATTAAAGTATAAATTGTGAGTTATAGTCCCAAATTTATATAACTAGAAAAATATCAGATTGAGTAAAGGTTGGGAAAAGACGACAATGAAGATGTTATTTGAGTTTAGAACTCATCTCAATCATGACTTTTATACTGAAAAATTTCGTTTGAATTCTAACTTTTCCAATGCGAAGTCTTTCTGAAAATAATTATGATAAATTTATGTGAAATTACATAAACTCTGTCTGGAAATGGGAGGGGCGTTAGAGTGAAAACGATTAATCCTCGTTCCTTTTTATAATTTCTGCTAAAATTGCATTTGGCATTAAAGAATAGGGGTGGGACGACTCGATATAAGAATTTAATTTATAGTATATATAAATTATATTAGTGACAGATTTTTTTAAATTTTGTAATTTCTTAACTATAATACAAAAAGAAAAAGTCTTGATTTGTCCGATGGGGGAAATGCGATTGCATGTATCGCCCCTCCCACCTGGTACAACCCTTTTTCATTTAAATTTACGAATGATACAATTTGAGATTAGAATATGGTACGACATAATATACAATTGGTCACATATCAATACGTTGTTTATATTATATAGATATTCAACTAATTTTGTTCACAAACTATGATTCTCCATAAAAATAGGACCGCCCCCCCCAGCACTCAGAAGGCTAGAGTGGGGAGGGCAGTACATGCATTCCCCCCCCCTCCTCACCCTCTCCGACTCGGCCAAGATACCAGAAAGGGAGCGACATAATATACAATTTATATATTAATTCAACTAATTTGTTCACAAACTATGATTTCTCCATAAAAACGGACCGCCCCCCACTCAAAGGGTTTAGGTGGGAAAGGCAGTAGAGGTATTCGCCCCCCCCCCACCAATCGGCCAACAGGGAACGACATAATATAACGATCGGTTAAAATAACAAGTTATAAAGATATACATATTTAATTGATTTTGTTAGCAAGCTGTGATTTCTACAAAAAATTGGACCGCCCCCCACTCGAAAGTGTAGGGGGGCGGGATTGATACCATCGCCCCCTCCCGACTCCACCAAATCGGTAAAATACTAGAGGGGGTGGGGCGAAATAACCTACAAATAGGTTGAAATATAAATAATTAGTATATATTTTTAACATAAGTAATAAATTTGTATACAAATTGTGTGAATCCTATACGAAAGTTCGTCAGAGTGGGGTAGAGCGATCGCCCCTACCGCCCCCCCCCCTGGATCCGCCAGTGATATATATATATATATATATATATATATATATATATATATATATATATATAGAGAGAGAGAGAGAGAGAGAGAGAGAGAGAGAGAGAGAGAGAGAGTTCGTCCAACGCGGTTCGATCATGTCCACTTTTGTCATCCTGGGGCTGTGGGCTTTGCATTGAGGTTTAGTGCTCCCTCATGTGGCTGGCGAGACCTATGTTAGCCCGGAATGTTCGGCTGCACACTGAGCAGGTTATTCCAGCTGGAGCTAGTGTCATTTGGCTTTGCTTTTCTTCATAGAATAGGTGCTCCATGTACTACATATGTAATTTACTTTATAAATGTGTCATTAACTCTTTAAATGTGGTTCTTGAAATGTTGTATTATCAGATTAAAAGCATGTTACGCATTCAAAACCTACCCTTAGATGGGCTGAGCTCAATAAGATATGGCCTTTATTCTATAAATGTGGTCTTTACTCTCAAAATGTGTTCTTTGCACCATCAAGGCATTAGAGTAGTCCTCTCTTAACGACGACCCCAAGTTACGACGGGCTTGACGGCTAATATTTTTCGTTGTAAGACTGCTTGCTGGTTTTTCGAGGCGCGCGGAATTTAATGATAACACAATATCTGCTGTGTACTGCAGTGATGGATTTACATACAGATATATATATTTGGTTAGCTCAACATATGCCAATATATACTCAATATGTTAGTTGTCCCACACGGCACGATAAAACCTTGGACATGTGTTATAGCAACATAAAAATGGCCTACACATCTAGATCGTTATTTCCCCTCGGAGAGTCGGACCACACAATCTTACACCCACGTACAAACCGGTTTTAAAAACAACAAAACCCGAAGTACAGTCCATCCAGTCATGGTCTGACAACGCTGTTTTACAGCTACAAAGTTGTCTGGAGCAAACAGACTGGGGCATGTTTGTAAACAACTGCCCAGACAGAATTTGAAAATCCCCCCGGGCCCCCAAATGAGTGTTTTTTTACACCAAATATTAAATTACGCAAAATGCAGGGGCCCCCAAAGAGGTGAAGCTCCCCGTGCCCAGAAATGATGGTAAATTCCTAGCTGCGTTATTTCTCCGACTCCAATCTCGGATCAAGCTGAAATTTTGCACAATTATTTCTTTTACCTGATAACAAAAGAATGAATTGAAGAAATCCAACCATAGTTAATTAACACTTGGTAATTAATTATTTTGTTTGGTATCTCGAACAAGGGAAAGAAATTGTACTTGACTGAAGTGGTGGCATAAGCTAAATTATTCTTCTTTATAGATCGCCGCTTTAAAGTAAGTTTAAGAAAAAAAATAACAACACAATCTGCTTTTGTCATAGGTGTCTCACTATCAGAATGATTACAATATCGACCAGAGCGATGAGTTCAAATTCAGATCGTTCCCCAATTACGGCAAGACTCCTCCCTTTCTCCCCAACCCCCATTGTCTCAACTGGTCCAGAGAAGTGCTAGGATCGCAGCGTAGTGAGATAGCTAAAAGCGTAAAATAGCGCTAAACAAAAACACTTGGCACAAATATTTCTAATCGCACAGATTTATCGTTGTTGGTCTAGATCTATTATAAATTTAATTACATGATTTATCCAAACTAATTGATACAATTACACTTTTTAAAAAAAGTATTTTAAAGTTTTTCTTGTTTGTATTAATCATGCATAAATATCATTCTAATGTATTCATATTGAACTTTGTCCTTTATAGAAGGAATGGGCCAATTAATAGTAAGTTCAAAACAAATGATCGTAAATGTATAAGCTAAGAAAGAGAACTCAATGTGAAAATGTTTAATTATTAGAATGAAAAGAAACGGCTATTATGTTTAAATGAGCAGTCCAAAGGAATTGCAATCAATGCTGGTCTATAAACAAAGATTCTATCCAATGGGAGCTGAGCTCTAGATGTAATATACAAGTATGTTTAGTCTAAAGATTTTATTGTTATGTTCTTTAAAAAAAAAGTGACAAAGCGTGATTCTTAGATCATGGTTTCATTTAAAGGGTTAACTTTATTTTGATAAGTTTTACAATGTTTATCAAAATATACAACGAATTGGATTCTGATATTTTATTTATTTTATCTTTTCTTTTTATGGTTTTCTAAACGTAAAGTAAAGAGTTGCATCATCATACGTGTCTGGGCAGCAGGAGTACTGTTTCCTGTTGACCTGCTGGGTAGCATTCAGCAGCTGAAATCTTGTATCCGAGGCGTAGTCTCCCAGATCTACATTCGCGTTAACCTCCAAGGTCAGCTCTTGAGTACTGTGCGTCCAGGATCCGGACTTAAGGCTGCAAGTGACGCCCGTTTCAAGCTTCAGGTCAGCCAAGGGACACGAGAGGCGAACTTTAAGCTGGGGTACGTAAGTTACTGTACCATCTTGGCTGACCCTAGCTAGTTTATCTGAAAATATTTCCGGGGCGCCAACTGAGCCAAAAATGAATATGTCTGGTGTCCAGATTTCTGCAATTGGCACAGTCAACTGATGAAAAAAAAAAGAAAAATATAATTAAGTATACTGTATTGTTTAGAAATATATATTTTACGACAAGTAATTAACTTTCATTTATTTATATTTATAATAAGAAGAAATGATAAAAAACATTAACAAAGCTTTTATAATGACATTGAAAAAGATTACAGCAAAGATGAGATAAGGGCTAAAATTGTAATCTAATATTGAACAAAGATTATGCACTGTACTTGAAAAATATTATATTTTGTATTTAAAACAGATTCGCTTGCAAACTCTTCATGGGTTCAAGTAGAGGGGCAATGCACCGGGATTTCGAAAACGGCTCTAATGGTCATCCTATTTATTTATGTATATCTAAAAAAAAACACCTAAAAAATAACTACCTAATTAGCCACAATAAAAACTGTGGTTTGACCGTTAGATTAAGTAAAGTTCCCCTTTCAGACCTTGTGATCCTTGGGGCAGATGATGTAAAGTTCATCTGTTTAGGTGGCCCAAGGTTAACGAGGGTGTCATGTGGCAAGCACAACGACCAACCACCTTTATCTTTCCCCAACTATTGTCAGGTACCCGTTAGAGCTGGTTGGACTCAGAGGCGCCCTTAAGATCCCCAAAGTAAAATCAAAATCTTCACCAAGATTCGAACCCGGTTCGGCAGCCAAGCGACTAGGTTGTAATGTTTCAAAATGTAAACATCTTAGCATGAAATTTGGCTGTCGTCTGATGATTTCAAAACGCGGGAATTTCATCCCTCGACTCCACTGTTTCTCACTTTGAATGTTTCTTTGTAGTCCACATCCGGTTGAATGAATACAAGACCCGTAGGAACCTTTGGCGCACAAATTGTATAGAAATCATTAGATGAACTGACAATAGAAGTGCTTGATGGTGCAAAACTCAACGGGAAGTCCCCTTGCAATAGTGGAAGCAACACAAGAAATAAAGAAATTGAGAAATGGATTTTAAATTGAAAGAGGGATAGATTTTAAAAAACTACAACATTTTAAGTTATTATTGTATGTGAAAAGACAAACCATTCGTTCAGACACGTAAAGATACTTATCACAACATGCATCGAACAATTCTCAAATAGTAAAACTAGTCTATGTGATTAACCTCTTTGAAGGAAGTAAATTCATTAAACCAGTTGAGACATCTGTCCTTCCAGACCAATGTCGTCCATAAACCAATGTCAACCTCATCGTTTTCGACGTCTGCTCGGAAAATTCTCTTCAGAGAATACTCGAATGACACTTTGACTGGCTGGTCATCTTCAATGGGGATGTTTAAAGGGCTACACCTGCTGAGGACATCTTGAAGAATCTCACTTCTGCTTCTTCTGGAGCCGTATGATCCTGTTCAAAGAGATACAATTTAATATATATATTAATATTTTCAGGAAGATGCAAGTTCCTCAGATCGTGGCGGAGACCGTAATGCATGTTTAATGCCCCTCCCACAACCGAAGGGCCACAAAAATAGACAAAATGGTGTCTAATTGTATCTTTATTAAAGAACGAAACTCTTTAAACAAATCGGGTAAACCCGTTTTCACAGTATTGCATATATTGGATATGAATATTTTCGTGGCAAAATAAAAAAAAATGTTAAGTGAACATTGTCAAAGTTTGACATAGATCTAAATTCAATCCAGTAGATTAACGATACCCAAACTCAGCTCGTAGGGCGCGGGTCGTAACATATTCAGCTGGTAAATAAATATATATGTGAAGTTAAAATTTTGCATAATTATTCAAAGTCAATACCAATACATGACATAAAATAATAATAATAGTAATAAAATAAGCAATTAGTTAATGATATTTAATTAATTTTTTGTTTTCTATATAAAAAAAGGAGCTTATTCCTGCAGTATTCTTTCCAATATGTATGCGTCGTTTTTTTTAAATATTTTAAAACGAATATTTCGATTGTTTTCTTACTAGTTGAAGACATTCTTTCTATAAATTATTTCAAAATTATTTCATTGAAAAAACAAACAAATGATGTTATAAAAATTACCTTGTGTCAGAATACAAAGAATCAGAACAACTAGAAACGAATCCATTTTGTGTTTATTTACTGACTCGGTCGAATTTGAAGAATAACAAAGCAAAGAGTTTCAGCCAATGTTATAGACTTTTAACAAATGCTGAGATGGCAATTCTTTGTTTCAAGATTAAATCCAAATGTAGGTAGCCTTCTGTTTACATAAGGCCTAGAATAACTATTGTCTCATAATAACATTTCAGGGTGGGTGAGTTGTTTTTTTTTTAAATGTTTTTCTTGTTTTGTTGTTTTTTTAAAACAGGAATTCTTGTTTTGTGCTTTTTTTTTGTATGAAACATTTAATATTGCTGTTACTATTAGTAAGATAATAATCAACAAACACCCCGCCCCTGACTGTAGAACTGTTTTCTTCTTTTGGCAATGAAATCATGGAATAAAATTCAACTTTTTGATGTCAACTTTACATGTCATGTTTGAGTGAAATTATGGGATGGATAAACAATGTACATACATTTTGTTGACTTTCGTTGGAATGTTTTATGTCACAAGAAACACTGTCACAAGAAACACTGTCACAAGAGACACTGTCACAAGGATAATACAGGTTATTATCATTAGTATTGAAGAATGTAATTTATGTTAAATTGCTTTTCCAAAGGCTTTTTTTTTAAATAGAAGGAATACCTTGTATTTATTGTAATAACCGATTAATCGAGATAATTTTAAAAAATATCCACAAAATTAACGGGGATATTAATTATTTTTTTTAGGTTATTCAGATGTCGAAATATACGATAAAATGTGTTTAGAGTTAAGACATAAAATTAGATCGATTAGGCCCTTTGTCCTTAGATATTAAAAACAAATGATTTTAATTTAATGCTATAAACTTTTTTTTTTGGGGGGGGGAGATGGGATTACAGTAGCGTATCATAGTAGGCCTACTATAGACAGACGCAAAGTAGAGCCGTCAGATTTAGAAGAAACAAATATTCACATTTGATTCGAATACCATAATTAGTAAAAATCACTACATTTAAAGACACTTAAGAACAGAAGACTAAAAAGTAGACTAGCAATTATATATAAAAGACAGAGTTAGCAAATACAGAAACAAAACCTTTTAAAATAGTCACAATACAAGAAGATAAAGTCACATTTCTTATTCCATATGCTAGGACAAATACATGCAAATGCTCTTTCTCTCCCCTAGTGCCATTAGAGCATGGAATGGGTTATTTGAATCAACCCAGAAAAACCTACGACTTTAAATCACTACAAATCTATGACTAGATTGACCCAATGAAACAAGTAGGACGTGATTACCTTTTCTTTTGAAGTAACGTATGTAATCTATAGGATACGATTAGGTGGCACCGTGGGCCCCGGTTTAAATGGGATGTTGTCCCCCTTCCCAACCCCAAAAAAAAAATTATAAAGAGATTTGAATAACTTAAAATTAATTTATCAGTACATTTAGAAAATGGCACTTCAATATTTCTATCATCTTTTCTTTGTAGACCTCATAGTGTCGTGACACTCAATTTACTGGCACGCCTTCTTAAAAATAATAACGCCTCAGTTGGTCCCAAATTAGTCATGGGCTGGGGCGCATTGTACCCTTCGCGCAAAGGTTACTACGCCACTGAAAATAAGGTGTGTGTCTCCATATATGTTGGTGTGCCATGAGCGAGTGGAGAAAACCAGCTGTATTCATTAAAACATATCTTCACAGATAACATTCCTAGATAGCTGTACACACACGTTTGTACTCGCTGGTAGTCCGAGAACAGAATGTGAGTAAACAATGATAAGAACTTTCACATTTCATTGACCTTCAAGTGAGTGACCTCAAAGTCAGACGTGGTTTAAGCTTTCAGATCTTCAAGAAAACAACGTCTAGTACGAATTTGTTCCAGCAACTGAAACTCGTTTGAAGTAGAACAGTCATACGCTAGTCCTATACCATTGGTCATACAACAACACTTAACACTAGTCCTATACCATTGGTCATACAACAACACTTACCACTAGTCCTATAACATTGGTCATACAACAACACTTAACACTAGTCCTATACCATTGGTCATACAACAACACTTACCACTAGTCCTATAGCATTGGTCATACAACAACACTTAACACTAGTTCTATACCATTGGTCATACAACAACACTTACCACTAGTCCTATAACATTGGTCATACAACAACACTTACCACTAGTCCTATACCATTGGTCATACAACAACACTTACCACTAGTCCTATAACATTGGTCATACAACAACACTTAACACTAGTCCTATACTATTGGTCATACAACAACACTTACCACTAGTCCTATACCATTGGTCATACAACAACACTTACCACTAGTCCTATAACATTGGTCATACAACAACACTTACCACTAGTCCTATAACATTGGTCATACAACAACACTTACCACTAGTCCTATACCATTGGTCATATAACAACACTTACCACTAGTCCTATAACATTGGTCATACAACAACACTTAACACTAGTCCTATACCATTGGTCATACAACAACACTTACCACTAGTCCTATACCATTGGTCATACAACAACACTTACCACTAGTCCTATACCATTGGTCATACAACAACACTTACCACTAGTCCTATAACATTGGTCATACAACAACACTTAACACTAGTCCTATACTATTGGTCATACAACAACACTTAACACTAGTCCTATACCATTGGTCATACAACAACACTTACCACTAGTCCTATAACATTGGTCATACAACAACACTTACCACTAGTCCTATACCATTGGTCATACAACAACACTTACCACTAGTCCTATAACATTAGTCATACAACAACACTTAACACTAGTCCTATACCATTGGTCATACAACAACACTTACCACTAGTCCTATAACATTGGTCATACAACAACACTTAACACTAGTCCTATACCATTGGTCATACAACAACACTTACCACTAGTCCTATAACATTGGTCATACAACAACACTTACCACTAGTCCTATAACATTGGTCATACAACAACACTTACCACTAGTCCTATAACATTGGTCATACAACAACACTTAACACTAGTCCTATACCATTGGTCATATAATAAAACTTAACACTAGTCATATACCACTAGTTATTGAGTGACTTATATTTTTTAGACTTTCCTAGTATAGCTTATCTTGCATAAAATAAAAGTACAATCCAATTTAATGGTATAACTTTAGATATCTTGTGGAATGCTAGTAAAGTTAATGTATTTTTTTCTTCAAGGGAAGCAATTTATTTTATTAGAATTATATGCTTCATCAACAATTTTGTTTACTCTGGGTTATGCCCCTTGTAGTCAAGACTCACACTCGTCAACACGAGAAAACTTCATTAGGCCGAAACCAATCCTCAAAGAAGGCATACAGACTTTTTCATCGTTGCTTTCATATTTTTTTAAAACTTATTTAATCCGCAAGCTGGCAAATGTCTGCTTCACATCCGAATCGTTATTGTTCCATCAAATCAAACTCATTAAGAATGAAAATACTAAGGACAAAAGTAGACGCTCCTTCCCCCCCCCCCCAAGTTAGACTCACATCAATTTAACCCTACGAAATCTAAACTATAAAATAATGAAGATATTGTTAATTGTTCACTCTGGAATGGGAACGACCCTGACAATCATCTATTATCACTGCCAGGATGAGGCCAATTTTCATTGTTACAGTTTCTACCTATGTTTATAAAGTGCAAACCTTTATTTAATTTAACAAAAGTGCTTTTGAAAAACACTAAGAAACTGTTGTTCTTTTTAGAAAACTAACTGGGAACTCTTTATTGAGAACTGTCCAGACATAAACGAACTAACAGAAACTGTTAACTCGTATGTATTATTCGGCGAGGAGTTAACAATTCCAACAAAAACAATACAAATCTATGGAAACAATAAGCCCTGGATGACCAAACAAATCAAACACCTGCTTATTATTGAAAAGAAAACAAAATATAAGGCTAGCAACGAAGAGTTTATAAATGCTAAAAAATAAACTGAGAAAAACAATAATTAAAGGAAAAAAAACATAAAAAGAAAAAATTAAGAAATTTCTTTGCAAATAACAACTCAAAGGCATGCTGGGAAGGATTAAAGAAAATAACAGGCTGCGCCTCAAAACAAGAACGACTTTCAGTGGATGATGAGGAGAAATTCGCCAACGAACTAAATGAATTTTATTCTCGTTTTGACAAAGAAGATTTTGTTGATCTACACAAAGAAATTTTCAACACTCTGTCCAAAGGAAAACAATAGCCGTACGTCAATTTTGTATCTGAAGATGAAGTGACCTTGTTATTTAAAAGAGTAGACGTAACAAAAGCTTCTGGACCAGACAAAATTAGTGGCGAGCTGGTCAAGCTATGTGCGGAGAAAATCTCTTTTATCTTCTGTCACATCTTTAACCACTCGTTGCAAACGTGCATCATTCCACACATCTGGAAAACTTCAGAGATCATACCAGTGCCAAAGAAACCAAAAATAGATTGCTGAAATGATTTCCGACCAGTAGCACTGACACTTATTGTTATGAAATGTTTAGAAAAATATATGCTTAAACAACTTGTAGCAAAAGTCAATAACAGCCTAGGCCCTCACCAATTTGCATACAAAGCAGCTAGAGGAACTGAGGATGCCATTCTATTGCTTTTGGACCAGCTTTATAAGCATCTCGATATACCCAAAACATATGCACGAGTCCTCTTCGTAGATTTCTCCTCGGCTTTCAATACCATACAGCCACATCTAATGATAAACAAACTGAGTAACTTAACTCTTTCTCTCCTAACTGACGATACCAGCGTTGATTCCACCAGAATGTGGTAAATAATTACGGAGAGAAAGTGTTAAATGTAAGCCCTTACGTACAAGCATGGGTTGTAAACTTTTTTAACCCAATGCCCTCAGTATGTTAAAGTCAACAACACCAAATCGTCAACTCGAGTACGATGTACGGGTGGTCCACAAGGCTGTGTACTTTCTCCTGTACTGTACACTCTTTACACTAATGACATAAGAAGCATCTATGACTCAGTTAAACTCATTAAATTCGCTGATGATACTTATTTCAGGAGACGAAACTGCTGTCAAATAAAACAAGAACGAAGCGGTACAAAACTCGTTCATATGCCACACGATGGGACTCTATAATCACCACTCATTGATTAGGGCACATGAAAAGTAACCATGTTATTGTGTATAATTTGTAGATATAATCTTTATGTTGTGTCTTTTGTATTTATGTGTATTTTTCTGTTGTGTTGTCATTATATGAGAAAAGAGTCCTTGTAATCACAACAAATTTCCGTAAGGAGCATAAAGCAGTCTTAGTCTTAGTCTTAGTCTTAATCTGTGTACTTCAGTAATAATTTTTTAAAAGTACATTCATTTTGCAAATATATATTATATATTCTTGCTTGCGTTTACAAACGTAAAACTGTTGGATTATTTCCCTTTACTAATAATAAAGTGTATATTGTAAAAAAGCTAAACATAACTGTTTTAAACTTACACATTTCTGTGTATTATGTTTAACGAGGGTATTATGTGGACAATACAATACTCAATCACCATCCATGAGTTTTTTTTTTAAATTATGATTGTTAGGTACCCCTTAAAACTCACCGGAACTCAGAGACTTCCCCCAGTTGTTCATTTCCACATCTACGTCGTAATGAGATGCGAACCCGAGACAATCGATTCTGAGGGCAAGCGACTTACCACGTGGCCGTTCTTCAAAAATAGTACAAGAAAATTATATCAGGCTGAAAGAGTGATATTGTCACGAGCCAACTGCCAAGATCTGATCTACAGATAAAACGTCCAATCAATAAATCAAGGCAGTGGTGAACTATCTATGTCGGCCGTGTAGACCTTCGTTTAAGACGCGCGTGTCACGTGACGCATTTTCGCAAATAGTAGACTCCAATGGAACCGAGCCGCTGAGGTTTTATTAAGTTTTGTGTAGATAAGTTTCGAGGTGTGGGACAGCGCTCGTCGGAAATGGCCCGAGGGTTGTAGTTTGAGCATCACCGTGTAATACTGGGTCGTGATAAGGCCTGAAAATTTTAGTTTGAGCATCACCGAGTATTTTGGTTAAAAGACAAAAAAAGAATATGAGTTTTAAAATCCCACTCTTCAACGAGATTTGAACCCAGGACCCCAGGCCAAGCCAAGCGCTTAATCACTTCGCTAGCCGCCTCCCCCCCCCCCACGTCTGTCTATCTGTCTGTCTTTTACAAATTTTGTACACGTTATTTCTCCCATACCCAACCTCGGATCAAGTTTAAATTTTAGCATTATTATTTCTTGTCAATGATAAAACGAGAATAAAAACAAACAAAACAATTAGTTTATTAGTTATTGTTAATAATTATTGTGTTTGGTATCAAACAAGGGAAAGAAATTGTACTTGACAAATGTGACGGTAAAAGTTGGTCCCCTTTATACTTTGGGTAGGTCGTCCGCAAAAAATGTGAAATTAACAATTGATAACGGAAAAAAAAACAACGATTTTTTTCATAAACACTTGCTGGCTTAGTGGCTAATGTGTCGTCTTGAGGAGGCTTGAGTCCACGAGGTCTATTTCAAGGAGTACATTTTTGTTTTACAAAGCTTACATCAACTCACTGTGTCTGTCTGGTAACAATGTTTCACACGTTAAGTCTCCAATGCCATTCTCGGATCAATTTGAAACATTGCACAGGTATTCATTGGCAAAAACAAGACATCAATCAATGAAAACATTTACCAATTTGTCAATAAATTACTGGTAATTAATCATTTCATTTGATAACAACATGGACAATTTATCCTTCAGTATTCAGACACAGGTAAATATGTATGGTTTGGTGCCACTTCGATCATTGAACATATTATTTCCCCCACTCCCTTTCTCGTATCAAGTTGAAACTTTAAACAATTTTGTACTGAACCTAACAAAGTATGAATCAATTTAAAAATTAACCGATTAATCAATGGTAAGTCATTATTTTGTTCGTTAAAGAATAAGGGAAATAACTTCTACATTATTAAGAGATATACTTCTAAGTGCGAAGTCATTTCCCTTTTAAAGGATGTTTTCAATTTTGCTTGTTTATATTTTGCTTGTTTGTATTTTGCTTGTTTATATTTTGCTTGTTTCTACATTGGAATTGAAAGATAAAGAACAAGATATTGGGGAAAAATAGTTTTTCGGCTTCATTCAAGTTTTTGTGGACTACAGAGATTTCCATCTTCAGTCCGTAAGGATCAAGCATAGTTTCTTTGTTACATATAATTTATGCGACAAGAAACATGTGACAAGAGTTCGATCTTTTTGTTTGTCATATTTTTGGCGGTGGCGCTTTCGGAGACACCACCTTACGACGCCCTGCCCTCTCTGTCATTGTGCCGATACGTGATCTCTGATTCTATCGCTCTACCGGCGATCACGTCGCGTGAACGAGTGTCCCTCACACACACACACACACACACACTAGCTGCTAATGCACCCAGGAGCCATTCCCGGCACTACACTGTGCCTTAACCGTTATATGGACAAGTTAATTGACAAGGTTGATTGGCTTTGGTTACGTTGTCAATGTCTAGATATACATGTAGATTCTAGTTTTTATTCGGTTCGTTTCTTTGTAATGGTGACAAACGACGAATGGGAAAGAAACAGGACAATTTGATCTAGTTTCATCTGAAACGAAAGGTTTTCAAAAAATAAAGTGTGAAGAAACAAACAGACGAACACGAGGATTGTTTGATGTTTGGATTAGTGTAGATTAACATTTGGTGAGTACATGATAGAACGACTATCTTTCTATCTATCTGTCTGTCTGTCTGTCTGTCTGTCTGTCTATCTATCTATCTATCTATCTATCTATCTATCTATCTATCTATCTATCTATCTGTCTATCTATCTATCTGTCTATCTATCTATCTATCTATCTATCTATATCTATCTATCTATCTATCTATCTATCTATCTGTCTGTCTGTCTGTCTGTCTATCTATCTGTCTGTCTGTCTGTCTGTCTGTCTATCTATCTATCTATCTATCTATCTATCTATCTGTCTATCTATCTATCTATCTATCTATCTATCTATCTATCTATCTATCTATATCTATCTATCTATCTGTCTGTCTGTCTGTCTGTCTATCTATCTGTCTGTCTATCTGTCTATTTATCTATCTATCTATCTATCTATGTATCTATGTATGTATCTATCTATCTATCTATCTATCTATCTATCTATCTGTCTGTCTGTCTATCTATCTATCTATCTATCTATTTATTTATCTATCTATCTATCTATCTATCTATCTATCTATCTATCTATCTGTCTTTCTGTCTGTCTGTCTGTCTGAATATTTATCTGTCTGTCTATCTATATATCTATCTTTCATCGCCTGTCTGGTCTGTTTATAAATATATCAACATGGATGTAAAGGGGGGGGGAGGTTCGTGGATCAAACCAAACAGCCCTCCACCCCAACACATACGAGGAGGTGGTTGTGGAATTTCGTATTATTATTTTCTTTTAGTTTTGTATTTGAGGAGAGAATTGACTGTAAAACCCCATCACTTGCACCAGCGTTTCTGTGGGATGCTTATGTTTGTGTGGCCGGGGGGGGGGTAGGTTCACATCTCATCTTCAGTAAAAAAAAAAAATGTAATCGAAATACATTCAAACGAATCAAATGAGTGCAGTCCCTCCAGAGGGTTTTGAGTCTAAAGGCCCTCATCCAGAGGGATTTGAGTTTTAGGTCCCTACAATGGGTTCAGAGTTTATATGTGTGTGTGGGCTGGTGCGTGCATGTGTGTGTGTGTGTACGCGTGTTTGTGTGTGGTAATGAAAAAAAAAACACACACACATCCAAGCCCCCCCCCAGGAAAAAATAATGGCCACGCCCATGAATATATATATATATATAAGGGGAATTTTGTCGTCCTTGTAAAGTTGTGCTTTAATTTACCCTATACATTATTAGGATGGTTGGCATAAGGTATTTTACAGGTAACGACGAACGCAACAGGGAGACACTTTATCGATGTTACATGTAGTAGGGTACGACGGCCTTGCTATTCCCAAGAACACGAAGATTAAGAAGCTGAATAATCGTCTCCTCCACTATAGCAGGTTGCGACCCCGGACCATATAGTGTACTATATTTGCGTATCATTATGTATATTTTTTTTTCATTTCATGTAGGTGTGTACTAAAACTTATTTTGTTAACAATCTACATAACAAGACAAACATGAAGATGTCAATTACATTAACATTTATTTCCAAGTGTAATACGTCTGATTTATTCATGTGTTAATACAAATATTGATCCACTATTTAAATTGTATTCCTCAATTGAAAAGTCTTAAATATTGAATGTATTCGACACTGAATTACTTCCCTTGTTTAACTAAACCATCCTACTCTTGAGATCGTCTTGAATTCATTGGTCGATCTATCTAAAATATGGGAGAATTTTATTTATTCAAGAAATTATAGATTCATAGCTCCATACGGATTGCATCTTTTATCTTCCGTCTACCTTTCCCATACAATTGAGGTAGTCTAGCGGACATTAATGAAACACATGGAGGATAGTTGATGTCTGCAATGGATACACTTATATTATGCAGTCTTGGTCTTAGTCTTTATAGAGTTTATACTTGATCAAAGACCAGCCGGATTTAACACGTGACCTGCGGGTCTTAATTGACTGATCCAGTGGATTGGATTTAGATCTATATCAAACATGGCAAATGTTCCCTTCATATTTTTTTTTCATTTTGTCACGAAAATGAATGTCTCTCCCCCCCCCCCCCCCCCAGGTTTTGGGACTACGGTCTCCGTCATGATCTAAGCAACATTTATATCAGGTTTTAGCTAGATTGATCAAACGGTTTTGATTTCTATGTAATACATATATACATACATACATACATACATACATACATACATACATACATACATACATACATACATACATGCTTACATACATACATACATACATATATACATACATACACTCACATACATACATACATGCATACATATATACATACATACACACATACACACATACATACACACATACATACATACACACATACATACATACATACATACATACATACATACATACATACATACATACATACACACATACATACATACACACATACATACATACATACATACATACATACATACATACATACATGCTTACATACATACATACATACATGCTTACAAACATACATACATACATACATACATACATAGAACAGACGCTAGAACACTTTTTCATGTGACTGTGGAGCCAAAGTTTGGAGAGACACTCCCGTCTACATATATCACAGGTTAAGGTGACTTTCGCTTTGGTGGTTGAGGAGCTAGACATTTTTCGCTTGACACGCTTTTGTTCCAGAGCTTAAGCCCACGTTGTTTCGATGTTCATAGCTATCTTTGTCACCGTCTCTCTCCGCGTAGTGTGGTCTACGGCTATGTCTTCCCAATGGTCAGCATCAATGTTCAGTCTTGTAGTCCCGTTTGATTACATCCAAGTAACACAGACGCAAGTTGCCCATACGTACATACACCTTACTTTGTGCATTATATTATAGAGTACTGACAACAAGTCTATTTTCTAAGAAGCAACAATGTGTGTTTATTGACAAGATGTCGCTACTGCCAATCAATACATCTCATCTCAGTTAGTCAAAAGGCTTAGGTTGGAAACGAAGGGAAAAAAAACATTGAGAACACGTGACTCAATTCACTGAGCTTTGCTGTGTTCGGTTCTTTTGTATTCACTTTATACTGTAGAGTTTGGGTTGGGTTCACGTTTGGGTTGTGTTCACGTTTGGATTGTGTTCATGTCACGGTCTGGAGTTAATCCTTTGCTGAAAAACTTTGATCACAAGATATGGACCTTGCCACAGAAACTATACATGAGTTTTGATGATGGGATAACCTGCGTTGTTTCCAGCGGAAGAGCAGAGAATTTTTTATCTTTCGCATAAACGTCATTAATAATACAGTCGAATCCAGGTAATCGGACCACCGGTTAATCGGGTCATCCGCTCATTCGGATCGAATCCTGATGTACCAAAACAATATGTTGTTCTACATTAGGACCAGCCGATTATTATTTCCGAATACGATCGCGTCTCGATTAACCAAATTTAACTTAACGCTGTAGATCAAGATACATTTCTGTAACCCTATGCGAAAAAAAAGGTTGTCATGTGAAATTTGAAAATATTTAGTAACGTTTACAACAGTCATGCTGGACAGCCTCGTTTAAATGTCCAGGTCCCTGACAGATCGGAACCATTAGCTGGATCGTTAAGAACCGGATAACAAGCGAATGAAGTTAAAAAGAGAACGGAATAAGTGTACAGGGAAATGATCCTGATATACATATGTCCATAATCCATACCACCGCCAGACGATGGTTACATTATGGACCCGACAGTCACCGGCCCAAAGTGACACAAGGGTCCAGCTCAAACTGGGTTGGCTGCTATCCCACAGCTAGTTCCCCTATCAAAGATTTGCGAAGAAAGAACGATCTGGTAATATCAATCATACACAATGAAAGCGGCCATCGAATACAAATACTGCTTAACTCTTTCTCTCCGTAATTATTTTTCCACGTTTTGGAAGGAATTCTTCATTTTGCTCATTACTATTTCACTACCCCTGTTATGATTGGGCTTCAATAGCTTTGTTGTTTATTATCAGAAAATGTTTTATTTGGTATAGAATTAAAGGGAAATGCATGCTCTTTTATATAATTTAAAGTCAAGTTTAAAAATTAAACATTAATTTTAATTTAATGAGGTCAAAATCAACAATGGTATCGTCGATTAGGAGAGAAAGAGTTAAGAACCTTTCAGAAACACTCTGATTTATCTAAGGAGAAGATGTATTAATAGTCCTAACACAACACCGACATTGAATACAAAACATCCAGAGGAATTAACTACCAACTTTTCAAAATAGGAAGCAAGAGAAACATGATATAGACCAGTGTTTCCCAAACTGTTGTTCCGCGGAACACTAGTGTTGCGCGAGGCCTTAATAGGTGTCCCACAAAGTACTGAAATAATAAACTGGTAGTCCAACACGTGAATTAATGTCCCTTAAAAAAAAAAAGCAAAGTGTTCCGCTAAAGGCTCAGAATGTGTGAATTGTTCCGTTAAAGAAAAAGTTTGGGAACCACTGACATAGATATTAACAACAGTGTGAAATACTTCATTATGACGAATTTTGCAAAACGCTTGAGACAGGGGGGTAGCACGAGGAAAAGAATCCAAGCCAACCAATGCTTGAGAGAGAAGAGAATTTATCAATCTCAATGGCACCGTGCTTGTTTAATTATAACAAGCAAAATAAAAATAAACTTAAAAAAAAACAAAGCTTCCATAAGAGAAAGAACTGGACATTTACAGTCATATTTCTCAGAACTGTGAGAATAATTTCCCCTTTTCTAAATCAAACAAAATTAATTTGTTGATTTTTTTTAAAGAAAATTGATCCATGTATTGTCAGCGACAACGAATAATAGTGCAAAGTTGATCCGAGCATGAGAAGCGCTAGACCTAAGGCTGTACAAGATTGGTATCAAACAGACAGATGGAGGGAGTGGATAGAAGCTTTGGACAAACAACTTTTGTTGAGGCTGCTAGAACCTTCTTTTTTTTTTTTCGCTGACCGCTTACAGTCGTTAAATGACAATGGCTCAACCTGTAAAGCTTTGGGGCCCTATTTCGGAGAATACATCACAGGAGGAAGGTCAGTTGAATGTCCATACACAAGTTAATAAAACTGGGAGAATGAGTTATCTGATCTTTGTTAACATTTCTTTTTTTTTTCTTTACTCAATAAAACACACGCACGGTGAGAGAGGGAGAGCGAGAGAGAAATAGCGAGAGAGAAAAAGAGAGAGAGAGAAAGAGAGAGAGAGAGAGAGAAAAAGAGAGAGAGAGAGAGGGATACCGTGAAGAAACAAGTTCTTTTTAATTGTAAAGTATTTAACAGTAACATATGTACAAGGCTAACATTTCTATACAAAACAACCTCTACGAGATGTTCTTTCTTGCCCATGTTTACAACACTTGACCGTGTGTTACGGTTGACCAAACATAGTAACCGTGTTTCACGACAGATACACAAAAAGAAAGAAAAGAATATGAAGTGGGGAGGTATGATGGTGGCTACAGAAAAACTTGAGAAAATGATACCATTGTTCATTTCAAACTGTGTGACTGAGATGTCATTTTTTTTTAGAACTACTGGACCCTGATATTTATAACAATCTATTTTATTGTTTAAAGAAATTGTTTTGTTTGTGTGATGTCATTTTGAATACTTTTATAGTTCATCTAATTGATCACTTTATCCATGTCTCCAATGAGTCTAGCCTACGACCTATCATGTTGACGTTTCCTAATCTTAAAATTGTGAACAGATTGTTCCGTTGATGTGTTCTTTAGCTTTTAATCTCCTCATTTGTTCCAAGTTTTTTTATTGACTCGCGACACATACAAAGAAGTCTGCGGGGTCTAGATTATAAAATGTTTTATTAGTTTTAATAGGCGAGCGTGTTGGTTGTAGCCAAGGTTTACTGCACGCCTATGTCTCAATAGTAACATGCGCAGTGGCGTATCTGGTTTGGAGGCCCAAGGTTCATAACTATATTTCTTTTCACCAACTCATGGAATGGCTAAATTAAAGTTAAATAAAAATGTAAGAGATTTTTTTAATTTTCATGGGGTCTAACTCTAATAGTTTTAAGATATATCTGACATATATGATTATGCCCCTGTATGGATGTATGTGGGCTAATGTAAACTTAGGTATAATAAAATAAAATATATATCACACACATACTTTAGCGTGACCCAACAATTTAGCTGGGTTTATCAAACCTGTCAGTCAAACTATTAACTTATGACACTTTGGATTGTGTCCCTTAGACTCCACAAAAAGCAAGGCCCTAATATGTTTAGATTTCTAGTGGCAAGAAACGTAGATCACGTTGTATCAAATTGAATTGTTATCTCCAAGTTATGTCAACACTTACATACAAACTACACACACACACACACGAGTGTACAAATACACACACAGCTTTATATTTAAAACCTGCAGATTTTTTTCGTAATCCTAGAGGTCTGTGTATGAGTTGAGAGAAGGTCTGTGGGAACATGTCTAATGCAACATGTGGAAATATGGGGGAAAATCTATGGGGAAATTATGTGCAGAAATGTTAACAGGAACATGTCAAAATATCTAGTGGAATATGTCCTAGGGTAAATCTCTAATAGAACATATGTTCGGGAAAATGTCAGTTGGAACATATCTATTGGAAAATATTTATTGTAACATGTGTATGGAGAAATTTTAACGGGAACATGACTACAGAGACTATTGGAAATAAGTGAATGGCAAGAAATGTTCTAGGTGTCTAGAAATATTCCGTGACAATTGAATAACGGGAAAGATGATCTAGACCAGTGGTTCCCAAACTTTTTTGTCTCGTAGACCCCTTGCCATGTTTACTGGTTTTCGGTAGACCCCCTGCTTAACTTTCAAATTTTTGCCAATTCACCATTTTTAAAACTAATTTCTATCTATAGATAACGTAAAGTTCCCCTCTCAGACCTTGTGATGCATAAGGCAGATGATGTAAAGGTCATCTGTTTCTGTGGACTACGATTATCGAGGGTGTCATGTGGCCAGCACAACGACCAACAGCCTTTACTTTCCCCAACTAATGACAGGTACCCATTAGAGCTGGGTGGCCTCAGAGGCGCCAAAAAGATCCCGAAATTAAAAATCCAAGTCTTTAACAGGATTCAAATTCGGGACCCCGGTTCAGAAGCCAAGCACTTTATCGCTCAGCCAAAACGCCTCCAAAATTCTATCTGTAGAGAGTTGAAAAGTGAAAAAGTAATTGAAAGCTAAATATTAGAGATTTTAGAGATCTCTCTTTTTTATTGATAAAATTCAAAACCAATTAAAATAGCAATATGTATTGCTGGAATCTCCAAACACAATGGCCTTACGTATCATTGTAAGGGTTTTCGCAAAGAGCAGTTTCTCGTGTATTTGTTGACGTTTCACGAGTTGCTCAAATAGTGAGTCTGCGCGAAGATGTTATCACTATCGGGAGAAAGAGCGAAGGCGAGTGACTGTCGCCTAAACCAGTAAGCTTCGAGCATGAATGGCTTATTAGTCTTGGCTGGCTACCCACCTTGCAGAAGTAAAACTGAATTCAAAACTCTCCTGTCTTGTAACTCAAACATGGGAAAGGTTTTGTGGGTTAACCTGAGGAAAAATAAGGAGTCGACGACCATAATTCAGTTTGCAGCACACACCACTACATCCTGTCAGAACCTGTGACGCTGCTGAGCCCAAACTATATATATATATAGCAAATAATTACATATGAAGATTTTAATTTTATAACTCATGCCACCGAAGCAACCTTGAACTGTATTGTTGCTTAAAGAAATTCTTTTAATAATACTAGATGTAGGTTTGTGTAAAACAGGTTTTAAAACTACAACGGCTGGTAAAAATCAATGTTTTACCTATGGTGTTTTCCGCATTTTGCCATAAATAAGTAAATTTCCCCTTTCAGACATTGTGATGGTGTTATGGTCATCTGTTTCTTTGGCCAACGGTTAACGAGCAGGGTGTCATGTGGGCAGAACAACGACCAACCGCCTTTACTTTTACTAACATAATTCAGGTACCCATTAGAGATGGGTGGACTCAGGGGAGCCCTGAAAATCCTGAAATTCAAAATTCACAGAGATTCGAACCCAGGACCCCAATTACGGAAGCCAAGCGCTTAACCACTACCATCACACCATTATTTTGCTATTAATGAACAGATATTGTAAGACTCATAAACCACCATCTTCTCTACATGATGTTGAATAGAGATTTTGTGGGTCTATTCTGAACTTTATCTTTGAATGTTCAAAAGTTTTTCAAATCTATATCTTTTTATCAGGGTGATATTGCCGCAGATGATCCTCAAGCGTAATTAGTTTCATATCGTCATTGGTTGACAAGGAAAGAATGAACAATTTTATATAATCAACACTAGACAGTCTACATTTCTTTTTGTTAAACATTATTTACATGAAGAGAAAATTAAGTTATTTTAATAAGTATTGAAATAGCAGGATAAATATTTAAATGATTAACTAAGTTACAAATTATATATAGTGTGAAGAATTACATTAATGGGATGTAAAAATTAAAGTCACGACCTGTTTATATGAAATCTATTTTCATAGACCCCCTTGGACATCTCATGGACCCCCAATTTGTTGTTTCACTTTCGTAGACCCCTTGAAAGTCTTCGTAGACCCCTGGGGGTCTATATAGACCACTTTGGGAATCACTGATCTAGACAAAAAAAAAAAAAAGACCTTTATGGACCACGTCCTATGTTCATAGCGGGAGTAAAGCGAGAAAATGTTGTCTTCAGTGAGTTCATTTCTGTGCTGCCAGTTCTGGACAATCTTTTTTTTTTTTTTTAAATATGAACACATTGTAGTAAAGAATAAGCTCTGCAGATACTGTGGTTCTCATGCAACTATACTTACACCAAGTGAACGGACTCCAAAGTTTATCGACTATGCGAGTAAATCTTTGACCCAGGAATGTTCTGGAATGTTGCCTAAATGTTCCCCGGTACTGATGTTCCCTGACTCGGCAGGGTCCTGTTGTATGAACTCTCGCACCCACAAAGAAAGTGTTTGATCACATCTTCTCTTGTGGTCACGTTCGAAAAGGGCAGTGTCGTTATATGTAGAAACAGGTTTGTCTGTTCTCCAGACCGTCTTGATTGGTGCTACATAACTTCACTTTTTAGCCCCTTCATTTTGATTGGCCAAAAAAAAAAATTGCCATGGTTTGAGGCATAATTAAAATAATCTTTTTTTTTATCTACGGTCCCAATAATTTTATATACAATATGGGGGTAGGCAATGTATTGATGTATTAAGAAATCGCTTGCAGGAAGTTAAGGTTCTTTCTACCTAAAGAGTCATAAATTTTAAAATTATCTTTAAAAAAAAAGGGTTAAAAGATTTATAATCCTTGCATGTTTTAAGTGTTTCTCCTCATTCAATAATAAAAATCAAGACAGGGGGAGACTATCTCAAGGGCTGTAACAATCACAAAGACTTAGGAGAGGTCTCACAGCAGGTTGACACTAAGACCAGAGGAGTTTACACCAGTAATCAGTAAACAACAATTGTTGCTATGTACATATAATAAATTTGTCTTAACTATAGGCTAAGCTCATAGAGATACATGCTACTGTTCTTTGTACTCATGTGTATATGACGTTGCAAAATATGGAGATTACACAATATATTATACATTATTTATCGCGCGTAGGATTGGCGTTTTCCATTTTGGTCTATATATTTCCGTATATTTTAAGGACTTTTTTTTTAATTTCGGGAGATTTCCAGGAGCTACTGGTAAATCGAAAAAAGGGCGCGGGTATTCACACGTCGATACGGATGGCTGCGCTCTGGACTGTCAAACCCTGTCCGCTCCCATCCCTCCTGCGGGAGATTTGGACTAGGAAGTAAACTATCGTCAACTCCGAAGGAACATCCGAAACATGTAAAACATTTTATAAACAAACATTTTATAAACACTAAATAGCAGCGCCGTACTAACTATTGCGACCAAAAAGTCATGAAAAGAGAACAAGTAATCTACTATGTATATTTACAGGTCACAAAATACCAGGGCCGGACTTAACCATTCTGGGGCCCTATACGAAACGGATTTCGCGGGGCCAAGTTTGGGTAGGGAAGCGGACAACAAGGGAAATTTAAGAGTTTGTATTAGAAAATAAATTCGTCTATGCATTTTATTCATTCTTTACTACGTACAGAATTACTTTACGAGCATTGCGTGTAGCAAAGTCATACAGTAAATCATGATAATTCTGTTTCCTACATAGATTACGCTCAATAGCATGAATTACCAAATGTTTCAATCTATCTTTGAGAATTGTTGACCTCAAGTAATTCTTCATTAGTTTGAGGCGCGAGAAGCTTCTTTCACCAGATTACACAATTACGCATATGCATAATGCCGTTTTTATTTATCGCGCGTTGGATTGGTGTTTTCCATATTGAATGACACCCCAAAATGACAACTTTTGTCTATATATTTCCATATATTTTATGTACTTTTTCGCATATTTTGCAATTTCGGGAGATTTCCAGGAGCTCCTGGTAAATCGACAGGAGGGCGCGGGAAATCTGTTTTAAGTTATAAAATGGTTTAATTTAATAATTTATACACCTTGATTTAGCGCAGGTCCTATGAAATTGCGGGTCCTACTGCGGTCGCATAGGTTGCAGTAACCTAAGGCCGGCCCTGTAAAATAGCGGCGTATGCTACGCCGCCGGTCGGCTAGTATATTATAAATTTAAAAGCATGAAGGGGATATATATATATATATAACATTTTTAGTGACATTAAGATAGAAACTGGTTCCGCAAGGTTGTTAACGCCGGAAGTGGTAATGGTCTTAAGCCCATCATTACCTACAAAGTGCTTCCAATGGCATGCGTCTCAAATAGCCTCTGACAACCAGTTCAACCCCTGGCCTTCACGTGTGGCTCAGTTACTGAGCCTGGTGGAACCGTTACCACAGACAGGAGAAGGGGCAAAGGCGAGCAACTGGCGCCTAAACCAGTAAGCTTCGGGCAGAAGGGGCTCGTTAGCCATGGTTGGCTACCCACCTAGGAGAAGGAAAACTCTGAATCCAAACCTTGCTGCCCTGCGACTATACCCAAACATGGGAAAGGCTTCGGGAGACAACCCTGAGGAAAAATCAGGAGCTGGTGACCCTTAGGCAGACTGTGGCACACCGTTCTACAGCCTGGCAGATCCTGCGGCGCTACTGATCCCAAACTGTACTGGATACTCCGTTCCTTAGGTCACATCAGCTGCGCGGACAGGGGAGAACTGCTGTGTGGGCGACATCGTTCCGACCATAAACAATGCCCAGGCTTTCATCTCACTTATTCAAAGATAGAAACATAAAATGGGTGTGTTTTTTTTTTTTACAAAGCCCAAAATATTGTTATTCTGTATGCCTGTCTGTCTATCTGTCTGGTCAAAAGTTTGTAGACGTTATTTCTCCCACACCCAAGCTGAAATATTGCACATTTATTTCATTAACCTGACAGCACAAGAATCAATTAAAAAAATAGTTTATTAACTATTGGTAATTAATTATTATTTTTTGGTATCTCAAACAAGGGAAAGAATTTTTACTTGACTGAAACAGTGGTGTAAGTTGAATTAGTCTCATTTATACATCGTCATCTGAGTCTTAGTGAACTCAACATGAAAAATAGGACGAGACTATAGAAACAATAGATTAAAATTGTTAGAGCCATTTTCAATTTAACGGTCCAGTGTCCAGGTTTCACTTTCCACTCATTTAATACTACTACTACTACTAATAATCTTTATTATCCATAAGGAACTTTGTCTTACAATTTGAGCATTACACCAAAACCTAAACATACATACACACCAGACTCACTCATAATTTACATGTGAAAAGTTTCTATTAATGATTCAATTGTCAAAGTAACACAAGAGTTTTTGTGTCTGTCTTTGCTATTGGTGTCTTGTATCTCTTTTGTGGTGGTAAAATCAATCACTAAATCCTGACCCAAAGGATTATTTTTTATTTCTAGATATTCTATCAATCTCTCTCTCTTTCTCTTTCTCTCTCTCTTTCTCTATCTCTCTCTCTCTTTCTCTCTCTCTCTCTCTCTCTCTCTCTTTCTCTTTCTCTCTCTCTCTTTCTCTCTCTCTCTCTCTCTCTCTCTCTCTCTCAGTAAGAGGTTTTCTCTTCCTTGTAGCCATGGTCTACAACTGCCTGCGCAGATGTTTATGATGTTTAAAATCAATTTCACTTTGAATTGATTTGAAATATGACGAAATAATAATTTAATACTCCATCAGCTTTTACAGTAGTCACACTGACCTGTAAAGTATATTCATATACTCCCTTACCATTTGGAATCACTCTTGGGATTCATGGCTGCCATTAAAAAAAAAAAGGAGACAGCTGAATAGAATGGGTGCCCCCAGAAAACACTGTCCCTGATAAATAAAAGCATGTGTGCCAATATTAAGGATAGAGAGAAGTTTGCCTGATGACAATCAACTAAACTATCTAATATTTATATACACACAAAATGTCGAACGATAATATTAGAATGCAAGAATATTTACCAATGCAGATGCTAATATGCTTAGGTGACATATTTCTCGAAATGAACGAAACTAACCAAGAAAAAGGTTCTAGATTTAGTGTCACACACAGATACATAACACAGGAACTCAATTTACATGAATAAGAAACTACTGGACTATTCAGGAAGTGAGATATGAAAATATAAGGGAGGTATCCACTGGATCTACTCTGTGTAATGAACAGATGGATTTTATTAAAATAGGTCTTTGCTATGATGATAAACATTTTTCATGTGTCTACCTTTTATGAATTAAAAAAAAAACAGCTTTGAATTTTCTGTGGTGACTTCCACTCTTTCCAGCGATGTTAAATGATTGCTTTAAGTTTCAGTTGTAAAATTAAGAACTAGTGAAGCATTCTACCTAGCTACGCAGACCTATCTGTGACCTAAATTTTGTTTGCCTTAACAACGTAGACAAAACGCGTTATTATCTAAGAAAACAAGGTTTACGTTTGTGCACTGACCTGCTGTGTTTGTTCGCATGCAGATTTTTATCGTAAGTAATAAAATAACAAAAATAACTTTTAAAAGCTCTTTTTTTTTGTTGTTGTTGCGAGAACTCTGAGACCTAAGTCAAGGGAAAGAAGCTCCTGCCATTTCATTCATTAGCCCCCACAGTCTTCATATGCGAGAGTAACCTTTAGTGTCACCTATTTTACCTTTGACCTTTGACACCATTATCCCAGCACTGAAGTTTATTGTGTAATTTTTGTTTGATTCCCTTTACCGATAAACCTTTTTTTTTCTTTTTGTACACAGGTCACAGGTCACAGGTCACAAAGGTCACACAGGTCACAAAGAACTGTAATTTAAATAATCTAAACATTAAACGTTAATGCAGTTGTTTTTTAAATACACTTTGTTGGTAGCTCTATCCTGGGAGTTCACTGAAGCGTAGCAAAGTTGAACAGTTTACGTCCATTGATTCAAATGGACACCGCCCTAGGAGCTAGAAACTGTGTGTGTGTGTTTATGTGTGTGTGTGTGTGCGTGTAAGATGCGTGTGTGTACTGGTACAAGTTTTATTTTTACGTTGTAGCACATCAAAGAAAGACGCCCTCTTTGCGACATCCCTGGACACAATGGGTTGCTTTTGTATTACTAATAGACTTAAATCTGTTATTTAGTCAAGTGATCCATTTTGTACCAGAAGCCAGATCACCCTAAACTATGACTTCATCTAGGAACTATATTTAGAATCTGAGCGTGACCCCTTTGTCTATCAAATTTGGTTTTTGGTCAGTTTTATTACTATTATTTTGTATCTTTTTTAAGTAGTACTATATCAGTTTATATTTGTTCACGGTAATGTCATGCTGCCGAACCGAGGGGGGGTATTGAATTTGAATCTCGTTGAAGACTGAGATGTTGAACTTCAGGATTGTTGAGACTCCCCCGAGTGCAGCCAACTTTTATTGCGTACTTGACGTACGCTAGGGAGGAAGTAAAGAATGGTTGGTCGTTGTTCTGGGCAAAATCCGCATGGAATTTCGTACACAGGTTCCTTTTAACTCATAAGCGCTCATTAAGAACCGGATTTGACATATTTGGAGACCGTTAATAGCGAAAAAACCGCAAGCTATTCCCAACCTTTATTTTATGTCCGGTATTTCCCGAAGAGGCTGCATTCTACGTAAGACGTATTAAAAAAACATGACACAAATTTCGTATTTTTAAATCAATGTTTGTCTTTCTTTCTAAGTCAGCTTAGTTTTAATATGACTTACGTCACTTCCGTCTCCTTTCAAACGCGGTCTAAATATAAAAAAATTAAAAAATAATCCTATTAGCATAAAAAAAATATGGGTTTAAAATTATTTTTCTTATGATTAAAAAAGATGTAGATAAATTGTTTAAAACTAGATGCTAGATATAAATTCGAAATCTAAAATGTGTGCGGTGATAAACCGAAGGATCCCTTTATAAGCTGACTAAATAAAACAAAAAAACAACTAAAATCCTAATACGTAGCATTAAAAAAAGATAAACCAAGATCTATATGTGTTTTGGCTACATTCAGAAGGGGCAAATAAAAGATTACAGTGAATAAAACCAAATTGATATTTCTGTGTATTTAGATAACGAAAGAAATAGAGAAGGGAAGTGTGGAATTCTTTTGGGGCCTTCGGAATTTTGTTTTTCTAGTCCTGAAAATGACGGTATGAAGAAATGTATTCGGCGACTACTACCGTGATAAGTAAAAGTGATATTACAATTAACGGGACCAAAAAATTTTAGCTCGTTTTATGTATTAGGCGCGCATTATGAAACGGGTCTTTCCAAGTCAAAAGTATATGTCGGAGAAATTACGATGCGCAGGTTAAAAAAGAGTAAGGGTTCCAGAGAGCGAAATAGAGAAAGAGAGAGAGAAGGAAAGAGAGATCGGACCGTGAAATTTCATTGTAGCAGATACTCTAATTCAGAGGCTCAAAAAGTATGTTAGGTTGACCGTTACATTAAAATTGAAAAAAAATAAGGGGGTGTTCCGGCCATAAAAACAATATAATGCCTGGGAACCAATCAACTGGCTTAGCTGGTGTGTACTGTTAGGTATAATATAATCGATGTAATAGTTTACTTTCCAGCTTAATAATAATTTATGAACCAATAATTAGTACACTTCAACCTGAAGTCTTAGAATGAGATGTATATATCTAAAAAAAACAACAGAGAAATGAAATAGAGAGTGCACCTCTTAGCAAACACATTGTTGGAAAAACAAATTAAGTCGATAGCCCAGACTTCACTCATTTCGATAAGAATAAACAAAAAGTTCAGTGCGTTTTGGTCCAATCCCTTTTAAGGACATGTTGGGAGAATGTTTCTGTGCTGCCTTTAGGCGACCTACAAATAAAAGCCAGCTCAATTAAATCTTAAATTAATTTCTTAAAAATCTTAACCTGGATTTGAACTAGACCCTTCCTCCTCAGCCAGTAGAATTATTCAAACTTCAGATCTCAAGAAATCAAAGAAGGGACAGAAGAATGTCCGATGGGCCCTTGTTAATATTACACAGCTGCAAACCTGTCTCTTATTAAAGTAAAATGTCTTGAAGAAACAACTCAGACATAACAACGACACAGGCCTATATACTGCTAGTTGAGCTGTTCTTGTGTGTAGTAACCAGGGACGCAGACAAAGTTTATTTTAGAGAGTACAATTAAATCTAATGTTATGTGTTAAGTATAAAATAACTTTCTGATTTTGTAGTACATAAAATCGAGACCGTCTTGTCCTAGTTTACCGAGAAAATACACGTTTAAACAAAGGGACACTACTGTGTTATTTGTTTTTTGTTTCCTCCCTCTTTCCCTCACTTCCCACTCTACTACATTCTACCACACTCCCCTCACAGCCCACAGACACTCCCACACTCTCCTCACATCCCACATACACTCCCACACTCCCCTCACATCCCACATACACTCCCACACTCCCCTCACATCCCACAGACACTCCCACACTCCCCTCACATCCCACAGACACTCCCACACTCCCCTCACATCCCACAGACACTCCCACACTCCCCTCACATCCCACAGACACTCCCACACTCCCCTCACATCCCACAGACACTCCCACACTCTCCTCACATCCCACAGACACTCCCACACTCCCCTCACATCCCACAGACACTCCCACACTCCACTCACATCCCACAGACACTCCCACACACCCCTCACATCCCACAGACACTCCCACACTCCCCTCACATGCCACAGACACTCCCACACTCCCCTCACATCCCACAGACACTCCCACACTCCCCTCACATCCCACAGACACTCCCACACTCCCCTCACATCCCACAGACACTCCCACACTCCCCTCACATCCCACAGACACTCCCACACTCCCCTCACATCCCACAGACACTCCCACACTCCCCTCACATCCCACAGACACTCCCACACTCCCCTCACATCCCACAGACACTCCCACACTCCCCTCACATCCCACAGACACTCCCACACTCCCCCCACATCCCACAGACACTCCCACACTCCCCTCACATCCCACAGACACTCCCACACTCCCCGAAACCCCAGTTCCCCCACTCTACTCTCATTTTTTTCTAACCCCCCCCCTCCAGCTTTTCTATATTTTTTTTGTTACTATGGATCTTAGATTGTTTAAAAAGCTATTATATAGATTTTTTCTTCAGTTGTAAAGAGTGGGCGCATACATTGGGACTGAAATTTTTAATCGGGGTGTGGGGGGGGTTGTTGTGGCAAAATATTTTTTTTTTACTTCTCTTCAACTAAGAAATAATAATAGTATACAATTTATTGAGCTCTACAAAACAGTTTTTACCGCCCAGGCTTTCCTCCTGAAACAGTTTATGTTTTTATTTCTGCTACAAAAAGTCACATATTTTAGTTTTCTGCTGGACTAGCAGCGCGTGACGTTTGACAAATTTCCCTGACGATGTCAGTTGAAGTCAAATGTGTACACATACGCGAAATACCATTTTCAGTTCCAGTAACAGGACTCTTTCTTTCCTCCAGTCAATCAAACCATGAAGCAGAACCAAATACAAACTTCCAGACGTTACACATTTCAAAGAAAATGATTAACTTCTAAGTGAACCTATCGGGGGATTATAGTTCAATAATCTCATTGCGAGACGCGGCGTGCTTAACCAGGGCAAGGCACTCTTGATATTTAAATATGACTATGATTTAATATAAAGTCTTTGGACAAAAAAACATTTTTTATAGACATCGATTTTGTTTTGTTTGCTGACTTAGAAAGTGTTCAATCATTGCCCGTTTAGACAACATTTTTATGTGAAAGAGATATTTACTTTGAGCTGAATGCCAGACAAAAGTTCTTTGGATTGTGTGTTGAGTCTTGAACAGTCTTTTGAAGTGAGTGAGTCACGAGGGGACGACCTGTTGATATAATATAGCTTGGAAGTTTAGTGATATGATTTAGATCGGAGTTACCTTACCTGAATTAGAAGGGGGGAAAAAGATAAAAGCCAAAAACAAGAATGCCTTAGCTCATTGTAAAACAAAAATTAAAGTTCCCCTTTCAGACCTTGTGATCTATGGGGCAGATGATGTAAAGGTCGGTCCTGTCTATCAAGTAATCCTTCCACCGATAGCTTTTGAATGAAATCGGTTGTACCACTTAGTCTTTATCAGAGCACGTCCAGATACTATGAAAAGTTTCTTTATATATAGATACAGTGACTAGATGTTCTCTTGATGTTGTAATATATATAGATACAGTGACTAGATGTTCTCTTGATGTTGTAATATATATAGATACAGTGACTAGATGTTCTCTTGATGTTGTTATATAAATATAGATACAGTGACTAGATGTTCTCTTGATGTTGTAATATATATAGATACAGTGACTTGATGTTCTCTTGATGTTGTAAAAAACTTATCACGTTATTATACAAGTTTGTGTTTTTACCAAAAGCCGTGTCAGAAAAAAAATATATTGCTAGATGTTTATATTACAAAAAATATTAAATACATATGTTTAGTCTGGTCTCGCCAGGACACGCATCTTTAGTCAGATATAATACAAATATTATGTCTGATACAGCACACCTCTTAATTCTGATGCAGCACGCATCTTTAGTTTGATCTTGCCTGAACAGATGCAACTTAAATGTAATTCTTTAACATGTACATCTTATCTTATCTTATATAATACAGACGTTACTTCAAAAAAGAAGATGATTACGTCCTACGCGTCATGCATTTAGTCATGCATATAAACCAATGACTTAAATTCTGCCAAGTCACTGGTTTTCCTGGCTAGCTCAGGCAACCCATTCCATGCTCTATTAGCACTAGGGAAGAAGGAGCTTTTGTACAAATTTGTCCTAGCATATGGGATGAGGAATTTTGTTTTTGTATTTGAAGATTATGGTTCAGTGTTTTATGTATAATTGCTACTTTACTTTTGAGTCTTCTGTCCTGAAGGCTTTCTAAATTTAGTGATTTTACTATAGGTGTTACTCTAGTCAAATGTGAATATTCATTTGTTATGAATCTTACTGCTCTATTTTGTGTCTGTTCCAGTTTCTTAATGTCTTCTTGAGTTGAGGGGTCCCAAATGGAGGATGCATATTCTATTATTGGCCTAACCAAGGTTAAATAACATTTTAGTTTTATGTTCTTATTTGATTTATAGAAATTTCTTTTAATAAATCCTAATGCTTTGTTTGATTTTTTTTATTGTTTCATCAATATGTGGATTCCATGACAGTTTTTCATTTATTATAACACCTAAGTATTTTTTGTTTTTAGTATGTGTTACTGGTAACCCATGAATAAGATAAGTGGAATTTATTTGTTTTAGTTTTTTTGTTACTCTTAACAACTGACATTTTCTGGGTGGAAAGACATGCTCCAATTTGATTCCCATTTCTGTAATTCATCTAATTCTCTTTGTAAAATGTCTGTCTTGTGTTGTTTTTATTGTTCTATATATTATGCAATCGTCTGCAAATAATCTGACTTTTGTTCCTGAAGTAATGCAATTTGGTAAATCATTTATGTAAATTAAAAATAGTAGTGGACCCAAGACTGTTCCTTGAGGTACACCTGAGTTTACTGTTACCGGTGTTGATTTAGAGCCATTTATTAATACAGTTTGTTCTCTCCCTATCAGAAAATCTTTAATCCACTGATGCAGTGGACCATTAATGCCAAAATATTTTAATTTTTTAAGCAAACTATGGTGGTCAACTTTGTTAAAAGCCTTAGAAAAATCTAGTAAGATAGCATCTATTTGTTCACTATTATCTAAACCTTTAGAAAAATCATCAATTAGTCCTATTAGTTGTGTTTTACATGATCTATATTTCCTAGAGCCATGTTGGTATGAGGACATTTTGTTTGTCTAAGTGGTTTATGATGTTGCTACATATTATGTGTTCTATGATTTTACATGTGATGCTGGTAAGTGATACTGGTCTGTAGTTTCCTGGGTCAGATTTTTCTCCTTTTCTAAATAGGGGGGTGACATTAGCTTCTTTCCAGTCCTTTGGTATTCTGCCCTGGTTAAGTGAAGCCTGAAAGAGTATTTTGAACACTGGGGCTAGCTCATCTATTTTAACACACACACACACATACAAAGCAGAGCAGTTATAAATGGAAGTGTGGGGCAACTCTCTAGTACAGCTATGCTCCCATCTAGAACTCATAATTGAAAATTAAAGTTTGGAATTAGACAAACTTGAATATAAAAAAAAAGCTTTGACCGACACTATGCCTTCGCACTTAGTTTTCAATTCACTGTAACACGTATTTTAAATTTTTTACCTAGATTTGATATTACTAGATCCGATGGTTCAATGTTTCGTTTAGAAAATCTTCTTTTCATATTTCTTAACAAGTACACCACTCACACCGCACAGCTTATTACACACACACACACACACTTACACTCACACACGCCTTCAAACACGCACATATTCCCACAAAAAGCAGCTGGAACAAATAGACCGGACGAAATAATTAGTTTTTCGTCAATCTCCATTGATTCATTCTAACCGTCAAAAGTTGCCGTTGACCTAATTAGCCCAGCTGCGTGCTTCCCAGGTCTAAACCAGGTTTCCGACTACGTCAGCCAGGTTTCAATCAGAGTGATTTGTTTCAGCTTCTTTTTTTTAAGGTAAAGACAAATTAATAGTCCAGATCCAGGAGTAGTTTGAATTCATTATTGATTCAATGGCGATTAACTTGAACTTGACAGATCGATAACTGGAAATGTATGCGAAGTTGTCTGCAGTCACTCTGAGTTTATAATAATAATTATCTTTATTATCCAAAAGGAAATTTGTCCTACAATTAGTCCATTACATCCACACACAAAAAGCAACAACAAAAACTGAGGCACTAAAAATGTACATGCTAAATGTTTACACCAAGTAGTTGAATTGTATTAAATGATTTGATTGCCAAGGGAACAAAAACGTTTTTGTGTCTGTCTTTATTATCGTTTTATTGTAGCTCCTTTGTGATAGTAAAATCACAAAATTATTATCCAGAGAGTGATTTCGTATTTTTTTTACCTTTCTAATGAGTATTTTATTTTCTCAAACAGCTGCCCTAATAGAGTTTACCTTTTTTTGTCCATAACCTTACCAGCAGCATTTAGGATGTTACATTTGTAACTGTAACTTATGACATGCTTTAAGCCAGAAATATTTGCTCCTTGTGATATTTCCTATTCAGATAAAAATATTTTAAAACGTGTTCATCTTCAGAATCCGCGATGAATGCAGTGGCGTAGCTAGGAATTAGCCATCATTTGGGGGTCATGGGGGCGTGATCTTTTTGGGGGCCCTTGCATTTTGAGTAATATTTATTATAAAACAACCATTTCGAATTCTCATTTGGGGGCCCCTCACAAGTGGGGGTCTTAGATATTTTCAAATTCTTCCCCCTCTCCTACCATAGCTACGATACTGGAAGAATGTCTCCAGGTAAAATTCAAAATATTGATCCTAACAAAGCTTTCTCTGCTAGCGTCTGCGTTCTACTGACTGATTCACATTCAACTCCTAAAAGCAATAGACCTAGATCTTCCTTTGTCACCAAGCTTATATCAACTCACTCTGTTTGTCTAGTACAATTAGTGTACTCCTTATTAATGCCACACCCATTCTCGGATCAGCTTGAAACTTTGCCCAATTATTTTGTTGTGCCTAACAAAACATGAATCATAAAACAATTAAAAAGTTGGTTTGATTAATTATTGGCAATAAATTATTTTGTTTGTTTGGCATCGAA